>OZ038481.1:91565701-91933201 GCA_964036315.1 Acanthosepion esculentum | reverse complement strand
ACCTGAATAATTCAGAAATTTTCTTTCTCGAAACAAAATTTTGAAACTACATCATTGGTATTTACTGGCATTGGGCCATAATTTTAAACAAGACTATATGTTTTATTTCTATTAAATAAATATGACGCACATCATGAGAAACTCTGTACTGTAAGCTAAATTTTACCAAGTGTTGATTGCGTGAGGTGAAGATAGATTCTGTTACATATTTCAACATAGACACATGGCAGCATTATTGCGGTAAAATTTTAAAGTGCAGTTGATTTACATTTTTTCCAAGAATCAATATTAATATTTGAGAAGTTTATAGAAATTGGCATTTATCTGATATGGAGAAAGTTCATACATTTAATAAATGACATTACTGACAATTCACACGAGAAAAGAGAGTACAGGCCTATTAACTTAGCGAACCAAGCATATCATTTCAGTTACGGTGAATCTTTTGATCTCTATCCGCCTCGATTTGGGGCAAGAATCATTTGGCGTAGACTTGTATAGGCGAAATGACATTTTTCTTTTGTCTATGACCTGTTACAATGCCCCATATTTATCTGTTTTCAGAAGATACAGACTTGAAGATTGTTTTTATCTTTTTTTAAATCAAACCAATGATTGGTTGAAAATTCTTCGTGATCTGCTTATTTACGATATCCGCAAAATCTTTATTTTATTTTAGATTTTTTAGGCGGCTTACACCTAGAATTGGAAGCTTATATCAAATTATCGTCGTTCATTGGGAGCGAAGATTCTCAATTTCTTGGTGTGGGTTTGTAGCAGTTTGCTGCTATAGTCGACTTAAGAAAATGTAGAGATTCAGCGAATGACTAATTTGGCTCGAAAAATAAATCCTCTTTATCTTGGCATATTTTCCTTTACTAAGTTCTTCTTATGATTAATATATAATTTGGTGGAGCTCCGAACCTATCACATCGAACCCCGTTAAAAGGGTGTAAGAAATGTTATATACATTTTAATCTTTGAATTAATTATCCACGTTTAAACAGAAATCAAAATCATATCGGAACTATGAATTCTGGAACAAAAATATGGCATGGAACAAAAATGTGAAAGTAACATCTTTATTTTATTTATTTTATTGTTTAGAAATAAAGCAACTATTGTTATGCTGGCTTATTTTGTTATACATTGACATAAACTTTACATAAAAATATTCTTAATAAATGTTTTTTCATTAATTTTTGTGCTAGAAGTACATAACAGACAGCAAAGTGAAAAAGAAATAAACTAAGAAATGGTAAAACATTGAAAATACAAAACACTTAAAATTCTGATTAGGATTTAAAAAGGAAAAATGAAATATAAACATAAAAATTAAACTAAAAAGAAATGATAAATGTTCAAGATTAGTTTTATAGAAAGAAATACTTTTTAAGATCAAGATCATTTTTTTTATTAAACTTTAAGTGTACAAATTTAAAGACCGCGACCTAATGACGGCTTGATTACCCGAGGTAGTATGGCGTCTCCGAATTACTAGAATAATTGAGGATACAAGCACAGTCTACGACTGTCTATAACTGAGTTGTGTTTCTTGGGTTGTGTGACTACATGAAATTTTGTGAGGTCTGCAACATGTCCCATAGAAGGAGTTTTAAATGTGGTGCGTGCGGCATCCAGTTGAGTACTTGAAAGTCAGCAGAGTGTTTCTGAAATCTGTGCACTATGGGGAAGAAGTTGTGTTTATACCGGGCTTCGCCAATCATGTTGCGGGGTCCACCACAATTATTTTAACTTTGACTAGGAAAGATGCGGAAAAGAACATGCAAAGACGCTGGAGGTCACTATCCAATGTTGCAATGCAATTTATATATTGACGTAAAATAGCACATAGTATAAAATACAAGACAGAACGTAATGGTTCAAAACATAACAATTGAATTTATTAGTGTTTTGGTGTACATGCATATAAGCAGAAGGTTTGATAGAGTTACGTCTCTTAGATTTGGGAATATTTGTACCTGAGCTCATAAAGGCTGGATTAACTATTAAACTGTAGTTTAGAAGAATAAAGTTCCTGTTGCATGTTAGGAATTATATATTGGTAAAGTTGGTAAGAGTTCAGAAGAGTTAAGAGTTCGTATTTGCGTGAATGTTGTAATGTTCTTTAACGTCTGACTGCATGGTCAAGACGAGAGTTCTTGAAGGTTACATTTTGGCAGCAAGGAATGAGAAGGAAAAAGAGAGAGAGAACCACTCGTGTTTTGTTTATATAAGATGGTGTATCACGTGACTGACTCAAAACTTACTGCGCGGGAAATTTCATTCCTCGCATGCAGGCGATTTGACTGATCGGAATTGACCAATCAGCGAATTAGTTTTGAGGAGATTAACCAATGAATGCTTGTCGCATAATCTGTACGTATGATGGTGATTATCCTTATCACATGTTATCTTGCTGAAACAAACCATCGCCAGTGGGAAACATGGCAAGTATAAATATGTACTAATAAAACTACGATAAGATTTATGTATGTCACACTTGTTAAGAAAAATTAGTTCCACTAGTGATTCTGATGAATACCAACAGAACACATCGCACTACAACAGAACTATCACTAGCTTACACAACACACATCTGACAAAATGAATCCATAGACTATACGGTATCCTCCGCACACGAACTCGACCGTCTATCTGAAAAAACTGTAAACACGACTCGTCTAACCAATCTATATATCGTATGATTTCCATGGTCTAATAGCGATGCTCTCTAGTTCAGGCGATGTCCTCTGGTTCAGGTGAGCCTCTGTAACAGATGCCGTCATATTAATAATGGTAACCTTGATTACGACGACCGTAAAACCCCGTGGAATGTATAGTACGTTGACGTTAATGTCTGCCACAACTACACTACCTCTTTACCTATTACGTCATAGATAGATCATCTGGCTGAGTCCATTTCTACAAATGGGCTGTAGCACACAAAAAACATCGAATTTTTGCACACTGTACATATTTATTCATACGTTCGCTCAAACGGAATGTGGCACAAGGCCGTTTAAAGCGTAGATCGAATAGAGATAATAATAAAAATTACTTAAGCCACCTTTAAGCCCCCATTACTTCCTCTTTTGAGGATACTTCTGGTGCCAGGTATTAACCCCGACCCCCGGGACTTGAACACATATTAAATTATTCAGAAATAGCTAAACTATATACAACCGCTTTCTAAGATCAACAATGGTTAAAAATGGCCTTGAGCGAGTGAAGTATGTGGACCTTAGCAAACACTGTAAACTGGCGCTACAGAATCACAAAGATATTACCTCTAACTCAACGTCAGATGACAAAGATCATCCCTTCTCCATGTTCCCACGTTTCACTGAGCACAATCTCAATTACCATCACAACACGAGCAGTCTCTAGACTTATCAAAGGCCTTAATCCTAAGAAAGCCACTGGCCCAGACAAAATTCCATGGTTAAGAACATCAACCTTGAATTATCCCCAATACTAGCAAAGTTATTCAACCGCTGCTTCAATTAGAAATCTTTTCCAAACCTGTGGAAATTGTCAAGCGTATGCCCAGTTTTCAAGAACGCGAGCATGCGATCTTCTCTGCCCAGTACAGATCCATCAGTCTTCTCAGTATCCTCAGAAAGTTTTTGAGACCATAATCGGTAAGAAGGTCGTCGAGAAAAACTCTTCAGTGTCGAGCAGTATGGGCTTTGGTCGGCCCAATCAACTGCTGACGTTCTAACATTATTCATAGAATAAGTGAGGCTCTTGACGACAAACACACCTCAAGGACCATAGCACTAGATATCTCAGAGGCCTTCGACTAGGTGTGGCACAATGGCTTAGTACACAAGCTCTCCAGTTATGGAATCACTAGAAGGGCCTTCTCAATCATAAAGTCCTTCTTAACAAGTAGGGCCCTGAAAGTAGTTATCAATGGCCAGTCTTCCGAAGCCCTAGAGGTCAACGCAGGCGTCTCCTCGGACCAACCCTCTTTTTAATCCACATAAATGATCCTGCTAAGAATATACTCGGATCATTTGTAAACATCTATGTCGATGATACAAGCACCTCTAAAACTCTCGATGGTCAGAGATCGGCGACTGATGACTCTTCCGATTTTGCACAAATTATCCAATGGGCTAAAAACTGGCTGGTTACATTCCATCATCGACAATCTGACCCCGAACTACAACCAATCAGAATGAATGGAGGTCCTCTCGGGGAATACAATCCATTGCTAAGGATGCAAGTAAAATGGTCGGTTCCCTGTACTGCTCCAGTAAGTACCTGACTCATGTTATCCTCTACCTTTACAGGGAGCCAGATTCAAACGAAAAATTGAGTTCTGTTGTCATATTTCGGTGGGAGCTGCCCAGACCTCACTCTCCAGCCTTGATATAGTTCAAAAGCGTTTCCGAACTTGTTTGTAGGTGACGAATTATTCTCCGCCCTTAAACCTCTCTAAAACAAGTAGGATGAGGCAAGCCTCTCGCTGCTCTACTGTTACTTCCACGGAAAGTGCTCGGAAGAACTACATTCCCTGGTCCTGCCAATTGAAACCTTCACAGCAAGAACACACCATGCCACTTACATACTAACAAACTACCCACATTCCATCCGTATTCCATCGGTGAAAAGTAAGTTACACTGGAGCAGCTTCTTCCCGGGAAACATTGCCTTGTGGGACCGATTTTCAACAGGATGTTTCCCTGATCACTACAATCTTAACCTGTTCAAGGCTAGGATTAACCGTTATCTTACACTCCTATACACACAAATGGTTTCCAAACGTAATCCTCTACCTCGAGTGGCCTCTGGGCCTTGTAAAGAGTGAACCTCACTGTAAAAAAAAAAACTGTACCAGATAATAAAAACCACATCACTTGAGGATTTTTAACTGTAGCAACAGCTAAAATGAATATCACATATAACTCTAAAAGAAAATAATGACATAGTCAAGATGTTAATTTTCCCCACTACTTCAAATAAAAGGTTCGAAAGGAAAGCTCCATCAATACTGAAAAGAGTGTTAACAGATACTGTACATGAGAAACCTATTTCCCTGAAAAACATTTTAAGATAAAGCTTTTATAACTTTCAATTGACAGCAGCAATGGCTACTCGGTTAGTGAATGTTAAATGTTTCCTTATAAGGAAACGGCTGATATTATCATCGTATATATTGGATTTGAAGTGTATTTTCTGAAAATGGTTTTTATATTTTTTAAATTTGTTTCTGTATAATCTGTCCATCTTATCAAGCTTTGTAAAATAAAGGAAAAGATGAAATGTGTATAGTTCGTTAAAAGAAAAACGTATGGTTAAAAGAATAACCGTACTAGCATAATACAAAGTTGGGTGCATAAAAGGTCTCGAACTGACCAAGAAGGGATTCCAAAATAATTTCTAATGCTATCTGGTCAAATTTTGGGAAGACCAGGTCGAAAACTTTTCAGCACCCATTCATAAAATCCTAAAATGATTTAGGGGTGTTGCTAAACTTACTGAGCGAGAGGTTCAACGGTGACCTATGTTATGGTTCCATCCTGAAAGAAAGAAATGAGATAAATTTAAACACATATACTTTGGAGAAAATGCACTTTTCCCATTGTACAACAAAAGAATGGCTAAGTACTCTTTCCCGTTTGTATCGTATTTACACAATCTTTACGAGTCATGGTTATTATCTTGAAATAAGGTAAAGTTTGCGTGAAGCATTGGAATTTGGTTAGCAAAGTACATTTCTCCGGCTGCAAGGAGTAGCTTGGTTAACTTCGTTTTAACATTTAAAGACCCGCCACACAAATACACAAGCTTATCTTCCACCAACCTTGACATATATCAATTTCATGAACTCATTGCTTTAAATGAATAATAAATATTCTTTACCAGTTTTATTATTGGATTTGGACAAAAGTTCATAGCGTTTTTAAATAGGTGGCGTTTGAGCATGTGATTTCGTTTCACGCGTGGCTGAAAATTGACAGTATAAATATTCTGAAAGGTGATATTTCAACGCGATATGTATGGGGTTTGTGATTTTTAAATAATTTCCGTTAATAGTGAAAATGGAGGAAAATGATATGCATTTTCGGCATTAGATGACCTTTTATTTCCGGAAAAGAAAAACCGCACTAAAATAAATAACAAGATATAGGCCATTTATAGAGATGGTTCAGGGGTGGAAATTTTTATCTGGAAGAGCGAAAATATTCCGATAAACCTGCAGTCTTGACCAAATGGAAATGCTGATTAAAAAATAATTCCGGTCACACGATACGGGATATCGCAGAAATACTCCATATATATCATATGAGCGTTGTAAGGTATTTGAAAGCAGTTGGATATGTGAATCGCTACGACATTTGGTTGTCTAGTGATATAACGGAAAAAAATTAATAAACCGCATTTACATTTGTGTTTCTCTGTTCAAACGCAACAGAAATTATCCATTTTTTAAAAAGAAAGATCACATGCGATGAAAAATGGATTATTTGTAATAATGTGTAGCGAAAAAGGACATGGGGAAAACGAAATGAGACACCGTTAACCACTCCAAAAGCCGGCCTGCATCCAAATAAGGTGACGCTGTGTATCTGGAGGGATTTGAAGAGCATTGTGCATTATGAGCTTCTTTCACAAAATCAGACATCGAATTCAGATAAGCACTGTCCTCACTTGGGCCGATTTAAGAAAGCAATTAATGCAAAGCGTCCAAAAATTGCTTATTCGAAATGAATTCACCTTGATAACTCAAAGTAACTTGATCCAGAAAGTTGTGAGTTCAATTCTTTGCCACAGCAGAAAGAACAAAAACTTGGAGAGTTGAGTTATCAAAGGGAACTAACTAAAACTGAGATATCCAAAAGCATGACACGTGGTAGTAGAACAATCTATCCCCGTGGACTAAATAAAGGGTTCGGTTAAAAATTCCAACTAATATCACCTGAAGAAGGCTGGGGCATACAACAGCTGAAACGTCGTGAATATGGCAATAAAGTTGAGGACAACAGTCCGAACAATATAAATAGCGTAAATACTTTATAATACCTCTCTCAAAAATATAAACACTACTCTATATGCGTTCAACAAATCGAAAGCAAAATACAAAACAGGCTGAAAATTTATGAAATATTTATTCCCTAAAACAGAAATAAAATAATTTATGCCTTTCATTAACAACAGAACTCGAAACGTTTCCGAAACAAAAGAGTAGTACTTACATAACCGGCTGTAGTGGAGCGCTTTTCATTAGGGTCGATGATCCTACACATTAGGCGAAGAGAGTTACTTTTTTAAAGACGCCAGTTAGCTGGTAATGCTAATAGACTGCTGCTAGTAAGCGTCTTTTCTAGGGTCCATCATCTGTGTCGGGGCCTAAACCCACCACGATAGTCTCGTTTTGCATTCTCCTCTCACTTCACACTGCTTAGCAACTATATTCCTTAAGTATTCAAAAATTATAAATTGAGTGACAAAACTGAAGACTTCGATTCCATTTCGACTTTGTCTTAATCTAATTCGCTTTTAGTAGTTTGCACAAATCACATCAATTACTACTTTGACATCATTACTAAAACATTTATTCCGAATTAATAGATTCATTTGACTCACTACATAATTAGAAAATGGAAAAATCTAGAAATCAAATAAAATTCTCAAAATTATAGAAAAAATATATTTCCATATAAACCAATCACGCGTTTCTTATATAGGGGAACAATATTATATAAACACGAGCTAAAACGCTCGTCTACACTGGGTAAGTGGTCAAGACTTGGGCCGTAGCTGGTCATAATGACAGTAAAATGATTACGACAGAGATGTATTGCTACAGACGGATGCTGAGCAATGATGAAGTTTTAAAGAAAATGGAAACAAAAAGTACACTTATACTTACAAGAAAAAAGAGACAGCTGAAATTTTTAGAACGCATAATGAAGAAAGAGTGCTTGGAGTATTTGACACATACAGGGTATATTGAAAGGAAGAATAACACAAGGAAACAGCGAGTAACCTACTTAACCAGTTTGTGCAAATAGATGGCAAAGTGGAGACAAAGATGGTGAAAGTCAAACATTGCTTAGAACAAGAGGCAGGTTGCAGAGACATGACTGCCTACGCCCAGAAGAAAAATAAATACTGACGGTGAGTTTCCAATGAATATATAATATGAAAAATAGGAAATATATTTTAGTGGGAAATTGTTCTGTGAGGATGCATTTTTAAAGCATAAATATTTTTCTTGTACAGACATTAATAATACAAAGAAATTATCCTCTTATACAGAACAGTTACAAACGATATAACTACGGAAGATAACTCCAGATAAAAGAAAAGAAACTTCCATTGCCTATTAGGAATAAAAAACAAAATACATTACAGTATTATCCTAGGTCCAGTAAATATTCATATGAAATTTCAGGGTTCTATGTAAAACAGTTTGGCTGTATATAAACAAAACAAGCTGTTGACAGATATATTTCACCTTAAATATGAATATGTGACACTTTTCTGATTATTATTCTTAGGACACCATCGATACATAGGTAAACAGCTAATAGACAAATCGATAACGTGTCAGATTACTTTAACTATATAAACTGTCAGTCATTATCATCATTGTCGAATTTTGACCACTATTACTGGAATTGCTTACTTTGCATGAGACTCTTTCTCTGTTAGTTAAAATACCTGCTTTCACTACATGTAATATTAGTTTTATTTTTTTAGTTAAAACATTGTCAACCATTATTAATTTTTGACGATAATTTATTTAATTTTAGTTGCTTTTTTGGCACATCTTCTCAGACCGTCATTCTACGGTCACTAATAAAATTAAGACATAATTATTATGGTTGACGATGCTTTATCTAATAAAAAAATCAAGATAATATTGACTTATAATACTAGTGTTTCGGGTGGTATATTGGCCCACAAACAGATATTGAATGACGGAAGACAACAAACAAAACGAAGTAAAAGAATATATATATTGCCAAGTTTGTTTTTGTTAAAGAAAATACATAAAAAAAATAATGTTACAGTTCACTAGGCCAAAAATAACTCTGCAAACTCATGTGGAGGGTGTGAATAGCGTTGTCTTAAGAAGGACAGTCTTGGTAGTTGCTGGAGAGCGTTGTCCTGAAAAGGACAGTTTTGTGGTCGCTAAAGAGGGTAGTCCTGAAAAGGACAGTTTATTGCATATCGTTGCTGGTGGTGACGATGGCGAGAATTATCTGGAGTGGCAGGAGCTGGAGGCCTACTGAAGATGGTTGAAGCGGAAGGAACTGATGGCCTACTGGAGATGGCTGGAGGAACAGCCGTTGGCAAGCTGGAGATGATGATGCCTGTCTAGCTGGAACTGCTGCTGATAGCTGGCTGTCGGCTGCTGGAACAGATACTACTCTTTGATCCCCGTCATCTTGACCACGGAAGGCTTGTTATTTACCGCGGTCTCGCCACTGAGACGAGATGGGACACAAGGTCGGGTATTATGTGGAGAACCCTAGCGCATACACTCGGGCCAGGTACAAAAATTGCTCATCTCCCGCAACCGTCGGTTGCGCTGACCTCGCTAGCGACTACCGATTCCCCCTCTATTGCATTGGGGGTTGTAGTCTCAGGCAGTTGTTACCCAGGGCCCAGCACCTCAAATATTATTTTCCTCAACTGAGTCGCACTCTGCCCGAAGAGAGACACAGCAGCCCGCGGAAGGCGTGGGCATTTACCCATGCCTCCCTAGTGAGACAGGATGCGACACAAGGTCATGCTTAACGTAGAGAAACCAAGCGCGTAGACTCGGGCCAAGTAAAAAATTGCCAAAGATCTCGTAACCGTGGGTTGCGACCACTAATCCCTCTCTCAAGTGCAATGAGAGGGTGCAGCCTCGGGTAGCTGTTCCCCAGGGCCCAGCACCTCAACGTATTATTTTCCTCACCTGCGACTCTGACAGAGACGCAACTGAGAGATGATAAGCATCCCACGGCAGGGCCTCAGATGGCTTTTTTTTCTTCTTTTCATGCTGCTTTTGAGGCCTTTTTATATCCAGAATCAGTCTTACAACAATGCTGGTTATGCTTTTTCTTCCAGATGTTTTTAAAAAATGTGGAAGTGCCGACAGGTAGTAATGTGTCTAAATACAATTACATCAAATATAATGCAGATTGATGGAGGGAAAATAGTGTTTCTGTGATAAAATTTGATCTGTGCGTGCGGCTCTTTCAACGACAGCCTTCTAGAAGGGAAAGCGATGTGAGTTTGAATCTCGCCGAGAGCTTATTCATTATTTTTGATCCGCACAGTTTACTTATAGCCGTAGAATGACAGACTGTTTAATTACAATGGAAAATAACTGAAATTAACATGAACGAAAAAAAATAATGATTATCTACAGCCACTGGAAATATGTATCAAAAAGGGAAATATATATCAAAAAAGAAATATGTAAAAAAAAGAAAAAATCCTAAAAGAAAAATCATAAGATATACGTTGTAAGGGCACAGTATTGTTCAAAATTTAATAATTCAAATAACAAGCATGTAAAGATTTCAGAGGCATACCAAAATGCCACACAAAACGAGAATCAATATATATATAAAAACTCCGAGGCAAGGAAAAAGAGTAAAAATCTAAAATAAGTGAGTTGGGCGAAGGTTTGTCTTGAATAGATTCATGTCTGTCCCGTGAGTATTGAAGCCGCAATCGAGTGATTTCTCGCGGGAAAAAGTTTATATAGGAGTTCGAACAACCTTGTAATTTGGCGGTAAAAAAGATCAATACTCACCTTTGTTCTGATTGGCTGGATCTACCCAATCAGTGAACATTTAACATTTTACAAATCACATTCGTTTATTATGTATACACTTAATCTAACATATGTGAGCATATGTGAGGATGTGTGTGTGTGTGTGTGTGTGTATGTGTGTGTGTGTGTGTGTGTGGACGTAGTTCCACACAATCATCTCTTGTTCTTTTCTGTGTTTTCTTTGCAAATTTAATGTGGAGTGTTAATGATAAAAACGCAACCTTCGACAAAAAACCTGATAATTTCTTACCAACCATTAGCGCCCCACAATTGGCGATCCCGACGCTAGAAAGAAAACCAGCGCTTCAAAAAGAAAAAGACCGCCACCACAATTGGTCACTCCGACGTTTCTTAAAAAAGAAAACTGACGTTTGGTTATCGTCTACATCTACGAAGAGAAAACTATACAAGAGAACTAGTTCGCAGAAATTTCGACTTGGCCCGAGAAATATTTCACACCACATGCTTTTTCACAAAGATCGCCGATCAACCTGCTCACGAGACAGCCGTCGTCTTGACCTTGCCAGTGTTCGACACCACGCACGTAAACGTTTGGTTTGCGCAAATTGAGGCAATCTTTCAAGCCAAACACATTCACTCGCAAACGGCACGATACGCGTACGTTGTGGAAAAACTCCCACCTGAAATAGCTTCGGATGTGTTGGACCTACTCGACACTGTGCCGACGCATAACCCTTTCGACACGCTGAAGGAAGCTATTATTTACCGCACGGGCAAGTCCCAGGAGCGTCGCCTCCACGATTTATTCAATACAATACAATTGGGCGAAAACAGACCTACCCAGCTACTTAGACGAATGAAGAATTTACTGGGAAAACACATTATGTCCGAGTCCTTGTTCAGAAAACTCTGGCTTGACAAGTTACCAGTTCAGACTTCACAGATACTAGCTACACTTCCCGATGATCTAGACCTGCTTAAAACTGCTGAGATTGCGGATAAAATTAACGATGTCGCAGTAGTCAGTAGTGTTGGTACTCAAGTATCGCACGAAACAACTTTGGCAGATACAGTTTATCAGCTACGGCACCGGCTTGAGCAATATCCCCTACCTTTCAGTACCAAATCGATCACCTGTGACACCAGTTCACCCAACCCTAAACCCCTTGTTCCAACCAGCATGAGGAAGCGAATTTTTGAACATTTCCACTCATTTTCACACCCTGGACGTAAAGCTACACTTAAACTCATAGCGGAACGCTTTGTATGGCCAAACATGAGAAATGATATAAAAAATTATACCCAATCCTGACTGATCTGTCAAAAGACGAAAATTCAGAGACACGCTAAATCACCGCCCGGTAACTTTGCAGTACCTGATGGCCGTTTCCGCCATCTACACGTCGACCTGATGGGTCCGTTAAACGAAGTACACGGATACCAATATATACTAACCATCATTGACAGATTTACAAGATGGCCAGTAGCCATCCCTCTCAATAGCACAACCGCGGAATCTGTTGCTAAGGCAGTGTTTCAACACTGGATCTCGATTTTCGGGTGCCCTTCGATTGTTACGACAGGTCGCGGACCACAATTTCAATCCCAACTGTTTACTGAATTTACAAACCTCCTTGGTGCAAGACATATCTCAACCACCGCATATCACCCATGTGCCAACGGGTTGGTTGAGCGTTTTCACCGTCAATTGAAGGCAACTCTGACTAGTTCCTGTACTGTGAACCAAACCTCATGGATAGAGAATCTACCATTAGTAATGCTATCCCTTCGCACCCAAATCAAGGAAGATCTACATTGTTCGCCGGCTGACCTTGTCTTCGGACAATTAATACTGCCTGGCCAATTTCTCTCCAACCACTCACCACTGGAACCTACTACGAATTTCATCAAATATTTTCAAAAGAGAATGTCATCGCTAGCTTTTACGCCTACCCGATTCTCTACTAAAGATATATATGTTCCTCCGTCGCTGCATGAAAGCGACTTCGTTTTTGTCCGGCAGGATGCATTGAAGAAACCTCTAACGCCACACTACGCTGGCCCATTCCGCGTCCTCGCCCGGGATGAGAAATACTACACTCTTCAGTTAAATCAAGGCAAATCTAACGTGTCCATCGAACGTCTGAAGCCTGCCTATATTGAATGCAGCGCAAAGCCCAGCCAACCACCGACCCCATCAACGTCACTAGACAATACTTAACCTGCGACTTCACAACAACAACAGCAGACGACAAAAGGACGTACAGTGCATTGGCCTCAAAAGTTTAAGAATTACATTACATATTGAAAACTCTTTGATTATCATCACATTTTCCAACTGGGGGGGGGAGTAATGTAGTGACGCCTACACACACCACACCCACAATTTACTCAACAGCAATTGGACAATAAATAAGCAGTACTATTCGTAAAGACAATTTACGCATCACACGAGCCGCATATAAATTCCTCGTGTTTTGTTTCAACCAAACTAGCTATAGAAAAAAAATCAAGAATTAGTCGATTTTAGGTCAATCATAGAAATCGACACTTTCTTCAATATTCTTCCTGCGCTCGTTCTGGGAGCCTACTTTACCGTACAAAAGCAGAAGTTTAAGGAAGAAACTTCAGTAGAATATTAAATTCCACAACCAAAACCTCGTACGTGTATTCTCGCAATTTTCTACTCACACACACACAGACATTAACTACATTCACACACACAGTGAACTGTCTGTTATTAAAGCCAAGCGAACTATTCAGAACTTTAACATTCTTCTGCTCAAAGAGCTTTCAAATTCAAAGTTCAAACATTCTTAAACACTAAACAAATATCAACAAAGAAACTCCTTACAACATACACTTGTATTTCCCACACGGCACAAGGGAAATCACTTTTTACGACTTAATCTTTATTGTCATTTTATATGCTTTGTTTCAATATACGTTTTACTTGTTGATCTTTCAATCATCTCTTGTTGTTCTTTTCTGTGCTTTCTTTGCAAATTTAATGTGGAGTGTTAATGATAAAAACGCAACCTTTGACAAAAAACCTTCTGATAATTTCTTACCAACCATTAGCGCCCCACAAGCAGAAGTTACACCAAGCCGGTTGTTTACTACTACGTCCGCTTTATTTAAGGAAGAAACGCGCTTATAAAGATGTTTTTTCACTTTGAAAGAAAGAAGTTATGTTTCAAGAAGCCAAATTTAAAAAAAATATTTTGTACATTCACCGCACACACGATAGGTAGACATCTTGTTTAAAAATAGTTTTTATGTGCATTCGTTAACTTTACATATTTTGACTGTGCTCGAGCAAAACTTTTCTTTCTCCAACGAAGAAACCTTATTGAAATGTGTTCACTGTGTGGATAGGAGTTGTGCCACAGAGACTTGGTATTTATTTAGAGTGGAAACTTTGTAATAAAACGAACTGACTCAATAAGTTTCGGTCGGGTTCAGTTTTTTCTTCTTCTTCCTCTTTTTTTATTTGATGGTTGCCTTCTCATTAGTTGTGAAAGAAATGTATAGAGTGAAGTTTAGAGTGTGTGTGTGAGAGAGAGAGAGAGAGAGAGAGAGAGAGAGAGAGAGAGAGAGAGAGAGAAGGATTTTAAAGAAAAGCGAAAATGCTTTACTTTAATTTTAATTATTTCTTTGTTTATATATATTATTTTTATATTATATTTTTGTTTTAATTGTTTCAATATTTGCATACTTAAATAATTCAAAGGGAATTTTGCTATATGCTTGATTGGATTGTTGATATTTTTTCTTATAGAAAGAGGTTCTGCTTTTGGAAATGCTTCTTGGTAAAGAACTTTTATTCGCACTGTTTTATTTTTTAATTATCTTCCTTTTCTTCATGCACTATGAATTGTCATGACTTACTGGGAAAGACGGTGGACTGGTTTCCGGAGCTGTCCTTAATCTAGATTGAGTGTCAGTGTGTTCTGCTATTTAATTTATAGTAAAAAAAAATATTACGGTTCAAATTAATCTTTTTCAAAACACAAGAAATTAACCAATAAAACATTGGTTATCTTACGAGTACTTTCCTGGGGCTATAACTAAAAAAGACAAGACTTACTCAAACTAAAATTTCAGAAGAAACGAGCATTTAGCAAAAGTTATGTTCATAGCATCAAGTTGGGCAAAATACATAACAGTAAGGCCTTGCACAAAATTTTACTTGGGCGCCTTAGAGTTCTTATATAAGTTCAAGTTTTTCTTTGCCTTTAGAAAACAACATTTCAAGTAAATCAATTTTCTATTTTCTTTTAGAAACAATACAAGAATTTTACTTACATCATAAGAGTTCAAGTTCGAAGGTTGGAAAGTAATACCTATCTCAGATGTTGGTAGTTATCCAGTTTATTAACAAAAATATTAAGTTTTTAAGCTGTATGATATAAAATCACATTTTTAAAAAATACTTTCTGGTGTATGAGAAAAAAAAATCAGGTTTTGACTGTTCTTCTTATTTAGCACTGGAACGGTTAAATCCCTTAAGTTATACTCATTTTTATTATTTTTCTTCGTATATTTTTTTATTTCTCAATAATTTTTATATTTTAATTTTCTTCATTTTTATACAATTTTAGCATTTTCTTTTTTATTATTATATAGATAATCTTTATAATAGCTGGTAGAAGGGTAGTATTGATGCCTTTCCCAAAGGCATTAGCATTAGTGCGAAGGTACTGCAACTAAAACAGCTCGCCGATTCCATTTCCACCACTGGTAACCGTTTTGCTACACGCACATAGTTCATTCAAAACAAAAACATAAAAACCAAAATATGTTTTTTTGTGTTTGTTATAAACATTTAATTTTCACAAGTGCAAAGATTTCTACTTACTCAATTAGTTGTTTTCGACCATTTTACTGCTTTTGTTGGTGATATCGTAAATTAACATTCTAATTAACTTCTGTGCATATTTTTAACAATATTACTGGATGCGCGGGAGGTGTCATGGATAGCGACTCGGAATGAGAAATCGATAGAGCAGAGTTCGAATTTCAGTCAAGGTTCGTTACATTCACTTTCGTGCAAATTCCATTGGAAAAGGTAGGAATCCCTCTCTACTCTCCCCATATGTGGGTTAAATAATAAGGATATATAACTAAAAAGAATCATTGTTATCTAAAAAGAATTGCTTTAAATAACCCACGTAGTGTTGATAAGCCTTAAAAACAATTCAGCCAGTTGACAGTATTAATATGGTATCTGAATTTTATTTATACAATTTCAAAAAATAAATGACCACTTTTCAAAACTAAAAATTGTTGCTGCCTATGTGTACATGTATTTTATTTAGGTACTACCGCTAAATACACGATGTGAAAAATGGCCAAAACTTAATAAAAACAAAGTTTTAACGTCAAAATGTTTGTGTTATTATTAAGAGGAAAGACCAAAGGATTTTTTATGTAATTTTTTTTAATCCTATTTAAAACTTTCGAAATTCTTGTTAAAAAGACTTGTTTCTCTGGCGTCAACGGGTGACTATAAATTAGTACGGAAAATTTAAGCATCTTCTTGCGGTGAAAAACGCATTGATTTGAAAATTCTTGAAAAAGTTAGGTAATTATCGGATTTCAGTTAAAATTTCTGTACTTCTTCAGAAATTAATGAAATTATTTTTAAACGTTTCTTTTTTTTTAAATCTTGGTAAAAATATTTTTTATATTTGTTACCCCAGACTTATTTAATGAAATTTCGATAAATTCTTTTTGTAGCACTTACTGTTTATATTATTTATAAGGACAAGTCCGAGGAAATGATATCATCGAATTCTTTTGATCAAATAAGACGCCCAGTTACAGAAAAGCTGCTCCGAATCGTAAAATAAGAAATACAATAAAACTAAGACATTATTAAATTATGTTTTAATTGCTTTTATGAATGAAATAAGGACACTACTGTCTCAAGAAAAAATATTTTCGATGAATAAGGAATTTTTACAAGAATAGTTTTCATTTTTTCATTTTAATTAGAATGATTTATAAGCTTTTAAAATTCTGTATTAATTTGTAGCGGCCAAGTGATATTGCTAAAAATATATTTACTAATCATAAATGGGAAAGCTTACTACAATGCAACGACACCCAGTATTTTAAAAAGTACAAGGTAACCAAAAAAGTTCTGTCCGTTTTTAAAGGAAAAAAAGAAAACGCTTCACAGTATGTGTAACTTATATTTAGTCTTCGAAGTAATCGCCATCGGCATCCAGCACCTTCTGCCAACGTGTCTCCAGCTGTTCGATTGCCCTTGCGGTAGAACTCGAGGGGTTTTGACGCAAAGAAGTCCGTGAGGGCTTTGCGCAAGTCTGTTTCATTGGTGAAGGATTTCCCACGAAGATAATTATCCAGGGAGTGGAAGAGGTGTTAAGCGGATGGCGCAAGGTCAGGTGAATAAGGTGGATGGCACAAAGTCTCACACCCAAGTTGCTGTATGGTATCCCTGATCACTCGCGCGACATGCAGCCTGGCGTTGTCATGGAGGAAAAGCACACCTTTGCGATTCACCCGTACTGGCTCATTCTGGCGCAATGCCTGTTGCACACGTTTCAATTGCTGCGAGTATAGGTCTCCAATGACCGTTTGGCCCGTTGGTAGCAGTTCATAATGAACCACTTGACGACCTGTCCACCAGACACAAAGCATAATCTTGCGTGGGTGTATAGGCGGTCTTGCGGTGTGAGGGGCAGCATCCTGAGGAGACAACCAATGTCTGGAATGCTTGGGAGTTTCGTACAGAACCCACTTTTCATCACTGGTAAGCACTCGATTGAATAAGGATGCGGTACGGTGGTGAGAAAGCAGCGATACACAGGCTGCCACTCGTTGTCCCTTGTGGACCTCCAACAGCGTTTGCGAAACCACTTACTCAGTTTGTACGTCTTACCTAGGCGGTGCAGGTGAAGTCTAACTGTTTCATCGGAAACGTTGAACTGTCTTGCAAGTTCACCACACGTTAGACTACTGTCCTCTTCAATGGCCGCCTTCAGGACTCCGTCATTCAAGACCTGTGGTCGTCCATTGCGTGGCTCATCGTCGAGAGACAAATCTCCCGACTTGAATTTTCGAAACCAACGCCTTGCAGTACGTTCATCCACAGCAATATCCCTAAACGCTTGACATATGCGGCGACTTGATGCAGCTGCTGATAAGACCACTTTGAAGTCGTAAAGCAAACAGCCCCAAACGAGATCTCTAGACACTTCCATCCTTCTCACAGCTGTCCGACTTATAACTGATGGCCGGGCACGGTGCGCGTGTTTTTTATAATGTCTGATGTTCCTACTTCCGGCTGTCCGAATTTGAAAACAATTGCTACACGCATTTCGTATATATTTCAACTTCATTCAATGACTAATCAAAAAACGGACAAAACAATTTTGGTTACCTTGTGTTTTTAATATTTTGTATGTGTATAAACGTGCCGATTTTGTAAATACGGGCGTCCGTACATGACATTATCAGAAAATAAAAGTGGTAACTATAGTAAATTTTAAATTTATTGGCAATTTTCTTTCATTTCCACAACAAGCATCTTCGTAAGTAAGACTATAAAGTACCTAAAATTCAATAAAATATTACAATGCTTAAAATATATATATATATATATTTAGATTACTATGTATTTAAAAAATATCTAAAAAAAAAAGGTGTTTACATTGTATTCGTCATGTAATTGTACTACAATTATTTTCCCCTTACATAAATCTCGTAAACATCAGGTTATCGATAGATGTGTCTACACCTCATAAAAACACCCACCCCTGTGTTAAAAAAATGCTTTTCGCCGATATTTTAAACTAAAAAGGTAATATTTGTTTTAATTCATATTGATTAAACTTTAGCTCATTTCATCCTCCACAAATGAACAGAAAAGTACATTTTTGAAAGATTTTTTTTAATAAAGAAAATTACGTTGTGTTGACAGATTTGTCAATATGGCCGATTTTAGCGATTTAAAAAAAAAAGTTCCAATCCATTTAGATCCGGTTTGAAATACAGCAAAGTATTTTGCTTATTTTAAATTTAAAAACTATTAAAACTAAATTTGAATTAAAACTAAAATAAAAAGCTTCAAGAAGATTTTTCATTTTTGAAATGCATTTTAAAAAATAAAAGGATGTGTTGGGTTTTTTTTGGAGGTACCTGTAAAAATTTTATTTGAGGATATTTTACTTTTTATATTATTTTATTTTTTTATCGATTTGCATTTTTGTTTTGCTCTTCTTGTAACTGACCTAGAACTTTAAAAATACCGTGATATGGGATGCCTTGATAATTTGGGACGTCATTTATTTATTTATTTATTTTTCTGCTGGGCTGATAACAAATGTGAGTCAGTAGTAGTAAAATCTTTCAAAAATGTGTGTCATGTTGAAATGTAAAACGCAAACAGAAGATAAAAAAAAGAAAGAAAGAAAGAAAGAACCTTTTGACTAAAAATACTCGATGCCACGTGAAACTCTGTTTCGTGCAGGTTGAACTAGCCACAGACAAGAAACAAAGTGTCGGGGAATAATAATCACGTGGATGGCCCACTATATTAGGCCTTCGTAAACTTCGAAACTTCCGTTTCATCCAAGCAGCAGCCAGGCCAGTAACAAGACTCACTGGTAAGAAACACTATTATTGTCTCTCAACAACTTATTCTTATCTATTCTATTCTTCACGGTTACTTTTTTATTTCCATATTTCAATTTTGCCTTTTCTTTTCTTCATTATTTGTTAACTTCAAAATTTAAATTACAAAGTGTTACAAAATCTATAATTAGCCGTTATTTATTTTCCATCGTTTAAAGTAGATATCAAAATAATGCTGTCAAAATATTATTTCCAAGTTTGTCTGTTTACGCGATCCACAACATTCATCATTAATATTACTCGACTGATTTTTTATCGGCAACATTCATCATTACTCGACTGATTGTTGTTTTTTTTTTTGTTTTTTTTACTCAGACATTTTTCAACTCTTCTTACTTAAATGATATCTTTTTTTTCCTTTTTTTGTGACTCCCAAAAAAGGAGATCATTACATTAATGTAGAAAAAAAATTAAAAAAAGACTTGAGCTGGTTAGGTTCAGACTACAATAAATAAATAAATAAACAACTGACCAACCACAGTGGTAAGTTTGATACAAGGTCACAATGTGGAGCCCTGCACACGAACACACGCGTGTAGTATGAGACAATTGTTCCCTCGGCACTTCCTTTTTGGAGCGCATACCTGTCTGTCACACTGTCTGTCAAACTGGACCCAAAGTTAGTGTTTGTTCACTGACATAATGTTCTGTTCGTCCATGCGGAAAGATAACAATTCCTGTTGAGAACCACTAGGAACTTTTAGGTCGTCTTTAAAAAAAGTTATTATCGAAAAATTGATATATATTGGAACTTATTGAATCTATGATGATGGTAAAAAAACAAAGGAACGAAACGAACGGAATTCTTACATCGTAAATGAATTTGCTGTGTAAAAAAACTTCAACTAGATCCGACCAAATTTTTTACTCCTTTTTATTTTTAAGAAATCATTCATTACTCCAATAAATACAGTTTGCTTTGCTTCATGTTTGAAAAGAATCATTTTATTTTTCTGTTATGATGAGGGAAGACCGTCGGTGTTTGTCCTATGAACTGTCTGACAGCAAAACGTCTCTCTCCGAAAAATCCCACGACGGATTTTCCGTCAGTTATTCATGGAAGAAAACAATTTAAAAAGAAAATAAGATTCTTCCAGTAAATTATGTACTTATAGTAGTTGTTTAAATTAAATTAGTTTCCCAGAAAATATTAAAAAAAAAAACATTTAAGCTCAAAGTTCGTCCTTTCTCTTTTAGAAGTTCTCTAATAAAACAAAAAATAACTGTGTGGTCAACAAGGAGAAATGTTTAAATTCTAAAGAAAATGTGAAAATTCGGTACTCACTTTTTTCCTCTTTTACGTGCCACAAAACAATTTCTGTCTTTCTCCCTCAATCTTCCGAGAAGAGGAAAAACACACAATCAACACATATTTCTACAACAAACTCAGTCCGGCTGACTAAAATTTTGTTTTACTATCTATCGTCTGCTTCTTCCAATTGTTTTACTGCTGATTTCTTTTCTTTCTGATTTTTTTTTTTACAAAGCAGCCAATAATCAGACTACAATTCTTTATTTAAATACTTTTTCTAAAATAAATTAATTTAATGATTTCTATTTTTATAAAGAAATTTTTTTTAAATGAATAATTTAATTATCCAAAGATAACTTTATCACAATAAAATAAGTTTTAGTTTTTACTTTTCAATTATTGTATGTCACACCATGACAATATGGTAAATTTGCTTTTTAACACCCGCGCTAAATATCTCTTAAAATTTTCACAAATCGTCATAATTCTGTGTAAATGTACATGCTGAACACGAATTTTAACAATTTAAATTATGAAGAAACCTACCGTTTTGGAGTTATCGACAAGAAAAAATCATGTTTGAAAAGTCCACATACATACATACATACATACATACATACATACATACATACATACATACATACATACTTTTAGGTACTACCACTAACTTTCTAAAAAATGCGAAAAACGCATTTTAAATAATTTAAATGCCCTCTTTGAAAACCTAATCCGATTTAAAAGAAAAATTAATTTCCTTAAGAGGTTCCACTTTGAGGCCCTCGCCACTTCAAAAGTTTTATAAATTATAAGTAAGTACATGTGTTTCCATTGTGGAATTTGTTGTATTGTAACAGCATATATCTTCTTTTGGGTTTCTTTTATTTTTATGGTTTTTCACTATGACTGGTAGGTGACCCCACCACCACCACCACAATTCGTGCTTGGATATGTTATATATATATATGTAGAGAGAGAGAGTAAATATCAACACAAATTTTTCAAATTAAATAAAACGTCATCGATATTCTATGAAAGAAACACGTTAAACTTTTTCGCATCAAATATTAGATATCCCCCGAAATGTTTTCGCATACCGAATATACTGGATTGCTTCCCCAACATTGCTTTGCCTAGTATTATATTCTGAGCACATATTTTGTAGCACAAAAATAATTAAAACAAGAAATGTCACTTATCTCCTTTGATTCTAAAAAGTCTTCTTGCGAAGTACGTACGTCCAAACTTTGGAAAACCAATGTAATGTCCGCAAATATTTTTATCTGATTGTATTTCGAAAGAATGTTATTTTATTTTTTTATTTTTTTGTTTTTAGTTCTATTTCTCATGTAAATGATAAATGCAAAGAAGATAAATCTGACCTTTTCATTTTAATTTCACAAATTCTGTCTTATTGGTATCTGATGGAAGTTGAATTAATTTTTTTGTAATAAAAAAAAAAGAGGAAGAGAGTGTTCAATGCATGATGTCAGCGCTTAAGACAGCCTCTTTAAAAGTACTGAAATTTTCATTTTTATTTTAAAATTTTAACCTTAGCACTTTTTCCTTGTAACTTCCTTGTCGAAATTTTATTTTATTGTGCTATTGGCATTAGAAAATAAAGGGAAACAATTTTTTTTATTTTAGTGAAATAATAAAAACATGTATAAATGTATTTTTTATTCCCAATTTATTTCATTATAGGATAAATGCATAGGGAAAATATTTCATGCTATTAACATATCGGGGTGAAGAGTAGATAAAAATATGCTAAGTTCACTTCAAATATTCATAAACATTGCTATCAAATGGCGGTGGTGAAATGAGTTTGAGTTCCGGTCGAGATCGTTATATTCGCTTTCGCACAAATATCCTTGGGACATTAAGGCATGAATCCATCTCTACTCCCCCCAGCTATGGATTAAATAGCAAGTACATTTGACTCTCTAGCCATGGTTGGCAACCAGTATAGGAGAAGGACAACTATGGTGCACATACTTGTACTGTAACTAAAATCTACTTAGCATAGCTGCAGTATAAACCACAACCACAGGTTGGCTCTGTGAGTGTTGAAGAAACATAAATGGGCCTGAGCAGATAGGCATGCTTGGAAACAAGAAACCATGCCAAAGATGAGAAATTCTACTGATTTGCAGTTTGTCAAGTCAAAACAGCTCTTTTTTAAATCTAACTTACAAAGAGATAAATGTGGCCCAATAGAAACATTCCAGTTTGAGTTATGTGAAAAGAAAAAAAAATTAAGCTCTTTGTATTGTATTTTTACCTTTCTTGTGTATTCACATTTGATTTTAAACAAATCTTTACTAGAGAAAGTTTCTAATAATTCTGCTGATTATCTCCCCTTATGCCTTGTGGCGTAATGGGTAGCAGCTCGGATTGAGGAATTGGAGAGCCGAGTTCAAATTCAAGTTGAATCCATTACATTCACTTATGTGCTAATACCCTTGGGAAGGTATGAATCCTCTTCTTCTCCCCCAGCTATGTGTAAATAGCAGGACAGACCAGGTTCTATAGCCTTGGATGGCAACTGGTCTACCGCAGAAAGAAATGGCAACCTACTGTGGGAAAAAAATCTGCCTTGTCAGACATGTATCGAAAGATACATGATTGCCTAAGCGTGTGTCACATATGGCACATAACTGACTGATACCTTGATACTGAGGCCAATAATGTTTAAAGCATATATTTGAAGTTGGGAGTGGAATTGGATATACTTTTCTCAATTCTTTTGTTATTGTGCATCCCACTTCAAAAAATGAACCCATATTCAGTTAGTCCAGTTCTTTCAACTTCTGATTCATCCAATACTCAGAGGAAAAGTTCTTAAGTAACTTTACAGCTTAATAAATAAAATGTATTGCTTGATGTTTTTTGTGGGGTGGAGATTTCTAAAATTAAATAACGTTTGAATTAACAAAAATTGTTTCCTGAAACTGTTATTCATAACTTCATTGAAACCTGTCTATGAAATGAAAACTTTGCTAAAATCAAATAATTAGGTGAATTTTGGTAGATTTTTTTAATATCAGAGTTTATTGCATAAACATTTTCTCAAACAAATAATTACATTGTTGCATAGGTAAACAACTTTTTTTAAGTAAAATATCATTAGCTGCTAGTAAATTTTTATCAATTTTCCCCAATTTTCCTACAAATTATGATAAAATAAACTGTTATATAATTTAAGTGTGTTCTTGTTTTGTTTTTTTATTGTCTATTACTTCTTCCCTCCTTAAACATGCATAGAAATTCTTGTCCTAAGAATAAAGTATGTATTTATATACAATATACCAGTCATTAATCTCTGTAAATAATAATAGTTCATGGTCATTGTAAAAAAGTAAACAGAATAAAAAAAATGTTTTTAATACATAATTTCTAAAGAGCAAAGCTTGTTAAAAGATCTTACAATAAAACTAATTTTAAAAAAATGCTAAAAATAATTTGTGAAAAAATCTAATCAAAAAAGCTCAAGACCCCATGACATTTTATCATAAATATTAGATAAAATAAAAATTGAAAAAAAAGTATAGTTTTTATATTTTTAAAGCAATATACACATATGGATATTGTTTTCTTTGCAGTGCTTTGAACATTTACAACTGACTTTTCTACAATGGAGAGAACAGATGATGTGAAAGCTGTCATTTATGACAAGTAAGTTTTCTTTTTTAAATCGATTGCTTTTTAAGAAACATTTAAAATTCATAGTTGCATTTTAAGTAAAATCATATATTTATGGTAGTGGTAAGAATTCCTTTCCCTACCCACCAATACATTTTTGTCTGTATAATCAAAGAATATTCTTGGATTTTTTAATTTTTTTTCTAAAATCTGTGAATTAACAAGTAAAGAATTCAATTTTAGACTGCAATCAATCTTCAATCGTCTAAATGTGTAGGAATAATGGGCAAAGTTTAACATTCATTCATACCTGCACCCCCACCCACTGCTATTACTGTATACGCCCTTGATAATTTTTATTGTTTTTTAAAAGCTATTTTTAGGATTTTTCAATAAGCCCCAAACATATGAAACTGAATTTATGCATTCTCTATTTTCTTGAAAACTGACAACCAAAAAAATAAACACTATTTATTATTTTATTAGATTTATTATTTCTAAGAATAATTCTATATTTACAAGTTATAAAAATATATGAATCAATGACAATACAATATTTATTATTAACCATATTATAAAGAAATAACTAAGAAAACAATTTTTTTTATTCATAAATTTATTAAAAAAAAAAAAATTAAATAAACACAGAACATGTAACTGTAATTATAAATTTTTTTAAATATTATTAACAACAAAAATGTTAAACACTATTTATTAGACTGTTTAATGACAAGAATAGTGTTTAATACTTTTGTTATCAATTCAAAGAAAAAAAAAGAGAATGCATAAATCCAGTTTCATGTGTTTTGGTTTTACTAAAGTTCTAAAAGTAGCTTTTTAAAATAATAAAAGTTGACAAAAGAGTATATGGTAATAGCAAACTGTTTTTTTTGGGGTGGGGGGTATGAATGTTAAACTTTTCTGAATAATAAAAATTTAACACATCTTATCTCATTCTATAACCACCATTACAAAAAAACTCTAGTAATTTAACTGTACAAAAGAATAAGAAAATGGTTCTACTTGTAATTTTTATTTACCTGATAATTTTTTTTTTTTACTGCATAAAAATCCGAATATAAGTCTAGTTTATTTATTTGACACATTGTTTTATCAGTCATTGCATATAAATTAATGATAAATGTATAAGACAATTTGGGAAACTCTAACTTCGATATGTTTTGCTGATCAAACATTGTTATTTGAAAATAGATTTTATTTCAACCAAATCTATATTGGCAAGACAATAGGATTCATCTCAATCAGATGAATATTGGATTTTGTTTTTAAATTTACAATTAAAGTTTGAAATTTTTTTTTATTCTTTATATTAGATTTTACCAACTTCATTTTAGGTTTTATTTATTTATTTATATATTCACATGCTCATTTTAAGATTGTATCACCCATTATTTCAACACCAGTTATATATTTATCATTTCATTGGATTCTCATCCAAAACACATACTAATAAATTCATAGCTGTTATTTAATTGACATATTTTTGAATTTTTTAAAAAAATTAAGTCATTTATGATTTTCATAAATCTATTTATTTATTTTTAGCAAACATACATCTTCACAGTTGCCAGTCATCAATAAGGATGTAACCCAGACACCAAATAAAATGTCATCTCCAAGTGATGAGGCATGGGGACCTTTATTCGAGAATAAGGAAGCCTTTGTAGAAAAACATCTCTGCTGAGAAAAATCATCCCTGCAATTTGGCAATGACATTTATAACAAGTTGTTGTTGTTGTTGTTGACTTCTCTATTCCTGGAAACTTGTCTTTCAGCCACTCTTATTATGACAGACAGGATTTTGTAAATACTTAGTTTTCAGAATCTTGCTGTTCATTGATTCTCCTAATAAAATAGCGAAGTTCAGTGTAGTGGGCTATCAATAACTTCCATTCCATTTGCATCAATATTTTTATATTTTATGCTTCATCTGTTTCAGTAGAAAGAGCATTCTTCAGTTAGCCCTGAGCTACAAATGGAGGTTCTCATTTAGCCCCAATATGGTACCTGAAGAGAATTGGTAGGCATAAAAAGGAAATGCAAGTAGCAGTCTAAAAGAGGATGACTACCAGTGCATAAATACTAATATTTAGAAAACTATAAATTTTATATTTGCTCTGGATTGTTTATATCAACAATCTACTTGAAAATTAATTCTCACTTCAGGTAAATAGAATATTTAAATATGAAGTAAGAATATAAAAGTTATATCAACTTCTAATCATATATAAAATCCCCATCGAATTTTATATAAGCAAAATTGTTTCATAAAATTATTTTCATTGAAGATTAGCATTTTAGAACAGGGGAGGTAATTTTTATAGGAAATTGTCTCCCTTGCACTCATCCATTTTTTTTTTTTTTTTTAATTAAAATTCATACAGATTTCTTCACTGAAAACTTTCAATGAAAGTGTTTAATTTTAGTTAATATTCTGAGCTACTGCTTTTTTAACAAGCAGATATTATCAAAACTTTTCAATAATGAAGATGCTTGGATTATGTATCGTGTTGCTATGATTTGCTATGCAATATTATTTTTGTAATAATTAAATTTTTTTAAAAAATTGTTTTGTTTTGTATTTATATCTTCTATTAATAATATTATATTAAAATAATATTTTAGCTATTTAAATATAGTAAATATTTAAATTAAACACACAAGGAGAGCCTCAAGGTTCTGTTGGAGCTACACATATACTGAAATAAAATGTAAATTATACCCAAAAAAACATTCAGGTTCCAGCTGATGACGGTGTTTATCAAATTACATTTTACTTTTATTAGTAATTTTCTGTAAATTGTAGTTGAATTACAAAACCTGGGTGTTTTGCAGGATATTTTCTTAACTAAAACAAAATCTAATCTATTTATTTCAATGTCTACAGTAATTCTTGGCAAGTAGATGCTATTTTTTATGGCGAAACCTAATGATTAAAAAATACTAAATGTCATGAAAGTAAATACTTTCTTTATTAAATTGTCCTTTTCTGCTATAGTCAGAAGAGTTAACTCAAGGGGAAGAATTTCTACTTCTTAGCTATACACAACTGTAACTCTTTTATAATAGGAACAGCCAATTCAACTTTTGTTCTCCCAGGCATTTACATTTATACAAAACATTTATTTTGTTAAAGGCAAAAGATTTAATCTCATTATATAACATAAAACAGTACCATGAAATATGGTTATGGTCTATATAATCAGCTTATACATAAAAAAACTAATGAAATTCTTTTTTATTTTGACCATGTTAAAATATAAATTTTTACTGGCTATTCTTTTCTATGCTATGTCAATAAGATTTGGTTATAAATGTATTAGAATTCATTCAAAGGAAGTGAATATGCTGCACAAATAGATATACATGTATTCTTAAATTCATTCCAAAATCACTTTTTACATATTTGTTTTGTATGCCATTTGCAAGCACAGATATATGGCTTTAAGCATATACAAAGATTTCAAGAATTAGCCAGAAAAAATATACTCATTTTTTGTGCTGCTTATAATGTTACCACAATGTTTCAGCCAATTCATTTTTCCAACTTCTCCAGGTGTAAAATCCATAAGAAAAAAAAATTAAGTAAAATGAATTAACAAACAAATGGTAGTTAATATACAAGTTAAATAGGCATCCATGTAACACATAATTCTAATTTATATACATTGTAGAAGTTTTTTTGGCTGATATAATAAAACCATCTCCATTATTAAATATGATAAACTTGTCTTTATAGATATGATAAAGTACCAATCTCATCATGAATGGTAAGGTTTGGAATAATCAATTTTTTTAACTAAGTGTCAACAGAGGAAGCTTTGCTCATCTTTAATAACTTTTATCTTATAATTTTTACCATCTCTTGGCAAATTGATGGAAATATAAATGTTTTGTTTACAGAAGATACTTTTTCAGTTTGAACCTAGTATATATTAACTAGAAAAAGGTCTACAAGATTTCTACTTTCTTCTGTACTTTCTAACATCTACATGAAGTTTTTTTAAGATCTTGCCTTGAGACCATCAACCTAATTTTGGCATGTTTGTTTACAAATTGGCCCCACAATGTGCATTTAAACTATCTATATCAGGGATGTCCAAACTGTTTTCAAAGAGGGCCAGGGTGATGAGGTGAATATACCTGAAGGCCAACCATTCTGCTTGGCATTCTTTGAACCATTTTAAATTAAATGCAAATGAACTACCTTATGAAAATTTTATTGCAAATTGCATATTTTCATTTCTTCACATGGATGGCAAAGGAATTTAAACAGGTTGCACCAAAATTACTCTGCCTGTCATATCTAAAGCTCAAATAAAATGTCTGAGAAAAAAGAACTTCCAGGAAACTATACCTCAGGTTCAGAAAACAGTAAACATTACATACTATTGGTAATTAATGCTGTCTGTCAACTTTAAGTTAAAAACATATGAATAGGAACATAATACCAACATTCATCTTATTAAGAGGTAGAAAACAAAGTAGCAGAAGTACAAGTGTCCAAATATATTTATAATTGATTTTAGCCAACACAAAACAAATTTAATTCACTAAAATTTTAGAATTTATTCATCTCAGATGACCAAAACAAATAACTTGCCTGTATTAATGTGAAGGGTGATACTGAAATTTGGACTGCAGTATGTAGGCAAGATCTGGTTCAAAGGCAGTGATTTTAGAAATTGGCTGGAAAAGACCAAGGCCAGGGTCACACCAAAAGAGGGTGGCCACATAGTGCTGCTGCTATATTTTGCTAAAACATGAAATTGCATTTCTTAGATGTGTACTTTACATATCCTGATTGACAATACTGGCATGCCATACGTGATACATTCTATGTCAGAGGATGGAGGCCATATGAAATTTGACTGCAGGCCATAATTGGCCACTGGGGTGGACTTCAGATATGCCTGATCTATACAGTTAATGGGGAAAAAGAAAAACAGTAAACTTACATATTTCCTAGTAACCTGTACAGATAAAATAAAAGCAATACACAATATACAGTTGAATTTTGACTCAATATATATTCTGATTTTATCTTTATACCAGGAATATGTAATTAGTGAATTTGGGTAAACTGAAGAAAGAATTAAGTATTATAAATAAAGTTATCTACTTATGCTGTTTGAAAATGGGAAATAAATGGATGAACCTGTGACACTCAACTATGTAGTTAGAGTAACTTTATGTAATAATTGTCTAACTGAATGAATCAAAAGAATTTATGAATATTCTATCAGAGTGGCTTTTAAGAGCACTATTCACAACCTCCCTAACAGATTTGATTCCTTACTGAAGAATACTTTGACAAAATATCACATTTATAACATCCTATGCAAATGTCAAAAAGAATAAAAGGGAGAAACCAACTATCCCCTTAAAGTCAAACTTGATGAACATGAGGAAGCTGTATCCAAAGAGAAATTAGAAAATTTTAGTATGCTAGAACAAAGAGAAGTGTGTACATTATCTTTTTGTATTAGGATCAAGATAATTGTAAAAACAATTGCTGATTAATAAAATAATATTGAAAGAAGCAGAATACATTGACATTTTGGCTAAATGCCCAAATCATACCAGCATGAATTTCAGTAAAATGTAGTTCTCTTTGCTTAGAAATAATGGAATCAGAGGTCAATTCATACAAATTAGGATTACCTGTCCAAAACTAAAAGAAAACATAAATAGCAATTTATATCTTGCGATATTAGAAAATAAAAATAAAAACAACTTTTCAATTCAATACAAATGAATCTTAAGACTTCTTTCATAATTTGTAAATGTTGTTCCAGAAAAACGTTTGTTATTACTTGTTCATATTTGAGTGATTTCCCTTTCCATAACATCGAGATATAAGTTACCTCCCCTTAGCAATATCGTGATCAGTTTTATTTTTACTACTTCAGCCTGGTGGAGGGGAAAAAAAATCAACTTTATTTTGTGCTGTACTTTGGAATTCCTTTTGATGAATTATCTCCACCCAAAATATATTAGAAATAGAATTATCATATCTACTTACCAAATGTATTCGAGGGTAGACTTTCTTCTGGTTAATGTTTAAAAAAATAAACATTGATTGATAACAGAGCCTTAAGTCTCAGACATTAATACATCATTTTCATGTTTGATTTCAGCATCCCTTGAAAAACATCTGTTAAAGGTTTTCGTTTTTTTATTATTGGAAAAAAATGTTTTATGTAGTTTTTCTTTCTCTGTTCTTTCTCTATAAAAAAAACAAAGTAACTGCTTTTGGAAAGCATTAATTTATTGAGACAATTTTTATAGTACTTACCACAAAAATCTAATTATAAAATAGGTTCTTCATAAAATCTGACAACTTCCAAAATAGAGCTATTTCAGATCTACTTGTAAAAATTTTAGATTTTAATTGCTTGTAAAATCCTTACTAATAATAGTTTCCCAATGGACAAATTCAATGCAAAAGTAGGAACAAAGAAAGAGAGAGAATCTAGTGTAAGAAATTTGAAAAATATTAGTTAACTTCTCAGAGAAAGAATATTACAAATATATTTTTGCAAAAGTGAAAAGACCAGAAATAGACTTGGAAATGGAGAGACAAAAAATAAAGTCGATTTCATAATTGCTAGCATAAACAAAATTAATACAGGATAGAATAGTATTTAACAGACTTAACTTTAAAACTGAGAGAATAAAAAAGAAAACATATCTTAAGATCAGAGAGAATATCACCAAATTTTAGATACTAATCTGGGACAGATTCCAAGCTTTGTGGAATTTTTTTTTTTTTTTTTGCTTCTCCTGTCGAACTCGACGTATGAGGGCCAGACAGATCAATTCCCAGAAACTGAAAGCCGGACAGCCACACCAGATTTGATTATAGTGGTGAAGGCTTTGTGCAGGGCCATCCACACTTTTTGGAGGGACGAATGCCACAAGGTCCCAAAATGACCCTCCGCAGGTTTTGAATTCAGAGTTGTCCTTCTCCTAGACCAGTTGCCGTCCAAGGCTATAGAACCCAGTCTGTCCTGCTATTTACCCATAGTTGGAGGGAGAAGAAGAGGATTCACACCTTTCCCAAGGGTGTAAGCACGTAAGTGAATGTAATGGATTCGACTGGAATTCGAACTCAACTCTCCGATTCCTCAATCCAAGCCATTATCCATTACTCCACCGTGCCTCCTTTTTTTTTGTGGAATAACAAAAATAATACAGAAAATGTAAGTAGAAAATTGATGACTATAAATATGGTAGCAACAGAAATAAGCAAAACAGAGGGAGATATTCAAAGTTTTCACTAAAACTAATGAAAAAGGGTAAAAATATGAACACAAAAACTAAGATTAAACCAAAAATACCGAATTAATCAAATCAATCAAACAAGAGAAGGAGAGAAAAAATAAAAAGGAACATGGAGAAGAAGCTCTTAAAAAAAGGGAGAAGAGCTTGAAGGATACTCAAGCTGCAACCCATATAGATAAATAACAAATACTTGCATTAAAAGAAGGAAACAGGAAAGTTATCAAATGTAAGGATAAGATGTTAAGGATAACTGAAGAGTACTATACAAAAAAGTATGCTTTGAAAAAAAAAAAATCAGGTGAAGATGGCATAGTAACAGACCTTTTGAAAAATGCAGAAGAATTCTACAATGAATGAACACGGCTATTTACCCAGTGTATAGTGAAAAGAAAGGTACCTCAAAACTTTACAAATAGTAATTATTTTTAAAAAAGGAAATAATAAAAACCTTGGCAATTATCACCCTATCACCTTAGTATCAAACATATACAACTTATTTTTAAAAGTACTTACAAACAAAAATCAATGTGAAAATCAGCCATGTAAACAGACAAGTTTTAGGAGTGTTACTCAATAATAGATTCTCTTGAAACAAAAGACTATCTGATCAAAAATAAACAACAGAACATAACAAAATACTTTTTAGTCCATGTTGACTATGAAAAGGTATTTAACTCTATTTGACACTCTTTATCTCACTGCAAGAGCAGAGTATTAAAAATTATATAAAAGTTATTGAGAATTTACATAATTTACAATAATTTGACTACACAAAAATACTGACAAAGATTGGAAAAGGAGTGAAACAAAGGAAAGAATGTTTCCTAAATTATTTACATCTTTTGAAAAATTCACTGGGAGGGAATGAGGAAATGGAAAATATTTGAACCATCTATTATTTGCACATGGCATTTTACCAATACCAGAATCATTGGATGAATTGCAAGAAATGGTACATGGCTTAAATTAGGAAAAGCTCAATGTAAGTTTTAAAATAAGCAGAAATAAAACAAAAGTAATGTTGAATTGCAATGTTCTAAAAAAAGCTCATTAGAATAGAGAATGAAGAAATGGAAGAAGTCTATTAATACCTCTACTAAGAGCAGGGAATTAACATTAAAAAAGACCATGAAAATAAAATAAAATGATGTACAGTGTAACCCGGATATAAGAGAGATTCTCTGGTCCCAAATTAGAGCCTGTGTTAATGTATATATAATAGACCAAACCCGGATATAAGAGAAACCCGGGTATAAGAGACTTCTTCTCCGATCCCGACAACTCTTTTATATCCGGGTTACACTGTATAACAATAAGTTGAAAAGCATTTAGCCATAATAAAAAGCACCTTATCAATACACTTAAAACAAAGTGTATAATAAATGCATAATGCTGAAAAACATGGAAATTAAAAAAATCACTTAAAAAGAAAATGATAAATGGAAAGGCCCTTGCTAAGATTGAAAGAAATCAAAATGGATCAGGAAACAGGCCAAGGTAAGAAATATCATAGAAGTGATTAAACAACAAAAATGTAGATCGGTGGGACATACAGCAAGAAGTAAAGATAACAGACAAAGCAAAAGGTTGCTTGATTGGTAACAAATAGGTAGCAAGCTTTGTTACACTATTCCATATTCTTTGCTGAAGTTTAGTTTCATTTGTTAGTAAATGGTGGCAGGAATATATTTAATGACAAAGCAGTTTGATTGATTTAAAATACATGCTATTGTTTTATTCTTATTCTGCAATTCCTTGTTTTGAAATTTTAAAATTTCAATCTTTCATTAAACAGTTTTGCAATTGGATGATTTTGAAATTAAGGTCTATTTTTCTCCAGCATCTGCAATTTTCTTATTTTTATTTTGAACCTGTAATTGTTCTTTTCAGTTTATCTTCTAAGTTTTGTCTGTCACCATTCAAATCAAGCAACCTTTTCTTCTTGTAAGATGCTTCACCTATCTCCATTCTTGTTGCTCAATCAATCCTATGATCTTTCTTACCTTGGTCTCTTTCCTGATACATGTTAATCTCTTACTCTTTATAAATGTTTATGCACTGATATTACATACTTACAAAGTCTTAATATATGGATCAGATCTGTCAAGCATATTTATCCATAGTAATCATGGTTATTCACGTTAGTGTCATGTTCAAATGAGTTTGGCTGTTTGCAGGCAGAATTAAGGGCTGTCATTTCATATAAAAATAACAAAGCAAATTCAGTATTCACATATATATATATTATTGGATATTGACAATAAGGACCCATACAAGACTGACTTCTGCAATGTACTTCATCTTGTGAGAATAATGCTCACTCTTCCAATCAGCTCCGCAGAGTGTGAGAGGGCCTTTTCTGCACAGAAGAGAATAAAGAGCAACATACGGAGCAGCTTGTCTGTACAGAGACTGTCAGACTTAATCTTGCTTTCTTCTGAAGGTCCAGATCTGACTGAATTCAACCCAGAGAAATCCATTGACAAGGGGATGGCAAACAGCAGGAGAAGGATTGCTGGGGGGCCAGGACAGTGTGACTGGCCAGCTAACATTGTGTCTGTTGATCGAAAGTGTAAGGACAAAGCAGTACTGTTTGAAAACAAAAAGATTTAGAGTCACAAGCTATTGATTTGACAATTCAAATTGAGCAAGTGTTAAAGTGGGAAATTGGAATAAAAAGGTAAATGCAATTCAATATTGGGCAAATGGAGTTATGAATTTTAAAAGATAAAATTTCAGTTTGAAACAGATAGAAATAAGTTCAATGTCAGTAACACAAAGACACAGTATGTGTTTGCCAGACCATCTGGACATTTCCCTTTCCAGTCCCACTTTAAGATCTTAGATCAGCATTACTATAGTTAATATAGTTAATATTTCTGAGTGCCATTTACCAACCTGAGAGGGGAATTGAAAATAAGGTAAAAACCTGTTGTTAAAGTGTTACAATAACTGAAAATCATGACTGCATATTTCTAAATGACACCTTTGCCAGGTAACAGTTGAAGTGAATATAATGTTCTTATGAGGTGGTTGTTGTTTCAAGTTTAATAATATTGAAACTGATGCAATCTTCAAACTTGCATTTGTCAGTTGACTGAATTATCCTGAGTGATATTTGCCAGGCAACTGTAAACAGTTCTACAGTTTCTAGACTCAATACAATGTATTTATGATCTTTTTGTTTGAGGTTGTTTAGTAATATTGGAACTAATGAGATCTTGAAGACTTCAAATTTGCCTTTAAATTTTGTCAGTAAGTTACTGAATATTTCTAAATGACACCTTTCAAAGTTTGCCAGGTAACAACTGAAGTGAATGTAATGTCTTTATGAGGTTGTTGTTTCAAGTTTAGTAACTAATATTGAAACTGATGAGATCTTCAAACGTATTTGTCAGTTGACTGAATTATTCTAAGTGATATTTGCCAGGTAACAATACCACTGAATGTAATTGTTCTTGAAATTTCTAAATTTCCTTCCATAAATTTCGTCTGTATTGTCTTAGAGAATTAGAAAATAAAACAAAACTTCACCTGGAATTGTTTTATTCATAACATTAGAGTGAAATAACATTACATGGATTTGGCTAGTAACTTTTCTATTTGGCTAGTAAACGAAAATATTTAGTTGTCAAAGGTCAACTAAAGGTAAATTTGTCCGTAGAGCCCTGCAACACACACACATAACAGTCCAACAAATGAATACAAGTAATGAGTTAGAGTTTAATATGGCTTTGTACAATATATATATATTTCCAAGAGGATAAAATCCAGCTAGAGCTCTATGTACAAGACAGAGTAAGAATATAATATAAAAGCCTCAAACACTAATATTCCATGGTTATAATTCATTACATTGGAATCGTTATCATTATCCAATTCATCAGACCTACAAATATATGTATGTATATCATATACTAATAAAAATGATTCAAACTCAGAGACCAGTTACTAAAGTTTAACCATAACCAGCTCTTCAAGCTAAGAAGAATTATTAAATTATGCAAAATATATATATGTAAAAATAAAACAAAAAACAACACACTAAAAAACTGGAAGCTATAAAGAGGGATGGAGTAATTGTCATCTTTTTAATATTTTAAATAGAATAATTTATAAACTTTAAAATTTTTTTAATTCTGTATTAATTTGTAGCAGTCATGTGATATTGTTAAATTAAAAGCATATTTATTACAATGGCTGGTTGCTCATATATGAGAATGCCCATCAATCCCTGTTGAAGACGCCTGCTAAGGCACATTTTGTGTCTGTTGAACACCCACAGAGACAACATGTGGTTTATACTGCAACTATGCTGAGCAGACTGTAGTTACAGTTTCTGGGAGAGAGCATATTATCTGGCATGATCAACAGTTTGAATACGGCCAGAATGCTCAAACATTTGGTCACAATGACTTGCGACTTTGTGCTAGCACAACCATTGACAGCTCCTAAATAGTTTTGCCTACCCAATTTCACTCACAAGACTTGGGTCAACCTGTGGTATGGTTTTCAGGCACTTTGCAAATATGCTGCACGCCAGACTGATAACATCAAGAGTCACCTTACTGACAAATTGATCATGGTGAGAATCAAACTCAAATCTCATTGTCAGAAAGCGAATGTTCTAACCACTTAACCATCTCTCCATAGCCACTAATTATAAATGAAAAAGTTCACAAGTATTTTTTTTTTTATTTTTTGAGTGCATGTATAAACATGTAATTTTTTGTAAATATGGACATCCATATTTATCAGATAATAAAAGAGATACCTATAATAAATTAAAAATTTATTGATAATTTTTTAACATTTTTTCAACAAGTGTCTTTATAAGTAACATTATAAAGCCATAATGCCTAAAATTCAATAAAATATTAGATTGCTTAAAATATTTTCTTAAATTTTTAAGATTACTGGGTACTTAAAAAATTATATAAAAAAAAAAAAAAATTAAAAAAATTATATAACAAAAAGGTATTCACATTGTATCTATCAAGAAATTTCTTTAAGTTCTGTCCACCTTACATTCCTCAGATTATCAATAAATCACTCGACATTGCAGTGATAGAAAAATAAAAGCATCACTATTTCAAAAATAAGAAAATAGAAAGCTAAAAGTTGGTAAAGCATTTAGGTTGGCCATAAAGAAATGAAAACAAAAATATAAGAAAAAAATAAAGAAATAGATAAAAAAAAAAAAAAAGGTTATCATTCCTAAATGTGGGTGAAGAAAAAGGGATTGTCAAATGAGTCATTTCTGGAACCAATCAAAACTTAAGAAAAATTTGAGGGTGGTGGGTGCGAATGAATTCTATTGTTTTTAAAAAATGTGTTAAGACAGATAGTGACAAGCAGGCAAACAGACTTCACTCGCTGTCACTTACCCTAAAGTTTCCGACACCTAAAAATCCCACAGAGAGAGTCGAAAGAATTATTGCTATCAAGAAATACTTACATACCTACATAAAAATTAACAAAGAGTCTTCTCTCTCTCTCCTCACGGTGGAAGACCTCAATCTCTCCAAGACCAAAGAAAGCACGAATGAGTTGAAGTAATGTGAAGACACTGTTAACAGTTTGCTTCACCTATAAGGGCATTGTTCATCATGACCTGGTCAGACAGTAAATAAGGAGTACTACTGTGGTGTGTTGCAGCATTTGTGGGATGTTGTTCCTCATAAAAGGACAGAATTGCATGCATCTGGTGAGCGGCAACTCCACCATGACAACATATCTGCCCATTCAGTACAGCTTGTACAACAAATTTTGGTCAAGTACAACATTCCCCAGGTTCAACCACAATATTCTCTAGATCTCATCCCTTACAACTTTTTCTTCTTTCCAAAAATCAGATCACGCTTGAAAGGAAGAAGATTTCAAGACACCAATGAAATCCAACAGAATGCAACAATATGGCTGCTTGCTATCCATAAAACAAGTTCCAGGAATGCTTACATCAATGGAAACAATGCTGGAAACACAATGGAGTCTGTGGCTTCAGGAGGGAGCTACTTCAAAAGAAATTAAATACCGAATTTATATGTGTTGCAGCTCTCTTTTGATACCAGTGGTACCAATACTTTTTGATCAGACCTCATATGTCACCTTTATGTTTGGAGTTTATATAATGATCAGTTAGTTTATTAAAAGATTACCTAATTCTTAAAAAGAACAAAAGAAAAAAAGATACACTGTCAAATGTCTTTTATTGCTAGAATATTTCATGTCTGATCAAGAAAGTTTTAATTAGACTAACTTGACAATTACTACATATAAACATGTAATATACTATATCAACAGTGCAGAATATAAAATGTCAAAAAAGCAAACACTGAAAGAGTAAATAGTTGCTTTGTGTAGAGTTGCCAAGAGAAAAGTTTTGCTCAAAGAATAACAAAACAAATACTAGGACTAGACTAATTATTTTCCTCAATATATTCAGATAAATTATTTAATATCAAAACTAATCAAATTTGAATTTTACTTATTTCAACACTGTGTCAATGTCTGTTTAGAGATAAAGTTAAGGTTTTCTTTAAATAGTTAATATAAATATTAAATGTTTATATTCTGCCTTTCTTTGAATAGACTAGCAAACTGAGAATTCAAGTTGTCACACTATTGTCTAAATCTAGCAATAGAAATGTGGTTAAACACAAGAGAATTTTAGGTCTTTTGAAAGTCAAATTAACCAATTATTAAACTGAGAAGGTGAGGGCAAAGTTACATAACTAAATCTAATGGCATAAGAAAAAAATGATAAAATACTGAGCATTTCTATTCATATTTCTCATTTTAAACTTTCTGTAAACAAATAAAATTAAAGATTTATAAAAATAAAAATAACATAAAAACAAGGATTTTAATGTTGATTTGAAAAAAAAAAATGTTAGAATTTATTGAAATCAATTTCAAAATTCTACAATATATGAATTGCAATGTCACTTAATGATTAATGTAGATCCAGCTTAAAATTTACAGCTTCAATACTTTAATATAAAGAAACAAATCATAAACATTAGCCCTCATTAATATTGACTGAAACAATAGAATAATTCCAAAATACAGGTTCCAGATTTTATGACTTAAAGCCTCACCCCACATCTTTTCCAGCAAGGATTAAAAAAAAAAAAAAAAAAAAAATAAACATGTTGTATGACACATCAAATGTTACAGGAATGACATCCATATTCTTGATTTGGCTTAGTTCCTTTCAGTGTATTTATTACAAATTTAAGAAATTCTAATATTTGGGGAGAGAAAAAATATGGCATCAAGTACAGTATCAAAATAATAAAAAAAAATTTAAATTTAAATCCTTGTTTCTTTCCTTCAAATAGTATTAAATTAATTATATTATACAAGCTTGGGTCTATGAACAAAGATTTGGGAAGGTCTTCATTGACTTTTCCAAGCTCTTGGTTGATGAAAAAAAAGAAAAAAAAAAAAAAAAAACTCATTTGCACATTGACTACAGAAGAGAGCTTAGTAGCCAGTGAAGGCTTCTCTCATTTACTTTCAACATTATTCTGCAAGAATTATTTCCTGATAGAACTTGTACCTCGATATCATTTTTGCAGCTGCTTCTGAAGCTGTAGGAGATCAGAGACATTTTTAGGAAATGCTTGTATCTCTTCAATGGAGCCCCATCTTTCTATCAGCCAGAGAGGCAAGTTTCCCAAAGAGGAGGGAAGATGATAGTTTTCTATCCTTGTCATATGGCCACTGGTCAGCCCATCACAATTGAGCTTCAACATTTGTGGCTGAAGCAGAGTTTAGAACCTCAGCATTAGTAACAAAGTCACTTCACTGCCTCTTTTAAAATGGTGCAGAAGTGATGCTGATGGAAGTGATTAAATAGTAGGTCAAAGTGACACAGGTATACAACCCAGGAATCGGTACTATATAGAAGTGTAGACAGCACAATGGCTCTGCAAACGTTGTTTCCAATACATTTGCATAGTTTACCAAAAGCCTTTATTAGCCTATGGTCACTATCTGTCCAATCTGGTCTCACTCTCTAGGTAAGTGAAATTCCGGACAACAATATTATATATCATTAAAATAGAAATGAAAGTGCCTGATAAAAAAAAAACAAAAAACAACTTGACCATGAAAATTCCAAAGAAACAAAAAAAGCAGAGTTTAAAAAGAAATAAAAAAAAGATGATTGTCAAATTCATAAAATATAATTGTATATCAAATATGCATGAAAGTATTAGCATAAATTAGGAAAGGGTTACAGTAGGTGTTTTCTGTTTTTAAATTTGAAATAAAATTAAATCCCCACTTTATGCTCACCAACTATTATTCAAAACAAATTAATGAATGTAAAAATGTATCCATCTAAGAACTTTATTAAACATTAAACCTATTTAAAAATAAATCATTAATTTTATCAGAAATTTAAACACTGTTAAACAACTTCAGTTAATTGATTAGCCAGATGAGGTATTTATTTACAAATAATCAAAGTATACAAATAAAATCAGCAACTCATCAGAAGAGTAATTCTGAATGTTGATTGGGTTTCAAACTCTCCTGAGGAGAATTGAACTGCCTCTATCCACACATGTACAAAATAAAAAAAATAAACTTTCAAATTATAGGTAAATAGATAAATTTGTGGTGAATGTCAACTGATAATACAAATAGTTTTATGCTCTACTTCAAAATAAAATTAAAAAATGTTTTGTTAAAGAACTCAATGAAAATAAAAAGTTATGATTTCTTTCTACGTTTAATTCTCTAGGTTTTTCACTTCAACTATTATTTTTTTTTTTTGTTAATGCAAAGAGAAAACGTGACATGTTTAACTTTGCATAAATATGCATAAGGTGCTACCCAAAGTTTGGGGATTTGACCATTTAAAGAAAAAATTTAAAAAATAAAAACCAGTTTCCACCATCTCAATGTGAACCAACATCCTGATCCATACTAGCAAAAGTTTGCAATAATGCATTTGATTCTGGTGCCCTGGTTAAATTTCCTGAATTTTGGATAGTGCCAGATTTTTTTTTTCCAGAATGAAAAAGAAACAGTTTTCATGAATTTCTTTTATTACATTGAATTTAGTCAGTACTATGACTAAGTATTTAATATGAAATTTGGCACAAAATTCAAAGATCTCCAAGATGACCAGACGGCTCTAAATTTTTGGATGTACAGTGACAATGAAATGTGAATAATTATACTGCATTTCCAAGTTTTGACTGTAATGACCCCCTACCCAAAATTCTGACTAATAAAATCTTAAATGGAAAAAACCTACCTAATCTTAGGAAGCAACCAGTCTATTAGAAGAAAAACTCTGAATTCAAAACCATAGAGAAGGCAATGGGAAACCACTCCACTATCATTCACAGGAAGTCATAGACAAAAAAAGGAATCTGGAGAGAGCCATGATTGTGTGTGTCCTGAAAGGATCTTATATTTCTATTTTCATTTAACAAAAAAATAAATAAATAAACTTATAGGACGAGTCTTGAAAAATCTTGAAAATAAGAAAATTCAACTTATATTTTATGAGAATAAAAAAATTAATATTTTCAAAAACAGGAAATATTTCAAAATTTATATTACAGGGTGGTTCAGAAAAATTGATATTTCATAATCCACTGGAAGCTCACTGTGCAGGCTTATCTCAATGGGAAACTAACATTGGGAAAAAAAAAAAAAAAAAAATGAGAGCTAAAGAAATAAATTTTTCTTTCATCATGGTCACTTTTATGGTTGCACTCTGCATGAAAAGTATTAACTAAATTTTCCCTGTTTTATTGACAACTATCTTGATCATGTTCTTGTCAAGAAGAAATTCAGATTGACACTGAATGAGTCTACTTCATTATAAACCGCTTCGGTTCCCTAAAGTATATATAGATAAATATTTTATCTATTGCAAATGAATGATTGCTTATAAATATTAAAACAATTCCTAGAATTAAAATTCCATTATATCAACAAATACATGCTAAGCTTTCAGTAACTTTGTTTCTACAAACAAAATGCTATAGTTTTCTCTTCTTTCCCCAAATTTGTATTAAAGCAGACACTAATATTTATAAATGTGAAATGGTCACAGAATTTAAGCAAAGCTGAGCATAGTAAACAACTACTAAGGAATTTTGAATTGAAAAAGAAAAATACAAAACACAATACTCATTTTTGGGGAGGAGAACATTTAATAAACAAGATCATAAAAAGTGAAAATAATGTGGATCTTACATTTTTTTTTGTTTTTAATATGAATAACAATACTATGAAACATGAGCAATGAATATTTTTTTAAGTACATAGAGACGTCCAGAAAATAGTTTTAAGTATCTGAATATTCAGCAATGTTTAACCTTCGAGAGTGCTCCCCCCCACAAAAAAACAAAAAAAAACAACAAACAATGATGTATCAAATGGGCATTTATTCCCTTGAGATCACTATTACTGTATACACTTTTGACTCCCTCAGCAATGTTTATTGTTTTGAAAAGCAAAGATTAGAATTTTAATAAAACCCAAACATATGAAAGTGAATTTCTTTATTCTTGAGAATTGACAAAGATATTTAAACACTATTTATTTATTATTAGATTGCTTATATACAAGATTATAAAAATATGTGAACCAACTATGATGAAATATTTTATAAAGAAATAAGTATGAAAAGAATCTTTTTATTCATAAATTTAAAAAACTGTCTTTGAAGAAGAAAATTTAAATAAACACTTAACAAGCAACTGTATTTATAAATTTTGAAAATACATTTCCTGGGCATTTCTTTTACCACAATTTCACTAAAATAGGTCGAGAGACTCTTTTCCTCTTAAATATTTTGATAATTTTTTTTATAAACGTTTCAATAAAAAAATTTTTTATAAAATAGTAAATAATAAATATTCCCTTGAACTTAGTTCACATTTTTATATTCTTGTAAATAAAAATTGCTGAGGGAGTCAAAAGCGTATACAGCAATAATGGTGTCAAGGGCCATTCTTTTGACAATTTTTTTTGCAGACACAAAGGTTAAATAAACATGGCCAATGTTTTATTTTAAGAAAAAATAAAAATTAGTTTATAAATTTTGATGAAAGATTTTGCAAATCTAATGAATTCTGTCCTATTTTTCAAACATTATGCATGAAAGAGACATATATTCTGGAAGAAAAGTGGGAACTTTTGAAAGAGGTTGTTTCAAGATCTTTTACCTTTTTATTCAAGTATATATTTTATTCATAAAAGGTTTCATCTAGTCAACTAAGTTCTTAAATTCTATAAAAGATCACCACAGTCCAAATAAAAATTTGTAATCTTTCCATACAATGATTTTCAGAGCACCATGCATAAAATATATAGGAAGCACCATAAAAGAAAAAAATAAATTATTAAATGAATATATAAAAGGTTGCTGAAAATTTTCAGCCCAATTGTCTCTTTATCTTGAATCAAGAACTTTCCAGAACTCTTTTCAGTATAATGATAAAAATTCCAATTATGAATGAACCAAATTCTCTAAGTTGCAACTTAAGTTTTCCTGCATTTCTTAAATAAAAAATGAATCAATATAGGTTATTTGATCAATATCTTACCATATTGTAGGAATACCTTTTTAAAATCTTGATAGTAGTCATTAAAAAAAAAAAAAAAAAAAAAATATATATAAAAGTAGCACAATGTTTTCTGAAAGTGCTAACTTTATTTTTTTGCAAAATTACTGACATTTACTTTCATGTCCTGCATTCTATTTGCTAGAATACAGTTTGGTTCAGTTAATGAATGTCACAATTTTTTTTTTTTTATCAATTACATTTCTATTTTAAATATTGATAATATTGTTCCAAAGACAGGATGTTAAATATTAAATATATAATCATCAAAGGCTAATTCTAATTAAACGGAACCTAACAGACACTCTTTACAGAGATGTGACTAAAAGGATAAATTGACACTTAAAGGAAAGCCATAAGGTGAAAATCAAAGTGTGCCTTTCTCAGTGCCGAAAAAAACAGGTTTTTGTTTAGGATCTGGCATATTGATAGTTGTTTAATGTTCATTATATTTTTATACAACATTCTGTCTCTGAAATTTCCATTTTGTAAATTTTATTTAAAAAATTAGATTATTCGTTTGTGTAAATTGTTAGGGATGTTTTACAGGTGCCCCATTAAAAAAAAACTCACTGAAGTGGCATTTGTTACTAAACTTTTGAGAAATTTAAAAATACATTATTTTTATATTCAAAACTTACAGTGTCGAATTCAAACCACAATGTACTTGGCTCTCTAAATAACCCATTTAATCACGTTACCAAATATTTAATTTTCAATAAAATATTCAACATAAAACTAAAAATTCATATGCAGAAAATAATGAAGTATAAAAAATAAAAAATAAAATTGTAACATTGGGATTAGAAATGATTTTACAAGTAAGAATTAAATAACATAAAATAAATACGTAACACAAACACGAAAAGGAAAAAAAAAATTTTTTTTGTATACAAACACAACATTGAATTCAATAAAATACCGGGAGGGGATAGAAATGTAAAAATAAAACTTTCATTTATCAAACATATACAAATAAAATTTGGTATTTACATTTAAAGAGGAAAATAATTGACATGTGTGTGTGTGTGTGTGCGCGCGCGCACGCACACACACACACACACACATCAAGCCAATAGAAGGCAAATCCAAAGAGGTGTATCAGTATTGCCTTCTTGGGTCAATAATTATGTATGCATGGTGGTGCCCATGTTGAGTTGTTATTGTGGTCTATTATCACATTTTTTAACACAACACTAACAGTGACACTTTGGAAAAAAAAAAGTATTAAATGAAATGTTTCTTGAGGGGGTTTTCTGAACCTACAAAAACATTTAAAATAATATTGAATGTTTGGGATTTTTTTTTAGTGTGTTTTTAGTTTTACACAATTAAAAATAGGAGTACTGTTAAGTTTTTTTAGCACGATTTCTGAATGAATACAAAAAAAAACACAGATTTAACTACCTCACAGAATTTTGAAAACAACCTCATATTCTGTGCCCTCTGGAGGAAATATAGTGAACACTGATAAGAAATAAAATGAAAAATAAAACAACATAAAAAAAAATAAAAAAGATACAAAATGAAATGGTCATTATAGTCAAGCAAGAATTATTCCCATCCTTGAAGGAATGCCTCTGTGAGAGAGGCAAGAAAAAACAAAACAAAGGGCGTATTTTTTCTAAGTAGCTTAATTGGCAGAAAATAAAACTTTATAAAATATTGTAAAAAAATAAAAATCGAATTATATTCGTGCATTGTTCTCCCGAGAGTTTTCAGATTTCATTATTTTTTTTAATAGGAGAAAAAAAATTAAAAAAAACAAAAAAAAAAAAAAAAACAAACATTGGACACATGACTTTTCAAATCCAAATGAGGGTTTATGAGGCTAGTTTAAAAAAAGAAATGTGAAAGGCAAATCAATGTTTGATACGTAGAAATCATCTGAAGCGCTAACTTAATAATACCCCTACCCCTATCAATGGGTAAAAATTTGACCAAAAGGAAATGCTTAAGCTAAGCAGGTGATGGTTTAGTTTTAAAAGGAATTTTAAAAAGTTTCAAATAACACTTTCACTTTTCTGTTTAAAATCAAAAATAGGTTTTTCTTTTTCTAGTTATTCAATATTGTGTAGAACGATTTTAAATACTTCACTGCACTTAAATGTTTTGCAAGGTCGCGACTTACAAAATAAATCTAAAAAAAAACTGAACATGGCATTTCGCCCTCGGACCTTTTACGACAGTTATTTCTAAAACAAAATTAAACTGAATTATTCGTGTGATCCTTAAAAAGAGGTTTACTTGTTTATGTTTACATTTGGAAGCTAAACTTATGTTCCAAATATTGTCATTGTTAAATATAAAATTGTTTCCTGTTAAAAATTCAAACAGACTTTTCTTTTCTTTTCACTTTTGCTTTCTTAATTTGGAATTGATCAGTAAAAGTTGGTAATAAATAAAACATACTGTGACTAAAACACAAAAAAATTATACTGTCAAATTGACCAAAAAAGGCCATTATAGAAACTAACATAAAAATAAAAGTGTCCTAAAAATAAGGTCTTCTTAACAGTGAATAAAAAATAAAAATTGAACTTCAAACAAAATAATGCGCACTTTTTCCCCCGTTTTAAGGTAATTCCGGTCCTTCATATTCTGCTTCGTCGCACCAAAAGTCCGAGGGTTGCTGAACTTGTACAAGCCACTGTAATTGATTATTTGGGTACTTCTCTAAAAGAGCAGATGTTGGGGCGATTTTTGTTGATACCTTTTCATAATAGAAGCACCTTCTATCTGCAGTCTCCATGTCGTAAGGGGGAGCCAAGATATCAAGAAAGGCAGCAGCCCCCCCAGAAGATCGCACTTCATGGATGTTACCTTTAGTTGGGGTAAGGATACAACAGTCATCATTTACAGTAGCCTCACGGTGAGGAACATCTAAGAAGGGTCGCGGATTTTTCGCGGAATCAGAAAATAACTTTTTAAATGAAACATCGAAATGAGAACTGCTTTTTCCTGAAGTCGGGTTTGCTGTTGTTGACGATGATGTTGAAGAAGGATCATCCTCAGGAGGAATAATAACATGGTCAAACGATTTTACTGAAATACGTCCATGGATTACTTTAATCAAGCCATACATGCCTGGATGGTCATGCAACGGGATACGAGCATTTTCCCGCAAAACAAAGATGCCCATGCTGAAATATTGGTCTTCAAAGAGATGTATGTACGTGACTGGAGCACAATCTCCTCTACCAATATTCCTCTGGGTTAGGGCTACGTTAAAATTCACATCCCGGCTTCTAACACGACTCATTAATTTCACCAGTTCATTGAACCTCTCTTGAAATGCAGGATCTTTAAGACTATTGGCAAACGTACGACGAGCAGCTAAGCTTACTTCTTGAATGAGCGCCGCCATCGTTACAACTGCTGCTGCTGCTGCCACTAATGCGATGAGGTATCGCTTAGTTATGTCTTGCATTTTAAAAACTCGTTACGTGACGAACAAGCAGAAGTTTTATTTCAATTTAAATTTATTTTATCAAATAAAAGTTTAAAAAACTATACAATACAAGCATAATATATGTGAAATAGAAAAGGTAAAATTTAATGAATATATGTGTGTTTAACTTAGTTCAATTCGACAAAATATCAATGAAAAAGAGAAATCGTTTTTGTTTTGTCAACAATTTAAAAACTAATCGAAAAAAACCAACGTGTAATAATCGACCCAATGCTGATATAAAAAGAAAAATTACTAAATCAAATATTAAAGAAAAATTGTATAATCTAAAAATTTTAAAAGTAAAATAATGACCACGATAATGATGTAAAAAATAAAGAAAATACTAAAAGAAATTTAATTTTTCAATGAAAAAAGATTTTAAAATTAAAAAAAGGGTAATTTAAATTAATGGTACTTGTTATGCCAATAACTTTCTAAGATAAGAATTTTTAAATTAACAAGTTGATTGAATTTAAATAAAAAATCTCTCCAATAATGGTGAAATCTGTCTTTGCCACTTTTCCAAAAGAAACTGAAACTGAATTGCTTTGCCATGAAATTTAATTTTGTTTATCCTGTGAAGGAAAAAGAAAAATTAGCATAAAACTAAAAAAGTAAAACAATTTTCCTCAAATGAATTATTTTTGCAACACGATTCAACTTTTGATAAAATATTCAATTCAATAAAACTTATTTGCTTAATATTTTTAATCTCTTAAAATAACTTAATTACCCGTTTTAGTTTATTTAACTGAACACACAAATTTTTTAAGGCAATACTGTGATGTTGTTTATGCAAGTGCTTGGTTTCAAAATTTTTCTTTAAAGTAATTACAAAAATAATTTTGGCATCATTAGAACTAAAAAGAAAATCTTGGTTTCACTATAATTATAATTGCATGAATGTTTTTATAGTAAGGTAGATAGCTAAAAATACTATTAGTTAAGGTAATATTTCTGTGATAACTGAAATTAGTGGTATTTTTGTATTAAATACCTACGAATATGGTTCCAGATAAATGTATAGAACGAACAGGGGCCATTAAGTTATTTAAATTTATAGAAAAGACAATATCTAAATTCAATGCTGGGAACCAAAGCCAAGAAAAATATTAAATATCGCACATGTGGAGTTGCCGCCCACTTGCTTTCCTAAAAAAAAAAAAACATCGCTAGTGGACGCTCCTTAAGTCTATACATAAGGAGTAACATTCTCTGTCATCCTCTTTTTCCATTTTTTCCCCTCTAGCTTTCAGATGTAGTTGTATGTAGATAAGAATGTTGCCGCTGAAGCACGTTTGCTTCTGTGGGGCCCTGATGGTGTTGGTAAGAAATTATCAGAAGGTTTTTTGTCAAAGGTTGCGTTTTTATCATTAACACTCCACATTCAATTTGCAAAGAAAACACAGAAAAGAACAACAAGAGATGATCGAAAGATCAACAAGTAAAATGTATATTGAAACAAATGCATATACAATGACAATAAAGATTAAGTCGTAAAAAGTGATTTCCCTTGTACCGTGTGGGAAATACAAGTGTATGTTGTAAGGAGTTTCTTTGTTGATATTTGTTTAGTGTTTAAGAATGTTTGATGTTTGAATTTGAAAGTTCTTTGTGCGGAAGAATGTTAAAATTCTGAATAGTTCGCTTGACTTTGATAACAGACAGTTCACTGTGTGTGTGAATGTAGTTAATGTGTGTGTGTGTGTGTGTGTGTGTGTGTGTGTGTGTGTGTGTGTGTGTGTGTGTGTGTGTGTGAGTAGAAAATTGCGAGAATACACGTACGAGGTTTTGGTTGTGAAATTTAATATTCTACTGAAATTTCTTCCTTAAACTTCTGCTTTTATACAGTAAAGTAGGCTCCCAGAACGAGCGCAGGAAGAATATTGAAGAAAGTGTCAATTTCTATGATTGACCTAAAATCGACCAATTGTTGATTTTTTACTATAGCAAGTTTGGTTGAAACAAAACACGAGAAATTTTTATGCGGCTCGTGCGATGTGTAAATTGTCTTTACGAATAGTACTGTTTATTTATTGTCCAATTGCTATTGAGTAATTTGTGGGCGTGGTGTGTGTAGGCGTCACTACACTTCCTTTGGTCCTTTGTTGACTTTTGAACTCTCTCACACACATGCATATGTTGCAGACTGGCGAATGTATTTTAAGATATCAGAAGGTTAGGTTATCAGAAGGGTTAGTGATGTTGGTGTTCTTGGACATTCATCCACAACAAATTAAGAAACAGGAATATTGAAGGCAAATCATTCAAGAGAAATTAAAGTGAAAACAACATAATTACTAAGATTTGTGTGTGAAATTAAACAAAGCGTTTGGTCGTGTACAAAAGTGTCTTTTGTGAGTGTTCAGTCAATAGTGTGTATGCGTATGTTTGTTTAATTTAATGTCCAAAGTTGGTAAGAGTTGTGTACCGTTAGTTGTTTTGGTGTTTGATTGAATGTTTACGAATAATTATTCAGTAGTGTGTTATTTCACTTTTTTTTAGTATCGTAAGCAATTGTTCCTGGGAGAGCGAAATGCTGTTTGTTGAGTCAGAGAAGTTTGCGCGGGAAAAGTGTAGTTTTGACTAGCGTGGATTAGTTTGACATCTCTCCAGGGTGAATTTCTGACAATATTTATTCCTGTAGAAATACAGAAAATGTGGCACGAGACCTAAAAAAGGGGATGGGGATAGGACGATCATCACTTGTCTTAATTTTAAACTTAGCTGGCCACAACCACTGACCCAATCATACAAAACAATATTCCTACCACCAAAACAACACATTCATACTTACCTTTCTTACTACATACACCAAAATACCTCATTTTGTCAATGAAAATCCTAAATAGACCCATATGTACAAATATTGTCGGGGGGGGGGGGTGAAAACAACAAGTTAAAAAAATCCCCAATGATTATATACAATATGATTATAAAATATTTACAAGAAACTAAACAAAATCGTGTTAGTAATAAAAAAAACACACAAATCTTAAATGTGGCAGAAATATCAGTTAATTGGACGAAATCGATGCGGGACTATAAGAATATAGAAAAACATTCATCTATCCCAAGCACTCACACAGATACGCACTCATTCTGACACAACAACAAATACGAAAAACACACACGGGAAACAAAAGGCGCCCCGCATCCACCAGAGAACTGACATCACAGACCACCTAACGAGGGAGGGGATGCGGAGTTAAGCTAAAGGAAAAGAAAAAGGGACAGAAAAAAAGGAGCCAATGAGCAAACACACACTAGCTAAGTTTACTGGAAAAGAAAAGAAAAACTAAGGAATCAAATACAAAAAACCTACTCTAGCCTAAATCCAGGGATGGGTTACCCAAGTTCAACCCAGGAAAACAATATCCTGATGCCTAACCCCCTTTTACTCGCCACAAGCGCGCAAGATTCACCCACCTTTTGCCAAATTCTGATGAGGTGAGCCGCCGCCTTTCCGTCCTAATCTTGACTTTAAACTGATGTTTAAAGTACAAGATCAGTTGGGAAGAAGTGAACTTCTCGCCATCATAGAATTCCTTTTGACGCGTCGTCCAAATCACGACTCTCATAACACCTTGTAAGCAAAAGAACACATAGTGTTCAGCCTTCATCTGCGGCACCACATTGCTACAAACAGAACTGGCCTCAAAGACAAAGAACTTTCCCTGCAGCATGCGGACCATGAGACCCTCAACAAACTTGCACAACGGCGCTACCACCCTTGCAATGGAAGAAGGTGTGACCAATGGTCTCGACTTATCCAATACAGCGTCAGCAGTTTGGAGATTTCTCCAAGCCCGCTGAACAAAGTCTTTTGGCGACCCAGAGGGCCCCACGAATCACCAGCCAGGTGAGTTATAGCCTCATCGTTATTGAGGCATTTCAACCCAGGCGCCCAAGGCCATATTGAGCGAGCCTCCTGCTTCGTAAGACCGAGCTCGTCAATCAGATCATCCTGAACGGCCCCTCTGACTAACAGTTGATACAATGCCTGGGCGTTGAAGAGGCCATCCGATGACCGTAAGAGGCGTTTCAGAGCAACACGACATTTACGATAGAAGGAGCATTCGGCTCAGGGTAAACGGCGGACCCCCTCCTCGCTCGAGTGCACACTTCTCAGGGATGGGAAGTTTCTACGGACGTCTTCCTTCCAGAAAGCGCCCTCCTCATCCGATTCGCGACACATTCGGTCTAGGAAGGCGATGCGAAGCATATATTGATGAATCTCAATACTAGGCATACCCAGACCGCCTTCAGCAGGATGAAGGTAACAGATCTCCCGAGATACCATAGCGGCCTTGTCTTTCCACAAGAAAGAGAACAAGAGCCTTACTAATGACATTAGTGCGGTATACGGAAGTGGAAGTACAGAGAGTCGGTAAAGGAGAATCGGGTAGATGTGTGAAACACATACTTCCGGACTCCCCTTTAAAGAAAGCTTCCTCCGAGACCACAGATAAACCGCGATCTCGGGCTTCCCCTGTACCTCTGACCAATTCATTTCCAACTGGAGATCAGGACGAACCATCGTCGAGTATCTTGACCGGCCCATACGTCCAGAGGAAAGGTCCGGAAAGAGAAACTCCCTTCCACGCACCCAACCGCAAGCCAACAGACTTATCGCGGTTGATCTTGGCCCCTGTCACCATCTAATAAACACTGATCTCTTCGTCAATCTCGGCTCTGCTCGACACAAGAACCGACACGTCATCAGCATGGGCAGAATACCTGACTGAGGTGGTAGCCCCAGAAGGGAAATTCCGCGCAGGACCGGATTCGCCTTTAACTTTAAAGGTTCCAACGCAAGAACGTAAAGGAAAGGCGAAAGTGGACAACCTTGACGAATGGAGCAAGACAATATGAAAGGCTCCGATCTTACCCCATTCACTTCCACCAGCGTACTGGGGGTCGCATACAGAAGTCGGATCCAGGAGCGAAAGTCGGGTCCGAAACCGGCCGCCGAAAGGACAGCCTCCAGAAAACGATGGTCAACCCTATCGAAGGCCTTGGACTGATCTAAATTGATCAGCGCGGCTTCACTGTCGACTTGTTCTAAGATCAAACGTACCATATTAAGGTTGACCTGAATAGTCCTGCCCTTCACAGCACAAGTCTGTTCGGAGCCAATCAGACTAGACAGGACAAGCTGCAAACGGTTGGCTAACATCTTCGCCAAAATCTTTAACTCTGCGTTTAACATGGTTAAAGGACGAAAGTTATCTAACCCATCCCCACCGTTCTTGTCCTTACACAGCAACTTTTTGCTTCCCGTTGAATCCTGCGCGGGGCTTCTGTGCCTTTTGTTTAGTGGAGGGGGCATTTCTGAAGATTTAATGAGAGAAGGACTGGAGGTGTGGAGGTGTGTATATGATTGTCTAAATGGGCTGGGGTCTCTACTAAGAGGGATTGGGGATTGGGCAAAAGTAGTGGAAGTAGAGGCAGGTGATGCGTTCTCTCTATAAAGAGGGGTTGAGGGATGGGGAGAAAGTGGTGGGTCGGAGGATGTGGAGGGAGTGACCTTCTTTGAAGGGGAGGACTTTTTGTGACGGGATGTAGAGGGCTGGGGAGACTGTGTAGTGGATTTGGGAGGAAGAGTTTTCTTGGATGGAGATGATTTTGATTTTCTTTGTTGGTCTAACTTAAGCTTGAGGTCTTTGATTTTTTCAGTTTTCTCATACCCTGGGTCTTATTTTTTCTGTAAATCTTGGAAGGTCAGAATGGAGACCGGGGCGTCGCACTTACTGTCGTCAGAGAGAGTGGGGCTGTGTGTGCCTTTAGTCCTAGGAGCTTCAGGGGACTGAGGACCTGCTGTCTGACGCTTCCCTCTGGCCCTGCCAGCCACCTGCCATTCACTCTCTCCGTTCTCCTCAACTACACTTGCAGTGGAAGAAAGCTCTTCGGGGAATAGGGCTTTGGTGATGGCCCAACCGGGGGTTTAACCACTCCAGTCCCGGTAGTTGGCATGCCCATTACAGGCGAGACGGGTTTTAAAGAATCGGTCAGAGGGGGAGTTTGGTCGACTGGGACCTGACTTCCAGAGGCCTTCTTCTCTGGACAGGAAGAGGAGAGGTAACCAGTCTCTCCGCACTTCCAACAAATTGGTTTGCGGTCAGTCACGATGACCGGCAGCTTCAGGCCACCAACGTCAAGACAGTTGGGGATGGAGACGAAGGCCTTACGATCTAGCATAATGTCGAAGCTCCATCCCCCAGTCAGGCTATCACAAGAAGCACCTAGAATCTCGCCGTACTGGGACAAGAAAGCTGCCATGTACTCCCCGATAACCTGAGGAGGGACCTCATAAACTGCTATTCTGGTCCTTTGCCGGCCCTCGTACTCTGTACGAAGAATGAAATCCTTGGTGATTAGTTCTCAGCTTGTTGCTTTTACCCTGTCTTCGGCCGTGGGTAACAGCACGCCCCACATGAAAAAGCCCTTGCCCTTAACGATTCGAAGTGGCTTAAACCCCAGGGACTTCAGTGTTTTTACCCCTGTGTCTTTCGTCGAACGACAAATTTTGCGCGAACGCTTGTCGACGACGAAAACTGACACTATTCTTTTTTTGATTTTCATAAGTTCAACTGGATCCTCCAAGAGCCCACCTTCTACCACAAGGTGTGCGTAACTCTTGGCACATTCCAAGAACTCCGCAATATCGATAATGCATTTAGGAGGGGACTTCCAACAAGAGGGCGATTCCCCGGCCTCTGCATTATCACTTGAGGTGTCTTTTAATTGGTCTACCTTGTTGCTCTTTTCGGCCTCCGTAGATTTAGAAGCTTTTTTGAGAACGTCTATAATTCCCTCATTTGTAGGAATAGTAGTTAAGGCTGGATACTCCTCAATGTTATCTTTATCAGGCGGATCTTTCTTCGGGTTAAAAAAATGCTTCCTCACTGATCTCCTGAAGGAAGCCATTTTATGCTTTTTTTTTTCAAAAGTAAAAAAGAAGGTACCTTTTTTCCTTCTTATCCATTTTTTAAAGAGAAGGGGAGGGTGAAAGGGGGGAAATATTTAATAAACTAAAAAAAGAAAAGAAAAATTAACAGACAAAAAAAACAGCAGGTGACAGACAAATATCAGAAATAAAAACACAAAGCTCGCCGGAAAGCGAGACAGCAAAAAAAAATATACAAAAACCAAAGAACAAATAAATAAATATACACAAAAAAATCACATGACGAAAAAGAACAAATAAAACAAGGATCACAGTAAAACAAATTTTAAAAAGTAAAATAAAAAATAGCCAAAAAATAAAAGAACAAAGTTCGCCTAAAAGTGAAACAATAAATTTAAAAAAGAAAACACAAGAACGACAAAGCTAGACAAAGAAATAGGAAAACAAAGAAAATACGAAAATTACAACAATAGACCGTAGTACAAAAACAAAATGGCTGACGTTATGAAAGCGCATCAGACAAATAAACGAAAGAAAATAAATAGACAAATTAGACAATATAAAGATTAGAACAAATTTGGTACAGAAAAAAATTTAAAAACAAATCACGAAAAAATTAAAGGATATTAAAAGGAAAGAATTAAAGAAATAACAAGAAATGAAAGTTAGACAAAAATTAAAGTGAAACAAAGACAGGGGTTACAAAATAAAGAAAACGAAGATATATTTAAAAGAGAAATTAAAGAAAAAGAAAATCAAAATCAGAAAAGAAAACTAGAATAAAAGTAAAAGAGCAAAAATAAGGGGGTAAAAATAAAAAATGGGGAGGGTAAAAATAAAAGAGAAAAAAATCAAAATCTTTTTCAAAACAGTCGTAAAAAAGGCGGTAATAAAAAACAAACTCAACCAAAAATGTAGATCAACAAGTAAAGGGTAAAGTCAAAAAAAGGTCAGGCGGCAAACACCAGTCAGAAATGGAGAGAAATAGACCACCAAAAAACAGGGTGAATTTCTGACTATATTTATTGTACAGAATACAATTATAGCACTAGGCCGAAAAAGAGGAGGGGTTGAGGCTGGTCTTAACTAACTATCCTATACCTAGTTAATCCGATTCACGACACATTCACTCATTACAATTTGCCCATTCACCACAAAAACTCGTCCATCGCCAAGCAATCCTCCATACACCATAATACCGCATCCTCTTAAGGGGGACCTACAAAACGCGTCCCATGCCATACAAATTTAATGATAATAAATAATACATAAAAATCTATGATGAAAAATGAGAGGGGAGGGAGATGAACCCAATAATAAACTAAAAATATTAACATAAATCAAATTAAACATAACTGATATTAGTAAGGCCTGTCCAACCCTCAAAATTGTGAGGCCGTTGTATTCTGCCCATTGGACAAAATCAAGAGGCTCTCTCGCTAATGCAGTGGGAAAATATAAGTGAAAATATAGACGGACATGGGAAAATAAAAAGCTGACCCAGTCGAGATCAAAGGGGGGCTAAAACAAACTGGGGAGGTTGGGAATGTCAACTTGGATCATAACGAAAGAGGCTGCCGGGAACAGGCCAGGAACAACATTTACTCACATTAACTAGGTACACAAAGCTTGTCTAACCTAACCTAGGGGAGGGCTCCGCAGGAAAACACCCCGATGTGACGTAAATCAAGGCTATCCCCGTTCAAACGAACGAAGCTCGCCTCAGTCACCCACCTTTCGCTGAAGACTGTCGAATGCAAGCGTTTTCTATCAGTTCTAATCTTCATCTTGAGCTGATGCTCAAAGAATCGCATCAGATTCTGATGAGAAAGACGGATGCCTCGCAAGACTTCCTTCTGTCGCGTCGTCCAAATCACCATTCGAGCCGTGGCCAGCAGCATCAGAAACACCATTCGTTTCACCCCGGAATACGGGGGCAACACATTGTCACACGCGTATGCGCGATCAATGGACACGAGTACTTCGGGGGCGAGACGAGCCGTCAATTCGCCGACATGGTCCCATAAGGGGCGGACCCGGGGGCAATGGTAGAAGGCGTGCGAAGCCGTTTCTTCTAAACCAAGGCCACATTTTTCACAGTCTGGCAAATACGCCAAGCCCCATATGAAGGCCTTGTCCTTGAGAGACAGCCGATTCCGAGCCAATCGCCAGGTAAGCGAAGATTCAGGGTTACTGAGGTAATCCGCCGCTGGCGCCCAAGACCAGTAAGAGCGAAACACACCCTCCGACAAGCAGAGCTGATCACGTAGGGAATCCTTCGCGACCCCCTCCACTAAAAGACGATAGAAGACCTCCGTAGGCCGAGAAAGGTCACTGGACCGAGGAACAGCCAACAAGGCCGACCGACACTCGCGAAGGAAATCCGATTCATCGCGGGGTTTACGATGGCGCTAAACCCGCGAGATGGGGGGACTGATTGTAAGGAAAGGGAACGCGTCCCTAACAATCCCTGTCATAATCGAATATCCTGTCAACTCGCGGCGTAAGAAGGCCAACCTCGAGGCGAGTTTGTGGTTCCTAGCCAACCATGACACGGACGTTGTGCACAGACACGTCTGTCGACCCGATTGCCGTGTCCCCTCCATAAAATGGAGGATAGCGAGCGCTCGAGTGGCTTCCGATGGTCTTTACAGAGAGGAAGTACGGACAATCGAACAAGAGGGAAAACGTAAGTGGCACACGCCTCCGCCCTGCCCATCACGGACAATCTCCGTCGACGCCAAGTCTGACCGACCGCATCGACCTTTTTTTCTCCAGCTGGAGGTCGGGTCCAAACCACACTCCAAGAATGCGGACAGGATAGTCCGTCCAACCGAAGGGCCCCGGAAGATCGACCCCCTTCCAGGCCCCTAACCGCAAGCGGGACGACTTGTCGCAGTTAATCTTGGCCCCTGTCACTTTTTTGTACCGATCAAGCGCCTTCAGTACCGCCTCAATGTCGCTGCGGGACGACATGAAAGCAGATACCCTCCAGGAACGGCGATTCCACGTAGGGCCGGACTGCACGCCCTGTCCCTTAGTCGGCGAAGGAGAGGCTCCAAAGCCAAAGCATAGAGTAGGGGCGACAGTGGACAACCCTGACGAACCGACCTAGACAATGCAAAAGCGCCCGACAGCTTCCCGTTCACCTGTACCACAGCACTGGAGGAGCGATACAGAAGGCTAATCCAGCGGCAGAAGTCTGGTTCGAATCCGGCGGCCTGCAGGACAGCCGCACGGTAGCGATGGTCAACCCTATCAAATGCCTTGGACTGATCTAAATTGATCAGCGCGGCCTCATCGTCGACTTTTACACCCTCTATGATCATGCGGATCAGATGCAGGTTGCTCTGAATTGTTCGGCCCCTCACAGAATAAGTCTGCTCCGGACCCAACAGAGACTCGGCAACTGACTGCAAACGCTCCTGCAGAATCTTGGTCAAAATCTTTAACTCTATGTTTAGCAGAGTTATGGCCCTGTAATCATCTAGTTTTCCTCCAACAGCCTTGCCCTTTTTCAACAGCGTGAACACATCCCTGGAGAACCGGTCGGGGAGGGACCCCTGCCAGAACCAGTTGTTGAACACCACAGTCAAAATCGGGACAAACATGTGCGACAGCCTCAAGTACAATTCACAGGGCAAACCATCCTGACCGGGCGACTTGCTTCTGCTGACCTTCTTCAATGCCGCGTATACCTCGCCTTCCGTGATCTCTCCCTTGCAGAAAACGCCTCGTAGATGTCGTCAGTGGCCCGCAGAGTACGCCCATCCGGGGAATTGACCTCACGAATGTAACGATCGGAACCTCGACGTATCTCTTCCGTGCGCAGATCTGCGCCCATGTTCACAGCTTCGGAAGACATCTTGCTTAACATATGTCTAATTACCTGGCCCATGTAGCGCTTGCTATTCGAACGCTCCACGGCCTCCCTAGCTAGGGCTATCTCTAGGGGGTCCCCATCGCCCGGGAATGACTATCTTTAAGAGTCTTCACCTCATCAGCTCTATCTAGGGCGAACCGTTTGCTGAATCAGTGATGAACGAACTAATCCTACACTTAAGTCTCACCCACCGCCTATTCCCGATAACCGCCCCTACTAGCTCCCGCTGCACTAAGCTAGTTGGCTGCTCCTGGAAGTCCCGCCTGTCCAGTAAAGACAGATTGAACTTCGAGTAACCAGCCATCCTAGGCTTACAATCTAACCCCACATGGGCAGAAACGAGTTTGTGGTCCGTATAGCCTACCCAGTGGAATTTCTGACCGGTTCGAATCGATTTGGACGCTTCAATTTATTGTTTTGGGTCTAAAAAATCGGCTCAAAACGTTAGGCGCGAAAAGATATTTTCGCTTCAACTCGTTACAGTTTTAGAGGTCTGAGTCAATGAATAGTCTAGTTTGCTGAAACTAAGATGCTGATTGGTTAATAGGTGATTATTTGTGTAAAGTGCATTATCCCGGAGATGTGAAATGTAGGTAGGAACTATTCCATCACATACATATGTGTCTATCACACACGCTTGTTACACTTACTTCTACATAAACAGCTTCACTAGTTTAAATGTTTTCTTCTTTCATCTTCATTGTTTTGTAACACACAATATTCTATTGTCTATGTAAACCTTTGTTTTGTTAATACATACTTATCATTTGTTTATATATATAGTTTTGTTGTTACTTTGTTCATTTATTACCTAAACTCACATTCTGAGGCCACCATCTTTAAATATACCAGGAGATACATAAATTAAATTTCATTAAAAATAAGTATAATTTTATTCACAGCACATAAAAATTTTTGTGCCCTTTGTTGATTTTTTTCTTCCTTTTTACACAAAATAATTTACTACTCTACAATGCAGCCTATGTATAAATAAATTAAAAAGAATCTTTGAGTTCCAAAAAAATTCTATTGCCATGTGAAAACAAAAATAAATAAAACTCCAATAAAGATTCTCTTAAGAGAAACGTGTGCTATGGTTTTTAAATACTAGCTTGTGATGAGGTCACTGTTACCAAGTGCAACGCCTGATATTAAACAAGGGAGTTAATTCATTCAGTTCACAACAGAAATCATTTCAATTTCTCAACCGAAATTCTTTAAGAGTGTTGTGCATTAAGTTAACTTTTTTCTTTTTCTAATCATTTCACTTGCAAGACAGTAAAGGCACTAAGATGTAAGGGGTTACTGAGTGAGAGAAAATATGACAGAAAAAATAACTATTAAGGAGAGAGAACACTAAAAGAACAAGAATTGAGAAGATAACAATTGACGTTGCATTTAAATTTTTAAAGATCAAAGATGACTGGAAAGCATTGTTATACTCCGCTGCAATTAGAACTCATTCTGATTCACTCTAGCTTGTCAGCTGGATGTGAGCACCAAGAAGACAGAACACAAATTAAAAAAAGTTGTTTTCTGTGCATGGACTCTGAGCATCAGTCCGCAAAACAAAGGAGATGACCCTGGGGACTACCAGATTTGCTTTAAAGAAGGCTCCTGATAATACCAACTCAGTTGTGAGCCAAAAGGCCACTTGCCGGCATGCAGGTACATTGTCATTGTCACCACCATGACTGCCTCTCTCATCACAACTGTGACCTCAACCAAGCTTCACTAATCTTACTCAACTCTTCGCTTACAAAATGCAACTGACAGCCCAGCTTCAGCACCACCAGGCTCCCAGTGCCTATGCATATAGGCCTAGGACAAAAATTTCATGTTGGCATTGATATCTACCAACTCTCCCTGTTTAGGGCAAAGAAAGAAGTGCTGCCACAGGTTTGGAATCCCCAAGATTAGACATCACAAAACTGTGAACTGTTCAAGTGCAGAAACATAGTAATGAGAAGGGGAACAGATACTACACATTGATCCAGTACTTATTCACCCCCCTACCTCACCCCATAATGGCAGGATGTGATATAAGGTTTGGTTTAACATAGGGTACCCAGACATATGTGCTAAGGACAAAAATTGTCACTGGTATTGATATTAATAAGGATGCACGGTGGAGTAATGGATAACGGCTTGGATTGAGGAATCGGAGAGCCGAGTTCGAATTCCAGTCGAATCCATTACATTCACTTATGTGCTAATACCCTTGGGAAAGGTGTGAATCCTCTTCTTCTCCCTCCAACTATGGGTAAATAGCAGGACAGACTGGGTTCTATAGCCTTGGATGGTAACTGGTCTAGGAGAAGGACAACTCTGAATTCAAAACCTGCGGAGGGTCGTTTGGGGACCTTGTGGCATCCGTTGCACCAGGTCCCTGTATTCGTCCCTCCAAAAAGTGTGGATGGCCCTGCACAAAGCCTTCACCACTATAATCAAATCCATTGTGGCTGTCGGTCTTTCAGTTTCTGGGAACTGATCTGTCTGAGAATGCAAAAGCGCCCGACAGCTTCCCGTTCACAGCACTGGGGGAGCGATAAAGAAGGCTAATCCAGCGGCAGAAGTCTGGTTCGAATCCGGCGGCCTGCAGGACAGCCGCACGGTAGCGATGGTCAACCCTATCAAATGCCTTGGACTGACCCTCATACGTCGAGTTCGACGGGAGAGCGAAAATAGGTGATAGCTCTTGGAACTGCAACACCTTCCTTTTTTTTAATCATTTCACCTCAAACAAGGTGATAAAGCTGAGAGGATAAGAAAATGGGAAAACATTATTGAGGGTGGACCAAGCATGTAGGCGGGATTGTACCAAAGTGTAGCACTTGACGAAGTCCCTAAACAGGGCCGAGTTATTGTAGTGATACGACTTCCAGGGTGGATCAGACATGTAGGCGGGATTGTACCAAAGTGTAGCACTTGACGAAATCCCTAAACAGGGCTGAGTCAGAGTAGTGATACGACTTCCAGGGTGGATCAACCATGTAGGCGGGATTGTACCAAAGTTTAGCACTTGACGAAGTCGAAGTCCCTAAACAGGGCCGAGTCATTGTAGTGATACGACTTCCAGGGTGGATCAGCCATGTAGGCGGGATTGTACCAAAGTGTAGCACTTGACGAAGGCAAAGTCCCTAAACAGGGCCGATTCAGAGTAGTGATACGACTTCCAGGGTGGATCAGACATGTAGGCGGGATTGTACCAAAGTATAGCACGTGACGAAGGCAAAGTCCCTAAACAGGGCCTAGTCATGGTAGTGATACGACTTCCTGGGTGGATCTACCATTTAGGCGGATTGTACCAAAGGGTAGCACTTGACGAAGGCGAAGTCCCTAATCAGGGCCGAGTCATTGTAGTGATACGTCTTCTAGGGTGGATCAACCATGTAGGCGGGATTGTACCAAAGTGTAGCACTTGACGAAGGCGAAGTCCCTAAACAGGGCCGAGTCATTGTAGTGATACGACTTCCAGGGTGGATCAGCCATGTAGGCGGGATTGTACCAAAGTGTAGCACTTGACGAAGGCAAAGTCCCTAAACAGGGCCGAGTCATTGTAGTGATACAACTTCCAGGGTGGATCAGCCATGTAGGCGGGATTGTACCAAAGTGTAGCACTTGACGAAGTCTCTAAACAGGGCCGAGTCATTGTAGTGATACGACTTCCAGGGTGGATCAACCATGTAGGCGGGATTGTACCAAAGTGTAGCACTTGACGAAGGCGAAGTCCCTAAACAGGGCCTAGTCATTGTAGTGATACGACTTCCAGGGTGGATCAACCATGTAAGCAAATTGTACAAAAGTGTAGCACTTGACGAAGGCAAAGTCCCTAAACAGGGCCGAGTCATTGTAGTGATACAACTTCCCGGGTGGATCAACCATGTAGGCGGGATTGTACCAAAGTGTAGCACTTGACGAAGTCCCTAAGCAGGGCCGAGTCAGAGTAGTGATACGACTTCCAGGGTGGATCAACCATGTAGGCGGGATTGTACCAAAGTTTAGCACTTGACGAAGGCGAAGTCCCTAAACAGGGCCGAGTCATTGTAGTGATACGACTTCCAGGGTGGATCAGACATGTAGGCAGGATTGTACCAAAGTGTAGCACTTGACGAAATCCTTAAACAGGGCCGAGTGAGAGTAGTGATAACACTTCCAGGGTGGATCAACCATGTAGGCGGGATTGGACCGAAGTGTAGCACTTGACGAATGCAAAGTCTCTAAACAGGGCCGAGTCATTGTAGTGATACGACTTCCAGGGTGGATCAGCCATGTAGGCGGGATTGTACCAAAGTGTAGCACTTGACGAAGGCAAAGTCCCTAAACAGGGCCGAGTGATTGTAGTGATACGACTTCCTGGGTGGATCAGCCATGTAGGCGGGATTGTACCAAAGTGTAGCACTTGACGAAGGCGAAGTCCCTGAACAGGGCCGAGTCGTTGTAGTGATACGACTTCCAGGGTGGATCAGCCATGTAGGCGGGATTGTACCAAAGTGTAGCATTTGACGAAGTCCCTAAACAGGGCCGAGTCAGAGTAGTGATACAACTTCCAGGGTGGATCAGACATGTAGGCGGGATTGTACCAAAGTTTAGCACTTGACGAAGGCAAAGTCCCTAAACAGGGCCTAGTCATTGTAGTGATACGACTTCCTGGGTCGATCAACCATTCAGGCGGATTGTACCAAAGGGTAGCATTTGACGAAGGCGAAGTCCCTAAACAGGGCCGAGTCATTGTAGTGATACGACTTCCAGGGTGGATCAGCCATGTAGGCGGGATTGTACCAAAGTGTAGCACTTGACGACGTTCCTAAATAGGGCCGAGTCAGAGTAGTGATATGACGTCCAGGGTGGATCAGTCATGTAGGCGGGATTGTACCAAAGTGTAGTACTTGACGATGGCGAAGTCCCTAAACAGGGCCGAGTCATTGTAGTGATACGACTTCCAGGGTGGATCAACCATGTAAGCAAATTGTACAAAAGTGTAGCACTTGACGAAGGCAAAGTCCCTAAACAGGGCCGAGTCATTGTAGTGATACGACTTCCAAGGTGGATCAGCCATGTGGGCGGGATTGTACCAAAGTGTAGCACTTGACGAAGTCCCTAAACAGGGCCGAGTTATTGTAGTGATACGACTTCCAGGGTGGATCAACCATGTAAGCAAATTGTACAAAAGTGTAGCACTTGACGAAGGCAAAGTCCCTAAACAGGGCCGAGTCATTGTAGTGATACAACTTCCCGGGTGGATCAACCATGTAGGCGGGATTGTACCAAAGTGTAGCACTTGACGAAGTACCTAAACAGGGCCGATTCAGAGTAGTGATACGACTTCCAGGGCCGATCAGACATGTAGGCGGGATTGTACCAAAGTGTAGCACTTGACGAAATCCTTAAACAAGGCCGAGTCAGAGTAGTGATACGACTTCCAGGGTGGATCAGCCATGTAGGCGGGATTGTACCAAAATGTAGCACTTGACGAAGGCAAAGTCCCTAAACAGGGCCGAGTCATTGTAGTGATACGACTTCCAGGGTGGATCAGCCATGTAGGCGGGATTGTACCAAAATGTAGCACTTGACGAAGGCAAAGTCCCTAAACAGGGCCGAGTCATTGTAGTGATACGACTTCCAGGGTGGATCAGCCATGTAGGCGGGATTGTACCAAAGTGTAGAACTTGACGAAGTCCCTAAACAGGGCCGAGTCAGAGTAGTGATACGACTTCCAGGGTGGATCAGACATGTAGGCGGGATTGTACCAAAGTTTAGCACGTGACGAAGGCAAAGTCCCTAAACAGAGCCTAGTCATTGTAGTGATACGACTTCCTGGGTGGATGAACCATTTAGGCGGATTGTACCAAAGGGTAGCACTTGACGAAGGCGAAGTCCCAAAACAGGGCCGAGTCATTGTAGTGATACGACCTCCAGGGTGGATCAGCCGTGTAGGCGGGATTGTACCAAAGCGTAGCACTTGACGAATACCTAAATAGGGCCGAGACGGAGTAGTGATACGACTTCCAGGGTGGATCAGACATGTAGGCGGGATTGTACCAAAGTTTAGCACGTGACGAAGGCAAAGTCCCTAAACAGAGCCTAGTCATTGTAGTGATACGACTTCCTGGGTGGATCAACCATTTAGGCGGATTGTACCAAAGTTTAGCACGTGACGAAGGCAAAGTCCCTAAACAGAGGCGAGTCATTGTAGTGATACGACTTCCAGGGTGGATCAACCATGTAGGCGGATTGTACCAAAGTGTAGCACTTGACGAAGGCGAAGTCTCTAAACAGGGCCGTGTCATTGTAGTGATACGACTTCCAGGGTGGATCAGCCATGTAGGCGGGATTGTACCAAAGTGTAGCACTTGACGAAGTCCGTAAACAGGGCCGAGTCATTGTAGTGATACGACTTCCAAGGTGGATCAACCATGTAGGCGGGATTGTACCAAAGTGTAGCACTTGACGAAGGCGAAGTCCCTAAACAGGGCCTAGTCATTGTACTGATACGACTTCCAGGGTGGATCAACCATGCAAGCAAATTGTACAAAAGTGTAGCACTTGACGAAGGCAAAGTCCCTAAACAGGGCCGAGTCATTGTAGTGATACGACTTCCCGGGTGGATCAACCATGTAGGCGGGATTGTACCAAAGTTTAGCACTTGACGAAGGCAAAGTCCTTAAACAGGGCCGAGTCATTGTAGTGATACAACTTCCAGGGTGGATCAACCATGTAGGCGGATTGTACCAAAGTGTAGCACTTGACGAATCCCTAAATAGGGCCGAGTCAGAGTAGTGATAATACTGCCAGGGGGGATCAGTCATGTAGGCGGGATTGTACCAAAGTGTAGCACTTGACGAAGGCGAAGTCCCTAAACAGAGCCGAGTCATTGTAGTGATACGACTTCCAGGGTGGATCAGACATGTAGGCGGGATTGTACCAAAGTTTAGCACTTGACGAAGGCAAAGTCCCTAAACAGGGCCGAGTCATTGTAGTGATACGACTTCCAGGGTGGATCAACCATGTAAGCAAATTGTACAAAAGTGTAGCACTTGACGAAGGCAAAGTCCCTAAACAGGGCCGAGTCATTGTAGTGATACGACTTCCCGGGTGGATCAACCATGTAGGCGGGATTGTACCAAAGTTTAGCACTTGACGAAGGCAAAGTCCCTAAACAGGGCCGAGTCATTGTAGTGGTACAACTTCCAGGGTGGATCAACCATGTAGGCGGATTGTACCAAAGTGTAGCACTTGACGAATCCCTAAATAGGGCCGAGTCAGAGTAGTGATAATACTGCCAGGGGGGGATCAGTCATGTAGGCGGGATTGTACCAAAGTGTAGCACTTGACGAAGGCGAAGTCCCTAAACAGAGCCGAGTCATTGTAGTGATACGACTTCCAGGGTGGATCAGACATGTAGGCGGGATTGTACCAAAGTTTAGCACTTGACGAAGTCAAAGTCCCTAAACAGGGCCGAGTCATTGTAGTGATACGACTTCCAGGGTGGATCAACCATGTAGGCGGATTGTACCAAAGTGTAGCACTTGACGAAGGCGAAGTCCCTAAACAGGGCCGAGTCATTGTAGTGATACGACTTCCAGGGTGGATCAGCCATGTAGGCGGGATTGTACCAAAGTGTAGCACTTGACGAAGTCCCTAAACAGGGCCGAGTCAGAGTAGTGATATGACTTCCAGGGTGGATCAGCCATGTAGGCGGGATTGTACCAAAGTGTAGCACTTGACGAAGTCCCTAAACAGGGCCGATTTATTGTAGTGATACGACTTCCAGGGTGGATCAACCATGTAGGCGGGATTGTACCAAAGTGTAGCACTTGACGAACGCAAAGTCCCTAAACAGGGCCGAGTCATTGTAGTGACACGACTTCCAGGGTGGATCAACCATGTAAGCAGGATTGTACCAAAGTGTAGCACTTGACGAAGTCCCTAAACAGGGCCGAGTCAGAGTAGTGATATGACTTCCAGGGTGGATCAACAATGTAGGCGGGATTGTACCAAAGTTCAGCACTTGACGAAGGCGAAGTCCCTAAACAGAGCCGAGTCATTGTAGTGATACGGCTTCCAGGGTGGATCAGACATGTAGGCGGGATTGTACCAAAGTGTAGCACTTGACGAAGTCCCTAAACAGGGCCGAGTCAGAGTAGTGATACGACTTCCAGGGTGGATCAGCCATGTAGGCGGGATTGTACCAAAGTGTAGCACTTGACGAAGTCCCTAAACAGGGCCGATTTATTGTAGTGATACGACTTCCAGGGTGGATCAACCATGTAGACGGGATTGTACCAAAGTGTAGCACTTGACGAAGGCAAAGTCCCTAAACAAGGCCGAGTCATTGTAGTGATACGACTTCCTGGGTGGATCAACCATGTAAGCAGGATTGTACCAAAGTGTAGCACTTGACGAAGTCCCTAAACAGGGCCGAGTCAGAGTAGTGATACGGCTTCCAGGGTGGATCAGACATGTAGGCGGGATTGTACCAAAGTGTAGCACTTGACGAATTCCCTAAACAGGGCCGAGTCAGAGTAGTGATACGACTTCCAGGGTGGATCAGACATGTAGGCGGGATTGTACCAAAGTTTAGCACTTGACGAAGGTAAAGTCACTAAACAGGGCCTAGTCATTGTAGTGATACGACTTCCTGGGTGGATCAACCATTTAGGCGGATTGTACCAAAGGCTAACACTTGACGAAGGCGAAGTCCCTAAACAGGGCCGAGTCATTGTAGTGATACGACTTCCAGGGTGGATCAGACATGTAGGCGGGATTGTACCAAAGTTTAGCACTTGACGAAGGCAAAGTCCCTAAACAGGGCCGAGTCATTGTAGTGACACGACTTCCAGGGTGGATCAACCATGTAAGCAAATTGTACAAAAGTGTAGCACTTGACGAAGGCAAAGTCCCTAAACAGGGCCGAGTCATTGTAGTGATACGACTTCCAGGGTGGATCAACCATGTAGGCGGATTGTACCAAAGTGTAGCACTTGATGAAGGCGAAGTCCCTAAACAGGGCCGAGTCATTGTAGTGATACGACTTCCAGGGTGGATCAGCCATGTAGGCGGGATTGTACCAAAGGGTAGCACTTGACGAAGTCCCTAAACCTGGCCTAGTCATTGTAGTGATACGACTTCCAGGGTCGATCAACCATGTAGGCGGGATTGTACCCAAGTGGAGCACTTGACGAAGGCAAAATCCCTAAACAGGTCCGAGTCATTGTAGTGATACGACTTCCAGGGTGGATCAGCCATGTAGTCGGGATTGTACCAAAGTGTAGCACTTGACGAAGGCAAAGTCCCTAAACAGGGCCGAGTCATTGTAGTGATACGACTTCCAGGGTGGATCAGCCATGTAGTCGGGATTGTACCAAAGTGTAGCACTTGACGAAGGCAAAGTCCCTAAACAGGGCCGAGTCATTGTAGTGATACGACTTCCAGGGTGGATCAGCCATGTAGTCGGGATTGTACCAAAGTTTAGCACTTGACGAAGGCAAAGTCACTAAACAGGGCCGAGTAATTGTAGTGATACGACTTCCAGGGTGGATCAGCCATGTAGGCGGGATTGTACCAAAGTGTACCACTTGACGAAGTCCCTAAACAGGGCCGAGTCAGAGTAGTGATACGACTTCCAGGGTGGATCAGACATGTAGTCGGGATTGTACCCAAGTGTAGCACTTGACGAAGTCCCTAAACAGGGCCGAGTCAGAGTAGTGATATGACTTCCAGGGTGGATCAGACATGTAGGCGGGATTGTACCAAAGTGTAGCACTTGACGAAGGCGAAGTCCCTAAACAGGGCCGAGTCATTGTAGTGATACGACTTCCAGGGTGGATCAGACATGTAGGCGGGATTGTACCAAAGTGTAGCACTTGACGAAGTCCGTAAACAGGGCCGAGTCAGAGTAGTGATATGACTTCCAGGGTGGATCAACAATGTAGGCGGGATTGTACCAAAGTTTAGCACTTGACGAAGGCGAAGTCCCTAAACAGGGCCGAGTCATTGTAGTGATACGACTTCCAGGGTGGATGAGACATGTAGGCGGGATTGTGCCAAAGTGTAGCACTTGACGAAATCCTTAAACAGGGCCGAGTCAGAGTAGTGATACGACTTCCAGGGTGGATCAACCATGTAGGCGGGATTGTACCCAAGTGGAGCACTTGACGAAGGCAAAGTCCCTAAACAGGGCCGAGTCATTGTAGTGATATGACTTCCAGGGTGGATCAGCCATGTAGGCGGGATTGTACCAAAGTTTAGCACTTGACGAAGGCAAAGTCAGTAAATAGGGCCTAGTCATTGTAGTGATACGACTTCCTGGGTGGATCAACCATTTAGGCGGATTGTACCAAAGGCTAGCACTTGACGAAGGCGAAGTCCCTAAACAGGGCCGAGTCATTGTAGTGATACGACTTCCAGGGTGGATCAGCCATGTAGGCGGGATTGTACCAAAGTGTAGCACTTGACGAAGTCCCTAAATAGGGCAGAGTCAGAGTAGTGATATGACTTCCAGGGTGGATCAGACATGTAGGCGGGATTGTACCAAAGTTTAGCACTTGACGAAGGCAAAGTCCCTAAACAGGGCCGAGTCATTGTAGTGACACGACTTCCAGGGTGGATCAACCATGTAAGCAAATTGTACAAAAGTGTAGCACTTGACGAAGGCAAAGTCCCTAAACAGGGCCGAGTCATTGTAGTGATACGACTTCCAGGGTGGATCAGCCATGTAGGCGGGATTGTACCAAAGTGTAGCACTTGACGAAGTCCCTAAACAGGGCCGAGTCATTGTAGTGATACGACTTCCAGGGTGGATCAGCCATGTAGGCGGGATTGTACCAAAGTGTAGCACTTGACGAAGTCCATAAACCTGGCCTAGTCATTGTAGTGATACGACTTCCAGGGTGGATCAAACATGTAGGCGGGATTGTACCCAAGTGGAGCCCTTGACGAAGGCAAAGTCCCTAAACAGGGCCGAGTCATTGTAGTGATACGACTTCCAGGGTGGATGAGCCATGTAGTCGGGATTGTACCAAAGTGTAGCACTTGACGAAGGCAAAGTCCCTAAACAGGGCCGAGTCATTGTAGTGATACGACTTCCAGGGTGGATCAGCCATGTAGGCGGGATTGTACCAAAGTGTAGCACTTGACGAAGGCAAAGTCCCTAAACAGGGCCGAGTCATTGTAGTGATACGACTTCCAGGGTGGATCAACCATGTAGGCGGCATTGTACCGAAGTGTAGCACTTGACGAAGGCGAAGTCCCTAAACAGGGCCGAGTTATTGTAGTGATACGACTTCCAGGGTGGATCAGCCATGTAGGCGGGATTGTACCAAAGTGTAGCACTTGACGAAGTCCCTAAACAGGGCCGAGTCAGAGTAATGATACGACTTCCAGGGTGGATCAACCATGTAGGCTGGATTGTACCAAAGTGTAGCACTTGACGAAGGCAAAGTCCCTAAACAGGGCCGAGTCACTGTAGTGATACGACTTCCAGGGTGGATCAAACATGTAGGCGGGATTGTACCAAAGTGTAGCACTTGACGAAGTCCCTAAACAGGGCCGAGTCAGAGTAGTGATACGACTTCCAGGGTGGATCAGACATGTAGTCGGGATTGTAACAAAGTGTAGCACTTGACGAAATCCCTAAACAGGGCCGAGTCAGAGTAGTGATATGACTTCCAGGGTGGATCAGCCATGTAGGCTGGATTGTACCAAAGTGTAGCACTTGACGAAGTCCCTAAACAGGGCCGATTTATTGTAGTGATACGACTTCCAGGGTGGATCAACCATGTAGGCGGGATTGTACCAAAGTGTGGCACTTGACGAAGGCAAAGTCCCTAAACAGGGCCGAAACATTGTAGTGATACGGCTTCCTGGGTTGATCAACCATGTAAGCGGGATTGTACCAAAGTGTAGCACTTGACGAAGTCCCTAAACAGGGCCGAGTCAGAGTAGTGATATGGCTTCCAGGGTGGATCAACAATATAGGCGGGGTTGTACCAAAGTTTAGCACTTGACGAAGGCGAAGTCCCTAAACAGGGCCGAGTCATTGTAGTGATACGACTTCCAGGGTGGATCAGCCATGTAGGCGGGATTGTACCAAAGTGTAGCACTTGACGAAGTCCCTAAACAGGGCCGAGTCAGAGTAGTGATACGACTTCCAGGGTGGATCAGACATGTAGGCGGGATTGTACCAAAGGTTAGCACTTGACGAAGGCAAAGTCAGTAAACAGGGCCTAGTCATTGTAGTGATACGACTTCCAGGGTGGATCAACCATGTAGGCGGGATTGTACCAAAGTGTAGCACTTGACGAAGGCGAAGTCCCTAAACAGGGCCGAGTCATTGTAGTGATACGACTTCCAGGGTGGATCAGCCATGTAGGCGGGATTGTACCAAAGTGTAGCACTTGACGAAGTCCCTAAATAGGGCCGAGTCAGAGTAGTGATATGACTTCCAGGGTGGATCAGACATGTAGGCGGGATTGTACCAAAGTTTAGCACTTGACGAAGGCAAAGTCCCTAAACAGGGCCGAGTCATTGTAGTGACACGACTTCCAGGGTGGATCAACCATGTAAGCAAATTGTACAAAAGTGTAGCACTTGACGAAGGCAAAGTCCCTAAACAGGGCCGAGTCATTTTAGTGATACGACTTCCAGGGTGGATCAGCCATGTAGGCGGGATTGTACCAAAGTGTAGCACTTGACGAAGTCCCTAAACCTGGCCTAGTCATTGTAGTGATACGACTTCCAGGGTGGATCAGACATGTAGGCGGGATTGTACCAAAGTTTAGCACTTGACGAAGGCAAAGTCAGTAAACAGGGCCTAGTCATTGTAGTGATACGACTTCCTGGGTGGATCAACCATTTAGGCGGATTGTACCAAAGGCTAGCACTTGACGAAGGCGAAGTCCCTAAACAGGGCCGAGTCATTGTAGTGATACGACTTCCAGGGTGGATCAACCATGTAGGCGGGATTGTACCAAAGTGTAGCACTTGACGAAGGCGAAGTCCCTAAACAGGGCCGAGTCATTGTAGTGATACGACTTCCAGGGTGGATCAGCCATGTAGGCGGGATTGTACCAAAGCGTAGCACTTGACGAAGTCCCTAAATAGGGCCGAGTCAGAGTAGTGATATGACTTCCAGGGTGGATCAGACATGTAGGCGGGATTGTACCAAAGTTTAGCACTTGACGAAGGCAAAGTCCCTAAACAGGGCCGAGTCATTGTAGTGATACGACTTCCAGGGTGGATCAGCCATGTAGTCGGGATTGTACCAAAGTGTAGCACTTGACGAAGGCAAAGTCCCTAAACAGGGCCGAGTCATTGTAGTGATACGACTTCCAGGGTGGATCAGCCATGTAGGCGGGATTGTACCAAAGTGTAGCACTTGACGAAGGCAAAGTCCCTAAACAGGGCCGAGTCATTGTAGTGATACGACTTCCAGGGTGGATCAACCATGTAGGCGGCATTGTACCGAAGTGTAGCACTTGACGAAGGCGAAGTCCCTAAACAGGGCCGAGTTATTGTAGTGATACGACTTCCAGGGTGGATCAGCCATGTAGGCGGGATTTTACCAAAGTGTAGCACTTGACGAAGTCCCTAAACAGGGCCGAGTCAGAGTAGTGATACGACTTCCAGGGTGGATCAACCATGTAGGCTGGATTGTACCAAAGTGTAGCACTTGACGAAGGCAAAGTCCCTAAACAGGGCCGAGTCATTGTAGTGATACGACTTCCAGGGTGGATCAAACATGTAGGCGGGATTGTACCAAAGTGTAGCACTTGACGAAGTCCCTAAACAGGGCCGAGTCAGAGTAGTGATACGACTTCCAGGGTGGATCAGACATGTAGTCGGGATTGTAACAAAGTGTAGCACTTGACGAAATCCCTAAACAGGGCCGAGTCAGAGTAGTGATATGACTTCCAGGGTGGATCAGCCATGTAGGCTGGATTGTACCAAAGTGTAGCACTTGACGAAGTCCCTAAACAGGGCCGATTTATTGTAGTGATACGACTTCCAGGGTGGATCAACCATGTAGGCGGGATTGTACCAAAGTGTGGCACTTGACGAAGGCAAAGTCCCTAAACAGGGCCGAAACATTGTAGTGATACGACTTCCTGGGTTGATCAACCATGTAAGCGGGATTGTACCAAAGTGTAGCACTTGACGAAGTCCCTAAACAGGGCCGAGTCAGAGTAGTGATATGACTTCCAGGGTGGATCAACAATGTAGGCGGGATTGTACCAAAGTTTAGCACTTGACGAAGGCGAAGTCCCTAAACAGGGCCGAGTCATTGTAGTGATACGACTTCCAGGGTGGATGAGACATGTAGGCGGGATTGTACCAAAGTGTAGCACTTGACGAAAACCTTAAACAGGGCCGAGTCAGAGTAGTGATACGACTTCCAGGGTGGATCAACCATGTAGGCGGGATTGTACCCAAGTGGAGCACTTGACGAAGGCAAAGTCCCTAAACAGGGCCGAGTCATTGTAGTGATACGACTTCCAGGGTGGATCAGCCATGTAGGCGGGATTGTACCAAAGTGTAGCGTTTGACGAAGGCAAAGTCCCTAAACAGGGCCGAGTCATTGTAGTGATACGACTTCCAGGGTGGATCAGCCATGTAGGCGGGATTGTACCAAAGTGTAGCACTTGACGAAGTCCCTAAACAGGGCCGAGTCAGAGTAGTGATACGACTTCCAGGGTGGATCAGACATGTAGGCGGGATTGTACCAAAGTTTAGCACTTGACGAAGGCAAAGTCAGTAAACAGGGCCTAGTCATTGTAGTGATACGACTTCCTGGGTGGATCAACCATTTAGGCGGATTGTACCAAAGGCTAGCACTTGACGAAGGCGAAGTCCCTAAACAGGGCCGAGTCATTGTAGTGATACGACTTCCAGGGTGGATCAACCATGTAGGCGGGATTGTACCAAAGTGTAGCACTTGACGAAGGCGAAGTCCCTAAACAGGGCCGAGTCATTGTAGTGATACGACTTCCAGGGTGGATCAGCCATGTAAGCGGGATTGTACCAAAGTGTAGCACTTGACGAAGTCCCTAAATAGGGCCGAGTCAGAGTAGTGATATGACTTCCAGGGTGGATGAGACATGTAGGCGGGATTGTACCAAAGTGTAGCACTTGACGAAGTCCCTAAACAGGGCCGAGTCAGAGTAGTGATACGACTTCCAGGGTGGATCAACCATGTAGGCTGGATTGTACCAAAGTGTAGCACTTGACGAAGGCAAAGTCCCTAAACAGGGCCGAGTCATTGTAGTGATACGACTTCCAGGGTGGATCAAACATGTAGGCGGGATTGTACCAAAGTGTAGCACTTGACGAAGTCCCTAAACAGGGCCGAGTCAGAGTAGTGATACGACTTCCAGGGTGGATCAGACATGTAGTCGGGATTGTAACAAAGTGTAGCACTTGACGAAATCCCTAAACAGGGCCGAGTCAGAGTAGTGATATGACTTCCAGGGTGGATCAGCCATGTAGGCTGGATTGTACCAAAGTGTAGCACTTGACGAAGTCCCTAAACAGGGCCGATTTATTGTAGTGATACGACTTCCAGGGTGGATCAACTATGTAGGCGGGATTGTACCAAAGTGTGGCACTTGACGAAGGCAAAGTCCCTAAACAGGGCCGAAACATTGTAGTGATACGACTTCCTGGGTTGATCAACCATGTAAGCGGGATTGTACCAAAGTGTAGCACTTGACGAAGTCCCTAAACAGGGCCGAGTCAGAGTAGTGATATGACTTCCAGGGTGGATCAACAATGTAGGCGGGATTGTACCAAAGTTTAGCACTTGACGAAGGCGAAGTCCCTAAACAGGGCCGAGTCATTGTAGTGATACGACTTCCAGGGTGGATGAGACATGTAGGCGGGATTGTACCAAAGTGTAGCACTTGACGAAAACCTTAAACAGGGCCGAGTCAGAGTAGTGATACGACTTCCAGGGTGGATCAACCATGTAGGCGGGATTGTACCCAAGTGGAGCACTTGACGAAGGCAAAGTCCCTAAACAGGGCCGAGTCATTGTAGTGATACGACTTCCAGGGTGGATCAGCCATGTAGGCGGGATTGTACCAAAGTGTAGCGTTTGACGAAGGCAAAGTCCCTAAACAGGGCCGAGTCATTGTAGTGATACGACTTCCAGGGTGGATCAGCCATGTAGGCGGGATTGTACCAAAGTGTAGCACTTGACGAAGTCCCTAAACAGGGCCGAGTCAGAGTAGTGATACGACTTCCAGGGTGGATCAGACATGTAGGCGGGATTGTACCAAAGTTTAGCACTTGACGAAGGCAAAGTCAGTAAACAGGGCCTAGTCATTGTAGTGATACGACTTCCTGGGTGGATCAACCATTTAGGCGGATTGTACCAAAGGCTAGCACTTGACGAAGGCGAAGTCCCTAAACAGGGCCGAGTCATTGTAGTGATACGACTTCCAGGGTGGATCAACCATGTAAGCAAATTGTACAAAAGTGTAGCACTTGACGAAGGCAAAGTCCCTAAACAGGGCCGAGTCATTGTAGTGATACGACTTCCAGGGTGGATCAGCCATGTAGGCGGGATTGTACCAAAGTGTAGCACTTGACGAAGTCCCTAAACCTGGCCTAGTCATTGTAGTGATACGACTTCCAGGGTGGATCAACCATGTAGGCGGGATTGTACCCAAGTGTAGCACTTGACGAAGTCCCTAAATAGGGCCGAGTCAGAGTAGTGATATGACTTCCAGGGTGGATCAGACATGTAGGCGGGATTGTACCAAAGTTTAGCACTTGACGAAGGCAAAGTCCCTAAACAGGGCCGAGTCATTGTAGTGACACGACTTCCAGGGTGGATCAACCATGTAAGCAAATTGTACAAAAGTGTAGCACTTGACGAAGGCAAAGTCCCTAAACAGGGCCGAGTCATTGTAGTGATACGACTTCCAGGGTGGATCAGCCATGTAGGCGGGATTGTACCAAAGTGTAGCACTTGACGAAGTCCCTAAACCTGGCCTAGTCATTGTAGTGATACGACTTCCAGGGTGGATCAACCATGTAGGCGGGATTGTACCCAAGTGGAGCCCTTGACGAAGGCAAAGTCCCTAAACAGGGCCGAGTCATTTTAGTGATACGACTTCCAGGGTGGATCAGCCATGTAGGCGGGATTGTACCAAAGTGTAGCACTTGACGAAGTCCCTAAACCTGGCCTAGTCATTGTAGTGATACGACTTCCAGGGTGGATCAGACATGTAGGCGGGATTGTACCAAAGTTTAGCACTTGACGAAGGCAAAGTCAGTAAACAGGGCCTAGTCATTGTAGTGATACGACTTCCTGGGTGGATCAACCATTTAGGCGGATTGTACCAAAGGCTAGCACTTGACGAAGGCGAAGTCCCTAAACAGGGCCGAGTCATTGTAGTGATACGACTTCCAGGGTGGATCAACCATGTAGGCGGGATTGTACCAAAGTGTAGCACTTGACGAAGGCGAAGTCCCTAAACAGGGCCGAGTCATTGTAGTGATACGACTTCCAGGGTGGATCAGCCATGTAGGCGGGATTGTACCAAAGTGTAGCACTTGACGAAGTCCCTAAATAGGGCCGAGTCAGAGTAGTGATATGACTTCCAGGGTGGATCAGACATGTAGGCGGGATTGTACCAAAGTTTAGCACTTGACGAAGGCAAAGTCCCTAAACAGGGCCGAGTCATTGTAGTGACACGACTTCCAGGGTGGATCAACCATGTAAGCAAATTGTACAAAAGTGTAGCACTTGACGAAGGCAAAGTCCCTAAACAGGGCCGAGTCATTGTAGTGATACGACTTCCAGGGTGGATCAGCCATGTAGGCGGGATTGTACCAAAGTTTAGCACTTGACGAAGTCCCTAAACCTGGCCTAGTCATTGTAGTGATACGACTTCCAGGGTGGATCAACCATGTAGGCGGGATTGTACCCAAGTGGAGCACTTGACGAAGGCAAAGTCCCTAAACAGGGCCGAGTCATTGTAGTGATACGACTTCCAGGGTGGATCAGCCATGTAGTCGGGATTGTACCAAAGTGTAGCACTTGACGAAGGCAAAGTCCCTAAACAGGGCCGAGTCATTGTAGTGATACGACTTCCAGGGTGGATCAGCCATGTAGGCGGGATTGTACCAAAGTGTACCACTTGACGAAGTCCCTAAACAGGGCCGAGTCAGAGTAGTGATACGACTTCCAGGGTGGATCAGCCATGTAGGCGGGATTGTACCAAAGTGTAGCACTTGACGAAGTCCCTAAACAGGGCCGATTTATTGTAGTGATACGACTTCCAGGGTGGATCAACCATGTAGACGGGATTGTACCAAAGTGTAGCACTTGACGAAGGCAAAGTCCCTAAACAGGGCCGAGTCATTGTAGTGATACGGCTTCCAGGGTGGATCAGACATGTAGGCGGGATTGTACCAAAGTGTAGCACTTGACGAAATCCTTAAACAGGGCCGAGTCAGAGTAGTGATACGACTTCCTGGGTGGATCAACCATGTAGGCGGGATTGTACCCAAGTGGAGCACTTGACGAAGGCAAAGTCCCTAAACAGGGCCGAGTCATTGTAGTGATACGACTTCCAGGGTGGATCAGCCATGTACGCGGGATTGTACCAAAGTGTAACACTTGACGAAGGCAAAGTCCCTAAACAGGGCCGAGTCATTGTAGTGATACGACTTCCAGGGTGGATCAGCCATGTAGGCGCGATTGTACCAAAGTGTAGCACTTGACGAAGTCCCTAAACAGGGCCGAGTCAGAGTAGTGATACGACTTCCAGGGTGGATCAGACATGTAGACGGGATTGTACCAAAGTTTAGCACTTGACGAAGGCAAAGTCACTAAACAGGGCCTAGTCATTGTAGTGATACTACTTCCTGGGTGGATCAACCATTTAGGCGGATTGTACCAAAGTGTAGCACTTGACGAAGTCCCTAAATAGGGCCGAGTCAGAGTAGTGATATGACTTCCAGGGTGGATCAGACATGTAGGCGGGATTGTACCAAAGTCTAGCACTTGACGAAGGCGAAGTCCCTAAACAGGGCCGAGTCATTGTAGTGATACGACTTCCAGGGTGGATCAGACATGTAGGCGCGACTGTACCAAAGTTTAGCACTTGACGAAGGCAAAGTCCCTAAACAGGGCCGAGTCATTGTAGTGACACGACTTCCAGGGTGGATCAACTATGTAAGCAAATTGTACCAAAGTGTAGCACTTGACGAAGGCAAAGTCCCTAAACAGGGCCGAGTCATTGTAGTGATACGACTTCCAGGGTGGATCAACCATGTAGGCGGGATTGTACCAAAGTTTAGCACTTGACGAAGGCGAAGTCCCTAAACAGGGCCGAGTCATTGTAGTGATACGACTTCCAGGGTGGATCAGCCATGTAGGCGGGATTGTACCAAAGTGTAGCACTTGACGAAGTCCCTAAATAGGGCCGAGTCAGAGTAGTGATATGACTTCCAGGGTGGATCAGACATGTAGGCGGGATTGTACCAAAGTCTAGCACTTGACGAAGTCCCTAAACAGGGCCGAGTCATTGTAGTGATACGACTTCCAGGGTGGATCAGCCATGTAGGCGGGATTGTACCAAAGTGTAGCACTTGACGAAGTCCCTAAATAGGGCCGAGTCAGAGTAGTGATATGACTTCCAGGGTGGATCAGACATGTAGGCGGGATTGTACCAAAGTTTAGCACTTGACGAAGGCAAAGTCCCTAAACAGGGCCGAGTCATTGTAGTGACACGACTTCCAGGGTGGATCAACCATGTAAGCAAATTGTACAAAAGTGTAGCACTTGACGAAGGCAAAGTCCCTAAACAGGGCCGAGTCATTGTAGTGATACGACTTCCAGGGTGGATCAGCCATGTAGGCGGGATTGTACCAAAGTGTAGCACTTGACGAAGTCCCTAAACCTGGCCTAGTCATTGTAGTGATACGACTTCCAGGGTGGATCAACCATGTAGGCGGGATTGTACCCAAGTGGAGCACTTGACGAAGGCAAAGTCCCTAAACAGGGCCGAGTCATTGTAGTGATACGACTTCCAGGGTGGATCAGCCATGTAGTCGGGATTGTACCAAAGTGTAGCACTTGACGAAGGCAAAGTCCCTAAACAGGGCCGAGTCATTGTAGTGATACGACTTCCAGGGTGGATCAGCCATGTAGGCGGGATTGTACCAAAGTGTACCACTTGACGAAGTCCCTAAACAGGGCCGAGTCAGAGTAGTGATACGACTTCCAGGGTGGATCAGCCATGTAGGCGGGATTGTACCAAAGTGTAGCACTTGACGAAGTCCCTAAACAGGGCCGATTTATTGTAGTGATACGACTTCCAGGGTTCATCAACCATGTAGACGGGATTGTACCAAAGTGTAGCACTTGACGAAGGCAAAGTCCCTAAACAGGGCCGAGTCATTGTAGTGATACGGCTTCCAGGGTGGATCAGACATGTAGGCGGGATTGTACCAAAGTGTAGCACTTGACGAAATCCTTAAACAGGGCCGAGTCAGAGTAGTGATACGACTTCCTGGGTGGATCAACCATGTAGGCGGGATTGTACCCAAGTGGAGCACTTGACGAAGGCAAAGTCCCTAAACAGGGCCGAGTCATTGTAGTGATACGACTTCCAGGGTGGATCAGCCATGTACGCGGGATTGTACCAAAGTGTAATACTTGACGAAGGCAAAGTCCCTAAACAGGGCCGAGTCATTGTAGTGATACGACTTCCAGGGTGGATCAGCCATGTAGGCGCGATTGTACCAAAGTGTAGCACTTGACGAAGTCCCTAAACAGGGCCGAGTCAGAGTAGTGATACGACTTCCAGGGTGGATCAGATATGTAGACGGGATTGTACCAAAGTTTAGCACTTGACGAAGGCAAAGTCACTAAACAGGGCCTAGTCATTGTAGTGATACTACTTCCTGGGTGGATCAACCATTTAGGCGGATTGTACCAAAGTGTAGCACTTGACGAAGTCCCTAAATAGGGCCGAGTCAGAGTAGTGATATGACTTCCAGGGTGGATCAGACATGTAGGCGGGATTGTACCAAAGTCTAGCACTTGACGAAGGCGAAGTCCCTAAACAGGGCCGAGTCATTGTAGTGATACGACTTCCAGGGTGGATCAGACATGTAGGCGCGACTGTACCAAAGTTTAGCACTTGACGAAGGCAAAGTCCCTAAACAGGGCCGAGTCATTGTAGTGACACGACTTCCAGGGTGGATCAACTATGTAAGCAAATTGTACCAAAGTGTAGCACTTGACGAAGGCAAAGTCCCTAAACAGGGCCGAGTCATTGTAGTGATACGACTTCCAGGGTGGATCAACCATGTAGGCGGGATTGTACCAAAGTTTAGCACTTGACGAAGGCGAAGTCCCTAAACAGGGCCGAGTCATTGTAGTGATACGACTTCCAGGGTGGATCAGCCATGTAGGCGGGATTGTACCAAAGTGTAGCACTTGACGAAGTCCCTAAATAGGGCCGAGTCAGAGTAGTGATATGACTTCCAGGGTGGATCAGACATGTAGGCGGGATTGTACCAAAGTCTAGCACTTGACGAAGTCCCTAAACAGGGCCGAGTCATTGTAGTGATACGACTTCCAGGGTGGATCAGACATGTAGGCGGGATTGTACCAAAGTTTAGCACTTGACGAAGGCAATGTCCCTAAACAGGGCCGAGTCATTGTAGTGACACGACTTCCAGGGTGGATCAACTATGTAAGCAAATTGTACCAAAGTGTAGCACTTGACGAAGGCGAAGTCCCTAAACAGGGCCGAGTCATTGTAGTGATACGATTTCCAGGGTGGATCAGCCATGTAGGCGGGATTGTACCAAAGTGTAGCACTTGACGAAGTCCCTAAACCTGGCCTAGTCATTTTAGTGATACGACTTCCAGGGTGGATCAACCATGTAGGCGGGATTGTACCCAAGTGGAGCACTTGACGAAGTCCCTAAACAGGGCCGAGTCATTGTAGTGATACGACTTCCAGGGTGGATCAGCCATGTAGGCGGGATTGTACCAAAGTGTACCACTTGACGAATTCCCTAAACAGGGCTGAGTCAGAATAGTGATACGACTTCCAGGGTGGATCAGACATGTAGTCGGGATTGTACCAAAGTGTAGCACTTGACGAAGTCCCTAAACAGGGCCGAGTCAGAGTAGTGATATGACTTCCAGGGTGGATCAACCATGTAGGCGGGATTTAGTGTAGCACTTGACGAAGGCAAAGTCATAAACAGGGTTTAGTCAGAGTAGTGATACGACTTCCAGGGTGGATCAACTACATAGGCAGGATTGTGTTGAAGGGTAGCACTTGACAAAGCTGGAGTCAGAGAGGCGATACCTCTTGCAGGGCGGATCAAACGCGGAAACAGGATCACGCCGAAGAATATTCCCTTGACGAAGCACTGGAAGCTCACAAAGGTAGCATACTACACTTTGATCCAGGCTGTGTGGCCGAGCAGCTTGGGTTTTGGACAAAATAAAATAGGGGCTAACAATATGTGCAACAATTTGTTCAAATACTCCCTGGCTAGAGGGAGTAGAAAACTGTAGATATAAAATTATTCCCCATTTTGTTCAATGTTTGGGAAGCACTGCCTAATCCGATGCTCACGATGTACAATTTTGGACTCAACCATATCGGGCCAGTCGTCCAGTTTCTTGCATGCTGCTGGACTTAAATCTGCAAGATCAGAGGTTGTGAAGGTCAAGGTCGTTTTTCTAAGGAGCGGCTAATGGTGGCTGCGACATGTATTTGAAACCTCAGTGCTACTCAATTTTGAAATAATAATTTTAAGGATAGCCCAAGTTAACCAAACTTATTTTAAAATAGCTCCCAAAATTTTAAGTAGCAGAATTCAGAATTTAATAGACCTGGGCTTCCAAAATTATCTATCCCAGTCTGGCAAGCCTGACTAGTAATATCTGATTGCTTTCACTTAGGATCAAGTGACAACTTTCCTCTTTTTGGTACTTTTATTGATTCTAGTATTTTTCTGAGTGATTTCAGTTCTTACATTTATAGATCTTCTTTGTATTTCTTTTCAAGACTCTTTGGAATTGTTCCAAGTGCATGAAGGATCATAGGTACAACTGTCACTTTCATGTTCCACAAGTTTCTCAGTTTTCTTGACATTTGTCCAGTTTTTCACTTTCTTATTGAATGAAATGGCAAAGTTTAATGTGTGTACTCATAAAAAATGGAGTGTTGTAGGGACATTATTATTATAAATAAATAAAAATAATAATAATAATAATGAAAATTATAAATAAAATAAAACAATAACATTAAAATGTATAAAATAAATTAAATAAAAATTTAAAATAATAAAAAATACTCCCAGAATGCAACAAAAACTGTTCCTGCCAGAAATATGGACATCCCACCAAAAGACATTACATTCAATCTCTTCACCATGAACCTTTGGCAACACATGTCCAACTTCTGTCTGTGATATGGCGTGTAATAATACAAAGTAACTTCTCCCTTTATCTCATATACCATAAAATAATTGTAACCTAAACAATACACACACCAATACACACAAGAAAAATATAAATATGAAATTAACATACTATTTACCATGCTTTCCAGTTATTTGTGTACATTTTATTTCTTGTTAAATATGCTTTTATCTCTGTGAACACAATATTACTACCACATCTGGTCTGGTGATTTTGCTATATATTTTTAGAGATTCTAGATAAAATACAAAGAAGAATCTGAAATATTATTGGTCCTGACCTTGCATCTCAGCTTCAGTCACTTTCCCATTGATATAGTATAGCTTCCTTGTTTCTTTATAAATACTTTCATGATAATTGTTTTGATGAATATTTCTCTATGGTACATTGGGGTTTCATTTTTAAAAGGTGTTATTTTATCCCCCCACCCCCTCAGACAAATTGTACATATGGGGACTAGTTAGGACTCCACAGAAACTCTGAGGTATTGTGGTGGCTGTCGTAAGAATGGTAAGTAAGAATGTGTTGTTTTGGAGTAAAGAATACTGATATGTTTGGGTCAGTAATTGTGGCTAGATAAGTTTAATTATAAGACAGATGTAAACTGGCCTTCCCCACTTTTTGGTCTTGTGCCACGTTTTTGTATTTTACAAAATAATTATTACTTTCTTCTATGGTACCTTGGCTTTATGAATTTAATTGGAGTATGAGACTGGTGGTAAGGTATCATCATTTTACATTTGAAATGGTTAGATGTAACCATAAATTCTATGTTAACAGTTTTTTCTCCCACACTTCTGGCATGTGGAAGTCTCTTCTGGTTTCTTGCTTTCAACTTTGATCTTCAAAAATTTAAATGTAATGCCAGTCATTATCTTCTGTCTTCTTAATTCCTCTGCTTTTATTGTTCTCTAATCATTAATAATGTTTTTTTCTCATATTCTCAAACATTCAGTAACCCCATGTGTCTTAGTGGCTTTATTGCATTGCTTGGGATAAAATTATTTAAAAAAAAAACATAAATTCACTAAAATAGTTTGTGAACATCTGGATTAATACATTTTTTACTCAAGAATTGAAAGCAAAAATCATATTAGTATATTTTTGATAATAGTTTAATTAAATTAGTATTATGTAGTGACAATTGGTTGAAATTAAATGACAGCAAGTTGTCTCATCCCTACAATCTTTTTTTTTTCTCTTTTAACCAATTTCAACAGCACTGTGTGGGAATAATTTCAATTCTTCCTTAAATATTTATTTTTTCTAGTCTCTTTGCAAGTTTATTTGGAGTTGTTCTGAGAAATATTATTATTTTAGACATTTCTTTTATGGCGGTGTGGGGCTTCAAGTTTAAAATGAACAGTTGATTTACCCACACCAAGAAGATTAATCAAGAATGATAATGATGAGGAAACACCAGGGTAATTTTAACAAAACAAGATAAAGAATTTATTTACAAATTTACATGCTTGAAGTTGTGTCAGTAGCTTATTTCGTAAAAAATAAATCAGAAATTCATAGTTTTAATAAATTGTCATGAAGAGGCAATGTTCATACAACAGATTAAATGATCTGATATAAAATAATATTAAAAATGTTTAAAACAAAGGTAAGAGGGTTTGTCGTTCACAGAAGGGATATACAGTTGCATATGTTCAAAAGTAGACAAAGAGAGATAGTTTAAAATACTTAGCTTTCTTAGATTGTTGAAAGAAAATTCTTTGAAGTGCCACATACTTGGTTAAAGGCTGATAATATAATTAATGGCTAATTTTACACTGGCAAAAACTTGAACACCGGTTCCATGAGGAACTGAAACAAAACACTTCAGACACTCTTCTACCATTAATTTAATTTTTCTTCTCATTTTATATCAAAATGAATTTCACATAGGCTCGCTACTTTCTTTTTTTCAGAGTCAGTAGCTAATTTCTGTGGAGACAATGTTTTCATTGGTCCAAAGAAAATTTCACATAGGCTCACAAATTCCTTTCCATTTTTTCCTCAGTTCTCCAAATTTGAAGACAGTAGGTAAAAGAAGTTATTATTTTGTACTCACTACACTTTCATCTTCCATCATATTCCATAATTTTTGTGTTTCTTGGACAATGGCTTCATATTTATCTAATTTCCCTCTTACAGTTTCAGAATTGCTACACCCATTATCAAGTGCATTTCCTTATCCTTTTCTCTAACAGGAGAGTGGTCTGTTTCAATTGTAAAGTCCCAAAATATATTTTTTTTTATTCTCTTGTTGGATTATCTTCTTCAATGTTTTTATGATGAGGCAGAGCAGGAAGAAGGGTTTAATTAATTTTGACCATAAAAAAATATTTTCATTTTTTTTTTACGATAAAAATATTACATTATTTACATGCAAATTATTGTCCTTATCTTTGTTGTTGTTATCACAACGTTTTGGCTGTTGTGCCATTCTGCTGCCTTCATCAGGTGTTTGTTGATCTGGATAACCTACAGAAAATAGACTGTTTTCATTCCACTGCCCATGTTTAGGGATATCTTGCCTAGTTCCCATTTTTAGTAAAGTTCAGTTATTGCTCACCCTGTTTCCACTGAGTCCAAGTACACACTGCCCGGTCCAGGAATTGAAATCACAATTAATATCTCATCAAATTCACAAGCCAACATGTTAATCCACTGTCCTGTGTGAAGTGTAAGAACTAGACAGGATATTCCTAGACATGGGCAGTGGAACAAGAACAGTCTATCAGAGTATATTAAATAAAAGGTTCAGTTTGAAATTCTCTGTAGGTTACCCAAATCAACATAGACCTGATGAAGGCCAGAGGCCATAGCAGCTGAAATGCGATAACAAGAACAAAGATGAATACAATACTCATGTGAATAGTGCAAATAAATAATAACTCCTCGTCCTAGAAATTCAAACAGAAAAATGACACTTTGCTTTATTTTGAATGAACAAAAGATTTTTTTAAAAAGCACATTATTTTTTCAATGTTCTAAAGTCATTGCAAATTTTAGTTAATTTTATTTTATTTATTTATTTATTTTTGACTTGTAAGATTATTTTTGCATTATGCATTCTTTAATTTTTTACACTGCTTTAATTTTCTTTATATATACGAGTGGGTGCAGATAAAGAAGGGATTTTTAAAAGTCTGATTTTTGATCATGTAGTCAGAATTTGGGAATTGAGTCTAGCTGAGAACTTATCAACACCTCTTTCTCCTGGCTGCAAATAAAGCAATAATAAAGTAGCATCTCGCGTAACCATGGGAACCAGAAAAGTCTCGGAACAACGTTGTCTCGCGAGATGTTGTCATTGGAAAGCGATGAGGCGAATAGTGTCGTCAGGTACCGCCATAGAGTATTTATTTGACGGCAACGTTAATAGCAGAATGAAAGAAAATTCTCAAAGGTTATCATTAAACGTAAAGCCTTTGTTGTTTACTACTGTTCATATATCCATTTTCACCTGCCGTAACTATAACTGCAATATCCATTATTGAGTACCGACCCGTCTGGATGGTTGTTAGAACGACGGAAGAACGAAACTTGTTCTTTTGCTAACTGTTCATCTGCAGTTCTTGTTTAGTACGCTCTTTTTTTCCTCTTAACTCTTAGAAAATAATTTACTTTCTTTATGGCATCCCAGAGTTTGTGGCGAGGGGTACGGACAGCGGTTGCTGTCTTATTCACCGCTGGACTGTCGGTAGCGGCACTGTATACTTGGTTCATCCATAAGCAGAGATCGAAAGATAAAACTAGTAAAAGAGCATTATCAGAAATAGATGAGAATGGAAAGGAGGACGATGATGAGCAAGAAGAAGAGTCAACAAAAGAAGACCCAAAACAAGTAAGGAATAATAAAATTGATGTAGTTAAGGCATCTGGCGATAATAGAGAAAAAAAAGTTAAAGGAAAACCAACAGTCCCAACAGAATTACCAGAATTGGAAATCACAACAAAAATTCTAGATAATAACGAAGCTTCGCAACCTGAAAAAAAGTCTCCGGGTATAAAAGTAAGTAATGTTGTTATACTATGAATAATGTTTTTAATTAAATTAAAATGCTTCTGAGTGTATATGTGGATAATTTTTAAAAAAATCTTTTAATTGTGTTGTCATTTTCTTTATAATTTATTTGTGGTGTGGGTGACAAAAAGTTTTTTTTTTCTTGAGGAACTGATAAGAAGCGTTATGGTGAAGAATTCAAATTGACTCTACTTTTTAGAACAATTGTAGAAAAAAATAATATAAAAAAAAAAGATCGCTCTCTTTTCTGAAAAAAAAAAGTAAAAAAAAAAATAAGCATGTGCTGCCAGGAAATGTTTTTCCTTTCACACTTTTTCAGAAAGATTTAAAAATAAAATTGTTGTCGATTGTCAAGTGAGTGTCGTAACACCTGAAACAAATATTGACCCTTGAGAAATAAACAGATGTAAAAATGGAAACCATAACTGCAAACAGCAAAAATGTAATAAAAACAAAATAACTTACTTTCTCTAATCTGTCAAGAGTTCATTTTTAAAATTGTTTGCTAAAGGTTTTTAGAGATTTGAATTCTTTTTACTTTTGTGTTGTGACGTACAAGACATTTTTTTTTTTTTTTTCAAATTAGAAATGGCGAATATTAGTGTTCTTAATGAAAACAAATCTTCCTGGTTCTAGACATGCCAATAGTTCTTACTTGTATATTTCAAAACAAGAAAATCAATATTTTTTATGTGCTTTTTAACCCTTTATCTAGTAGACTTGAACAAATGCAAAAAAAAAAAAAATAATAATAATGGAATCAGAATTGATTTTTACAAGTTATTTGTAGAATTTTTAAGAAATGTAAATAAAACTAAAACAAAATTCAAAACTTAGATTAGGGCTTGTGTAAATCACAGTTCTAATTTTTTTTCTATTTTATTTAATTAATTTTTGCCACTCAAGAAAGTCCTTTTTTAGTCTTACTCTTCTTATTCTCCATTTTCAATTTCAGTGTAACAAAAACTGGTCTATTTGAAAAAGGGGTAAAATTTTTCTCTAATTTCTCTTTGTTTAAAAAAAAAAAGCTTTAAAAACGGCAACACCTATCTCAAGTAAACAGTAGCAGTAAAACTCAACCCCATTATTCAAGCAAAACACAACTTTAATTTTTTTTAACAAATTAATAAAAGCAAACAAAACTAAGAGACATTTTTACTACTTTCTTTTTCATCTAATAGTCTTCTTACTACTCTTATTTCTATTATTTACTTTTTTATTGGTAAATTTGTTTTTCTAAAACCCTAAGGCTACAAACCAAAAATGTGATTGAAAATACCTGCACTTAATTACCCGCCCCTGCAAAAAAATGTTGATTACCCTGCTCAAAATCCTGGATCCACACCTGTAAAAATTTAAATAATTTTTTTTTACACATACAAATTGTCTTTATTTTGTGTTGCAGTCAACTCTTGTAGCTTGTCAATCATTTTGGTTGGAGTATCTTTGTTTAATACTTTCCATTGTTGTGTAGTTGTTATCCCACATCTTTGATCAGAACCTCAGTCCACACAGGTAGCACATGTTCTGAACGGGTAGTATGCATTTCCCTACATTACAATAGTCCCCCAAATTCCCTTCATGATCTATAACTTCGAAAGATTATCAACAAAAATTATATTCTTTACTTTAACGAATGTCATTTTTTAGAGTTTAGTTTTTATTTATTAATGACTTCCACTTAACAATTGTAAAAAAAGATTTTTGTAGGACTGTAGTTAGAGAGAGTATTTTGTGTTTTTATGTAATGTATAATATTTCAGTTAGCCAGCGGTATCTATTTCAAACCGCACTGAGATGGATTCTTTTGATAAATAGTAAATAAATACTCTTAAAGTACTACTACAACTACATACTTCTCAATTGAATAAAGTTGTGAAACTCATAAAAATAGCAAGTCTTAGAGACATTCTGAAAATTATTAGATTCAAACCAAATCACAAATAATTTTGAACCAAAAATAAACAAGAAAAGTATCTCCCTGCCTCTAATATTTTTTTACAGTGCTTTTATTTAAATGTAGATTTCATGATTAAATACAGAATGTGTACTGTAAACTAAACAGTTCATAATTTCTTTTGAGAATCTTTTTTTTGTTTAAATAACTGAGGAATAGGTGGTTTAAGCAAAAGATTTTAAAAATATTGCTTCAAATGAGATTTGAAAATAGCAATTCAATGCAGATATTGAGATTAGTTTAAACTTCAACAAAAAACAGTTCTGAGTACAAAAAAATGGCTCTTAATAGCTCATTTATTTTAAAATTTAACATAATGTCAATTTAAAAAAATATAAATCACTTTATCACCTTCATATAAATTTAATCAGTTGTATATTTTGAATGTATGGAAATAAATCATTGAAATAATCACATTTAAAGGAAGTAATTAACTCCTATTTTTTTTATCTTTCTATTTTCTTTTTGGAAGAGTGTTGCTACCCAGTATGTTTTAATATTTAAAATAATGTTTCTATTAGATTAACCAAAAAATTGGTAAAATATCAATGTCAGATTCTGTTTTTAACATAATAGTGTCTCTAATTTCTTAGACAAGTTAATTGAATATCTGTCTGAGCTTTCATACTTATTGTTTGTGTATTTCAAACATTTATAAAATTAGTATTCAGATCAGATGTACATAATGGATTACTTTCTTATATTTATTCTACTTGGGTGTTTGTTTGGTTTATTCAGTAAACTTAGTTTGGCACAAGATCATAAGAGTGAGTGGTCCAGTAAGAATCAACCTCATTTCAGTAAGTGCAGCTTTGTAAGCTTTATTTCTATGACAGGCATCCTTGTATAGTATATTTAATAAATCATTTTGGTTATCATAAAAATCTGAATCCTAACCTCATCTTTTTATTTACATAGATATAAGTTTGTTTTTTATCATTTCCCTCCAAGCAAGGTGATAATGCCATTGCAAGAGGTTACTGGGAATGAAAGAGTGAGGAGAAAGGACAATAAAAATTCAGGAAGACAGAAGATTGCATTTGATGTTGCATTTAAATCTTTGAAGATTGTAGATGGCAGGAAAGCAAGAAACTAAAGTTCCACAGGCAAGAAAAGAAACTATTAGAATAGAACTTACGGTTACATCTAGCTTTGGCAACTAGGTCTCACTGTTGCCAATCTAAACACTTACACTTAAATTCATGTAGTTGAGGCACCAAGAAGGTATAGTGAATTAACATACACATATACTTTAACACACTCACACATTGGTCAGACCATAGACATAGCAGCAGGATTAGCGGTCTGCCACAGCATACATGTGTGGAATATCTAGTCACAACCTGTCTCTCTGCTGCCTCAGTGGGAGATATAGGGCTCTTTGTCTCTTTTTGCTTTCAACAAGTGAAAATACAACATGCACCTATCAGTTCCTTCCTTCTGGTACTACATGCAGGACTTATAAAAGCAGAACTTTCATTGTTCTATGCTTAAGAACACATTCACAAAAAGGTAAAAAGCTTTGTATGTTATGTATTGTGTCTTCAATATAATAAATATTATGTTTGATATGTTTGGACTATTCTTATTCTTTTTTCCCATAATGTCTACTAATGAAGCATTATACAGTAAAGCTCACCTGAACAATTGCCATGAAAATATTTCTAGAAAAGACAGGATCCACATTACAGCTGTGGGAAAGTAACTGAAGTCAAGATGTCAAAACCAATTACATTACAAACCTTTCTTTGGATTTTGCCAAGAAACTTGAGATATATATAGCACAAGCACCAGACAAGATATGGCAGCAATATTCAATGCATAGACAAATATTAGATTTATAAATGTGCAAGATGGATTCTGACCAGAAAAATTTTATGGTATAACACAGTGACCCAACTTTCCTAGTAATAACCTGGAAATTGATTCATAATCATTCCACTTCATGTCAGTGAGGCAAAGAAGTTGCAGAGTATTGCTCTCCTGGAGGTTAGCATAAGCCATGTTAATGGAAGGCAGAAAAAGTTCACTATGATGATTAAATGATATCAGTTTTGTTTTGGAGGTGTTAAAATTTGCAACAATCAGTTATTTTAATTTATCTGTAAATGTTGCTTAAAAGTCGTTTAACATAGTGGATAATAAAAACGGATCTCTTCATTAGCTTGATTTTTGTTCAGTTTTCCTGCTATTTCATCTTGGATAATATTTGTTGCTGTGAAAACCTCTATGTTCTGTTTCAAAATAGAATTTCTTATTTCATATTTAATCTGGCAGCAAATCAACTTTGATAGAACACTTGTTGCATCCATCAAGACTATGCTCATCACTTATCTATGAAGATTTGCAAAATGTTGTCAAGCAAGATAGTCTCTTCCTCACTCATGAAGGATGCATTGTCAATGTCCTCTGACATGTTTGATGAGGATTGAATGTCCTTGACATATACCAAAATTGATACTTTCAATTCCATAACACTTACGAGTTTTATCATTTAATCATCAACACATCCACTTCCCCACCTATTCATAACTGACAAACTCATAATGAAACAGGAAAATCTCAAATCCGTCAAAGCTATCTGCAGTGTTCCATAAATTTGAACACAATTATAAATAACTTGGAAAGAAGATTTGCACTGATATCTTTCCTCTCCATTACATTTCCTGAACAATCTGCCAAAATGTGACTTCATTCTTGGCACTAATAACATACTTCTTTCCTTGCTCTCTGTCCACAATTATCCTTCCATATTGAAGCCAGTAATCTCTTGTCATATGATTGGGTTCGTGACACCTGTAGGATATAAATTTAGCATTTACTTGGTCTTTGTATACCACTTGTGTAGCTGTTCCTACATGAAATATCTCCCTGTCTTGGGCCAACTGTTGGTTGCCATTTATAGAATCTGTTCATGAAGAGACACAAAGAAGCTTTCATATTTTTCAGTAGCTTAGTCACAAATACACAGGCCAAACCATATTCAGATACTCTAAGATCAAACAACACTCATGATCTCATAGTTATGCTAGAAACACATTCACTGATTCACTACCTGTCTATGAATTTTCTCATAGGCTACAAGCAAACTAATTTCAGATGTGTACACTGCTTCTTTTATCGTCGCAATGGCTTTCTTTGTCTCATTTACCTGTTAGTATACAGCAAATGCTCCAGCAGATAGACTTCCTCAATTTTATGACATATATTATGTAACAGCTCGATCTTTTCTGTTCATTTAACTGTCTTTCTGTTAGAGATGTTGAATTTGGATATCCATTTTGAATGAATACATCTTTCTCAAGTCACCAAAATCTATTGTAGCAAAGTCAATTCAAGAAAATCTGCTTTTTTTTTTCTTATATTTAACAAAAAAACTCAGAATAAAAACCCACAAAGGTTTAATGCTGACAAATAATCAAAACCACAACTACTGAGCAAAAAACAAAAATGGTTTAACATTGATAAATAGTCCAGTTACCACTTCTCGTGAACAAAGCACAAACAAAAAGGCTTTTAGACTGTTTACCTCAGGGTGGATATCAAGAGCAACCATCTTGAAATACCTTATTACTTGGCAGGTGTCACAGTGTTACCAATGTTGTAGTAACACTGAGCAGAAATCCAATTAGTAAACTAATTATGACCTATTGGCTGTGTAAAACCCTTATCTCACAGGATATGCTTGCATAATGAAAACGGTTTTATTTACTTTCAAAAGGAATCAGTTTACTTAACTAAAATTAAATTTGGGCCTTCAAAGAAAAACATGATCTTTAAATAGATCATCATTATAATCATTACTTTGACTTTTTAATCCATGATATCACAGGTAAGAGTTAAACATAGATTTGAATAGTGAGAGATAAAATTCTGGCAGAAGTCAAAAGGAAAAAATCTATAATTACAGTTATATTTTAATGCCAACTGCATTTGAACCTACTTATCACTATCTGAATGACTACTTCATTTGGTTAGTTTTACTCATTTTCTGAATTAACAAAATAAATATTTCTGGAAGAACGAGAAGTGAAAAATTCAATAATTAGACATCAAATTTTACATTCCTACATAAATTTTGTCATCATTCTATGTATTGTTTATTGAGAATGAGTAAAAATGGATTGTTAGTGGTTAAAAATTGACAGAATTGAACTATTCTGTATAATTATTGTATGAGACTCTATGCTTTTATATCAATTATATCATTTTCTAACCAAACTAAGACAAGTGCATTTGTATTTATAAAGTAGTAGTGATTGTTAGCTGCTTAATCTCACAAGCCATTGCTAGTAAGTTCAATCCTTCATGGATGCTCTATATTTATATAGACTTGTGCCAAAATGATCTGATTTTAACAAACACCTAAACGCATAGCAATACTAGTTTCTGATAAATATTTTTTAGCAGCTTTGGTTATGATGGATGAATATGAAAAACTTTGGTAGAGTAAATAACACACATACTCATTAGGTCACTATTCATAACTATACAACTTTTTAATATTTATCAGAAAGGATGATAAACTTAAAAAACGAATAATGCATTGTTATATGTTCATGTTTGTCTATTGTTTTATGAGGTATAAAGCATGAACCCACCTCTTCTCCCCTCAGCTATGGGTTAATTCGTAGGATTTATATCAGTAAATCATTATTATCTCCAAAAAAGTCTAACAATCTAAAAATATTTTCTGGATTTAAATAACCTTTAAACAGTTGAACTGTAAAAAAAAAAACAAAAAAAAACAAAAAAAAAAAAACAAAGCTATCAATCAGTTTTATGGGGTATAGAGTTCAATTTCTTATGCTAATATTTATAGAGTAAAGTCAGAAATAAACTCCAAGACAATCAAACTTCAAATGACAAAAAAGGGTTTTTGAATCGGAGGATTTGCAAATTCTTCTGGTTAATAAATTAATACTTTGAAAATAAAATATTCATTTTTCAACCAATGGGTTACATAAAAAAAAATGCTTTGTGATCCCTTTGAAGGGTATATAAGCAAAGTTTTTAAACCAGACAGCCAGTAAAGAGAAGGAATGGCAACATACTGCAACAGTTCATGACGTGCTTGGCTTAAAAGAAATTCCTTACTCCTTCATTCATCTTCCTCACCAAGCTATGTAACACTTACTTTCCTCCTCACTTTCTCCCTTGCCTCACGAACAAGGACTATAAGAATTTTAACACTCATACATGCTAAGAAAAATTTAGTTGTAAAAAAACAAACAAAAAAAACAAAAGCACACAAATAAAAAATATTTTATATCTTTATATTTAAATAGCTTTCTTGCCTTTTTCTTTGTTATGGGTTGATTCAAATCCACAACAAAATATTAATGAAAATGAAAAATTACATATAAGTTTAAAAGCATTTTTTATAAATAGGAAGATGGTAAGAGGTAAAGACTTTGATTTAGATTACATTGTGGTAAAACACTAAAATAATTAACAGTGAGTTCTTTGCTTCCAAGACCCCATGGCAGTGCTAGAATTTCATTCTTTAAAAGGACATGTCCTTTCAGGGCATATGTTTATCTATCTGTGAATTGCAATGACTTCTTAAGATAGTTGAGTTCTTTCTTATTGCTATATTAAGTTTTGCATTCAGAATGATCTTTCTCTTAACTGGCTGACATCCAAGGCTAGATGGCCCAGTTTACTCTAGTCAACCTGTAGCTGAGTGATAAAGGGAGAATAGATAGGTTGATGTCTTTCCTAAGTGAACAAAAGTGAATGTAACAGACTAAGCTAGAATTTGTACTTTGCTTACCAATTCCATTTTCTGTACCAATAAGCATTGTTACCCACACATTCAGTGCCAAAATACCAGTTCTTAAAATGGTTTTTATCTTTTTCTCTCAACTTTGATAGAAAAAATGGATATTAGATTTGATCAAGAGGTAGTTAAAAAAAAAAAAAAAATTATTTAATTTTAATGGGAGAATATGATATATAAATTCTATATATCAGACTAATAGTTGGTAATTGAATAGCAAAATAGAAAAAATCCTATGTAACATGTTTCGACCTTCAAAAGTCTTCTTCAGAATAAATCTTCAGAATGCTTCTGTTGATGGACTCGTGTGTAGGCGCAGTGAATGAAAATATAAGCAAACATAAGTTATAATTAAACATCAATAGAAACAATGAAGATGCAGGGGTGCTTAACTTGATTTGTCCAATGTCTCTAGATATTCAGCCTCTTACTACCTTTAATTTTTGTTTTTATTGCCATCATTGTTTAAATATCCCACATTGTAATAGAAGTTAAGCAACATTGAGGCTGGTCAGTACCTAGACTGCATGAGAACATCAGGTGCTCTAAGCTTGGATGTGCAAATGTTGTAATAGATAATGGCTGGCAATTAGAAATCAGAGAGCAGAATTCCAATTCCAGTCGGGTTCATTATATTCACTTGCATTCAAATACCCTTGGGAAAAGTATGAATCCACCTCTTCTCTCCCAACTATGGGTTAATTAGGACTTGTATTTTTATTTTGTAAAATCAATATTATCTCCAAAGAATTCTTACAATCCAAAAATAATTTCTGACATAAGCTGTAAAAAAAAAAAAAAAAAATCAGTCAATAAAAGTTTTATTCCTGTATTTTTTGTAGGTAGTTTGGTATGTCTCTAGTTTTATAAAGATCATATTACTTTTCTAGTTTCATAAATCTAATGTTAAATGTTGATGCAACAGGTTAAAATTAGGTTTCTGATCTTGGATGCTATTTTAATGTAGATGCCCTGAACAGGCCAGAAAGCTGACTTGATTGTAACAGATTGACCATTGGACATGTTATTACAGGTTGATGCAATCCATTTCTTTTCCATAATGGAAGCCAGTGCTGCCTGGTAATGTTTATAATGAATACTAATGAGACCTCATCTGGTCAACATTGAATTATGCAAAGAGTATATTAATTTTTTTAACTTTAAGAAGAGTCATTAAGTTATTCGACATAAATTTCTTGAGATTTGTGTGTCCAAATGATGTTGGAAAAGTATTCAAGCACTTGTAAGGAAAGCTCAGTGATTAAATCATACAACTAAAACCTGAAAAGCAGTATGTTACCCCACCCTCATGCTTGAATTGGTTCACTTGAAACTATAGAAAAGGGCCTAACTACTACTTACTATCTACTTTGATTAAACTCCAGAATCTAAAAGTGTCCCATTAATAAATATTACTATTTTAATTTGTACATTTAGCTTTTATGCTTGCTTAAAGTCATATTAATCCTGAAAATGTCACTAGCATGGCTATTCATTTAGAAAAATCTCTTGACAGACAAAACTTGAGCTTACGGATAAAGTAGGAATTATAATCAGTTCATGAATATCAATGATTTGCTTTATTTTAGTACCAATCTGTACTAATTCTATATTCATACTTTTTGTTTGGTACATAATAATCAGTAATCTTTCATTGAAGTGATATAAATATATTTATTGGAGGTTGGAAGTATAAATTTAACTTAAGTATATCAAATATCTAGTATGACTGCAAATAACAAAACTGAATACCCAATTTTTATACCTCACATATACAAATATCAAACACATTGTTTTATTGATTTTCCTATGCAAGAATTTATTTTCTATAACTATTTGTATTTATTTATAATGGACCTTTTGAGGAGTTATTTCCACAGTCAAGGGCAGTTGCACTTTATTATCCATACTCATTTCCTAACTTATCCTTAAATTTGCTGAATTCCAGGTTTTAACTTAGTTAAACTATAAAAGCCAATGTTTATTATTTTCTACCTACAAAATATTTTCTCTTTGCAGAGTTTACGAATTGACAGCACTGACAAAAAGCGTGTCCTTGTTCTTGGCCTTGACAAAGCAGGTAAAAGTACATTTGTCTCAGCTTTGTGTGGTAGACAAGTTCAGGTCGATTATGCTCCAACTCAAGGGTTTGCTGTTGTTACAACCACCATTGGCAATAAGGCTTTGAATTTTTGGGAAGGTAAGTGCCATTTTTCTTAAAAGATCAAGGAAAAAGCTGAAGAATCTAATATGTCTGATATTTAATTAAATTGTACATGTTTCATTGGAATCTGAAAAGGGCATTGCCAGTAAATGAGCTTGCCTTTCTATCTACTCTTATCCCTTATATTGATCTTGAACTATTTTCTAATCATTAGTGGTCAAACAGGCCCTTTTTCCTCCCCCTCAAAATCAAAGTGGAAAAAATTGTAAGCTCTATGGCATCAAAGCAGTATAAATATCTTCTCCTCCACCAATTCTTTTTACATATTATTTTTGTTATGTTCATTAAGTTATGAAGGCTTTTTTACTATAAGGGATGTCCTTTTTAGATTTCTTTCAAATTCAAAGTAAAAAGAATTATTTTATTAAACTTATTTTAAAAACTATTTTCTCATAGCAAAAAGCCTTTTGTAATTTGAATTAACTAGTATTAACCAAGTTAATAAATCTTTACATGATTAATACTTAAAAGTTAATTTTATTTTTTCTGTAAGTCACATTAAAACTAACAAACATGTTATAGAACAAAAAAACAACCCTTAGAAATAATTATTTCAGAAATACTTTTCTTTTTACCTTAATATTTTTTATTGCCTTGTATTAAGTATAATTAACAATTTAGTCTTTGTTTCCCATTTTCCATAAAAAAAAAAACCCAAAATGTTCTAAAAAAATGTTCTATTTCTATATTTCTTTTTGTCACAAATATAATCTCTTTAAAAAAAAAAAAAATTGTTTTTTTTCCTTAGTTGGTGGTGCACTGAACCTCAGGCAACATTGGGACCATTATATTGAGGGCACTCAAGTGTTAATTTACATCATTGATTCTTCTAGTTTAGATACAGTTAATGTTGCAAAAGTTGAACTGTGGTCTTTAGTGGAAGCCAACAAATATCTAGAAACCATTCCCTGGCTTATCATTGCCAGTAAGCAGGTAAGAGATTCTCCTATTACCATTGTCCATCACTTTTCTCTCTTTTCAATTTGAAGCTTCTTTTAGATAACAACATCTGAATCTGTACTCAGAATTGCCTAAGAATGTCAGGATTTTGCATTATATGAATGATTGTGGAAAAATTGTCTTGTATAAATGACACGTGAACAAAAAAAAATTGTCAATGATGGCATGCAAAATGTTTTCAGAATTTTCCTAGCTTATCAGAGTTTTGTGATGTGCACATAGCATATATGTATTAATGATAAATATTACAGCCATATACAAGCCATATTTAACAAGATTTTTTTTCACATAAATGTACTAATGCTTAGAACATATATACCACATACAATACTAATGTACTATTTACTATGAATATACATATGTTCTGTACATATTTAATTTCTGAGTACAGATTTGGAATTATCTGCATTGATTTAGGCTCTGAGAAGGATTTTGAAACGTTCTTGATTTCACCAACTTCATTTTGTAATTCTCCATACTACAGTGTCACTTATCTGGGTAGCAGACAAAATCTTTTGTTATAGTTGTTGTCCAGCATTATATATTCATTGTTTATTAATTCCAATGCTGTTTTCAAATACTATGAGATCTGATCTCATAATGTGAATGGATGTTACTTGGTAGTCTTGTCTATCTTTTAGTTTAAGCAAAACTTTGTGAACAGAAAGGAAAAATCATGTCCTTATTCCTTCTACATATCTCTGATGAATGTCCTTTTTAAATATCTAATATATCCATCATTTTATTTTCTTAGCCACCATAAACAGTATGTGTTTAACCCCTTATATTTTGTTCAAACATTTTCAACTCTTTGCTTTTGTCTTTTTTTCCCTTGTATTTACTGTCAGGATTTGCCAGGTGCCATGAGCCCTGAGGAACTAAGAGAGTTACTGAATATTCCACAAGTGCCAAAAAAACCTGAAAAAATTGTCATTGGTATGGAACTTCCTGCTAAAGGGCTGAAAAAAGGAATAACAAAAGTGAAGAATTTCTTTACACTCACAGACTTTTAATCACTTCTATTAAAAATGGAATTTAAAAAAAAAGAAACCCAGAGCAAAAATATTTGTTGTGGCTGCCATGATTTGTATCATCCACAAATCACATGTAATGTTGCCCACATATTTCTATTACTTACCCAGGGATATATTTACAATGTTAGCATTTACTTGTTTCTACATTGCATTTGCCAAAATATAAAACACTACCATCTCTTTCAGCCATCCATTCAACTGCAAAGAAATCTATTAAGATTACCCACTACCTAATAAGGTTTGGATGTTGGTTGACATGCTTATATAGTACATTTTACATTACTGAAAGTCAATTACTTTTTTGTTTTAGTATTTTTATTAGTTAGTGAGGGGGTGTCATCTTTTACTTTCTTTAAATTAACACGCTTCTTCAGTGTGAAAAGTTGTAGAAGCATAAATTATTTGGATAGCTATTCATAAGTAGTTAACCATTATGAAAAGATCCAATAAATATTGTACTTCTGGCATGATATCTTAACATGCCTTCAGCAGTTTCCACCCAGAGATTTGCAGTTTTACAAAAACTTTAAAAGGAAAAAAAATCTTCCTAATCCAAATATTTAAACATTGAGTCAACTAATTTGTCTTTCACTTATCCAAGAACAAAGAAAATACTTTAATTTTCTTAATTTAGGTATCCTCATGGACTTTGTTTTTATGAAAGGCATTCCTTCTCTTTAAAAAAAAAAAAGTTATAATTTAAAATTTTCCCTTAGTCTTAATTTTGTTTTTCTTGCCAAGAAAATAGTTTGTTGTTTAAAAATAAAAAATGTAAAATTACTGTTGCAGACTGAGTCGGGGTGGCAGTGGTAGGTCCTCAGTTTAACCTACTTCCCAAAACTGAACTGGATTTGAGATTTTTTTCTCAGAGACAACTTAGTCAGACCAAAAACTTTTCAACACCCCCTTGTAAGACATATTTAGACTGTTTTTCATTCAAAGTTTACATTTCTGTCAATAGTTACTTCAGTTATGTTATGTTTGACATTTAAACTTTGACAGATTTTGAAAGGTTTTTAAATACAAAGGAAGAAGTCAATGAAAAACTGTTAATTCAATAATTGATTAACAATTATGAAAAAATATTCCTGCACTTTGTTTATAATACAATGAAGAAGAATTTTTTGTTAACTGTAGGTCTTTTCAGTTATCAATGCAGTTCAAAACTCAAAATGGGTAATGAGACCTTTTCTTTTTTTCTTTTTTTTTTACTACCTGATAATTTTTGGAATTTTACAAGAGCAAAGAGCAGCAGATGACATTTCCTCATTATAGTATGGCTTCTCAAATGAGCATGAAATTAGAAATATCTCTTATCAAATGTTTCTAGTTTTTCTTTCTGATAGTTTAATGTTTACGAAAAAATTTTAATGTATCTTTTCTCTGAACATAACACAATATTTTCAGATTACTTAAAAATGTATATTTAAGAATTGCTTGTTCAGAACCCACATTTGCTTAAAGTTGATGAATGGTTGTTTTAACCATGTTTTACACTCTGAAATGTTGTGATAAACAATTGGGTATTGGTTAACATAATCAGGTCTTCTATACTTTCTTGTAATTTAAAAAAAATTTTTTATATTGAAATGATTAATACCAGAAGAAATTCTCTGCTCGATACACTGGTTTAGTTTTTGTGCATATTTCAAAGTTCTATATAGCACCAGAATGCCTTGCATCACTACAAGTGAAAATGGCTAGCTATAATTGATGTCTACAAGAGAAAGATTTTTAAAAGTTGTAGGGCTACTCTGGGGATCACATACATCTAGACAGATTAACTAATGTGGATGAAAAGACAATTCCTCCCTCCCTGTCCATTTTTAATGCCATATTGTATAGAAAAAAACTATAATTTTTCCAACTATAAAATTTGAAAATTAGTTACAATATTGATATTTTTAAAATAGTTTTTTCAAATAAAATTGTTACAAAATATGTCCCCAAATCATTATTGATGTTATTGCAAATGAGTTTCACTAATTTGATTGATTCAAAAACAAAATGTAACAAAATCTATCGTGCATAATGTTGGTGGGTTTACTTTTTCTATGTGATCACTCATGACTTGAGATTTCTTTTGTGATAATTTTTTCAATAGACATTTATTCATGGAAAATATACTGACAAATAAACAAGCCACACAGGATACTTAAACCTTGACTGCTCGTAAACATTTTTTGTGAAATCATTTCAATTATTGATGCATCTGCTTCAGTCACTTTCAATTCGTGTTGTGGATTGTTATTGATTCAATGCTGTCTGAGATAAATTTGATATTTAATTACATCAATACTAAACAGATGTATTTAAAAAAAATTAGTTCAGTTTGAAAGAATTTCACTTTGTAAAACTTCTGTCTTCCTATAAGGTTTCTTTTCCGAGTACCAGGCCAACAGAGCAGCTTTAAATGTTTGATCATTCTTTATTAATGGATTTTCAGATACAAGTAAAAACTTAAAATTTTTCAAAGCCAAATAAAGATTGAGGATTTACTAATCAGAATATTTTTATTTTTAATTTAGGGTTAAAAAAAAACACAAACCTAAAACTGGTTACATATCAACATATCAAGTTTCTCAAATTTACCTTTGTAAGCAGTTAATTGCCTATTTGAAAATTTTAGTTTGCAAATGACATTTTAACTTTTTTCTGATATGGATTTGTTGATATCTCATACTAATAACAATGTCTACGTGTTTTTTTTTTTTTTGTTTTTTTTGTTTTGTTTTTTTTTTTTTTGTTTTGTTTTTTTTTTAACTTGAAAAATGTATTTTTCAAGAGATTGGTATGATTTTGGACCACTATCTTATCTCCAAATATGTTGACGTGTGTGTATTTTCTCTGTTCTCCATTTAAAAAATTAAGCAAAGGGTTTAATGTAACAATTTAAAAATGAAATAATTTCTTCAAACTTTTGGCAAACTAACTCTTGCTTTGATTATACATTTTGTGGTGCCTAAAAGTTGTGTGTGTATGTATAAATCTGGAAAAGTCCTACAATGAATATGGAGATGAAGTGTGTTTAATCCTTTTAAAGATATTTTTAACTGAGTTTGAAATTAATTGCCTAACAGATGGCAGATTCCTTTTGAATTCTATTGTTATGGCCAAGGAAAACTCCTCAAATGTGTCCTTGAATATATTTTATGATAACTTGGTCATGGAAATTAATCAATAAAAGAAATAGCATGAATAAAGTAAGACTCATATCTACATAGACATTAGAAACTATTTATCAGCAGCAGCCAACATAGTTGCTGTAGTAATATGATGCAAGTCTGAATTTTGTTCAAATGGTTTCTTTGGTCTGAACTCTTAAAATATGTGTATATAGTTTTAATTTTATTGATTTAATCTTGCATAAAATGTTTGCTTATTTGATCTTTTGATTGAACATAAGAGTTTGTGTGTCTGTGTATGCGAAAATAGTTTCTTTTGGCAGATAACAATGTATATATATTTGTCAGACATAAATGGCTTTTTCTGGAACCATTTATGTAAGAGGTGATGGTTCTTATGATCTCTACTTAACGTTGAAGTCTTGTAAACTTCTGTTGATGTTAAGTCTAAACTATAAGAAAAATCTATAAGAACATTGTTCAAATTTTTTTTTTTTTTTTTTTTTTTCTTTTGTTTCTCAACATTTTCCAGTGTTGTGTGTAATGAGTTTTCAACTGACTTTTACATGTCATATGTTGCAGTCTATTTTTTGTAAAAGAAAATCTTTATTTTTACAGTTATATGCTTTTTATTTTCCTTATAGAGTTATGTGCAAAATCTGATGGCTGTTTTTTGTACCATATGTAACCTGCTTGTTGTGCTTAACATTTTGTGATATTTATTAAATATTTTGTGATATTTATTCATGCAAAGTGTTGTTTTTTTTTTTTTTTCTGTAAACAAAGGTTTTGGTTTTAATCATTCTGATTTGGTTCTTCCACATATTTTTCACATTTACTCATCTCTTATTTCTTTTTTTTTCTTTTTTTTTTTACATCTTGTGTTTTAGGATTTCATGGTGATGCCAGAAATTTTTTTTTCTGGATATTGCTAAATCTGCTAATGCATTTTTTTTTTTTTTTTTTTTTTTTTATTTTTTTTTATTTATTGTCACTGTGTGGCTCATTCAAATTATCCTCCTTCATTTTTGCAGCTAGGGTGATATTGTACTGATTCTTTTAAAACATTTTTTATTAATTTATAATGATGTGGGGGGGTGGATTATTCTTTTCTCTACATTCTTTGTTGGTGGTATATGTTGAATTTTTTTCAATACTGATTAGTATTTCCTTATGTTAATTTCATAAAAATGTCTTTCCATGCTTGTATTTCTATCTGTTAATTTTTTATTTTAAATCTTGAACCAGCCAGTAGCTATGGTAGTGGTTTGACATTATAAATGTTTACATTTTCACAAGTTTGTGTTATTACTATTAGTCGTAGTCGAGACATTTTTCTTGATAGAATTGATTTAATTTTTTTCCACTCATATTTTATTCTTCTGCTTTTTTTTTTTTTTTTTTTTTTTTTTTTAAATATACGTTCAAATTTTCGTATGTTTTCTTGGATCGCATTGGTATTATTTTATATGAATAATACCATCCTGTCTAATCTGAAAACAGACAAAAATTCCTTATTAAAACATGAATTTGAGCATTTTAAAATAATTGTTTTCATTTATAAGCTATTTCTTGTTTTATCATTCAACCCTATTAAAAAAAAATGATGCCTTATCACAAAATATAGATTCTTTTAATAACTACAAGATGTTATGAAATAGGGCTAAGCTACAAACAAACAAAAAATGCAAATAGCCAATAGTTTTTCAGAAATGCTTATCTTTTTCTTTTCTTATTTTTTAATTTTCTTGAAACAAAAATGCTCACCAAAATAAAAATTGGATAGTCAAAGAAAATTGCTGATATTTTCTGTTGCTTAAATGTTCATGTAGACAATTAGTCAGTGATACTGATCTGATGACTCAGAATATTGGTTATTCTCTTGGTTTATTGGAGCCATCTTCTTTTTCAGTCTAGTGATAGTAAATTTTGATTTACATTCTTAAAAATATGAAGAATGGTTATTGGATCTGTTTAAATAGAAATAGGGCACAAATGTTTCAGGGATAATTTCTTACCAACAAACAAATTTATATAAAGCAGCTGAATCTACTTTCAATAGATTGTTTTAATTTTCCACTGCTGAAGCAATATATTAAATAATGATTTTAATTCCAGAAATTAAGACCAATTCAGGTTTTTCAGATTATTTACTAATAACGGGCTAAAGTAAAATTATATATCGACGCATCTCATCAGGCAGTGGTAAATGATGATTATTACAATTTTTAAATTTATTTATAAACAATTTTCCTATGAAAAAAGAAAATAAGAAAAGCAAGCAAGAAAGAATGAAAAACATAAGATATAGTCTCATCTAAAAAGAAAGAAAGACTCAAGATGTAGTTGAAGAAAAAAGGAAGAAAAAGAAAAGATACAATCTCTTCTAAAGAAAATAAGAGCAAGAAAGAAAGACACCAGATAAATCACTTCTAAGAAAGAGGGAAAGATAAATATAAGGATGATATAGAAATGTAAAGAAGCTAGACAAGATCTGTTGAGAATCAGTTAACCGATCAAAAATAGTTTAAGTAGGATGTGTAGGATAGATTCAAAACCAATGGATGCATACAGTCTATTTGAATAGAATTTTGATACAATGTAACGATATATAGACAGTTGACATTTTCAGTGAAGACACCACATAATTTAATAATAATTATTTAATATGTAAATAAAAAACCTTTTAAGAAATAAAAGGAAAGAACAGGAAAAATTTTATAAAATTACAAAACAAAAAAATAGAAAATTAAATGAAAAATAAATAAATGAACTAACCAAACTTACGTAGATCATATAAATAAAATAATTATATAAAAAAAAAATAGACTTAAAGTATAACCGTTAACTGAAGAGTTTTATATGTAATATTAATAAACCAAAACAATACCAGTAATGTTAGACAAATAACGTACATACTATACTCCCTCAGAAAATCTAACTTACTAAGGAGAAGTTAAAATGTTTACCACAAGGTAATTCATCATCAAAGAAGTGATTATTAAATTTTAAAGTTCAGCAAGATTGTAAGGTCAAAGGTGAAATATGCTTACAATTGATGGTTAGTTTAAATCTTTGATTTAACTTGTCCCTATTTAAAAATCTATCTTCATTTTCTCCTGTAAACACAGGAAACCAGGTTCATATAAAGATCCTTATATGAACCTTGTAGATCCTACAATCTTGCTAAACTTTAAAATTTAATAATCACTCCTTTTATGATGAATAACCTTGTGGTAAACATTTTAACTTCTCCTTAGTAAGTTAGATTTTCTAATAACCATCATTTACTGATGAGATGTACTGATATGCATTTATTGATTTGTTCTCATTTCATTTGTGTGTGTGACGCACATACATACATACATACATACACACATACATACACACACATATATAAGCTTACTTGTGACATGTTTCATCCTTCGGGACTTTAACGGACTAAATTTGATATGTTGATCAATGAAGTCCTGAAAGAGGAAATGCATTACAAGTAAACTTTTTCTGTTTTGTTTCTTTTTTGTTTTTGTTTGTTTCTTTTTTGTTTTTTATTTTGTTTTTTTCTGTTCATTTAAAGTATTTAACATTTTGTGTGTGTATTGTTTTTTTTCTCTCTCTCTCTCTCTCTCTCTTTTGCATATCGTCTATTATTATAGGATGCCAGTCTCCTGTTACTCCAACTACTCTTTACCTGCTTTATTATGGTCTAATTTAACTATCGTATTTAATTAATTACAAGTTAACATGGTGAAATCCAAACTTTGCTTATTTTTTTTAAAATTCCTTTTGCTAAACAATCACTCTTTGTTTGCCTAGACGTTAAAAGGAAGTGAATTTTTTAAAAACTTTGTTTAGTTATAACTCGTCATTTGAAACTTTGTCACATCATATAACAGTGCATGTGGAAATGGGTCACTGTCTAATTTTTGATGAATGTTTGCTGCAGTTCATCAGAAACTTTTACTGTTCAGTTTCTTTTGAATCCATTTTCATCAAATCAGGATTGTTGCTGTTAAAAAATGTCAAAGGCTAAAAGTTCTGTTTCGCATGCTTCTAAACTTCAATATAATTACTAAAAGAACTGGATTATATTAAAGCTTAATAACTCGAGTAATAAATTGATGGGTCAGTTAACACTAATATTTGGTTAAATCAACTTCTCTGCCATTTATTTGTTTTATTTCCTGAAATATTCACTGTTAATTTGCAGGAAGGGAACGGTTATAAGTAACAACCTGTGTATGATTTTTACTGAAAAATAATCCTCCAACTAATTAACTCACTTCTTTGTAAGAACCAAGTAAACCTTCATATTCTACCTGGTCAATATAAACAAAATCATATGGTTAAATAAATTTCTCCGATTTTATTTTATTTTTTTAAAAAAGGTGATTTTTCATTTTTTTTTTTTTTTTTTTTTTTTTTTTTTTTTTTTTTTTCATAATAATAATGCTCGAATATTTCATTCTTTTATTTACTGTCAGTATTTTTTGTTTTTGTATTTTTAATAGTTTGTCAAATGCTCCATTTACAGTATGACTTAACTGGTTTTGTGAATAATGATGTTCTATGTCTGTAAAATTTGAATAACTCCTCCCTATTCTTTTACATTCCTCACTCTTTCTCCCAAATATTTTAACTTGCTTAGCAGGTTGTTGCGGGTTTGCATAAAATATTTATGAAATAAATTATCTGCTATGTTTACTATATGCAAGTTGACTTGTTAAATTTGTTTAGATTTTAATTTCTACTCCAGTTCCTGCAAATGAGATGTTTTTGTTTCAAACTTGTTGAGGTAGGCAATATTATAGTGGCCTAGCAGCCTTTACTCTATTTCATTTCTCTCAGTAATACAAGAACTTGAGATAGTTTTTCAGGTTACAAAAATCAGATATGTCACTTTAACTTTTCTTGATTTATTGAATGTGTTTTTATAAAGAATCTGTAGAAAATAGTGTTTATACATAGAATAAAAAGAAATGCATATTTTCTTTGATTCAAGTCCAGAAAAAGTGCAAATTTCATTTTCTGTGTCAATTTCTTTCCTTCTTTTTTACTTCCTTTTTTTCCTTCATTTATTTATTTATTTTTAATACTGCTGGTTTTTGATTAAAAACTATTACATTTATAACTTTGAACAAGTTTCTCAAAAATAAGCAAATGTCTTTTCAATTATTTGAAAATTTGGTTCCAAAACATTTTATTCTGAACTTATGACAATGACTCTCTTCATATTTTCTAAACAGTCACCATGGTATTAAAAAGAAAATCATCAACCCAGAGCATGTGGATGATTTTTTTTTTTTTTCCTATTTGATTTGGGTTTTGTCTTACTGTACTGACAGTTGGGAAATTTCCCTTAAAACCAAAACATTTTTTTTTTAAATAAAAAAAACAAAAAAAAAACTCATTTTCATTTATTTACACTATTTACATTAAGACTATTGTCCTCATCTTTGTTGCCATATTCATGACGTTTTGGCCATTATATGTTCTGACCTTCTTCAGGTGATTGGAATATGGAACCAAACCCTTTATTTCATCCACTGGGGTAAATTGTTCTATTTTCATGTGCCATGTCTCTTCCGGATATTTCACTTTCAGTTATTTCCCTTTAACTCGGTTCTCCAAGTTTTTTTCTTTTTTGTTCACCTCTACTGTGACCAGGTATTGAACTCAATTGTTTGGGTCAAGTCACTGAATTACTTCCACCAACGCTTTTATCCACTGGGCTGTGTGTCCCTGAGGTGGATGAAATAAAGGGTTCGGTTCAAAATTCCAATAACCTAAAGAAGGCCAGAGTGTAACTGAAACATTGTGAATATGCAACAAAGATGAGGATAAGTCTGAACAATATAAATAATGTAAATAATTACAATACTTTATCTCAGAAATATAGACAGGCATTTTCATTTGTATTTATTTAATCAAGTAGCATGAACAAATGTTTGAAAACATTGTCATTTTCATGTACAAAAGTTTTTGTATAATCATAGAAATTTGTAACTGAGATTCCACTCTAAATTCCAAGTTCTAGATTTATTCTATATATCAAGGACCAAAAAACTGCAAACTTTGAGAAAAAATGAAGAATCTATATTGTGTTTTTGAACATGAAAAAAGAATTAGTAAAAGCATCTAGATTTCCATTGTAATAAGCATATATGCTTTTGTTTATATTCATGTATGCTAAATACATACATGATAATCAGTATATAGACAGGCATGAAAGTAATAACAGATGTCATTCTACAGGCTTACTTCTGTTTACAACCAAATACCAATATTTTTTTTAATGTTACATCCAAAGAGACTTGCTCTCTCTTCTTTCCTAAGACCAAAGTTCGACTTTTTCACATAGTTTTAAAGAATTTCTTTTATTTTTCAATAAGTTTTTCTATTTGTCTAAGAAGCAGTAGTCGTGTGTGCATATTTCACTTTCCCCCTTTGTGTGTCTGTGATTTGCCACTCCTGATTTACACTTAATTCTTGCAGTTTAGGGAATCATTGAAGCAGAATACAGTCACACCTTCTAATATCAGCCACTATTTTTGTTGTATTTTTACATTTGTTTTATTTTCTTAAACATACATATGAGTGGGAGAAATCCTGGTGCATAATGAGCCCATACTTTGCTTCTTTGATATTCCAAATCCTTTTCATGGCTTTCCACACCTTACTCTTTTTTTTTATTGTTCCTACATGCACATACATCTGTAATTCACTCACCACTCCTTTGTGCTTGCACATGCAGTTTATTTTCCCCTTCATGTGTGTGCATGCATCTGTAATTCACCTCTTCCTGATTTAGACTTCATTCTGGCATCATTAAAGCAGGATACAGCTACACCTTTTAATATCAGCTGCTTTTAATTCACAATTTTCTACCAAAACATTCTATACAAAAATATATTTTTGAATCTGCTTAGTTTGTTAAATGTACGAATGGGTGGAGGTAGCAGGTGAAATCTAGGTGCATAACATCTTATTTTTCTTCTTTGATATTCCATGTCCTTTCAGGACGTGGGAAATTATGGCTCTCCACACCTTCCTCTCTCTTATTGTTCTAAGTAATTTTTCATCCATTATCTATGTGTGAATGGCTGGCAGAACAGGAATAAACCTATTCAATTATTTGCTAAAATATATTGAGTGATATTGTATCTCCAGTGTTGCTATTTTGATAGTTTAGTATAATGATTTAGTGACTAATTTATACAAGAAGAATCCATGAAAAGTTTGCCTCAGTAACATGTTGCTTTTAAAAATAAACTTTAGTTTATTTTTATAGAAAGTTTGCAATTGACATCTTGTCTAAATTTGAGAATTTAGCTAATGATGGAATGTATACAAGCCTAATTCATAATCAAGAAATGATTAATGCTTACTTCAGAATTTCTTTTTAATTAATAAGGAAATAAAAACTTGTAAAGAGATTTTATACAGTAGTGTCTCCTCTTTCCACTTTAATTGCAAATGGTTCAAGTGAAATACTTTTGTCTTTACTATATTATTGTTGACTAAGTTTAGCTTATGTTGACTCAAGACCACAAGTATGGAGTATCCAGTAAGGATCTAACTCACTAATAAATAGTAAAATAGTAATGGTCAACCAGACTAGTTCATTAATCATTGCCCTACCTCAAGGTACTCTTGTCTTTGCTCTGAGTATAAAGATTGTCTAAGCAGTTGTAGAGACCGAGGTGGTGGTTTTTTTTTTTTTTAAATCTTGCACATACATGCAACAGAATTTTTACTGCTTTGTATTTACTCTGCTCAAAAAGTACTGTTTATGTAATTTACTGTGTTGAATTTGATCCATGCATTTGTCCCCTTGAGGCAGGTTAAACTTAGTTAATACTTCTAGTTAATTAAAATAAATTAAACAAGATAAGATTTATTTCACAAATGAATACATTTTGTATTTTTAACACCTGTTAAATAAAATATGAAGTAAACTGTCATTACAATATGTAATCATGCCATCCTGTTTTTAAAAATATATTCTACTTTTTTCATGTTCCAGTGATAAATTTTCAAAAAAAAAAAAAGACTCTAGCATTTGTGTTTTTTGTTGAAGATAAACTTTTTTTCTTTTTTTTTCCTGAGATTAATTTCATTTCTTCTGAAATCAAACCTCCAATATGTCAGGACTGCATTTGACTGGAACCTTTTTCACGGTGTGAATTTTAAAACAAGGGAGATGACTTTTGTTTTCTAATCATCGTCCTTACCGGAGTTATTCACCTATCTTAATAGGTCAATTTTTTTCCTGCTTACTCGTTTCACTCGTCGATGTCTGACTATAACTTTTGCGTAATAAACTCTATCTTTATTGGATACGCAAGTATTGTATATCTCTATCTACTTCATACACGGTTAGGGTCTGTGTTAAACTGATAAATAATAAGAATGTTTATTTTGCTGATTGTTGCCAGAAGGAAGATCACCTGAGCATGTAAATGTTATTTTTTTGTTTTTCAAGCCTGGCATGCCCACCTCATATAGAAGATTGGTGCATACAATCTTTCTAGTCTGGATTTTGTTCATTTTGGTTCTTTGTTGTATTAACCTAAGCATAATAAATAGCAAAAGGAAACCAAATGTCTGCAATAATTTTAAAAAATGTATTTGGATCTTTTCTGAATTAAAATCAAATCAAATTTAGTTAAAAAGAAAAAAAAAATTAACCAAATATTTACTTACTAATTCTCTCTCCTGATTTTATTCAATTAATATGGAACAATGTATGTTAAATGATAACAATTTTCATTAGTATGAAATATTTTCAGACTTTTTGTGTGTGATGTCCCACCATGGCACAGGTGATCTTGTCTCTCCACTGATGTTGTGTGTGTGTTTGTTTTTGTTTTTCTATCTGTGAATTGGTGTATTTTTAGGAAAGATAGTGGAGCAGTTTCCTGCTGCCTTCTCCATGGTTTGGAATTCAGTTTTCCCTTTCTTAGATGGGTTACTACCAAAGGCTAGAGAGCTTAATCTATCCTGCTATGTAACCTATAGGTGATGGGAGAAAAGACAAATTCATTCCCTTTCCCAAGGGTATTAGTACAAAAATGAACATAAAGCCAGGATTTTAACTTGGTTCACCATTCCACTTTCCATGCCACTAATCCTTTATACTTCATGCCCGTCTACTTACACAAAATGATATCCTCCATAAATACTGTTTTTTATTTTCTATTCTCTTTTAATGTTTTTTTTTTTTTTTTCCTCTTCATTTTTCTCATTTTTATTTTGTAATACCAAAAGTTCTTTCAACTAATTTTTTTTCTTTTGGTACTTAAGTAGAAAATGTTTTTCTCTGCTTAGGTATATTATAAAATGTTGGTATTCACAAACATCTACAATTTCTTTTTTATTCACCTGAGCATTTTCACAATTACACAACATCGTTTTTTCTTTCTTTCTGTTTAGTTTGGAACTTTTTTTTTTTTTTAAACAAAAGTTCTAAAGTGCTTTATTTACTAGGTACCATAGATTTGAGCTTGAATTCCTTTGTAGAGTTCAATGTTACATTGCTAAACTTCATTTATTTTCCTAATTATCCTTCCTTCAGAAAGGTGTTTTTTTTTTGTTTTTTTTTTTGTCTGAGACTAATTTAGTATTAAAAGTAATAAATCTTCATTAATTAGGTTTTTTTAATTAAAAAAACAAAAAACAACAATGTCTTAGAACATAATACAGGAAAATCTGTGAAAAAAAAATTTTCAAAATAAGGAATTGAATTTTTGCTAAGTTATAGTTTTTCTGAAACTGGAAGATATACCCTACCTCTGTTACTTTGTTTTCACTAGGAATATTTATTTCTTGTTTATATTGAACATAAATGATGACCAGTTATTGTATTATTCTGGAATTTCTGTTTTATATTGTAAATAATTATATTTTAATCATAAATAAAGATAAATTTTGCTGTGAATGTTTTATTTATTTATTCATTATGAATACCTTTCTTCCAAATTTTTGTCCACAATCAAAAATGTATATCTCAAGTTTGATGCTTTATTTAAATAAAGTTACTATTAACAGATACCATTAGCTGTTATTCAGTCTTCAAGGTATGTCGTACTTGCATAGCTTGTTGAAATGGCAATTTTAATGGCGGTTGCTAATTACAGAAAGATTAATCTGTCTTCATGATAGAATTCAGTCCTCTAAACTACTGACATTATTTTATTCTAGCCACACATTGAATATTGCTGCCATAAATGGTCTGGTGCTCCTACTATACATTTGGAAATTCTTGATAAAATCCAAAAAAGGGTTTGTAATGTAATCAATTCAGACTTGGCATCTCAATTTCACTTTCTCACTGCCATGACATGGCTTCCCTCTACAAATATTTCCATGATGATTGTTCTGATGAGCTTTAATCTTTGGTGCCTTCTGCATGAATTTAAGTATACTATTAGACTGGCAACTAGGTTTAATCATTCCACTGGACTAGGTAGATGCAATAGTTTCTTTTCTCACTTGCTTCCTGCCATACACAATCCTCAAAATATTAAATGAACCACCAATCATGTGTCTTCCTGAACTCTGTTCTTTTATTATCCATTCTCCTCCATAAAGTCTTCTCATTTTCTTTTACTCTCAGTAACCTCTTGTCATAGTGGCATTATTGCTTTGCTTGGGGTGAAATGATTTTTTTTTAAAAACCTACAATTAAAAGAATTTTGCATATTAACAAGCCCTTCACTTACCTACTGATAATTCAAACCAAGCTTAATTTATTATTGCATTAAATTTGTTTAAGTCACTAAGTAACCATAACACTTTTTTTCTTTTAAAAAAAAAAAAAAAAAAGTCTTTAATCTTATCTTCAGCAAGCAAAAGAATTTTGGACCATGTATGCTTTACTGAAATTAGCTTGATCACTGAAATTGGAATAATCACACAAGACACATCCACAGTTGTTTCTTTATTAATATAACAATCATATAAAATGTATAATTACAATCAGAAAATGCTGCATTTATTGTTTTTTTTCTTTATTTTTTATTATTCTTTTGAGAGAATTTCTTTATATTCTCTAACTTGGTGAATAGAAATGAATTGTCTGAAACTTACAACTCTCGTTCCTTTTAGCTTTTCTGTTTTAAATTATCTTTCCCCCCCCTTCTAAATTAAAAAAAAAATCCAAGAGGACTTGTCCATAAGCTGATATTTTTCTAAATGAAAGTTTAGTGCATGATTTTTTTTCTTTTGAAGATTGAAGTTGGCCAACAAAGACTAGTAAAACAAACTTTTAAAAATAAACTCTACAGATATTCATTTGAAGTTCTTTCTTCATTGAAAATAGATTTTAGTGACAGCATATTCTGTTAATATAAATGACTGTCAAGATATCTATCATAAGAAATGACTCTGATTACTATTTATATAATAGAAAAAGCTGACTTTAACTTTGACAAGTCAAAAGAACTATCTATTGAACCTAATAGACCCATCAATTTTGAACTGGGGATTAAAAAACTCCTACACTGGAAGAAAATGGAGGAACCCCCTCACAAATTTCTTAACCCCCCATCAAAACATCTGGTTAAAGCAATGTCTATATGAAATGAGCTAAACACCCAGCCTTACATATATGTATTTTGTGGGTGGGGGGTGGATTAGTTTACTATTTGCAGATGAAGAAAAAAATCTATAAAATTACGTTAGCTATTTTTTGTTTGTTTGTTTTTGTTTTAAACAAATTTGTATTTTAGTTTTTGATATTTCAACATTTCCCATATGATTCCATGATAATCACAACTTTCAAAAGCTTGAATTAAATATTACTAATTGTATGGAATTCCTTGAAGGATTCTCAAATTCTTTAAGAGAAATATTTCATGCAATATTCAACTTTGTTGAGATTTATTTTATTTATTTTTTTTTTCTCAATAATGTGCTGGTATTTTGAAAAATTAATCAAAACACACCACTCATTTGGGGATCTGAATTTTTTTTTTATTCATTAAAAGATGAAAGGGAAGAGTTTCAATAACTTATTAACGAAATAAAACAATCTTATTCAGTTGAATGAAAAAGTTATTTTTTTTGTTTTGTTTCCTTTTTTTACCATCCCTGAAATTAAAAAAAACATTTCTAGTGCCAACCTCAGACTGTGGCTGGGTAGAGTTTGCCAAATCATGCGGGGCCTTAGGTTCACATACAAACTGTGCATTAAATGTTTAGTTTGAAGGACTTAAATATGTATAAAATAGCAAATCCTATGATGGGAAACCTTTTTTTTTTTTTTTTCTTTTTAAAAAAAAAATTTGTTTATCAATAGTAGGAATGAATATTATATAATTTAAACAAATTTCAGGAAAGAAAATATCTTTTTATATTAAAAAATAGATTTTAAAATTGTTTATTCTTAAGAAAATTTCAAAGATTCTTTCCTTGATTTCTTGAAATGTAGAGAGAGACATTGAGCAAAATTTAAATTCTCTATATTAAAGAGGGGCCGCTGTCAAATTTCAATTCTCTGCTGTCAGAATTTCAGTCTTAATTACATGAAACACTTTTTACTGCAAAAGCCAGAAAGAATTCTGGTAAAAGATGTGGTCCCAAAAGTTGAGCTTCTTCAACAAATCCTAGATTTCTTTGCATATCAGAAGAGGCCTTAACCCCATGTGATTTCAAGAGAAAGTAAGAATTTTAATAAAATAGGCAAAAAAACAAAAAGAAAAGTTTTTTCTTTTTCATACACAGCCTTGTTGAAGAAGCCCACAACAGAAAAAATGGTCTGGATTTTGTTTTTTCTTTGTTATAAATATAAATTCCAATTTTCAAAGCAAAATATTTAAATATTTATGCAGAAGAGAAAATATCCAGATCTATATCTGCCAATTTTCTCAATATCTTTTTCCAGACACAATCTGTTTTTGTTGTCTAATCTCCAAATGGAACCACTTCTTTTGTGATATTTGCATGATACATCACAGGTATTAACATCTTGACTGAGATTAAGATCTTCATCCTTTTCTCGTAGCCATTTACATCCTTATTGATATATCCCAAGTTTCTTGGATCCATTATAAGGGATATATTTACCAGAAATAATAAAAAGGGATATACTAAGACAAGGATATTCCTTTCAATCAAATCTCAAAAAAAAATATCATGAAACTAAGAAACACACATCAGATAATTAAAACCCACAATCAAACTAGATTAAAAATCAAAAAAAATCTTCATTTGAAAATTAAAGATAATCAACATGATATTGCAAATAATTTTAAAGAAATTTATTTCTGCTTTTGTACTCGGCCATTGAACTTATTAAAATATGACAGTCACTTTCTGTTTGAATGACTTTTGATCACCAAAAATTGACTCTCCCCAAAACTGAGGCACCTAATATACTGGAAAATGATTCCCTGATGGTAGTTTGTCTGTATTAAGTTTAACAAATTAAATGTTAGAAATATTTGTACAAAGATTTTGAATGAACTGCAAAATATAATCCAAAATCGTGAGATAAAATGTTTTGATATTTCCAGCAATGACACCTCAGACATAAATTTATTTCTTCCCCAACCCTTAATTCTCTAGAATTAAGACTTTACTCCTTAATTTTGATTTATACCAAAATACATAAGCAAGCTTGTTTTCCTCAAATGGAAATGGCTACAACAAATACAATAACAGACCTTATATCATAAAAGATAACTTTTCAAAACAAATAAACAAGGTAAAAAAAAAAATTCCTTCATGCCCACAAAGTAGATATGAACTTTGAAACAAATATCTGGGTAGGGAGCAACATTCCAACAATGAAACTCAAACTGTACATAGAAAAGACATTCTCTGAAAACATCTTTGGCATGATGACAATTTAAGTTTTTAAAAAGGAGCAAGGTCTCTCACTTTGAAGAATATGGAGATAATTTATGGAATATATAAACATCAAGACACCCTTAACACACAATTCCACAACCTCCCTCTTTCCCCTTCTTGTTGGGCAAAAATTCCTAAGGATGATGCCCATCTGTTTAAACTGTTCAAGGAAGACAACTATTTATATGAGTTTGTTCCCTTGCTAAGTTGTTACAGAATTGTTTTTGTTTTTCTGGTTTTTATTAATGAACAAGAAAAGTTTTTTTTTTTTTTTTTTTTTTTCTAAAATTTTCTCTTTTTCAGCTTTTTTTGGTCTTTCTTTTTTGCTTATAGTTTTAAAAAAAAATTGATAATTCAGTCAAAAGCAACAACAATGTTGTATTTAGACCCCAGACTAAAAATTTTTTTCTGAAAAAGCCAAGTTATGAATTGTGAGACATGGATTTCATTTTTATTGAAACATGGTAATGAATGTTTTCATTTATTCATTCAACTTTTTGGTTATCTCTGATTATAACATTGGGTCAATGAATCTCACCTTTCAACTCAGCTCAGAATTTCTACCAAGGCCAATGATACTTTGTTCATTGGCCAGAACGTGTCAGTAGAAAACACAACCATCTAATGTTGGGAAACATTTTTAAATTCACCAAATTATAATTAGTGCTGTTACTGCTTTGCACAAAAATGTTTTTAAAGTTTTGATTTTTAAATGCATAATGCATTGAAAATTCAGTTTTAAAAGTTAATCAATTTTCATTAAATAATAATAATAATAATAAACTACATCTACAGGAATTACTTTTCCAAACTAGTATTTTTAAAATAATTAGGTTTCTGAATGGCTGTGTATACTCCTTAGAAATTATCCCTTTTACTACAGAAATATAAAATAACTAATTGGTTAGTGTAAAGAATTATCAAATTTTGATCCAACTCTAGTTTCAACGATTATCCTAAATTAAGAATTGATATTCTTACTGTCTATAACTTTGACATTAACATTCCAAGCTTTCTTTAGTCAATTCCTCCTGTGTATCGTTGTTACAATGTTTCAGCTGACTCATTCTACAGCCTTCTTCAGGTGTATAATCGATATGTAAAAAGAAAGGTTACACATTGTAGTAACAAAACGACACAATGTTTGGAATGGTGTACTTACTGTGCTATGCTTTTAGTGTTTAAAATATTCACTTCTGTTAAGAAAAATGTCAGTAACAATATTATTGTTGTTAACTCTTAAGATGTACTGTGGAGGGTAATGGCTTTCACAAGTAATCACTCCTCCACTCCCTTCTCTATCAACCTTTGTGGCATGTCAGAAAGGAGTTCCAAGAGAAGTAGGTTCATGTCTTTCATGAGGGCAATTGTGCAAATGACCATGAACAGCTTTGACTAAGATTTTATATCACTTTGGTGATTCCAATTTCCATTCTGGTAACTACTATGCCACCCACACCTCAATAACAATATATCAACAAATATAGTGTTTGGACATGTATATTTAAATCAGTAATTATATATTTCTCTGTAATAGGTAACATTTTCATTGGTTTAATTAATAAGCCTCATAAAGTAAATGAAGACCTACCTAAAAGTCCAAAGAAAGAAACTTGTTAATCCCTGATTGGTGTCTTTGGTCTTCTGAGTTTGAGAATAATCACTAACAATGAGGCTAATAGCATCTAACCTACAAGAGAAACTTAGTTTTAAAAAATCCTTCTTAAGATATTTTGACTAGAAACCTAATCATATAATAATAAAATTTCTTTTATATGCAAAAATTAAAGCCTCATCTTTCATTCAAATTGACATCATTATTTATCTGTCAAGTTTGTTCCTCAGATGTGAAATTTGGAAGAATTTTTGTCAGCAGAACTGAGAATTTCACTTAGTCAAAATACCAAATACATTTTATGTTAAACAGGGTATATTGATATTTTGCCCTTAAGAAAATAAAATCTTGAGTATTAACTGCATTGTCTTATGCCTAAAGACTTATGAGAAAAGGAAAGAATAATGTCTTCAATGCAAAGCCCTATTATTCCCAACTCCAATTGAATTGAGTAAACAAGTTCTATGGGTTATCTTATTCACATTAATATCTTTGTTCTTTCTTCAATTAGTCAAATATAGTAAATAGATAACTGAACCATTTGACTGTGGAATCCAAAAGGAGAAAACCCGAAAGATATTAGTAATACTATTACATCTGCCAAGATGTCATCCCATTATGAAAATGGTCTTGGAGGGGGGGGGACAGGTTGTAGAAGATGGAAGGGGAAGAGGAAAACAACGGGGTGGGTGATTGTTAGGGTGGGGGATTTACTTGACCCTGTTGTAGTCTTCAGGTGTTCAGTATTGGCACACACAGGATATTAAGGATGAAGAGAACATATTATCGTCCCTAATTGAACAACAGGTCATTGTAATGGGTCAGCAAACTGACAATGCTTGTGCTGTAGTTGATGGTTGTCCTCACCACCCGTTTCCGGTCAGCGCGCTCAAAGTTGGACTTGACCATCTCATAATATTCCCCATCACTCAGGGTGATGGAACGGAGATGAGGGCATCGCAATCTGAAAAGGAGAAGAAATAAAATGCTGGAGAAATTAAATGAATTTAGATGAGGTGATATGTTGGAAAGTGGAGATTAGTTTTATTATTAATAATGGTTAGTTAATTGAATGACATATCAATGCTTGTTGGGTTATATATATATATATATTGTCAAATATAATTCTTATAGGATAAAATCACAATAAATTAATGGAAAAATAGATACAGGTCTGGTTTACACCAGTGTCAAAAAAGCTAGACATTAGTCAGGTTTGTAATTGAGTTTTCATGTATCTACTCAAAAGGTGGTTGCTTTTTGGAAGGTCTTGCCTCCCTGCAAAGGATGCAGTTAGTATATTATAGGCCCCACTGATAGGGTGTGTTCTCATATCACTCAATAACAATATTAGGCAACACAGATATTGTTCCAGAGAAGTTTGATTTTATTATAATTTAAAAAGAAATTGATTTTTACTTTGTCTTATTTATAAGTTACTCAGCTGTGATTGTGCACTTTGCATTTGTTAAAATATGTAATACATTCCTATGGATGCATGATTGACATTGTAATTGAACTCTAAGTGTCACATTTCAACATTATGTCTTTTATACGGTAGCTATTTCAACTGCAACAGTCAATTTGTTCGACACACATACTGAATAACCTCCTTGTTAGGCTTACCACATGTCCTAGTTTGGCTGGGACTGTCTCCAGTTTGAGAAGTCTGTTCTAGTAATATTAACTATCAGTATTTCAGTTTTTTTTTGTTTTTTTTTTGTTTTTTGTTTGTTTGTTTTTTTTTGTTTGTTTTTTTTTTGTTTTTTGTTTGTTTGTTTGTTTTTTGTTTGTTTGTTTGTTTTTTGTTTTTTTGTTTTTAACAAAAAACATCCATAACTGACTCAATGAAAAAGGAATTCAGGCTTTATAATAAAAATATTTTTTTAGTCATTCCCTACTCAGTAGGCCAGGACCAATATGTAAAACATGTTTTATTTGATATTATTTAGAAACTTGCAAATTTTGTTTTATATAAAAAGATTTCTACACCTGGAAAATAGAGAAAATTGTTATTATTGTAATAAGATTTAAAAAGAGTTATTTTAAACTTCATTTTCAAACCTTTTCAAATTCACTTCATCTCACCTGAAATCTTATTGAGAATTGTTTGTATAAAATTTCGACCCAACTGCTTGAGTAATATAATGATGTAGGAAAAAAACCCTCCAAAATTCATGCTATTCTTGTCTGTAATTGCTACATTTTGTGTATGAACTGTATATACAAATATAACAATTCTTATGAGACAGAAGCTATATAAAAGTTTTATTCTCTTATAGATAAAATGAAAAGAGATACAGATGTGACTGAAAATAAAGAGAAATTCAAGGCACACATTTATTCTTTAAAAACCATGTAAAGAAAGGAAAGCATAAAATTTACTGTATAATGTTTTAAACTGATTTGGGAAATTAAGTGAACAACTTTGAAACCCTCAAGTATTCACTTTAACTTGACATTTAATAGAAATCTGGCCACACACATGGTATTAAGCCTTTTATAAAAAATAGAAACCTACATTGTTGAATATGAGAGAACCTACCATACTGTCAGTATCTCTGGTCTCTCACAGAAGGAAAGAGTTTTACTTTCAAGTGAATATCTGTAATCTGAGCTTCAAATTAATTACTAAATCTTTTCTCTTTTAGAGGCTTTAAGTGGGTTTCCAAAGTTCTTAAAACTACTGGCAATTAGTCAGAAAATATCACTACTACATCCACAATGAATTTATCTTGAACAAAAATCTTTTCTACTGCTTATTTTGTAGATATTTAATGTGTCATCTTTTTTAAAAAAGTTTTCCATACCTTCTATTGAAGTCTCATCTGTTTCAATTTGTGGACACTATAAACTAAATCATCAGATTTCATCAATATTTACACTAGATTAGGACTATTGTCCTCATCTTTGACTGTTGCACCCTCCAACTTCATCAGGTGTATATTGATCTGGGCAACCTACAGGGAATTCTAAGCTGAACACTTTACTTAATCTGTGAAAGTAGAATGTTCCTATTTCACTGTCCATGTCTAGGGATATCTTGTCTAGTTCTTATTTTTAGTACTGCTCAGTTATTGCTTGCCCCATTTCCACTGAGTCAAAGTACGACAACAAAGATGAGGACAATAGTTTAATAAATGTAGAGTGTAAATAATAACCAAGATTTAATCAAGTTTAACATTTTCTCAAGTGTGTATGATTTTCTGTCATGGATTCAAGTTACTTCCAAAAACCAAGATAATTGGAGTCTATTAGCTGATCTCACTTCTAATCTAGCTCTAACAGCTCAATGGGAAAAATAACTTTCAATACCTCAAAACCAAGCTAGTGTTATTTCATTATCACTAATTTTTCCCAATAACTCATTTTGTAGAACAGACTCCCATGTGTGTACTTCCCTGAACATTATGATCTGAAGTCAAACTGTTATCTATACTCCTTAAACTCATAAACTTCATTTTGTGAAACAGACCCTTGCATGGGTGATTCCTTGAAGAAGTCAATCTTCAAGTCAAAGATCAATTGTCTTCTTTCTTCCATATCTTCATAATCCACACTTCCTACCACCTCATCTTCCATTCATATCACACTTCATTCAGCATTACCATTTTGACTGTAACCCTCTACCTTGAGTGGCTCTCAAGCTTTTTATTGCGAGATTTGGTATTAAAGAAAATCCAAATCATATATCCTGCCATATCAATATGAAATCATCTACTTGGATTATAAATAATAGATAAAGGAATGTAACAATAAAGTCATTTCATCCAAACTCACCAAGAATAAAGAAATAAGTTTTATGATACACACACTCTTACATAAGAGTTCTGCCATGTCATGTAAGTTTTTTTTTTTTTTTTTTTTTTTTTTTTTTATGAGGGAGATTCAAAATATTTCTTAAAATGTACTTTTTTGTATTTTAGACATTGAATTCTAAAAATAAATGCTGATGGATATGAATTATTAAAAGCAAGAAAATGTCAAATTTTCACAGTGCTTACCGAATGTGATCAACAAATTTGTTGCTTTTATCACTGAATCGGATTGTGTCTGGATCCCATTGAATCTCCAGTCGGTCCATATAGGCGCAGTGCTGAGCAAAACCTTCAATCACTTGGTCGATGTGGACACGAGTGTTTATACGCAGGAACCAACCATTAGCTGTGCCCAGGCCACAAATTCTGAAACAAATACAGCAACAAATTAACATTTAGTATCATTTTTTTTTTTATGAACATAATTTATAAAGATTCTTATTTCCTTGAACAATGGCTATCAGTACAGAAAATATAATCCATAAGCTTAGTTTTTTATGTTCACTTTCACACTAAAAATGTTATATGGTTGGGAAAGATATTTAGGCATTGTGTTTCAAATATTGACTATCTTCATCAAGAAAAGCTAAATTATTTTTTACTTTCACAATTCTACCCAACTGAAAAAGAGAAACCATTACTTTTACGAACAGAATTTGAAAATACAACTACCTTAATTGAAGGTCAAAGTTTGCTGAACTGCTAAATCTCCAATTTTAGAAGTTTTAAAACTTCACAGGACTCAGTAATCCCCAAGGAGATTAACAAAACGATTTAGCAGATCCTTTCTCTTGAATTTAATTTTCACGGGGTGCTCCATATTTATGACCTTGTGCCAAACTTAACCTAAGCTTCGTAAATAACTAAAACTTAAAAGTAACCAAATTAAAATCAGCTAAAAATCAGAAATTTGCGATATGTAAAGAGTTATTCCCCTTAAACTGCAAAAAGTCATTTTCAGTTGGCTACTTCAAATGGATTCAATTGTACTTTGTGCCTGTCTGAGAGCATTGACCAACAAATTAGTCTTTCATTAATATTGTATGTTCATGTCTCAATAGGTGCTTTACTATGCTAGGTTTATTGATTTTAATGTTTTATTTGTTCTCAATTTTTAAGACTAAAACGATCATGAGCTGAATGATTATGATGCATTTACAGCAGATGCAGATATTTGCACAGCAAAGCTTCAGGAATGGCATCGGCATGGCATGCATATTGCCCTGCTTGATTTGTGAAGGGACTACCTCCAAATACATGTCCATGAATCATTGTGGCCATATCAGACTGTAATGATGAAAGGTAAACAATATTGTCTGACGTGGTTGGGATTCAGCATCAACATCATCAGTGCCGTGTTCGTGCATGAAGAGTCACTAAACGACACTACGATCGCAGCCTACATTGATGATCTGTATGTCGACGGGAACATCATGGCTGCTACAATGGTGTGAGAGAAAATGGTACACTTTGGTCTTGTGTGCAAAGATTCAGAGCAGCTGGAAGATAGTGCACATATGTTGGGATTGGAAGTCTGGGGAGGAGAATGGTCAGCTCAGATGGAAGAGAGGAAGCATAATACGAAATGCCTCCACAGTAATGATGTGAAGAAACGTGTTTTCCCTGTGTGGAAAGCTTGTGGGACACCTCCCTGTGTGTGGCTTGCTCCAGGTGACGGCCAGTGTCATCAAGTGGCAAGCAACCGTTGTCACAAAAGGATAGAATGACAACATTGAGGACACTGTTCTTAGGTGTATGATAATGGAGACTATTGACAGGATGAAGCAGGACAACCCAGACCATGGGGTCTGGTGCATAGAGGAGCAAGGCATGAATGTCTGGATGGATGCAAGTTGCCTGGCAACAGACGTTTTCCTGGAGGAGAATGAGTCCATTTTGGAAGATGCATGTTGGCTTAGACCAACAAATGATGCCCAGTGTATAAATCTAAGCTGGATGCAGCATTGAAAGGCCTCAACCTTGCACTCCAGTGGCAAGCCAAAAAGTTGCATATGAAGGCAGACTTTTTATGTGTATACCACTAGCACTCTAACACAATGACTGGTAAAGCCTGACTATGCACGAAAGCATCAACTGAGATGCTGCTTCGACGGAGACTGAGCACATTCAAAGATCTAGTTTGGAAGTATGAACTGTCCGTTAATGTAGAGTTGGTCAGGTCAAATCATAATCTGGCAGACAGCATGACGAGAGTGTCACAGACATGGTTCAGATTGGCTAAGGCAGGAATTGAATCAGTTAATTAGACCTGCTGAGCCCCAGTCAAATCATTCACCCAGAACTCTGGAATTTGGCCTATCACGCATTTTGTACACAGTGAGCCCCTTTACACCCAAGTGAGGTGAAGTCTGCATTTAGGTCTTGCATGTAATGCAGAACAGTGGACCCAGCAAGACCTGCTGGCAAAGAGGCAAGTCGGAAATGGAAGGCACTGGGCAATGGATGAGTATGGATGTAACCCACTACGGTAATTGTCACTATTTGACCATAATAGATTGCAGTCCAGCGAGATTCACCATATGGCAACTGTTGGCTTGACAAGATTTGTTCGGTATCATCCACAAGTTGGAGTCCGTTTTTTATGAAAGGGGGCCCCCTAGCAAAATACTCACAGATAATGCCATCACATTCTGTAGTAGAGAATTTTGTGCTTTCATGGAAGCGGGGGCATGCCTAAGATTTAGATATGCTCATGTCCCAGAAGGCAACGGAATAGCAGAGCAGTGTCATAAAAGTGGGAAGAGAATTGTGGCCAGAAAGAATTGTTCCATTGTGGAAGCCATGTTTGGTATAACGTCACCCCTAAGAATGACACGTTGCCACTAACCATACCTGCCAATGGGATTTACACGTACAAAGTTCACCTTAAAGGGACAGATATAGTGCCTCCAGAGCCCGAGAAAGGCCACATAAAGTACAAAGTGGGAGATTGTGTGTACATGAAACCCTTGCAGAGCAGATACACAACTTTTGGTATAGGACATGTCACTGGAATCATTAGTCCACAGTCTGTCCTGGTTGATGACATCCCATGACATGTTAAGGATCTCCGTTCCTATTTTGGTTAAAATATATCATCAAGTAGTGAGGGTGGAGAAATCGTATTTGTTGTACAAAACAGTCTCTGCCTCCAGCAATGAGGAGGAAGGGTCCTCAAAAAGCTGGATGAACATGATGCCCCTGAAAATGAAATGAAGAGTGCACAACCCCAGCTTCAGAGAAGTACATGAATAAGGAGAGTTGCTGAATCCTGACACATGTGTGATTTAGATATCAGGGAGGACTAAGCATCCCCGATTCATTTGTGATGGCTACCATTTTTGATTTCCATGACAGTGGATGCTACTTTGAATGATCAACGTCACTTTTTACCTTGTCATTGAAACGTAAAGATGCAGTGGATTTTAGAAGAAGTGTTGAGACGGTGATTCTTTGTGGGGAATCAATTACTACAAGCGTTGAAATATCTTGGAAGATAATAAAATTTGTTTGTAGGATGGAGTAGTTGTGCATTTTTCACTGGTACTAATGATTGGTGTTCAAGCTCAGTAAAAACCATTTTTTCAAATGTTGATTTTTTTTAAGACCAGGGAATCTCAGTTAATTAGAAACTTTCCAATACTTCCTATTTTCACCAGCACTTTGAGAATGTCATCAAATATCACTTGGTTGTTATAAATTTATTCATTAATTATTCTAAGTATATATACCATCTAAAAATAACTCCATTATTTATATAATTTTGCATTGGTTTATATTTTCTGCATGAATAATCTAGAATTTCTACCAATAAATTAACCCTGTATTGTTCAATATAAGAAATAATTATGCTTTTAAATCATTTAAAGTAAAATATCTCAAGAAAGCTATTACGAAACAAATAAAAAGCAATGTATTAGTAAATTTGAGGAATATTAGCTGATTTAAAGTATAATTAATATGCTTTGAAACCAATATTATTTTGCTTTAAGATTAAAATATTGCTGATATACATTTTTTTTTAACCTGACACTAGCTGTTTTAACATGTTGACAGCCTGATGACAAGTCTAATGTTGTTCTATGAATACTTTATCTGTAAAACATAATTAGAAAATGATACAAGTGCCATTTTTATATAATTTTTAAGTACTCAGTAACCTTAAAAATTTACAAAAATATTCTCTATAATCTAATCTTTTATTGAATTTTACAAATGTTGACTAAATTTACTATAGTTATCACTTGTTTTCTGATAATGTCATGTATGGTTGCCCATACATAAAAATATTGGTGTTTGGTGATTTGTATTAAGCTTTTCCATTTATGCTTAGTAAATATTCACTTAATAATATCATCTGAAACTAATACAGAATTTTAAAAGATTTAAAACTTAGAAAATTTTTAAAAAATGAAAACAATTCTTGTAAAAATTCATTATTTATCAAAAAATAAAATGTTCTTAAGACGGTAACTTCCTTAATATATCTTATTTATAAAAGCAATTAAAAGCTTTTCTAATTATATAATGTCATAGTTTTATTGAACTTTTTATTTTATGATTCAGAAGATTTTCAGTAAATGGTGTTTCTGTTTGGTAAAAACATATTTAAATTCACTAAGGAGTTCTGCTTTTAACTAACATAAATATGAAGAGGCTGAAATTTTAATTTCTCAAAATTTCATAAAATTCAGTAATTGAGGATAACAGATGTAAAAAGAAAAAAAATTATACAAAGATGTTCTTAAAAAAATATTTTAAAAATAATTTGATTCATTTGTGAATAAGTCCTGAAAATTTCAGTAAAATCCAAAAATTATTTGATTTTTGAAAGAATTTTCAAAACAATGTGTTTTTAACATAAAAAATGACCGTAAAATTCTCTATAATCTTTGGCCCACTTGCTGACACAAGAAAACAAGATTTTTGACCCAAATTTTGAATGTGCTAGAAAGGATTAAAAAATTTAATAAAATAATCAAAAAATACTATGGTCTTTCCTCATAATAACAAATATTTTGACCTTTTGTCAAAAAAAAACAAACTTTGTTTTTATCAAGTTTGGGGCTTTTTTCATCATGGTATACTCATTTTAACAAGTTTTTGAAGGTACCTATATTTATTCATTATTATAAATAATTTTATTTCAATGATTTTTCTTTTTTTTTAAATTACAGAAAACTTTTATTGAATCTTGAGGATTTTTTTAATTCTTCTTTTTTAATAATTTATAAGAAATGAGGAGGCAGTCTATAAGATATATTTATTACTTTATTATTATTGTATTGATTTTGATAATGATTGATATAATTAAGCCAATTACTGAATTATATTTGACTGACTTAGTGATATAAATAATTTAATCTTCCCAATCATAATGGATGGGGACAATGGTTATCAATTTGTGATGATTATGAAGTTGTGTTGGAATTGTTTTGAATTTCCATGCAAAATCTCATTCCTGTCTGGCAATCAATATTTACACTCCAAAACTCACTACATTATTACCTTCCCTTCCTTTTTATTTTGGTTAGGTTAATTAATTGAATGACATGTCAAATATAAGTCTTATAAGATAAGATCACAATGAATTAATAGAAAAGTAGATACAGGTCTGATTTATACCAGGGTCAAAAAGGTAGACATTGGTCAGGTTTGTACTTTAGTTTGTCGGTCTTGCTTCCCTGCAAAGGATGTAGTTGGCATATTATAGGCCTCACTGATAGGGCATGATCTCATATCATTCAATACAAAGATGATTGTTTCAGGGAACTTTGAGTTTGCGCCATTACCAAGATTACGCAATTACTAAAATTACCAGGATAGATTGTTATTTGTATTTAAATTTTTGCAAGTTAGGAACAAAATAAATGTAATAAAAAGTATATGAGGGTTGATCCAAAAGTAATGCCTCTTATTTTATTATATTAGTGGATGTTGCTGGTATGGCAGTACAGGTTAAGCTTTCCCAACAATAACCTATGATTTTTTTCTTTGTTACATATAGCAGCTACATGTCAAAATAGCTTCTGAAAGGAAAGTATTTACGAAGCAGAAGTCTATCACTGAATTCCTCCATACAGAAAAAACTTGAAATTGCTGAATTTTTGCAGAGACCAAACAGTGGATGTAAGCACAGTTAGGAAATAGGTAATGTATTTCAGTGTTGAAAGCAATCTATATGACAAGCCATATTCTAGCTGTTAATCCATGAAATGAAGAACACCTTGATATTGTACACCCTGTATTGTAGTTTCCATGGAAGGCATTATTTTCAGAGCATCCTTCATATATAAAGTGCACTAAATATTTGAAAATACACCTTCAGTGGGCCATAAATGGTAAATGACCTAATATATTATTATGTAGTACACACTAAAATTTGAAGATTCTCATTTTTCCTTCATATATATCAAGAGCATTAAAAGGGCAGTTTTTCCGTCTCAAAATTCAATAAATGCTTTTGTTCTTCATATCATCATGAGACGTTTGCCAAATAATCTTGTTTACAGGGGTAAAATTGTGTGACTCCCAGTGAGGATAAAAAAAAATCACTGTTAATGGTTTTTTGTGTTTGCATATAATATTTAAACCATTATATACAACAATAGTGATATACTGGATGTTCCACTGGATTTAGGGTGGAAAGATAAGTTATATGAGACTGGCCATTGAAAATTTGAAGCAACACAAAGACGACATGAGACGTGGTAAACTTAACAACTTATTTATTCAAACTCCTTGCTGGATCTGTCTTGATCCCAGCATTGCCTAGTGGGACAGGAAGTGCTCACAACCATCAACAACATTATTGATAACACTGGAATGCCTAAGTAAATCTATTTTCATAGCACTGTCTAAGAAGTCATGTGCAAAATAAAGTAAACTCCATCATACAATCAACCTAATGAGCCATATAACAAAACTTGCCATCCAGATTCTGATGAATAGAGCACGCAGCAGAATTAGATCAGAAATAGGACGAGAACAGTGAAGGTTCATTAAAGACACTGGAACAAGGAATGCAATATTTATGCCCAGAATGATATCAGAAAGAGCAATACAAATGCAAAAGGATATATAACCATGTTTTACAGATTATGCAAATGTGTTTGATCAAGTACATCACAAAGAACACATATTTGAGAAGGATACTAGAATAATCCAGATATTATACTGGGAGTAATGGATAGAAAATGAATTCAGTAAATATACAAAAATGGAAAGGGGTGTAAGACAAGGATGTATCTTTTCACAGGTCTTATTCAACATATGCAGTGAGATGATTCTGAGAGAATTAAGAGTCCTACCAGGATTCATTATTGGCAGCTAGAATCTTAACAAAATGAGATATGGAGATGACACAGTCATTGATAGCAGACATAGAAAGAAAACTACAAGAACTCCTACAGTAGTGAAGGAAAGGAAAAAGTAAGGACTAAACATCAATTTTAAGAAGAGTGAATGCATGGTTGTCAGCAAAAGAAACAGCCCAACTGGAGATACCAAAATCAAGCAAGAACAACAATTTAAATATTTGGGAAGTGTTTTAACAGAGGATGGGATATGTGACACTTAAATCCAAAGGTGCATTGGGAGAGAAAAAGCAGCCTTCCAAAAACTAAGCAAAGTATTAAGAAACAGGAAAGTTTTATTAGAAACAAAGAGTACTGAACTGTTATATAATATCAGTTTTCCTATATAGCAGTGAATACTGAACAATCTCCTCACAGATGAAGAAGAAACTTAAGGTAATAGAAATGTGGTTCTACAGAAGCCTACTGAGAATAACATGGACTGAAAAGTGAGCAACATCAAAGATTTAGACAAAATGGTAACAAAAAGGACATTTAACATCAGAGAGAGTTGAAATTTCTAATATCCACAATGAGGAAAAAGGGCTTGAAAAATTTGACGGTAAGAGAGATAGATGAAAACATCAATTTATACAAGCTTGTTAGGCACATTATGCACAATTTACCTAACAAGCTTGTGTAAATTGATGATTTAGGAGAGATAAAAGATAAAATTTACTAAGAGATACAAAGGACAGGAAATTATGGCGAGCCATAGAAGAAAAAGTTTATTTTCACTATTAAAAATATTAATTATAGGAATCTAAATCTTTTTGCAAGTAAACTGAATACAAGAGAAAAAGCCTTTTTTATCAGTGATAAAGATAAAATCTTATTTTACCATTGTTTAAATTGTCTTTTTTTACCAGTTTCAAATATCCAGTGTATAATTTTAATTATAAAAGATTCTGATTATTTTTACTCCTTTTTTTGTCATCTTCTAACATTAGAGAAATAATACTAGTTGACAGAAATGCATGTCTAGTTTTTTTTATTTTCTCTTTTTATCAGCATCTTAACAAATAAAACATAAACCCTTTAAATGACAAGTCAAATCTTTCATCAACATGAAACCTACACACATCATTTACTATCAGTTAATCAAAAGAGTATACCTACAGTAGTAATGAGAGAAAATAAACATAGTGAACAAAAAGTAGATTGAGAAAATTTTTCTACTATAAAAATTTAAACTTATATTCTACAAGTTACTTCTGTTATATGTAGCTTGTGAAGGTTATGTTAATATCTCGTAAGTTATTCAGGTGGTTTATAATTGGAAATGAGTCACTTGAGAATACACCTCATAAGTGATATATGGTTAGTAGTGAGGACGTCAAGCCAAGGACTTATGTTAAATGTCTTTCATACGTGTCAGATGCTTGCTTTCGTGTTGAAATCTCTGGGACACATAATAAGGAAAGAGGTCTTGGAAAATTTAACACTCACAGGACATACTGAGGGCAAGAGGGACAGAAGAAACAGCAAGTACCTAACAAGTTTGTGTAAAAAGGATAGCAAAACAGGGACTGGGAAGAGTATTAAGGTGACAAACATTACTTAAAGCAATTAAGGATAGGACATTGTGGAGAGCCATGATTACCCACGTCCTGAAGGGATATGGCATATAAAATGAAATTAAACATCTATTCATAGATATTGTGTTGACCAAAATGTTCATTCTATGTTTTGTCATTCAATAGAATATGGAACACTGACATTGTGCCATTTTCTTTCAAGGTATGGGCGATCATGGCCCCCCCATCCTTTGTAGATCTTAGCCTTGCTTGTCTTTTTACTATCACTCCTACTCCCTGTTCTGCCATGCACTTACACAATCTTGTTAGGTGGTTCCACGCTGATTCTGTCTCTCTTGCTTTTGATATATCCTGTGAGTCAAATTTTCCAAGTTTCCTTATGTGTCCCAGAAATTCCAACTGTCTCTTTCTGATTCTAAGTATAAGTGTCCTTTTTTTCCCCCATTTTCCTTAAAACTTTCTTGTTGCATACATGTTCTGTCTATGGTATTCTCAGCATCTGTTGCCTTTTCATCTGTGAGGAAATTGTCCAGCATTCTCTACCATATAGGAAGATTAATGTTACATAGCAGTTCAGTACTCTTTTTCTTTGTTTCTAATGATATCTTCCTGTTTCTAATTACTTTGTTTAGTTTTGAGTAACATCCTTTAAAAAAACGCTTTTGATTAAATTGTGATAGGTGTCATATCAGTAAACATGTAAAAAGAAAATGCCAAAATTTTAAAATTATTTTTTTTATTGAAGAATGAAGAAAATAAGGAATATTATTTTAAGTAAGGTAAAAATGTAAAATGAATACGAAAAAAGATTTGTTTGTGCAGTTTATGAAAAAGATGCTACAAATAATCAAAAGTGATTTGAAAAGTTTCAAGCTGGAGATTTCTTTCTGAACAAAGTTCCATAATCAAGTACTGTAGTTGATGTTTTTTTTAGCAACCAAATCAAAGCATTAATTGAGAATAATCAATTTTATGGTATGCATCTGGAAATAAGAGAATGTGCAGGCTGTAATGATACCCTTTGACCCCGTTTCACTTTGGTAACCAGACAAAAAAAGAAATCAAAGATCAGGAAAAGAAATCATAACAGAAGATGAATGAACAAAATACCAGACATAATGAATTCTATTTTCAGCAACTGTTATTATATTTTAGAACTCAATTCACAGATGTCCAACTCTTTAGCTAAAATGTTTTGATTCATCCAGCATATTTAGTAAATATTGCACCTGGGATAACCATTCATTCCAATATTAACAGAGTTGTCTTAATAAAAAAATGTATTAAATCCCTTCAAAGAATCAAAAAGGTATCAACAGTAATTCTTTATAGAGAAGGATAACAGAAGATTGTGAAAGAAAATGACAAATGTTCAATAAAATTTTTATAAATGTATTAAGCAGAATAAACCTTTTGGCAATGCAACAAAATGGAGTAAAACAATAATTGTATATTGAACAATTAAGACATTAATAGGAGTAGATATGTTCACCTATCATTTGGTTTACACTCTTCCAAAGTCTTTTAAACAGGAGTAGAGGTTTATCCCTTGTTTCCTGTTTAGGATTGGGTTTCTGTTTCCTGCTAACATCTACTTCAAATGTATACTTCTAATGTCTCCACCTAAACACTGAAAGTTGTTTTTTTCCTTGAAAAGGAGTAAATAGGTTCCCAGTAGCCGCTTGCATGTTTGTGGAATTATCAGCTTGCTTGGGGTGAATTGATTAAAAATAATCTACTATCCTAATCTTGATTGTTATAGTCAGAACATTTTGGTTGTTGTATCTGCCATTTTGTGGTGTCTATTATGTTCAGTAATCTGCAAGCAATTCTGAACTCAGGCCTTTCGTGAATCATTTTTTACTTTTTTATTTTACTACTTTTTACCCAATACAAGGCTTGAGAGACACTCAAGATATAGTTACAGCCAAAATGGTAATGATGAATGAAATGTGCAAGATGAAGAGAAGGTGCTAGGAAGTGAATATTATGAAGATAAGGAGGAAACATGATGATTTAACCCTTGACTTGAAAATTGTAGTATTCAAGGAAGCACCCATGCAGGAGTCTGTTCCACAAAATGAAGATCATGAGATTAAGGAGGATAGATCATGATTGACTTTTGACTTGAAGTATAGGATATTCCTAAAGTCACCTAGATATTTTTCATACATTTATTTCTTTTTTTTTTCAGAACTTAGATTAACATAGTGAAATTTCCCATCTTCTTATCTTATATTGTTAATATTTAATCTAAGTTCTGAAAAAGAAGAAATAAATGTATGAAAAATATGTAGGTGACTTTTGGAACACCCTGTTAAGATTGTAGTGTTTAGGTAAGTACTCATGTGGGAGTCTGTTCCACAAAATGGCAGTTCTTGGGGGGGACTGAGTAGAACTTTATTTTTACATTTGGAATATAGGGGAAATATGGGTGATTTGACTCTGGAAGGACTGAATTGGTGGAACTAAAGAATGGAGCTCATCTGAACATTTGCCATGGAAATAGTGATTGAGTATTGATAGGCTTGCAATGTTTTGTCTGTGGAAAAGAGATTGCAGAGTGGAAAACATGTTTTCCTCCACAAGACTGTTCAAGTGATTTTGAACTCTATCAAGGCTGGAAAGTGGAGATTGAGCAACTTTTTTGTTTTAATCTGACTTTTATAAAGTTAAAGTATGCCAAGAGTCAACTACTTCCAAGAGTGATAGAATGAACCAACTATTTTTCCAGCATCTGTTCTTGTTCTACAATCCATTGATTGATTGGTTTTTTTATCAACCTTTTAGTGATACAAGTTTTACTAATTAACCCATACTTGGGGAGGAAAGAAAAGGTTGATTCATACCTTTCTCAAATGTATTTGTGCATATGAGAATATAATGAACCCAGCAAGGATTAGAACTCGGCTCTCTGATTAACTATTCTGAACCATTATCCATTACACCCCTGCACATGCAAGATTACAGCTCCTAGTATTCCGAAGCAGAATGTTTCTTAATTTCGGTGATTGTATGTATCATCCATGTTAAGGATTATATCAGTTAATTCTTCTGAGTTAGTTTACCCATGTGAAGTTTACTTCTTGCTTTTTACATGAAACTAGATTATGACTTTCACTGCTTGACTCAGGGATTTAGCTTAGGACTACCAAATATTAACTAACATTTTAATTCATGAGGCCATTACTCTTGGATGACAATTAGGTAGCAGATTTAGATATAAATTAATAAAATAATAATATTAAAGTTTCAAACAGCAGCTTTATGGAACAAAGGTAAGAACTGTCATCTCATAAAATGTGAAAATTATAACTACTAAATTTAGCTTAAAACTGAGGAGAAAGGAAATGAAAGTAAGATGTTTGTGGTGCATAAACCCTTCAAGTAGTGAGGGAATCCTTGCCATCCTTGAAAAATCAGCATTCAAAATCCTGGCTTGAATAATTACTTGCAACTTTGGTGGGCAATACAAAACTCACAGACAGGAGGCCTCAGTTGTGGAGGCACAAATTCATTATGATAGTAATTTTGATTTGCAAAACATGACTTGATAACCATCATATTCTACAGTTAGCACAAAAATAGATATTTATTAAGCTTAGCTTAATCTGGTACAAGGCCACAATAGTGGAGCAATCACTCATATTCAAACTGATCCATGAAATGAACTTGTCAACCATCACACTACAGTAAATGCCTGATTGAATGCTGTTATTGATTATGCTGGTGTATCTTTGGGTAATTTGGCTAAAATAAGATTGAAAGAAACAAAGCCACTTTTAGAAAGTTGTCCCTTCCAGCCACAACTCAAAAAAAATGCTTATCAAAAATAAATATATATATACAAACACACACACATACGCATTTATTATCTATACTCTGCTGATATTGCTAAAGAAGAGAGTCAGTTTCAGATTCCCTGTTTCCCTCTGGGATGATGCACATCTTGACTTATTCTGAAATGCAGGAGGATTTGTATCTCAACTTTTGGCCAAAATGTCTGAAAGTCTTCTATTCATAGCATTTATCATTTCTTGTCTTTGTTCTTTCCCTAAAGACAAAAGAGAAAGAAATGACTTATCAGCTCAAACTGCTTATTTTAGACAAGTTGTAACTTGAAACAAGCCAAAAATGCTTTTTCTTCTTGTAGAAAACAAATCAGGTTGAAGTATTCAGAATACAGGGTGTCAAACAAACACCAAGACTTTGCCAGAAAAATTTTCTGGATGCACATATAGCATGATCTGGTGGAGTAGGTACTTGGTGTAAAGCTCTTTCTTTCGATAAGGGTCAGGTTGAGAGGGACTGAGAATCAGAAAAAGAATTTAAAAAAAGATCTGGTAAAGAAGTCAAAGGAAAATGAATAAGAAAGAATAGCAGACATAATGGATTCTATTTTGAGCAACTGCTGTTATATTTTAAAAACCAATGCACAGATGTTCAGCTATTGATGCCCAAATTAAATCAGGGTTTATTCTTTACTGTTTTCTGTTTTTTTGTTGTTTTTTATTTTTGAAGTATTTGAAATTCTCTCCAAACAATTTTAATAATTCATTCTAAAAATAAATAAATTTTAGCAATTCAGATTCAGCTATTTGATATAACATTTGAATCTAATTGGCTTCATTTATCAACAGCCAGTTAATATAATGGTAATATTAGCCATTTCCTTATAAGGAAACATTTGGCATTCTTTTCTGTAATGATGGATCCTAACCTTTTATTTGAAGTAGTGTGAAATGTCAACATTTTGATTTATGTCATTATGTTCTCTTCACATTTCATATGATATCCATTTTAGTTGTTGCTGCTGTTGAAAGTCTTCAAGTGTTGTGATTTCTGAATCAGAATTTTGACACTTCATACTGCTTCAAAAAATATTAGGAATGAAGCCCTCACCCACATCAGTACTAAAAGCGATATCAGCTACTAGACTTGAGAAACCTATTTTCCTGAAAAAATGTTTTCAGAGAAAGATTTTATAAATTTCAACTGAAAGTAACACTGGCTGCTCAATCAATGAATGCCAAACGTTTCCTTATAAGGAAATGGTTTGTGATTCTGTAGTGCCAGTCTACAAGATTCAAAGATGGGTGTTGTAGGGAAATATTACATTATAAAGAAAACTAAAATATATATTTTACTTGTTATATCCTATAATATGGATGTGCACATAGTCTTGTGGTTATCAGTGCAGAAAATGGGAATGGCATACCGAATTCAAATTCTAGCCAAGCTTGTTGCATTCACTTTCAGGTATAAATCAATATCTTCTCTCCCCAGCAGAGGCTTAAATAACAGGACAGAGTGGGCTCTCTAGACTAAGTTGGCAACCAGTCTAGGAGAAATACAACTCGGAATTCAAAATTGTTCAAGTAAGAAGCTGGCAACGCAACCCTGTAAAAAGCATTCTTGCTATGGAAAGTACAGAAACAACATTTTGTGTGGTGAGGCTGTGAACCTATACACCACATGGAATTTTTTTTTAATCAATTCACCCCAATCAAAGTGATAATGGCACTAAGATGCAAAAGGCTACTGGGAGTGAAAGAGAATGAAAAAGACTTTAGAAGGAAGAGGAAACAAGAGAAAAACCTTTACTCCTGTTCAAAAGACCAGAGAGAAGTGTGAACCAGATGAAAAAAAATAGTAAATAAAATTTCAAAGCTTAGGCAGAGATGTTAAGAGTATAGAGTTGAAGTAGATTTTAGATGGAACCAGAAACCCAATTTAAATACAATTCAACTCTCCATGTTGTATTATCACAAAATGATTTCAATTACCTGCAAGCAACCACAGAAAGTAACCATACATAGGTGCAAAGATGATGGCAGTTTGGATATAAATGTTGTTTCTCTCTTTCTCATATCTTAGTATTACCAGAAGCAACTCATTAAGTATAAAACATGAATATTTCTCAATAAAATAGTTAAATCTGTCTCTACAGATTGATGGGAATTTTTAAAAAATGTACAGCGATATTTCATAATTGATACAAGTTTTCTATTGAGTAAAACTGATTTTGCTGAGATGAATAATATAAATAAATAAGAATATTGATTGATTGATTTGTTTGTTTAATAGCAAATCAACTCCTTATGGGTCATTTAATACTGAAACTTAATTTTCTTGGGAGCTTTGAATAAAAATATGATATGTTATTCTGCTTACACAATTGAATACATGGTAGATGATACTCAGCTTTAGTGCATATACATGCTTGCATGGACATAATTACTAGAGGCAGTGATATGTGTGTTTTATGTTGTATTTTTGTTGAAGTTATATTTTGGAATACAGTTTCTTTAAGAAATTATAAGGTATTATATGGATTAATGTCATGAAAGAGTTCTTTCATGTTGGTTGTTCAGTAGTATTTTAAACAGATCTAGCTGAAATTGCTACAATTTATGTGCTTCATCGTGTATAGTTCTTACAAAGACTAGTTTTACTGTCTATGAACACCAATTGGCACATTGCATATAATTGTGATATTGATTTGTGCTTATTTAAAAGTTTGAAGAATTGATTTATAGATTGCAGATTAAAACCAAGACATTGATTGACACCCAAATGTTAGAATATTGATTTATGTATGGCTAACGCTGGGTTGGATGTATATGCATTCTGAAAGTTTCTGTCTGAATTTCTGGGATGAGAAGTTACCATTTATGTACACTGTTTACATTCGGACTATTGTCCACATCTTTGTTGTTGTTATTGCAATGTTTTGGTCATCATTTCTTCCAGCCTTCATTATTCGGTATAGTTTATTAACTATAGTTTAGAAAATGCTGAACATTTGACCAATACTGTGAATGGTAATAGTAATATTAGCCATTTCTTTATAAGGAAATATTTGGCATTCATTGACTGAGCAGCAAGTACTACTGTCAGTTGAAATTTATAAAATCTTTATATTAAAACAATTCTTAAAAAAAATAGGTTTCTCATGTCCAGTAACTGTTATCGCTCTTGATTGATGGGGGCTTCCTTCCTATCCTTTTGTATGAAGTAGTGTGGAACGTCAACATCTTGATTATATCATTATTTTCTCTTCAAATTACATGTCTTATGCATTTTAGTTGTTGCTGTTGTTGAAAGTCAGTCCTCAAGTGATATAGTTTCTGTTATGTTGTACAGTTCTGTAGTGCCAGTCCACAAGGTTTTGAAGAAGGATACTCCTTGATAAGACCTACAGGTTTCATTCGCTCAAAGCTTTTTTTAAACACTGATCTGAGAAAGCAGTTGTACACAACTGATATTTCTCAATAGAAAATACTGCAAAATGTATTGCAAAGTGAGTTGCTTTTAAATCATACTAGCTGGTTAGCATAGTGGTTAGAGAAAAGATTGTGCACTGATAGGCGAGAGATTTTATTCCTCGTGTGACACCTACTTCTTCTATGTGTCATCTCCCATCAAGATAAAAGTGATCATAGCTCTCCAAAATTTCCTATCCTTTATAACTCTTAGCAATGTTTGTCTTTTTACTACCCCTCCCACTCTCTGTTCTGCCATCTGTTTATACAATTTTATTAGGTACACAAGAAGTTTTAAAGAGAATAGAAAACTCCAAAGAAACTGCTGCAAACAATCAGAAAGCAAAAGTTGAAATTATTTGGATACATATTAAGGAAAGAAGTCTTGGAAAATTTGTACTCTGCTGCAATTAGATCTCTTTCTGATTCATATAGATGTGAATGCCATGAAGGCAGAAAACAAAATGTCATTTCCTGCACATGGGCTTCGAGTATCATGTCCAATCCATGAAGCAAGCCTCCGCAATGAAAGCAACACTAGCCAATTGCGAACATTCCCACAAGAAAAGGATATGTCCCTGGGAACTGACAGATCTACTTAAAAGCAGGCCTCTCATAATGACCACCAGTACTTGTGAGCCATAAGGTTACCTGCCGACACATAGGTTGCCATCACCACCATGACTTCGCCTCTCAACACAATCATCACCACTCCCAGGCTTGACTAATGTCACCCAACTCTTCACACACAGAAACCAACAGAGACCAGCTTTGACATCACCAGACTCCCAATGCCAAACTCCTTCAATTTATAATATCTCAGCATTGACACCACCCAGATACAAGCCTTCCTCATCACTTGTGCCATAACCTTGGCAACTTGACTCACTACAGGTATACCCTCGCAATGAGACATTCCACCACAGGCCCACCAGCTATACCTAATTCCTTGTCACTGAAACGACATTTCCTCATTGCCACTAACTTGATTCGTTACAGACATTCTTTTATAGTGAGACATTCCACCACAGGCCTCCTAGCTACACCAATCCCTTGTAACTATGGCAACTAATGCACCCTACCACGAATCAACCCACCACTGTGAACTCAATTGATCAGCATGTGCATCAGACCGAACCAACAGCTATATCATGTGAGCTCAGTCAAACCAACTCAAGAAATAATCGGTCAACTCCTGGTGTTACCCTTTCTGATGATCAGCAACCAAAATAGACATTTCCTCCAATTTTCCATGAACTGTAATATATCTTGTATATTAAATAAATACACATTGTTTAAAAACCTAAGACCTGTTATTCCTTTCCTCTCGCAACCAAATGCTCGTTATAACAACAAGACGGACTTTTATAGAGAAATATATATATGCATGCAAAAACTTGGTGATAAAACTCACATTTGACAATTTTCTATGTTTTTTCTAACTGAACTTCTATGCAAATTTTCTTCCAGGGAGGATTTCAGACTTTACAAGAAAGACCTTCACAGTTAACACATTTCATTCAAGAAGAAAAATTCAAAACTCAGATTGGAGTTCAATTTATAACAGGTTTTAGTATTCCTATGAAAAATGCTAATTGTTTTTTACATTTTCTATTTTCGTATAATTCCAAATATGTCAAACTGACTAAAGACATTTTCCTTCTTTTAAGAAAATCAAAGATAACATTTCAGTACCAAAAAAGAAATTGTTTGTTATATTTTTATAATTTACAGCAGCATCTTCAAAACAGAACAAAGAAGCAAGCAGCTGATTTTATAAATATTGCAACAGTCAAAACAAATAATTCTATTCTTGTCATTAAATAATACAAGAAGCATTTATTTTTTTGTTCATTTCATTTGAAAAAAATCACTTGATTTTATTTTGACAGTTGTCATATCTTCTAGGTGTCATGTCCCAGAATTTCCTGTCCTTCGTAGCTCTTAATAAATTTTGTCTTTTTGCTGTCTCTGCTAAATCCTCAATTTATTCAAGCTCCCTAGGTAGGTTATCATTTGTTTTCCTCTGTCCCTCTTGCCTTCAATCTGTCCTGCGAGTAGCAGATTTTCCAAGCCCTCTTTCCTCATTATGTACCTAGAAATTTTAACTGACTCTTCCTGATGTTATGTATAAGTTTCCTTTTTGTTTCTATTTTCTCTAAAACTTTTTCAATACTCACATGTTCAGTTCATGGTATCCCCAGTATCCTTCTGTAGAACCACATTTCTGTTGCTTGAAATTTCTTCTTCAATTTTTTAAAAGTAGCATATTTTTGTTTGATGATTCTAACATTGAAGATTACAGAAAATAAGCAATATCTTTGACATATTACACTAGTAATAGGTGAAGTTATGCATATTGTGGGGTCAAAAGGGAAACTTCTATCATGAGCTTCTTCCAGAAAACCCAATAATTAATTAAAGCACTGATTCTATTTAGACCAACTGAAGATAGTAATCAACAAAAAGTATCTGAAATTATTCAAAAGTAAAAGCGTATCATTTCCTAGGGATAATGATCAGTAGCATAGTTCTTTGGTGATTAAGCAAAAGTTGTTATAGTTCGGCTGGGAAGTTTGGATAGACGTTTATTTAGTTGTTTAGAAAATTCTCTTAATGAAAAATTTGCAATTTCCTACAAGACTCTCACAGGTATGTAAAGTACTTCATTGTCGACAAAGATTAAAATTTCAGGATAAAATAATAAATCTATTGTTCATAAAGTTAATGTTAAATATAAAAGAAATTGTCTTTTATTTGTACTTAATGAAACAAACAACTGAATTCTTTGGCATTTTTTTTTCATATTCATCCTTTCAATGATAATAAATAAGAAAGTACAGTTAATTTTATTATTTTCATGTTTTTCACACCATTTTCAAAACTTCATAATTGGAAATTTATAAAAAAAAAGATTTATTACCAAAATGAACACTTTCTATCAGAATTTCTGGATTGAAAATTTATTATTTACATTTGTACTATTGCCCTCATCTTCATTATTAGCACAGCATTTCAGACATTGTGCCCTCCATCCTTCTTCAGGTATTTGCTGATCCAAGTAACCAGTGTAAACAGGACTAGCAATAACTGCAGTACTGAATAAGAAAAAGATGAGATATCCCTAAACACAAAATACAAGAACAATCTACCCCATAAATTAAATAAAGGGTTCAGTTTGAAATTTTCTGAAGGTTATCTGGATCGACAGACAAAAGCCAGAAGGCACAATGGCTGAAATGTTGTGATAATAACAACAAAGATGAGGACAATAATCAAAATGTAAATAATAATGCTTTGTAGTTAACCAAAGGAGGCACAGTGGAGTAATGGATAGCAGCTCGAACTGAGGAATTGGAGAGCCGAGTTTGAATTCCAGTTGAATCCATTACATTCACTTACATGCTAATACTCTTGGGAAAGGTATGAATCTTCTTCTTCTCCCCCTAGCTATGGGTAAACAGCAGGACAGACCGGTTTCTATAGCCTTGGATGGCAACTGGTCTACTGCAGAAAGAAATGACAACCTACTGCAGAAGAAAATCTGCCTCGTCAGTCATGTATCTTTCGATACATGATCGCCTAAGCATGTATGACGCATGGCACATAACTGACTGAGTTAACCAAATATTGTTTTTTTTCACCCTCATGTAAGACAGTAAAGCCACTAAAACACAAAGGATTGCTGGGTGTGGAAGAATTAGGAACAGAAACATCACTAAAGAGTTTGAAGAGAAAAGAGCAATCAGGAGGACAGTAAATAGCATTTGAAATTGAACTTAAAATTTTGAAGATTAAAGTTGGCTGGAAAGCATAGAGCCATAAGGGAGTTCCACAAGCGAGTAGTGCAAGAGAAGAAACTGTTAGCATAGAACTTTTGGTTACATTTAGCCAGCTTAACTGTAAATTGATGAGATCTAGATGCCAGTTTAGTACAATGCTTGAATTCAAAAAGTCTATGTACCATAGCAAAGAGCTCATCTGAACAATTACCATGAAAGTATTTATAGAAAAGACACACAGAGTCAATTTTACGGTGGTGGGAAAGTGACTGAAGCCAAACTGCCAGATCAGGACCAATGATATTGCTGATTCTTCTTTAGATTTTATGAAGGAACTCAAGGTAAATAGCAGGGGAACCAGAACATATGAAGCAGCAATATTCTAAGCATGGACAAATGGTAGACTTATAGATATGTAAGATAGATTCTGGGGAGAAAAATTGTTTTGTACGACACAGTGAACCAACTTTCTTAGCAACTGCCCTAGCAATGGATTCAATATAGTCTTTCCACTTCATGTCAGCTCAGAACATTATCCTGAGAAAGCACAATGAGTAACTTTCTTGGAGGTTAGCATCAGCTATCCTCATGGAAAGCAGAGAGCAGACTCTCTGATGATTAATGGAGAAAAGTTTAATTTTGGAGGTGTTAAAATCAACAAGCCATATTTTGCCCCAATTAACAACGGACTTGAAATTGTTTTGGACATCAGCTGCCATTTTGACCTTGTCAGACTGATCAGCCTTACTATCAAGGCAGGAGGAAATGATTGTGACATCAGCATGGATACCAAGTTGAGAGCTGATGTCATCGGGAAGGTCATTAATGAAAATTAAAAACAAAGTTGAACCAAGGATGGAACACTGGAGGACATCCATTTTAGTACGAAAGAATGTAGACAAGTAACCATTCAGGATAACTTTCATTTCACGATTTGATAGGAAAGACTGGATCAATTCAAAAATGCGTCCAGAGACACCGTAACTTTTCAGCTTGTGGAGAAGACCTGTATGCCAAATCCTGTCAAAGGCTTTCAAGATGTCCAAAGCTACAGCCTGGGCTTCACTGTTTTTATCTAGAGCATGATAAACCTTCAAGTCTGTTTTTGTAAGTTACTTTTAAGTTTTAAAATGATTTTATAGAAAATATCTTTCTCTTTAGATTTTAAAAAATTAGAAATTCAATCTAAAGTCAGGACAACGTCTTACTCTTTAGATCTCAACCATCTCATTTTCAAATTGTCTTTAATAGATATCATTAAATTCAAATATGCCAAAAAGGAGTTGCTGATATTAACATCTTTCTTTTTCCCAATGAAGGCAAAACAGTTGATAATTCTCAAGTGGAAATTGTCAAGAGATAATTAAATCCTTTGGTCAGATCCAATTTTACAAAAATTCCCTTTATTTTTAAAATTTTTATTTTTTTTCAATAAGCACCAGTGGTTTTTTTCTTGAGGTACAATTTGCTTTCAGCTTGCTCCCTGCTGCTTGTAACCATAGCAACCAAGATGAATTCTATCCATCCAATTATTTCTCTGCTTGTTTCAATCATTATCTGTCATTACTTTTGAATATTCAACACACTTCAATGCGTAGCACAAACGTGCACATGCACACAAACCAATCTTCTAACATTTAAGCCATCATTTTCATTAAATTTTAATTATAAAAAAAGAGAAAATTTACAGAAATATTTTTTTTATCAGAGTTTTACTTGTAGCAAAAGTATTAAAAAATAAATTTCTAATTAAGTTCCAATTAGATTCATTAGAAATGGCTTTGGTGGATAAAATTCAGGTTCGTATTTTCTTTCGCCACTGAGAAAAATATAGGAAAAAAACCAAATGTCCATGCAAATTCAAATTTAATGAGATGAGAATTGAATCCCAAGAGTATAAGAGAATGGCTGAAAATTCCTCATTTTGTAGAAGAAATGCAAAAAGGTGAATTCTTTCAATCTGGAGTTTGAATGGAATATAAATGCTTAACAGTGTAACAGAAATGAAACTTGAAACTTTTTCCAATTCAAAGAGATGGAATATTTCAATAATGCTGCATCAGCCATCTGGTTTTGCTTGGAATGTAAATTTGTGGTGACGTCACAAAAGTGAACATATTGATTACTCTTACTTTTCATTGATGAAATTTGAAAGGAAATATGATTTCAATATTATATCTTTAGGATTTAATAGAACAGTCATATCAGCAATGATTTTCCTAGATTTTATTTCTAAAAATTGAAGAAGGATGATGCTCAAATCTATCATCAGTTTGTTTGAATTTATAAAATATCAGTACCTATGTAGATTTACACAAATGAAATAGCAATTTACACCAGTAAAATAGCATCCTCAATCTAAAAAGAAATAATTTTATGATAGAAATGTAGGAATACAATTAAACAAGCTAAAATGAACACTGAATCCGAAATAATTTATTTTCAAGAAAATATTACAGTGGATTATTATACAGATAGCCACTAATGTTCTAGAATATCCATTTTTCAAACCAACATGAGAAATGTAATCTCTGACCCACTATTTATGTATCTGTCATATCCTCACAGCATCATTGGCAGTTAAATATTAGACTTTTATTAAATACTACACCACCTATGGCCACTTGGTGAATTAGTCTGGCAATTGTGTGAAATTCAAATGCTTGCTTGTAATTTTATCTAAATTAAGAAGTACCAGGCCACAAGTTGCCAGAAGATTAGGGGCTCACCTGTATATTTTTTATTTATTTATCCCGTGAGGGCACCACATGTACTGCAGCTGCATTAGAAGTGGTGTTTCTTGGACAAGATAGCCTGACAGAGCCCAGTCCTCTCCAGGGCAGTATTGAATTCAGTTTTTCCTTCTCCCTCAAGGCTGTCCTGCTATTTACCCATAGCTGGGGGGGGGGGAAGAAGAGGATTCATACCTTTCCCAAGGGTATTAGCACATAAGTGAATGTAATGGATCTGACTGGAATTCAAACTCTGCTATCCATTACTCCACTGAGCCGCCTTTACTCCACCTGTATTAGGTTAATGCAAACTTTTATTCAAATAAATTTGTAGCACTATTATCCAATCATCAAAGTATTTTTTCAGGTTTTCTATGACCTTTATGACACCTTTCAGTTAAACACTATATTCCTTCATAAAAGAACAATTCCAGCTTTGATACTATGAATTTTTTTAGGAATATTTTGATATCTTGAACCTGTTCAGACTATTGACCAAACAAAGAGCATCAAATGAAGTAAAACAGGTGAAAGAAAACTACATCTGGAAGAAATGAAAACTACATCTGGAAGAATTCCCTATCCAGTACCATAATTGTTTACAGCATCACATTTATTATCAGACAACAAAATCACTGGTTGACTTTCCCCCACCTAGAAGAAATTATCTTATACAGTATGTCATTCAAATGAGCCAATTGTTCTCTGTAGCACTGGTGCAGTAACTGTTTGTCAAAAATTCCAGCAATTCATAAAATAGAATTCACAGAATTTTTGGAGAGGAAAAACAAAATTCTTTACTATTTGTTAACAAATACTAAAGAATTTTGTTTTTCTCTCAGAAAATTCTGTTTTGGTTAATTTCAGCTCAATTGTCTACATTTGTCTTAATTTTTAAAATGAGGAATTATTATTGTAATTATTATTATAAACTGATTTATTTGTATTTGTATCATGGTTGTTATAGTCATAGAATTTTCAGATGTCTGTCATAATTGGTAACATTCTGGGAATGCAAAATGTCACATATTCTGGACAAACAAACAACATCACAAGAATGAATTAACTTGGAAAATTAACTAGAACAAGACATTCTATGAATTCTGAAATTAGAACAATCTACACCAGTGTGTTGGATAAAGGGTACCTTTAAAATTCCTAGAAGGTTACTTGATAGACACCTGAAGAAAGAGAGAATATTGACTGAAATGCTGTGACTATAACAAACAAAATGAGGACACTAGTTCAATTAAATTAGTGTATAATAATGGCTGTCCTGTATTCATTAGTTAGTCAAATTAGATGTACATATTTAAATGAGATTTTAATTTAAGATATTCAAGATATTTTATATTCATAAAAAAGTGTATTATAAAGTCATAAGCTGATATACATTTTTTAAGAAAAAAATGTACAATTACATTAAATATGCTAATTAATATTTATTGTAAAAGACTTTAAATTATGAATGTGTTTCATTTTTAAGGTCATTAAAATATAAATATTGAGACATGCTGTGTGTGTGTATGAGGAAAAATATGTTTAAATAAAACAAAAATGTTCATTATTGAATATAAATTGTATTCATTATAAATTGTATGGTTGTTTCTTTAACTAGTTATAAATATATTAATACCATAGAATCTACCTATTGCAAGAAAAAAATAAAGCTTCACTCAGACTAAAAGATCAAAGGGGTAAATGAGTAATGATTGTGAAGCTTTTTGTAGCCAAACATTTAAAGCATGTCAAATCAAACTTTTTTCCTCCTGCCAAGGAGGATGCAGGTTAAAATCCTGCTGGAGGACACATTTTTTTTTATTAAGTTTTTTGAAGTATGAAGGCTGGTAGACAAAATAAATATTGTTTTAAATAAATGGAGTGTTTACTCAAATACGAGTATCCACTGAAAATAACATTTAAAGTTATAAAAGGTGACTATTCTGTAACTATCTTTGCCTTTTTCCTTTCAGAAAAATATTTGACCACACAGTTAAAAACATTTTATTGGTTTTTCAATAAAGCAATTTGTCAATTCAAAATGATATTGTATTTTTCTTTGTTTTAATCCAATCATGGTCACTGTCCCCAAAATGGAATGGTAGGAATTAATGGCTTATAGGTAAAAACTGATAATTAATACTGAACTTTTTATAAACCTATAATTAATTTTGTTTTAATTTCTATAATACTGTATTTTACAATTGGCCATTAACTGGCTAACATTAACATCCACCATAACTTACATATAAGATAATTGCTGTTAAAAATGATGAAAAAAGTTACATCTGATTCTTTGCCTATACTTTTAGGGTGAAAAGGTGAATATTTTTTGACAAGAATATTTGATCCATGCACTTATTAAGAAATAAGTTTTAATTTATTTCTCCACTAAGACAATTTTGGTTTATTTTCATCCTAAATTCATTTGAAATTCTCTTGAACCTCTGTATCCCCAAAACAATAAATGAAAAATACAGACTTGAATGAGAAAATATATTTGAATATGGGAACTGCCAGTTATATGAGACCGTTTGTACAATTACCTGCTGAGTATCCATTGAGGATTCTGAGTAGATGTTGCCAGCAGATAAATAAGCATAACTCTATGAATTTCTTCATATTACAACAAGGCTATTCTTCTCAGAAAATGTTAAAAACTTTTTTCCCAAACGGATTATTACCAACCATTTTACTTTTATGCTTCAATAAATTATTGAACACAATATGTCTTACATGCAAAGGAGTATTTTACAAAAGACTATAAAATATAATTGAAAGTGGTATGATGAGTTTTATATTCAATTTGGATATGTAAGCTTGGGAAATATATATAAAATATATTAACACATTTTCCTGGTACAGTTTTAAGGCATCTATAAAAACCTATACTGGCAGCAAACTGCCTGGATACAGATAGAAAATGAGTTCAGCAGATATATGAAAATAGAAAGGGATGTAAGACAAAGATGTAGCTTCTCACCAGACTTATTCAATCTATACAGTCAGGTGATTCTGAGAGAATTAGATATCCTACCAGGATTCATTATTGGTGGCCATAATTTTAACAATGTAAGATATGCAGATTACACAGTGTTGATAGCAGAGATAGAAAGAAAACTACAAAAACTCCTACATAAGGTAGTGAAGGAAAGTAAGAAGAAAGGACTAAACATCAACTGCAAGAAGACAGAATGCATGATTGTGAGCAAAAGAATGAGCCCAAAATTAAAAATTGGAGATACCAAAATCAAACAAGTACAAAAATTTAAATATCTGGAAAGTGTTTCATCAGAGGACAAAAAGTGTGACACTGAAATCCAAAGGCACATTGGGACAGCCTAAGATGCATTCCAAAAGCTCAGCAGAGTATTAAGAAACAAACAAAATTGTTAGAAAAGGATACTGAACTGTTATGTAATATTAGTCCTTCTATATGGCAGTGAATGCTGGACAATCTCCTTAAAGATGAAAAAGAGACTTGAAGCAAGAGAAATGGGGTTCGACAGAAAGGATAAACAAAAAGGAAATTTATACTTAACACCACGAAGAGGCAGTTGAAATTTCTAGGACACATAATGAGGAAAGAGGGCCTGGAAAATCTGATACTCACAGAACAAATTTGTTATATTCCCTGCTAAGGGAATAAATACTTAACACCAGGTGGATAACAGAAGAAAGGTTTATTGTACACAACCAGTACAATATGAAATATGGTACAGTTATACACACAGGTCAATCTAGTAGTGAGTGCCACTAATTGGAAGGTCAGACGTGTTTGCGTCTTCTCTCTCTCAGTCTTCCTCAAGTCTCTCGTAGAGAGTTGACTTTATAGGTAGTAAGTACCTATAGTGTAATCATTCATGGGGTGACTGGTTATTCCATTGCATCAAAATTGAAGGCAAGGGGGACAGAGGAAAACAACACAAAACCTACTTAGTGAGCTTGAGTAAATGGATGGTGGAGCAAGGTTCAGAAGAAATCACAAACAGACAATTTATTAAGAGCTATAAAGGACAAGAATTTGTGGGGAATCATGATTGCCTGCATCCTGAAGGGACATGGTTCATGAAGAAGAAGATGAGCTCCTTTGAGCTGATCAATTTGTGGTGCAGCTAGTTCCAATATCTTGGAGAATTAGCCATGAAATATTGAACTTCAAATGAAATAAATACCTAGAAGAAGATATAGGCTGACAATCACCCATACATTTGCAATGGTTGGAGACAGTAAATCCCTGATTTTAAAGACATTTTTCACAAAGGCATGGTGGAGTAATGGATAGTGGCTCAGATTGAGGAATCTGAGAGCCAAGTTCGAATTCCAGTTGGATTCAACTGGAATTCGAACTTGGCTCTCCGATTACATTCACTAATACCCTTGGGAAAGGTATGAATCCTCCTCTTCTCCCCCCAGCTATAGGTAAATAGCAGGACAGACCGGTTTCTATAGCCTTGGATGGCAACTGGTCTACCACGAAAAGAATTGGCAACCTACTGTGGGGAAAAATCTACCTCGTCAGTCATGTATCGAAAGATACATGATCGTCTAAGCATATATCATGCATGGCACATAACTGACTGACTGAAGTTACTTTAGAATTTATATTTTTTTAAATGTTTATCTCTTGAAGGACACAAATAAGCTAAAAACTTTTTCATTGTGCTCTAAACATAATTAAACTTACCAAACAGTAAGCTATTTCAGCAAGCACAAAAAGTTTTTGGAAAATACAGTTTTGCTGGTGGGGCATAGGATATGTTGACTGCATCCCTGGCAGAATGGTAAGATCACTTCCACATGAATGTGAATTCAGGGTCCTCATTTTTTAAGTTTCTGCAGCAGGAGTCTCTATCCAAGGATTGTAAATTCCTGAATTGGAGTAGATTGCTTGAGGTCAAGTTTGACCTCTTGAAGATGCAGTTCAACTTCCAGACAATTGGACCATAGACCCTTATGTTTGTGTAGGAGATGGGAAAGCTGGGGCTTACTTTTTGCATGGATGATCAGGATTTGACTTCTGTGCATGATAGTATGTAATGGGTGGAAATAGTAAATCCCTGATTTTAATGATATCTTCCACAAATGTCTACCTTTTTGACTGTGGAGCAAATCAAACATATGTCTAGCTTTTTGACACAGGTGTAAACTGGATCAAAGTCTACTTATTTTTACTCTAATGCAAAATTGACCTATGTCTACCTTTTTGATGATTCACTGTGATTTTTGTTTTATAAAACTTATATTTGAAATTACATAGCTCACTATCCTAACTTAAAGAGAAGGATAACTCTGATTTTAAACCTCTGCTGCTTTGTAGCTATACCCAATCATAGGAATGGCTTTGAGAATAAACCTTAAGGACAAATCGAGAGTCTGCGGAAATTCAAATTCCAAGTTGGTGTCTGGTGTGGGATAATTCACTTCATGGCTTGAAAGAAGTCTTTAGCCTTGGATGGCAGTCTTTCTAGAGATGGTGTCTCAACAAAAACACCTGGATGTAGGGGTGGCATCCCATATTTTGTATCAGCTACCAAAAGAACTATGTTCTGACCGACCATAGGGAGGTTGAAGGATGATGATGATCCTAACCTAATCTAACATTTTGTTTAGATTAACTTTTGTGCATCATGGAAAATATTCAAGTGTCTTATAATTATTTTTATTTTTGTTATTTTTTACTTAAAACTCATTATTTAATTGCTTATCTCCTCCAATAACAAAGGTAACAAATAATTTTAAGTCCAATTTGAAGATTAGAAATTTCTTTATAAAAATGTGAATAGTTTTCTTTGTCACTGAACATGATAGAAATGTCTTTGCTTGAAGTGAAAGATTGCAGTTTCAGTTAATGAAGACAAAACTATAGAAATATTGTACATTTCAAATATCAGAGTAAGATTTCTTAACTAGGAAAATTTACTCACCAGAAAATTGATTTAATAAGTCAAAATATTTCAAATACTGCTACTTTTTGTTATTTTTATTGGACCTCTCTTTGTTTCTTTGAAATGAAGCTGTTTCATTCAAAACAAAAAACATTGTTGCAGAAAGGGGCAAATGATAAAAAGTATCCTATCATGCAAAGCCAAATCAATGAATGGCTGTTTGTATAAACTTTCATTGTATATATAACTTATAAAACTAGTCCTAATCAATAGAAAAATCTAACAGAAATCAAGCTGCACTTGCTTTAAATCAATTGAAATTATTCGTATGAAATGAGCCCCAATGAAATCCCTTGCTAACAACTGAACCCTCATTGAAGCTATTGCTCATGTGAGTTCTAATTGAACCTATTCCTACCAACTGAGCCACCAATTTAATCACGTGTTCTCAACAGATCCCCAATTAAGACTATTGATACCAAATGAGCCACAATTAAACATGCTGGTCACAGTTGATCCCTGTATCTATGGGTTCCCTGTGCTAGGATAATTTACTCTGCTCTTGTCAAATACATCCAAATATATATTGCATGTTTTAAATAGCAATGTTCTTAATTTTCTTCTGAATTTTTAAAAAGTAGCATTTTTATGTTTATATTTTTAAAATAAAAATTGAGAAAGTTTTTTTTTTTTTTTTTTTTACTGTAATTAAATTTGCTTATAAATACATATTTTGATTATCTTTTATTATACCAAAAATATAGAAAATCAATAACAAACATTTTTTATATCTCTACAGACCTTGACTGAGCATGAAGCTCTGCAAAAAATATTTATATTTATATTTCATAACTCCTAAATCCAATCCTAAAATTAAGACTATAACCATGAGATCCTTTTAAGTTATTTCTAATAAGATCAGATCAAGTTCTGAGTATGTAAGTCATTTGTCAATATTAGTTACACAGGAATTCACTGTAAAAAATTGTTTGGGTTATTTCAGGTAATTGTTATATATTTTTAGGTACTTAATTAAAAATTAAAACCTCTTCATGTAAAATCTTTTTTAAAATCTTTTTTAGTTTTTACTGAAGTTTGTACAATACTTATGGATATTTTATTTGAATTACAGTATATTTTTAATTGAGTATTTTCTAATTTTAAACCTATGTTTAAAACAACAGTTATTTTTATCAATAAGCAAGAATACAGCTAGAAAGCAACTTAATGATTAACCATACCATAAGGAAGTATCGTGTATTAAATTTGGTCTTGTCTGGTGCTACATTATCTGCTACAATATCTGATGTCACATACATTTGAATATATTGGCAAGGTTCTTATTATTACATCTCTATTTTTGTTAAATGTTTTCCAACTTCTCAATGTACATCATTTTATTTCATTGTCTTGCATTAATGTTATAATGTGTCCTAAGTAATATATTCCTGGACTTTTTCCAGTTCTTTATCTATTATAGTTTTTTTCAGGATGTTATAACTAAACATTATTCTATATTATTTCTGTTATTTTTAAATCAAAACTAAGACTTTCCCTATTTAGGTGATTTTGTATTTTTTTATAATAACTTCAATGATACTGATATTAGTAAAATAAAATAAAAATTGAAGGTCTTTTAAATATTCACTGTTCACATTCATTTTCAGTTCATTTTCCACAAGATACTTTCAAAAAATGGCCATAAACATTTTAGGTAAAATCCTATCACCTTGGCTTATTCCTTTTCCCATATTTATTTTATCAGTGTCTTAAAATAGTCAGTTATAGCAATGCTGTTATCATGTAACTTCTCAATAAGTTTTATATAATTTTCCTTAAAACCCTGATTTCATAGTGAGTTAAAGACTGTTGTATGTTCTACCAAATCAAATGCCTTTTCATAGTCAGCAAAACATAAAAATGCAGTTTGTTATATCCTTGTGTATTTTTTAAATCATTGTTTTTAGTTGGCCTCTTGTTGAGTAAATATTCCTATACTTTTTCCGTTTACGTGGCTGGTTTGATCTAAAATGATTTTCAAGTTGTAAGTAAATGAGAATAACTTATATATGCTTGCTAGTAATGGAATAGGATGATAGTTATCAGTGTTTTTATTATCTTCTTTTTTATAAAATAGGATGACTATTTCTACACTGAAGTTTTAAGGTACATCTACATACACTGGGTAAATAGTTATCTTAATCTATTGTAGAATCCTTCTCTTGCATCTTTTCAAAAGGTCTCTGTGCCATCTTCAGCACATTTCCCATTTTCAAACACAAAATATGAAGTCCGTCTGGAACATATCCAGACATTTTGAATATCTCAAGAATAAATCAGTTGCATGACCTTCATGCAATTTAGCAAAAGATGGGAATTTACTGCACATGCATTGATAGACACTCTCCTGTGGAGTTAATCAGTTAACAGTGAGATACCAGTGAGCAAATATATTTTTCACAACTTGTGCAGGTTCTTTTGAAAAACATCCCAAATTCCAGATCTTTCTGTCCCTACTACAATCTAGATTTGGCTCTTTATGACTTCTGGCTATTCCAGAAGTTAAAATTGGAATTGGAATTTTTTGAACAAGATTAAGGAGAATGTGATAACACAGCTGATGGTGAGGACTGCAAACTATTTTGAAAAGTGGGAGTCATATTGGAAGATGGTTATTTTATTTATTAATATCAAGGGGCTGGATAGTTTCCAGTAATCTTGTGTTTGTGTATATATATATATAGACGACAACCGCTACTATCAGACTTGAAATAGGGATCCCAACATAACCTGACATAAACTTTCCGAAGGGGACTGGTCTGTAGATAAAAATTAATTCTTAACTCTTCGACCACCTAACCAATATGGCCGACCATAGCCGTTTCCATAGTAACTAATGTTGCAAGAGACCATACTTATAAACACGCGCAAACCACAAGACAGCTTATTCCCAAATTCTCACTTGACGAGGAAGCAAGACCAGACACTTTAAATCCAACTTAATTTCAAAAATTATATTGAGGGTCTCGGCTCTCGCTTTTGATACATGAGAACTCTTATGTAGCGAAGGAATCATATTTTTTAAAAAAATATTATAATATATATATATATATATATATATATATATATATATATATATATATATAGTTTTCAACTACATCATCCCTCCACTCTTATAATAGGTGTCATCTGGCTGGAGTGGGATAGAAAATGAAGAAGAGACAAAAACAAAAATATTTATCAGATGCAATGATAATAGGATTGGTGATTCTCACACAGCTCATTAATGTCTGCCGGATTTTAAATTTGGCCCAGTTAAAAAAAACTTTATAACGAATATCAAACAATAACAGAGCTACAAGAGCAGCCAAATATTTTGTGATTACCTAAGAAAATTTTATTGTGTTCCCACATGTCAACTAAATAAAAAAATATACAAAGAATATCTGTGTGTGTGTGTGTGTGTGTGTGTGTGTGTGTGTGTGTGTGTGTGTGTGTGTGTGTGTGCATGCTTAAATGTTACATTTTTGGGATCATATTAAAAATATGACATGAATACACATAACTATTTTTCACCAGCATTTATACATGTGAGTGATGACTACTGCTTTCTCTCCTCACATGGAACAGAGACTGATGAAGCCATAAATCATGACCCACAAAACACATATGTGCTTGAATATTCATTGAATTAAGTAAAATAAAACTGCTACATATATAGCCAATAGCAGTGACTGTGGGGAAAAATAGTGTTTTGTAATTGAAAACTTGCTCTATTGTAGTTTCCATGAAAATAAATAGGAGGCATTACTTCATTACTTTCATCTCTGTATCTATATATATATATATATATATATATATATATATATATGCAATTTTTACATATATTATTGGATAGTGCTCAATATTAGCAATAGAGCTAACATATTTAGTTGCGTTGATATGAGTTTGTGACCCTGGGTTTCATGGCCTTTGTGATCGTCAGACAAACTCTCTCTCTCTCTCTCTCTCTCTCTCTCTCTATATATATATATATATATATATATATATATATATATATATATATATATATATATATATATATAGAAAGAGAGTGCACATAGGAATTAACACCAACTGGTAACTGTCATTTTCATGTGTCAAGTAATCTTTAAACTAGGGGTTCTCAACAGGGGTGAAATTCACTCCCAAGGAGTGAATTTTGGATTTTCACAGGTGAATTGTGACCACAGTAAGTTTAGGGAGGGAGGAGAGCAATTATAGAATTTGGCTTAACTGGCTTGAAAAGAAGGTGGGGAATGGCATTCTGACAAATGGTGAAAGGGGTGCATAGGGCATGCAAGGTTGAGAACCCCTGCTTTAAACAACTTCAGAAGGTTGCTTGAGGCATGAAATTGACAGTTACAAGGCAGTGTTGATTCCTATATCCACACTGTCTATATTTATAAACTGTATATTTCCAATATTAAGCACTCTCCCACTATAAATATAACAAATTTTAAACAATATACACACACACACCAAAAAATGAAAATGAAAAGTTCTCTGCCTAACCACTGAAAAAAATCTGATGTTTAGTTAATTTGGTCAGATTCTGGGTAGAGAGTGAGGCTGAAAATTGTTTGGTCTTCTTTTGTGTGCGTGTGTGCATAAATGTTTTACAATGATATTATTTTGGATGTTGTTTACTACAGCATTTAGTATTTTGCTTTCCATCCATTATACCAACACATTGAATCCTGTATAATATTTAAATGTTATTTTTGTTTTAAAAAGAGCACCTTACAGAGTGGAAAATATGTATATATAAAATAACTCCCCAAAACATGTTTGTTAAGCAAGTATATTTGATTAGCAAGAAAACATAGTAGATTTTGTTGTATAAAGTAAAAATATAAAGTGTAAATATTACTATTGGCAAAAGCAGTGTCAGTACTAAAAAAACACATCCAAGGCAATCCAGACAGTCCCATCTCAATGACAAACTTGACTGTGACAGTTATAACACTGCAGTGTTTTTTAAGAATGAGGCTTCTGCCCAAATATTAATTATACAGAAGTATAATTTAGCATAGTTACTTTCATCCTATATATATATATATATATATATATAAATAATTCTAAGAATTAATCTGTACAAAAAGACAATATATATAAAGGAAAAAAGACAATAGGAAAATTGTATGTAGTTTTAGCCGATATGTTTCATCCAATGTGGAATTTTTCAAGGTGAAAAACAAAATGAATTTATTTGGACAAAGTATCTATAAACAATGCTCATATATATTCATTAGGTAAACTGAAAAATTATATCATTTGCTTTTTATGTTTGAAGAAAATTTTTCATATGTAGAAATATTTTTTGAATTGTTGTGAAGACAGATTCAACCATTTTGTTTTGATTTCTTGATATATTTGTTGTGTATGTTGGCTTGGGAGTGTAGTGATTCTATTATGAAAGGTGAGATAGGGGAAAAAAATGAAGCATAGATTAATATTTGGATAATACTCAATTGCGGCACTCTTGAGGATTTTCCCTCTGAGTGAATTATTTTTTTTTTATGTGCTATTTTTTAAAATCAAAATTGTGGTTGAATTTATTTCTATGTATGACTAGTACATTTACCAAATCATTATTTATGAGATCTCTTTTGTGTTCATAGATGTGTTTTGTTTTTTTTTTTAAATTTCTGCATGTTTCTGCAATGTATAGTGAGAACCAGTTTTGGCAATTTATTTTATATATGCCTGCTTCTGAAATATTATTGTTATAAATGTTTTTAGATCTGATTATATCCATAATGGTTTTGGAAGTGGTTGTGATTATTTGGATGTTGTTTAGATGGGATAGGTTATTCTGGATAGTGGACATTACAGAATTGGTCAGTAGTATTATGTATCTGTTCTTGTATAATTTATTATTATGGATGATGATGTTATTTTGTAGCAATTGTATATTTTGTATGCCTTTCTTCTTGAGTTGTGGATGAAGTGATATGGATATTATAGGTTTTTGAATGTATTTTTGGGGGGTAAATATTGGGGGCTGCAAATTCTTAATGCTATTAAATAGAAACCTATAATTATACCAGATTTAATTTTAGAGGAGTTGTTTGAATAGAAGCTGACCAGGTCTTTTTTGTTGGTAGCTTTTCTATAAACATCAAAATTAAGTTCATTATTGTTTTTGTGTAACATGATATGCTAGAGGATATGTATATATATATATATATATATATATATATATATATATATATATAAAAACAATATATGAGAAATAAAATGTTTAAAATTATTTACTTTAAATAAAATAGTATAACTGCTTAACAGAAACATTTAACTGACATACAAAAACATATTTCTCTATTTTAACCTCTCCTTACCACCCACCTATCTTTTTATCTCTTAAATTAAGGTCTTCCCACAAATTAGCAAGGAAGCTGTTGTTATAAGGATGAGGATGACTGCAGTTTAAATTTTACATTTCAAAATAGGGAAGAATTTGTTTTGGACACATTCTGTTATTGCATGTTCATGTGTAAAAACGATTTCCTAGTTGCATATGGGTGAACATTTTGCAAAGATTGATTTACTTGATTGTGGAAAAATAATAGCATACTATTCATACCAATCTAACCTGATTTTCTGAAAGGCAACTTCTGGAACTGACGAGCATAAAACTACCAAAAATGTTTCAGTTGAAAAACAGAAATAAAAAGAAAAGGAAATTTAAGACACACAATAATAAAAAATATTGAACATCAAAAGGAAATACAAGAAAATGAATACAAATACATAGCAATTTGTTTTGTATTATATTACCATGTACATAAGTTCATATCCCAATGATGTGAAAACGTTTATTTTAAACAAGAAATCTATATTATACATTGATTTGATACTTGTGTTCAGATCTTGAATGTTACACTTGTCTTTCCATCATTGTATCCTCTCATCTTCTGTGCTTCATACTTGATAACCTTCTGGGAATTTCAAATTGAGTCCTTTCTTCAATCACAATCAACACATAACTTCCTCAGTAGGCCAAGCATATAAATAAACACTATATTGAAACCTTTAATTCCCAAAAGGCTACCAACTATAAACAGAAAGCTCAAAGGTTAACAGCTGAAACATGACTATAATATCCATGATGAGGATGGTAGTTTGAATAAATAAGTATATAATAATTTCTCATCTCAAAAATTCATTCAAAAACAAATATTTTTCAATATAATATCCTTTAGTGTTAATATACTTAATGTTATACTGTTCCACTAATCACATACAGTAAATATTATATAGTGAAAATTTCAGATCAAATTTCAGTTAATTACTGAGCCAAGCTACTGACTGATTCATCTTCATATTTACAAACTGTTTTAGATCTAAAAGAAAAATGGCTTCTGATAAAACTGTAATAAGAAGATATGGCTTCAAAGACAAAAGTTGTAAATAACAATATTACAAAAAAGAACACATGTATTAATTACTTTAAAAATTAATAAAGATATAAGAGAAATCATATCAAGTTGTACACAGCCTTTTCATAAGGTTCTCATCTTAAGTAATCCAAAGTATAAAGTAGAACTTTTGAATAAGTATTTAGAATGTAGCTTGCTTTTTGTAAGTAGGCATTTCCTTGTTGGTAGTAGATTCCTCTTCTATGTGCTATGTCAGATAAATGGGCAATCATTACTTTCCACAACTTCCTAACCATCATAGCTCTTAGCAATGTTTGTCTTATAACTATACCACACCTCCCTGTTCTGACATCCATTTACACAAGTTCACTAGATAGGTTGCTTTCCTCTGTCCCTCTTGCCTTCAGTATGTCCTGTGAGTGTCAAATTTTTCAGCTTTTCTTTTCTTATTATGTGACCCCAAAATTTCAACTATCTCTTTCTGATTTTATGCAAAATTGCCCTTTCTGTTTCCATTTTCCTTAAATCTTCTTTATTGCTTCATAGGTTCCATTCATGGTATTCTCAGCATTCTTCTGTAGAACCAAGTTTACTCTTCATCTGTAAAGAAATTTCCCAGCATTCACTGCCATATAGAAGGATTTATATCACATTACAGTTTAGCACACTTTTCTTTGTTTTGATAAATACAAGTACACAGGTTGATAGACATAATACACACTATTTAAAATAAAAAGGGGCATCTATTTCAAATACAAGTATCCATTATAATAAGGTTTGAAGTAATAAAAATGTCTGATTAAAAATAAATCCATTAATTCTTTAGAAATTGATACATATGTGTATGTGTGTGTGTGTGTGTGTGTGTGTGTGTGTTATATCACAAATGTTATTTTTAGTGGATACCCATATTTGAGTAGACTCTCTATTTATTTATTAAACAGTATATTTATTTACTTTTGTCTACCAGCCTGAATATTTAAGAAATCTTATTAAAGAAAAGACGTGCCCTCCAGCAAGATTCAAATCTGTACCGCCCTTAGCAGGAGAAACTATTGTTAGATCCGGTGTAGTTTTCACAGTAAAGCTGAATAGTGCCTTTAAGCACAAATTTCTTCAAAGATTCTTGAAACATTCATATCTGCTCAGTTTTGTATTCTAATGTAAACAAAGCAAATTCTAAAGATATATATGCAATTTCTACAGAAGTAACGGATGTATATGATAAAAATATAGTTTGAAGGTATGCTATATTTATGGTTAAAAGGGCTCAATATCAAAGACAGAGAATATGTAAATATAAAAGTGGACAGTAAAATCAACACCAAGCGGTGACAGTCTGTTTCATGCTTGAATGCAATCTTCAGAGCATGGTGTTGACTTGTGTCCTATATATATATATATATATATATATATATATATATAGCTTTCTTTGAAGCTATATATATATATATATATATTCAAAGAAAACAATTTCTTCATATTCTTTTTCACTTTTCAAATTTTCTTCTTGCTTTTTACAAACCCCCGCCCAAGTCTATTCACTCTTATCTCCATTCAACAGGTCACATTCTTATTTTTTATTCCCTTTCTATTCTCTTTTCTTCTCTATTCACTTATCTTTTTCTCCCTGATAATTTCTTTTACTGTTTCCCTCTTTGCAGAATTTTGTGAGAACAGAATGCCTTACAAATAAATAGTGATGTAATTTGTTCACTGAGAAGTCACGCTTTATTATAAACCTACTAAAAAATAGAACCACCTTTTGTAACAACAATAAAATGGTTTCTTTTTAAATTCTGATGTTTTATTTTAACCCATGTGATCTCCTTTTGATTAAACATGAAGAAACACCAGACCCAATAATCTTGTCCATTTATCTTCCACCCAAACACTATCATTTCTTTTCCAGTTCAATTTTATGAGATGTTCACCTTGTTTGGGTGGGAATAAAATGCCTCCTGATTGTTCTGAATGGCTATCTTTTTGCCGATGTCCAAGCACAACAACTAAACTTGGCTTTAATGATTGCTTGACTTATGGGCAATCGATTGAACAGGAAAAGTTTGATTTCATCAGCAATGCAAGCCTATCCAAGAACCAAGTGCATTTTCTTTCAAGTGTGAAGCCATCAGATAGGAAAGAAGGATAAACAACAAATAAATATGGAGGATAGATAATTGGTAAATAAAAATGGTAGGAAAGAGATAAATACAAAGGACAGAAAACAGATAAATAAGAAGCATAGTTAATTGTTAAATATGAAAGATAGACAACAGATAACTAAGAAAGATAGATAATTATTAAATACAAAGGATAGACAACATAAATAAGAAGGATAGATAATTATTAAATACAAAGGATAGACAACATAAATAAGAAGGATAGATAATTATTAAATACAAAGGATAGACAACATAAATAAGAAGGATAGATAATTATTAAATACAAAGGATAGACAACATAAATAAGAAGGATAGATAATTATTAAATACAAAGGATAGACAACATAAATAAGAAGGATAGATAATTATTAAATACAAAGGATAGACAACATAAATAAGAAGGATAGATAATTATTAAATACAAAGGATAGACAACATAAATAAGAAGGATAGATAATTATTAAATACAAAGGATAGACAACATAAATAAGAAGGATAGATAATTATTAAATACAAAGGATAGACAACATAAATAAGAAGGATAGATAGTTATTAAATACAAAGGATAGACAACATAAATAAGAAGGATAGATAATTATTAAATACAAAGGATAGACAACATAAATAAGAAGGATAGATAATTATTAAATACAAAGGATAGACAACATAAATAAGAAGGATAGATAATTATTAAATACAAAGGATAGACAACATAAATAAGAAGGATAGATAATTATTAAATACAAAGGATAGACAACATAAATAAGAAGGATAGATAATTATTAAATACAAAGGATAGACAACATAAATAAGAAGGATAGATAATTATTAAATACAAAGGATAGACAACATAAATAAGAAGGATAGATAATTATTAAATACAAAGGATAGACAACATAAATAAGAAGGATAGATAATTATTAAATACAAAGGATAGACAACATAAATAAGAAGGATAGATAATTATTAAATACAAAGGATAGACAACATAAATAAGAAGGATAGATAGTTATTAAATACAAAGGATAGACAACATAAATAAGAAGGATAGATAATTATTAAATACAAAGGATAGACAACATAAATAAGAAGGATAGATAATTATTAAATACAAAGGATAGACAACATAAATAAGAAGGATAGATAATTATTAAATACAAAGGATAGACAACATAAATAAGAAGGATAGATAATTATTAAATACAAAGGATAGACAACATAAATAAGAAGGATAGATAGTTATTAAATACAAAGGATAGACAACATAAATAAGAAGGATAGATAATTATTAAATACAAAGGATAGACAACATAAATAAGAAGGATAGATAATTATTAAATACAAAGGATAGACAACATAAATAAGAAGGATAGATAATTATTAAATACAAAGGATAGACAACATAAATAAGAAGGATAGATAATTATTAAATACAAAGGATAGACAACATAAATAAGAAGGATAGATAGTTATTAAATACAAAGGATAGACAACATAAATAAGAAGGATAGATAATTATTAAATACAAAGGATAGACAACATAAATAAGAAGGATAGATAATTATTAAATACAAAGGATAGACAACATAAATAAGAAGGATAGATAATTATTAAATACAAAGGATAGACAACATAAATAAGAAGGATAGATAATTATTAAATACAAAGGATAGACAACATAAATAAGAAGGATAGATAATTATTAAATACAAAGGATAGACAACATAAATAAGAAGGATAGATAATTATTAAATACAAAGGATAGACAACATAAATAAGAAGGATAGATAATTATTAAATACAAAGGATAGACAACATAAATAAGAAGGATAGATAGTTATTAAATACAAAGTATAGACAACATAAATAAGAAGGATAGATAATTATTAAATACAAAGGATAGACAACCGATAAGTAAGAAGGATCATCATGGCTTGGCTTTGCAAAACAAAGATAAAAAGGGATTCTGTACACGTCACTTGCAGGCACGTTTGTGATTGATAAGTCCAATGCAGGACAGCTATACACGGTTGCAGTAGTTGAATAAGAAGGATAGATAATTGTTTAATATGAAGGATAGAAAATTGATAAACAGATGTGAGATCCAAATAATGAAAGTGAATTCAATTGTTAATTGTTTATAGATTTTATTAGGATTAAAAGTCATAGACTGATATATATAATTACTGACCTGCTGTAATGGAATAACCAGTCACCCCCATGAATGATTACACTATAGGTAGTAAGAAGTACCTATAAAGTCAACTGTCTACGAGAGACTGGAGGAAGAGCGAGAGAGAAAAAGACACAAGCACATCCGACCATCCAATTAGTGGCACTCACTACTAGATTGACTTGTGTGTATAACTGTACCATATTTCATATTGTACTAGTTGTGTACAATAAACCTTTCTTCTATTATCCACCTGGTGTTAAGTATTTATTCCCTTAGCATGGAATATAACAGGATCATTGCTATCTCTCCTAATCCCTGTTTTACCTACCATTTACACAAGCTCATTAGGTAAGTTAAGCACTGCTTTCTTCTATCCCTGTTGTCTTCAATATACCCTGTGAGTATCAAATCTCCAAGTTCTCTTTCCTCATTATATGCCCTAGAAATTTCAACTATCTTTTTCTGATGCTATGTATAAGTGTTTTTTTGTTTCCATTTTCCCTAAAATGTTGTTGCCACTCGTACGTTCAATCCATGGCATTCTCAGCATCCTTCTGTAGAACTACATTTCTATCACCTCAAGTCTCTTCTTCACTTGTGAGGAGATTATCCAGCATTCACTGTCATATAGGAAGACCGATATTACATAACAGTTCAGTACTCTTTTCTTTATTTCTGATTAAATTTTCCTGTTTCCTAATACATTGCTTACCTTTTGAAAAGCATATTTCACTATCTCAATGCACATTCATATTTCAGTGTCATATTTTCTGTCTCCTGTTAAATTACTTCATAGATGTTTCAATTTTTGCACTTATTAATTTTGGTATCTCCAATTTGTAATTTGTATGTTGGGCTGTACCTTTTGCTGATAACCATACATTCTATCTTCATACAGTTGATGTTTAATCCTTTCTTTTCACTTTACTACCTTTTGTAGGCTATGTTTGCTATCAATACTGTGTCATTTGCATATCTTATTTTGTTAAGATTGTGACCACCAATAATGAATCTGGTAGAACAAATTCTCTCAGGATTGACTCAGTGTAAAGTTTGAATAAGTCTGGTGAGAAGACACACCCTTGTCTTATGTCCCTTTCTATTTTTTGTACTTACTGGATTCATTTTCGACATGCACGTGATTTACTTCCAGTAACAGACTAATCTTCAACAGATTTAATATTCTCCAAATTGAAGATTTTGAAAAAAACAAACAACTGTATTCCTTATGACAAATTTAAGAATGGATTTGCTTTATAAAGGCTCAGGGGTTTTAGAAAGACATGGATGTACTTGTTAGCTAAAAGATATTTGTAGTTATAGTAATGCATATTTACAAGTACTCAAATTTATAAGTCATCACAAAGTTGTTATGTAATATCATTGAGCATTACAAACTTGAAATATTTAAAGACTGACATATGAATATTTTACATGTACTTTAATGTATAAAAAACAGTAAATTGCCAAGTATGCATAATATTCAAAGTAATTTTGCAAGTGTTGTATCATGAAATGGATAAGTCAATACACATATAAAAAGTAGTAGTAATTTATTCCAAACAATAATACAGTGCTAACAGTCGAGAACAGAGTCTACTAGAATAACAGTTAATAGTGAACTTCACCTCAGTTAAACTTCAACTCTCTCAGTAAAAGAGCGTGCTATTTTTAGACCAGTCCATTTTGTGGGAGTGTGCCAGTACTTCACAATATCACCCTTTTTTGAATTTACTATGTATTTTTGTCTTTTTGGGTTTATTTGTATAATCCTTGACAATTTCCTTTTTTGTTTACTCAAATGTCTTTCGTCCATGGCTACTAAAGGCATTGGTACCTTGAATAGGTCATAAATAACCTTCATTGGCTCTTACTTTTGGTTATTCATATCATCCAAGTACCTGTTCCTTATCTGGTTGTGATGTCTCTTAACTGTCTTTTTCAGGTTTTTAATCATGTACATCAATCTCCTGATGTGTTTATCTATAACACCAGCATTCCAGAACTCTTTACTGTACCTATATTCTTTGAAAAAAATCTTTTCTCCTGGTGTATAGGATTTTGTAATTGTGTTTTTTCTTTCTTCTTTTTTTTTCCCATTAGTAACAGCTTGTTGAATACCAATTTTATTTTCCTCACAAACATTAATTCTGCCAGTGACAACCCTGAATTTGTACTTGGGTTTGTTGTCACCTGATATACTCTTAAGAATTGTAGTATCTCGTCAATGGATTTATTTCTGTCTGATTTTTTCAATGTTCACTTGAAAGTATTCACAAATATCTCTGCTTGGCCATTAGATCATGGGTGATATAGTGCGGTAGTCAGATGTACAAATGAAAAGAAATTACAAAAATCTTTTAACTCTTTTGCCATTAATTGCATGCTATTGTCCAATACAATCTTATCTGGAACATTGATTCTTGCAAAAAGTTAATGCAAAAATTTTATCGTATCACATATGTAGAATTTTAAAATGTTATCACCTCTGGCTATTTCAAAAAACTGTCAACTACAATCAAATAGTATTGCCCCTGTATTGGACCTGCAAAATCAATATGCAGCCTTTGCCAAGGTTGGTCTGTATTTGGCCAAGGGTTTAATTTCACCGGTGGTGCCTTTGCTGCCATTGCACAACCTCCACATTTTTTTACATTTTTCTCTTTATCTTTGTCCATATTCAACCAAAAAACATAGCTTTTCATTAAAACTTTCATCCTCAATATATCAGGGTGTCCAGTATGAAAATCTTTAAGTATTCTTTTTTTTAGTGCTTCCAGTATTACCACACATTCGCCATACATTAATATTCCATCACAGATAGAAAAAACTTTCACCATCATTCTTTATGTAATGTTGGCTACTAATTTGCTTCTTTTTCTCTGTGATATACTTGTCTATTTTTTCTTTGATCCTGATTTCCTTGAGCATCACAGGTAATTCCCATATGGTGTTGCATAGCATGCCTTTTATTTTCATTTCTATTCTTAAAGCTGATATCACAGTTTCCTCACAAAGATCACATAGTTTGGGGATTAGTCTGGATAACACATCTGCATGACCCAACTTCTTTGATGGAAGGAACTCCATCTTAAAATTATAATTTAATAATATTGTTCCCCATCTCTGAAGTCGATTTGCCGTATGTGTAGGAATCCCATCTTTGGAAACAAAAATAGACAATAATGGTCAGTGGTCTGTTTGAAGCATAAAGCCCCTTCTATGTATGAATCTATGGAACCTTTTTAATGCAAAAATTATCTATAAAGCCTCTTTTTCAATTTGGCTGTATCCTTTTTCAGCTGGCAATAGGGTCTTTGACACATGTGCCATCACTTTTACTTGGCTGTTGCTTTCTTTGTGTAATATTACAGCACCTAAGCCCAAATTATGAGCATCACTTGCAATAATAATATCCTTATTTGGATTATAATGTGCCAGACTTAAGTCTGATGCTAATATTGTCCTAATTTCCTCAAAAGCACTCTGTCATTCCATATACCAGTAAGATTTGGAATCTTTTTTAACAATTTATTTAGTCTAGAGGAGCTCTCAATACATATATATTTTGGATAAAATTACCACAGTAATTTGCTAAACTCAAGAATGCTTTGTAGTTCCAACACATTTGTTGGAAAATGCCTGGTGTGACTTTTATGCCAAATGGCAGTTTGATGAATCTCTACAGATATATACTTCGCACATTCTTCGTTGACAGGAATCTGAAGGTACACCTCAGACAAATCCAGTTTTGAGAACACTCTGCCACCATTCAATTTCGCGAATGTGTCTTCTGGAGCTGGCAGAGGGTAATTGTATGTTTCCAAAGGATCATCAAATCCAGTAGAAAAATCTACACAGATTCTAATATTATTATTTTTCTTTTTCACATAAACGGCAGGGCTTGCCCACTTACTGTAGTGTGTTTTGCTTAAAACACCAATTTTTTCTAAACAGTCCAATTCTTTACTAATGGAAACTTCCACTACAAAGAGTACTCATGTTTTTGGTCTAAATATAGGTGTCACATTATCTTTCAGTTTAAATGTTGCTTTAGCTCTGGTGCACCTGCCAAGACCCTCAGAAAATTTCAGGAAATTTTACCATTAATTCATTTTTTAATTCATTAAATTTGAATGTTAATACACATTCAAATTTTTTCTTTGTCAGATGTTGGTATCTACTGTAAATTTCAAATCCTTCACTGCCAAATGTTGTATTGTAAAATAGATAAGTTGATAGACATAAAAAGTAATATTACTGAAGAATAATACGGTACTAACAGCCAAGAACACAGTCTATTGGAAAAACAGTTAATCGTGAACTTCACCTCAGTTCTGTTCAACATCCACTCTCTCAGTAAGAGAGCATGCTATTCATCTTTTTAGATCAGTCCATCTTGTGGGGGTGTCCTGGTACTCCACAACAAGTAAGGAAATGCTCTCAATTTTTGTCCTGCAAAAATGTATAGTATTCTGAATTTAAAATGTCCATTTTAACAAACCAATTGTTCTTATAATTAGATGTAATATGTACTTTTGTAACTCTTAGCAGTAGCTTTAATTATCAATATATACAGTGATTAGGGTTGCCAGACGTTCCTTATATACTGGACATATACTGGTTACGTATTGAATAATTTTGTCCCCTGTCCCATACTGACCTTTCAGGAACATGCCAAATATTTAGCTCATTTTCAAATTTTGTAATAAAAATATATTTTTATTATTACTACTTTCTCGTGGTTCTTGGCTGTAACTTTATAAGTAATTATTCTTTTCTCAGATTCTCTCGATAAAAAAAACCTCAAATGTAACAAGAAAACTAATGTTGCTAGAAGTTTGTACAAAAAACGGACATGTTTATTTCTCTGTTGTCTGTATTAAATATTTTCAAATGATTTCACTTTTACAGTAATTTCTTTTTCTAAGCTTGTATTAAATAATTTTCAAATGATTTTACTTTTATTTTCCTCATTAAAATCATTGCTTTATGTTTTAACTTGTCTCTTATAATATATTGGTATGAGTGTGTAGGCATGTATGTGTATGTATATATATACATACATACACACACACACACACACACACACATATATATATATATATATATATATATATATATATATATATAATAATACATATTATCCCTCACTGATAGGATGGCTTGGAGTTTCATGTGCAATACAATCTTCAGGTGCTGAGGCTTATACCGAGTACCTGAAGATTGCATTGTGCATGAAAGAGAAGCCACAAATGATTTTGGTTATAATATATATTTGTTTTTTATATATTATACTTTATTTTCCATATTTTTTGCTACACGTGTTTCAGATCTTGTGACTTTCATCAGGCGAAGAATTGTTATTTCCACATATTTAAAGGAATTAATTTTATCTCATGTTTTCTTATGTTTAATTATTGTCTTTTGCATGTGGTAGTAATTCAAATTATTCTTGGACTGCAGTGTAGCAAAAAATATGAAAAATAAAATATAATATATAAAAAAATCGACATTATAAACAAAAACATTTGCAGCTTCTCCTTTTTCTTTAATATATACATATATATACGGAGAGAGAGATTTTAAGAGTGTCCTGCATTACTAATCTGGCAACCCTAATAATGATGCTTCTGTGCATGAGACTTTTTTTGTTATATATTATGTCACCTTGACACAGAAAATCATGTTGTACACTTTGGATTATGGAATAATACCAACATTTGACAAAGCATTTATCTTGAGTGTATTTCATTGAATGTGCTTTTAAGTCTCATGCTCCATTATACATTTCTATAATTGTTAATAGTCAGAATAATTCTTGCTTAACACTTTCTCACTTATTCTGATCACAGTTTTGATCTGGAAAACATTACTTTTTGTTTTAATCGCATTCACCCTAAGCAAGGCAGTAAAGCCACCAAGACACTAAGGATGTGAAAGTATTAGAAAGTAGAAACATTACTATGGTGTGATAACAAAAGAAGAGTCATCTGGAGGGCAGTAGATAGCCATTAACATTGCATTCAAATTTTTGATGATTAAAGTTAACTGGAAAGCATGAAACCAGAAAGGGAGTTCCACAAGCAAGAAGTGCGAGAAAAGAAACTGTTAGCATAAAACATACAGTTACATCTAGCCAACTCAATTGTAAATTGATGAGACCTCATCTCCAATCTAGTACTGCACTTAAATTCATAAAGTCTAGGTACCATAGCAAAGAGTTAACCCGAACAATTACCATGAAAGAATTTATAGAAAAGGCACAGGGTGGTAACATTACAGCAGTGGGAAAAAGACTGAAGATGGGATGCCAGATCAGGACCAATAATATTACTAATTCTTCTTTGCATTTTATCAAGGATCTCTAGATATATAGCAGGAGCACCGAACCATATGTGGCAGCAATATTCTAATGGTAAACTTATAAATATGTAAGATAGATTCTGGAGAGAAAAATTGTCAAGCATAGCACAGTGAACCACATTCCTTAGCAGCTGACCTAGCATTAGATTCAATATAGTCTTTCCACTTCATGTCAGCCTGAGAAGTCACAACTAATCACTCCCCTGGAGGTTTGCATCAACCATGTTGATGGAAGGCAGAAAGGGGTCCCTCAGATGATTAATAGAGAATAGTTTAATTTTGGAGGTGTTAAAATTAACAAGCCATCCTTTGCCCCAGTTAATAGCAGAGTGAAGGTCATTTTTTTAGATCAGCTGCCAATTTGACCTTATTGAACTGATCAGACATACTATTGAGACAGAAGTAAATGGTTAATCACAAAATAGTTTTACCTCTCATTATCTGCTGATACTTTGAAATTGGTATTTGGAATTGGTAGTTAGATGACCTAACCTTAATAACATATGATTCATAGGTTATCAACTTGGAGCAAGAAATCAGCAAGCAAAGTCTGAATTCTGACCATGTTTATTGCACTCACTTTCACACAAATAACCTTGGGTAAGGTACGAATTCACCTCTTCTCTTGCTAGCTATGGGCTAAATAGCAGGGCTGAGTGAGATCTTTCCATGGTTGGTAGCCAGTCTAGGCAAAAGAATAACTCTAAATTCAAAACCCAGCCACCTGAAGCTGTACAAAGATGGTTAAACATGGAGGGCAGATATTATGTCTGTGAAACAAATATACAATAAACTTCAACAACTATGGATGGGACTACTAGATTAATTGATTGATAGTTTTTTACAGCTTATTGACCCTTTGTAGAGCATTTGCACATAACTAATATAACAAACCTGAATAGAATTGGAACTCAGCTCTCTGATTTTCAATTCCAAGCCTTTATCCATTGCATCACTGCAATTGCCATCTTCTGTTGCCTTTTCCTCAATTCCCACTATACCCAGTCTTTTCTCTCACTTTCACTCTCTGTAACCCATTCCATGCTAGTGGCACTCCCACCTTACTTGGGGTGAAATGCTTAAAAAAAAAAACCCTAAAAGAACTGTACAACAAGGTAGTCAGTAAAAGCAAGGAAGGACTAAGTGTCAATTGTAAGAAGACAGAATGTGTGAGCAACGGGGACAGCCCAAGATGAATTACATATCAGATGTTAAAACCAATCTAAATATTTGGGAAGTATGAGAAGAGATGAGAAATGGTGTTACATAGAAATCTGTAGGTATATAGGAACCGTGAAAATGCTTTACAGGAAAAGTATTAGAGGGGTCAAAATATTTTTAAAAAGTGCCAGATTACTATGTAATATCTAATCTTTGATATGACGGTGAATACTGGACAATTTCATTAAAGATGAAGAATAAACTTGAAGCAACAGAAAAGTGTATCTACTGCTTAATGTTGGGAATACCATGGTCATAACATATGAGAAACAAGGAAGTTTTAAGGAGAATAGAATCCACATAGAAATAGTTGCTAACAATCAGAAAGAGACAGCTGAAATTTTTGGTGTACATAATGAGGAAAGAAGGCTTGGAGAATTTAATACTCAGAGGACACATTGACTTACAGCTATATCATGTTGAATCACCAGTTCTCTTACGACCACCAAAGTTAAGCAATGTTGAGCCTGGTCAGTGCCTAGATGGGTGACTAATTGGGAATATAAGGTTCTGTAAGTTTGGATGTGCAGGAGGTGGATTCATATCTTTCCCAAGGGTATTTGCATGTAAGTGAATATAACAAACCCAACGAAAATTGGAACTCAACTCTCTGATTAGCAATTCCAAACAATTATCCATTACAGCACCTGCACGCCCAAGCTTATGGCACCTGCACATCTAAGTTTACAGCACCTGTTATTCACTAGCATTGACCCATCTAGGTACTGACCAGGCTTGACATTGATTAACTTTGGTGATCATATGAGAACTGGTGTTTTGACATGATATGGGTGTAAGACGAGCCTACTGGAGAGAAATTATCCAGATTGTTATTTACACCAACAGGCATTGGGCCCCAAAAAGGATGGATAGATGGATTGGATTCATAGATGATAATGTGTTGATGGCATATTCTGATAAACAAAAAAAAAGAACTGTAAGACAAGGTAGTCAGTGAATTATAGGGAACTGGGGTTTCAATATGATGTGGCTGTAACCCTGAAACACATATCTATAAAAATATATTTCTACACACTAAGAAGGAAAATGCAATTTAAATCTTGTTACAGGCAGAGCAGAAAACTGCCTATCAACTTCCTTCAGAAGAGTTACAATGATAAAGATCAAAGCAGAAGATAAACATTGTTCTCCAAAAGCTATAAGTATAAAGGAAAATACAGATAATTACTGTTCATCAATGGCTATTTGAGATAATTAACTTCTAATATGAGAGTCGATCACTGGATTCAAAGTAGAAGTCTTCCAAATTGTCTTATATATTTACTGAGCATTGGAATAGTGAAAAATGCCTTTCAAAATCTAAGTGAATTATTAGGAAACAGGAAAATTTTGTTAGAATCAGTGAAAAGAGTATTGAACAGTAATGTAATATCAATCCTCCTATATGGCAATGAATGTTAGACAATTACAGATAAAGAAGAGACTTGAGGCAATAGAAATGTGGTTCTACAGGGGATGCTGAGAATGCCATGGCCTGAACATATGAGTAACAAGGAGGTTTTAGAGAAAATGGAAACAAAAAGGACCCTTATACTTAGAACTAGAAAAAGACAATTGAAGTTTCTAGGGCATATAAAGAGGAAAGAGGGCTTGAAAAATTTGATACTCACAGGACAGATTGAAGGTAAGAGGGATAAAGAAAAGGAGCAAATAACCTACCTAATGAGCTTATGTAAATGATTGGCAGAACAGGAATTAGGAGAGATGGCAAAAAGATAAATCTTACTCAGAGCTACAAAGGAAAGGAAGTTGTGAAGATTGCCAGCATTCTGAAGGGACATGGTACATACAAGAAGATATCCAGATATGTGCATTTATATGTTTTGATACTAAAGCGTGCAGAGATACACTGATCATCACCAAAACAGTCAATCTATATATAAATAATTCATCATTTTTTTATGAGTACTATGAATTTGACAGTTGGATTCCCCAGATCTGTACATGTTCCATGTTGACACTGCCAGAGCAATGCCACCATGCTGAGAAAAGAACAGTAGATGTTTCAAAAGTTAATACATAAATATGCTCCATTAAATAAGTTTATCGGTGTGAGAAGCAGAAATAGATAAAGATGAGTGTCCAGTATTTTAGAATCATTGTCAGTTATCTCTTCAACTATAAATTTGGGATTTATTTCTTTGCCTTGGTATATTACTTTGGTGATTGATCTCATAGCTTTTTCTTCTAAATAATTTGTCCTGTAACTGAACAGTATGTGTATGTTATAACGATATAATATCTTGTGTAATTTTATATATCCGCAAACAATATATAGAAAAATATGACAAACTGGAAAGGTTTTTATGTGAGATGTTAGGATGTCATTGGACAGGGCTTTGTTGACCTTGCCATATCTACACATGCGCATGAAACGAGAGATGCAGGTAGTCTCAACATTTTTTTAAATATATTTTTGAGAGAATTTTTTTTTTCTCAGTCTAGCCAAAATCATCTGTATTCTTTTTCTTTTTCTCTCCATCACCTTTGTCCCTGACTATCCCACACTGTGACAATATATGATAAAAATATAGTTCTAAAGTATAATATATTTATGGGTTAAAGAGCTCAATATCAGAGATAGAGTGTATGTAAATAACCTACCTAATATAAAGAAGAATATGATATATAAATTTTTACATATCAGAACACTGTTGGGTAATTGTATGACAAAATGTAATGCATTTTGTTCTCTAAAGGAACTTCTGATGAAGACCTTTTAGAGGACTAATGCGCTGCATAGATTTTTTTTCTATTTGTCATTTAAGATATGTGTGTGGGGGGGGGGTGTCTACATGTACAAACACACATACGTTAATAAATATATGTCTTAAAGAGCTTATGATTGTGAAGTTGTGTTTAATTTAATGCTTACTAGTATGAAAAACAGAAATCGTGTGTTTTTTCTAATCATTTAATCCCAAGCAAGGTGATAATGCTACCAAGATGCAAGCTGTTGCTGGGAGTGAAAGAGAAGGAGAAGACTTTAGTGATGAGAAAGTATAATAAAAGAACAAGAGAAAGGAAGACAAAAGATGGCAATTGACATGTTTGGTGATTGTAGGCGACAGGTAAGCAAGAAACCAGGAGAGAGTTCCATGGGCAAGAAGTGCAAGAAGAGAAACTATTAGAATAGTACACATGTTTATATTTATAGAACCCATTTAAAAATTGAAGAAATAAAAATCAAGATTTAAATAGTATAACTAAGATCTCAATTCTGTGCAAAAGTAGGATCAGACACACAAGAAATTAGGATTAGGGTCAAATTCAGATTTCCACACTAGCATGTATTGAGCGAGGTTGTTTCAGACTCAGCTCAAAGCCGACAATCATTTCTGTGTCATACGCTCAAAAAAGAAAATGTAAGCTCACATCCAGGAAAATAATTAAACAATCTTTTCCCTCCTAAAAATCAATATTAAAAATTGGGAAATATATTTGTTAACCAATAAAACATTACTTTGTGTGTGAGGAACTTTATAACTTATTTCTTTCAGCTTAAAAGAAAACAAAAATTATTTTTATACTCAATAATAACATTTTTTGAATTTGTAAAGCTGTGTTTGAAGATTATTTAATTTCTTCACTTTTTACCTACTTTACCCCTCTACATATTTAGTTATTTCAACAGCACTGAGGCTGTTTGCATTCATTTTATACTATTGCCCTTAGGGAAGGCATGAATCCATCTTCCCTGCCACTTGATTTTTGGTGTTGTAGTAGGGTAGACTGAACTATTTAGCTGTGGTAAGGCAATCAGTGTAGAAGGTCAACTGTGAATTTAAAACCATCATTATGCTCTAGCTGCTTCTATTGTTACCATGGTTATAAGATGCATGACTGCAGTTCAAAGTAAACAGATTTTTTAAAAATTAAACTTCATTTAAATGTTTTTCATGTTTCTCTCACTTTGTCTTCTGCCAGTAATACTTTTGTATTATTGTAAAATCTATAACATTTTTAAAAAAATAAATTTATTACTGTATGAAAATTTTTTGCAAGTTTGTTTTTTCATATTCAATATGCAAATTATTGAGTACATCTGTATAATTCTTGGCAACACAGAAATGTTCCCTTTTCCTTGAAATTGATGTTTTAATTTAATGTGCTAATCATCTTAAGATTAAATAAAATATATTTGATTATTATTATCCACTATCTATATCAACCAATCAGAAGTGGTCACAACAAACAAGCTTTATAAGTCTATGGAAATTGCCTCTGCAAAATTATACAATCATTTATCAAAATGGAAATCACTGAAAATACAGATTTTTATTTTTTATTTTTGATGGCATTGCAACATTTCTGATTAATTTTGCTAGCTAAGTATTTTATATATGTTATGCATTTTGTTTAAACAAATGCACACTCTCTCTCTCTCAATTGATAATGTATAATCTCCATTATTAGCCTATTTAAATTTATAACCATTATGATTTTTTACCTTAGATAAAAGTGTAGTAACTACCTGATCTTCAGATGAGTGATTGATTGTTTTTTAAAGCTTATCAACCTTTTAAAGAAAAAGTTTTATATTGTAAGAATTTTTGGGGAGAGAATAATGATTTAGTGATACAAGTATTACTAATTAGCCCATAACTTGGACAAGAATAAGTGGATTCATACCTTTCCTAAAGGTAATTGTTTGTAAGTGAATGTAGCAAACCCAATGGAAATTGGAACTTGCCTTTCCAATGAATCAATTCATTATCCATTACACTATCCATATATCCAAGCTTATAGCAACTGGTATTCCCAAGTGGTCAGTCATCTAGGTACTGACCAGGCTTGACATTACTTATCTTCAGTGATCATACAGGAATCAGTGTTTCAACATGATATGGCCATAAGGCACAGACTTTTCATTATATTTTTGAGTGAGAAGGTTAATATTATTATTATTATGTGAGTGAGAAAGTAGGAAATAAAAAGTTTGAGAGAAATGAAAAAAAAAAACAGGTGAAAGGGAATAAATATATATATATATATATATATATATATATATATATATATATATATATATATATAGATAGGTATTTTGGCCTGAAGATCACATTCAAGCATGAAAAAGACTGTTGCCACTCAGTAGTAACCACCATGTCCCCATTTATATTTATATATGCTCTATTCCTGATATTGATCCCTTTTTCTCATAAATATAGCATCAGTTCAGCTACTGTCCGGTTCACACTCCTCCTCAATCTTTTGAACAGGAGTAGAGGTTTATCCCTTGTTTCCTGTTTAGGATTTGGTTTCCCATTCCTTCTGAACTCTTTTCATTCTCTTTCACTCTCAGTAGCCCCTTGCATCTTAGTGGCACTATCAATGTTTGGCATCCATTGTATTGAAATGCATAACCTGGCTGACCAAATTCAGCTTTCAAGTCCTTTTGTTTTTGTTTTTATTGCTATTGTCTTTAAATGTTCCACATTGTAATATGTGGTGAAGAAAATTATGACTTACCTCATCAAAACAAGTGACAGTGTGTCGCATGTGTTATCTACCTGCCAGTGAAAAAAGAAAGGTTTGCGTGACTTCTCATTTTATGTAGAGAACGTCATGCAAATTTCCATGCCCCCTCAACCAATCACTGACTTTCCAATATACATATAAGCCGAGTGCCCTGAATGACAGGACAGGTGGTTTTCTGGTTCACTGCGGTGTGTGATAGAAAGTTTTGTGACCTATGAACTAAAGATTTGCAACTTTTGACCTGCATATTTTTGCTTTTATTAGGTTGGTTCAAAAATAATGTTGTTTTCTCACATGAAGTTGAACGTCAAAAAACGACATTATTTTTGCACCAACCTAATATTTTTGTGATTTCTAAGATTCTTTAACTACATATCAGTAGTTTTGTTAAGAAAAACATATGTCTCTGATCCTGGATATAAATTTATCAAGGAAGATTCAGAAATGAGTACACTTTCAATGCACTTTTGCTATAATAAGTTACTATCCGCTTTAATTAAAACTATATAATGGGAGAGATACATGGAAGAAAGGTAGTATTTACCCCGTAATGGCCATTGTTACATCCATGATATAATGACACTGTAATTCACAGACAGAATAGAATGGCTGAAAGGAAAAGGAATGACAAACATGCTTTGCCTGGAGAGAGACTTTTATACCACTAAGACATACACAAAACTATATATACATGTGTCCTACACAGAGAATAATATATCACATATATCTACACAGAGAGCAGTGTAAGGAGAAACAAAAAGGGTGGGTCTTACATATAATACGGAGATTCTTCTGTTTCTGGAGATAACGTTTAGGACTCCGGATCCAAATGGCCTAGATTTATCTACTGTCCCAGGTGAGTACATATTCCATGAAGAGTAAACAGCGAGTCTTGTATTTTCCCAAATTGAGGACTGTCAGCCAGAGTTTGTTTTTTTTTATCTGGGAAAGATATATTCTCAGAGTGAAACAGCTACATGGATTTGTAAGCTGTATCATTTGATAGCTGGCTGCCCCAGGTAGGACAAACAAACATGTGTCTCTTGACATCAATAAGCTTACTGACTGAATGACTGGCCACTTTCTTCACTGTATGAAGTGATGTCATTAAGCGGCTGTCACATGACCCATGTAACTTATCTCTACCAAAGGGAGATAATCACCTTCTGTATCGCTACAACTACATTCTTTAAGACAAAGTCAGAATTATTATAATGAACAACTAATTCATTGACTGTATTGTTCTGAAAAAAATTTTGTTTTCAAATAATCATTTATTTCAATTCATAGATGTTTCAATTATGTATTTCCTAGGATTTTTGTAACTGTCTGCTTTGTAAATTCCTGCTTCAAGTTTAAAGTTGTTATGATTTTGTTTTGCATTAATTAAATCTCTTATTGTTTTTGAAGTAGTTGTAACAAATTTTATATTAAGTTCCAATAAATTATTTTCAGTTGTAGTTGGTATTGAGTTAGTAGGTTATATCATATGCTTAGTTTCATCAAATCATCAAAAATCCACTCACAAAAATGATCTCATAAACTTTTATTTACATGACAACAACAAAATAAAATCCAGAATAATTATCGGTTTCTACTTAGAATTTGTAGTTCTCAAGATTTACACAAAGAGAAATTCACTGAAAATACTTTCAAACTCCTCCAATATGTAAACTATTTTATATATAATTTCAAAAAGAAAGCTTACAGAATCCAGAGAATTAATAAAGAAAATAACAAATAATTTTGATAAAACTCTGCATATAATACAACCTACCAACTTTTGAATGGTTATGATTCTCTTCCTGAAAGACAAAAGTATTGCTGAATGGCATTTCTCAATTTTTTTATTATTGGTGGCCTCTATCACCTTTTTCTTATTAAATATATTTACTGTTACTTAAGTTTTTCAATCAATTTATTAAATAAAACAAAACTAATATGAAAATCTGACACTGCCTGTTGAGGGTTTATCAGTCCCTTGGACTATTAAAATGTGAATGAGTCTCACAACTCAAAGATGATTTTTGTATTTTGTTTTTGAGGATCCAAGCTATTTCATAGGGGTCATTCAATGGTAGTAAATATTTGATTATACTCTAACCAGTCTCTGTATATTGTTTGGAGACTTTCAGCCAAAATTCTGCTAACTCCAATTTTTTAAATAAATTGTTCAAAATGCCATCTTTATATATTTTTAAAAGTGAAATTATAGAAGGAAATTAATCAAAGCAAGAAAAAAAAGTAAGATTGTATAGAAAAATGAATAGAAAAAATTTGGATTTAAGGGCTGCTTGAGACCAACCATAATGTTTTTTTCTGTTAATTAAAATCTTCTATTTATATCAGTAGATATACTGAAATAGAATTGTAAATTATATCTGATCACACAATTTCTGCTTCAAGAAAAATTTATTTTTCAGCATTAAGCAAAAATTTTAGAAAATAAAGTAATTATAGTGGTGACCCCAAAATTTTTACTGTAATGATTCAAAATTGGATTGCATTCCATGAATTGAGAAATTCTGTTGTAGAATACTTATTTATTCAATAAAATCTCAAGAAATTGACAATTTCTTCTTCATCATATAAGTAAATCAGTTACTGTCTGCCATTATCCTGTTATCAATATCTCAATGTTAATAGAGTAATGCTTATTAAGCTTTCAAGCAATTCTTCCCATTACGCAGTAATAATTCCTTATAATCATCCAATTTCTGTTTGTAGGTGTATTATCATAACAGCAAAAATAGCACATCATAGCAAAATTTTGTGAGGGCTATACTGTTAAATTATTCTAACTTGAAGAATAATTCTGTTTCCTGCTTAATTTTCAACTCAATGTTGATTCTGTGATTGTATTCACCCCTGTAATAATGATTCAATTTTTGTATTCTGGTGTGTTTGCTATCAAAGCTCAGAAGTAAATCATAGCAACATTGGAAGAGGGAAAGAGATAAAAAGATTACTATTTGCTGTATAAAATAAAAATATCCATGAAAAGATAAATTTATTTTGTAAAATATATTACTATGTATTTTATATATAGAAATGAAATTATTTTACAAAATAAATGAATTGTTATTTCAATGTTATTTCTTTTTCATTTCCATACTTTATTACAAAAACATTTTTAAAATTGTAAGCATCTATGTTCAAAAATCCTTTAAGATTAAGCTTCTGCTGATTTGGAGTTAGTAATACAACTAAAGCTAACTTTCAATTCTTAAACTTAGTTGGAATTTGGTTAATTAAACAGTTGTTCCACTTTTTTATTCATTTGCAAATAATTATATGAAATCTATAAATAGAAAATGACTTAAAAATGAGCTTAAAGGTTTAAGTTAGTTTTAAATAATTCCTTATATCATTAGACAAGTATAATTTTCCAAATTCTTCATATTTCTTGTATCCATTTGTTTTTAAGAGGAAGAAAACACGAATGAAAAGGAAAAAAACAAATGCATCTGAATTTGCTAAGAGAATGATTGATATTGAAAGCAAAATGAGACTAAAAAAAGATATAATTTCCTGAAAAGTTAAAAAAAAAAGATGAGAATTGGATTTTTTAAAAAAGATGTACAAAAGAGAAATACTCAACTTGGCAGTGGATCACCACATCTAAGGGAAAATGGCAGGACATTCAGGAGAAAATCTAATCAGTTATCAAGTAATGGCAATGCCATCAGTGTCTCTTTACACCTTGTCACCTTCACTTACTAGAATTTATTGGGGAGTCACTATTAAGTGGCAGGCTAACTGGTGGTGGGGAGGTAGGAGAATTTCTTTATAGAAACTGATAATCAAGTCAGACTTATCAGGTGACATTTTAAAGTTGATAATATGATTTTGCAAACTTCAGATCTCAGTAGATTCAACTATCATGTCACACATATCACTGCTTACTTGAATAGAGATATACAAGGGGAAAATAAGTATTATACAACTTGCAAGATATTTATTTAATGCATAAATTTACTTTGTCATTTCATTTTGCATTCTATGTTTGAAAAGTTTTTTTATTAGTGTTAATTTTTAAATCAAAACACCTCAACTGTGTAAATTTAGAGTGAATGAAAGCATTGGGAGTTTATTAAATAAATATTATGGAAGGCTCCAAATACTTTGTATTAGGTGTGTGCAAATGTTCCCAGCAATCATTTATGAAAACTAGAGATTGAATCTCCTGTTAAAAAACAGTTTTTTGCTGGTTAATTATGAACAAACCTAATATAGACACCATTTTAAATGTACCTTTATATATATATATATATATATATATATATATATATATATATATATATATATATATATATATATATATCAGGTGGAGTGAAGATAGAAATAAACACCAAGACACTCAATCATAAAATGATAAAAAAAATGGTTTCTGAGTCAGAGGATCCATGCACCCTTCTAGTTAATAATCCTTTTAAAATAAATATTGAACATTTTTCAACCAATGGGTTGTGTTCCTACTGGCAATAAAAAACATGCTTCATAATCCCTTTGAAGAGTAAGTAAAATCTCTACATGGACAAATCCAGTAAAGACAAGGAGTGGTAACATACTGCAACAGATTCATGACACCACTGCTTAACAGAAATTCCCTTATTCATTCACCGGTCTTCCTTACCAAGCTACATAACATGTACACTGTTCCTCACCAAGCTACATGACACTCATTCACCTGTCTTCCTTACCAAGCTACATGAAACTTTCCCTTTTTATCCCAACAAACAAGATCTTTAATGCAAGATCTTTAGCACTCATACAAGCCGAGAAAAATTTAGTTGTAAAAACATGAAAATAAAAATATTTTATATTTAAAAACCTTTCTTGCCTTTTTTTTGTTGTGAGTTGGTTCAATTCTTCAACACACACACACATATACATATATATATATATATATATATATATATATATATATATATATATATACTAAATTCAGTCTAGTAAAAATCCATAATAGCAGAGCATTCAATGAGAAGTAGACTCACCAATTGTCTGTGTTACTACTAAAAATACATTATATATAATGCAGGTAATAATATATATATATATATATATATATATATATGTATGTATGTATGTATGTATGTGTGTGTGTGTGTGTGTGTGTGTGTGTGTATGTATTATTAAAGAGTATAGACATTTTGTATGTATTGAGTTTTTCCATCTTCCTCTCCAAATTGTGAATGATCCTTAGCAAAAATTGCAGTTGTTGATATACAAAATTTCCAAAACTTTTATAATGACTGTGTCCAAGTTTTTGACTTGTGATTCATCCTCAGGGGTGTGCAATTTGTGTATTTCATGAGAACTGAAAGCTTTCATGAAATACATTCATGAAGCCTCATTCCATTGGAATACCTACCCTTTAAAAGACTAAAAATAAGCACAATTTTCTTGTTTTAAGACTCGCACAGAAAATAGTTAATAAATGAAAAAAGATCAATCAACCCACCAGAGAACTTTGCCTGTCTTAATGTATGTTGGTAATTTTAATCACTTTTCTGAATTTTCATTTTTTTTTCTTTCACCTTACTATGTGCATTTAAGTTACTTCCTAGTAGTTTTTTTTCTCTCTTTCCTGGTTTTAAACTTTCTGCTAATATGTGACACTGTAGCTGTGTGTGTGTGTGTGTATATATATATATATATATATATATATATATATATATATATATATATATATATGCACATGGTAACGTCTGCATAATTTACATGCATATTAATTTATTGTTAATTCTTGAAGCCAGTACATTTAATGGAAGTTTTTCCAGAAAACTTTATAGTTGTTTCACACACCTTAGCCATACCCCTACCTCCAATCCGTAATGCTTCTACTTTGTAAACTTTAATTTTCTTTTTTTTCTCTCGTGAATAGATAAATTTCCCTTGCTCTTGTAACCATCTACTATACTAATTCAAATGTAGATAGAGGCGGCACATGCATCCCTGAGAAACCCTCATTACACCACCTTCTCTCAATGGGTCTTTTAGTCCTCAAATACATGAGCAAGCTTGTCTCGAACTAGTACAATGTTTCTGGCCCAAGGAGAACGTCTGTTACCTTGACATCTGGATAGACATGACATGTCCACTTAAAGCATCATGCATGTATCTTCTTTACTTGGTTGATTGCCCCTTCATTAAGGGTGCTGAAAGTAGATGTTTTCTGGTGTTTGGCATTATCCATCTGATAACCATGGCTACTCACTCCACAAAAATCTTTTGGTATGACACAGTGAGCCAACTTTTCTAGTATTTGACATAGCAATTTATTTGATATAGTTGCTCCACTTTATGGCAGTGGAAAACGTGAGTCCAAGAAGGTGTAGAGTGTTGCTCTCTTGGAGTAAAGCATCAGCCATTCTGATGGCAGACAGAAAAGCTTCTCTGTGGTGATTAAATGAAAGCAGTTTTGTTTTGGAGGCATTATTATAATATCCTACACTAAAGCTACTAATACAAAAAAGATAAAAAGAGATATCATTTTGGTTTTGTTTTTATTTATTACTGAAAAGCCATCAACTGGTGAAGAGTGGAGATATGAAAATTAGAACTGTAAATGTTTCATTATTTTTGTTTTTGAATGAGTTATTGGAAAACATGGACCTTCATCACCACAAAAAACAGAGTATCAAAAGAACATATTTTTCCTTGACACCACTATTATTTTAACTACCTTCACTCCTTAGTAATGTTTGTTTTAAAAAGTGATGATTAGAATTGTAATAAAACCTAAACATATGATTAAAGTGAATTTATACATATTTTTGATTAAGAGAATTTACAACAAAAATATTAGACACCATTTATTTATTATACTGTTTATTTTCAAGAATAACTTTATATTTAAAACATTATAAAAACTAATACAATGCAATATTTATCATTTACCAATTTCTAAAGAAATAAATATGAAAACATTTTTTTTATTCATAAATTTATAAACATTTACTAAATTATTAAAATATGTGAACCAACTATGAAGAAATCCTTATTATTTACCATTTTATAAAGTCTGAATCAATTGGCAATTAGCCAATGTTTTTTCTAACCATTCCAATAAACAATATAATAGTGTATATAAACAATCTAATAAATAAAGTGTTTATTATTTTTGTTGTAAATTCTAAAGAATGAAGAAAATGTATAAATTCACTTTCTTCATATCTTTTTACTTCAGATGTATTGTTCTAAGAATTAGCAAATCAGTTTCTTTTTCCTCGCCATCTCACTTGCATTATTTCATTCCTTTTCAAACATTCTTCATGAATATTTTTCATCTACTTATGAATTCACTCTCACTTTCTTTCAGATCTGAATAACAAAACATATATTCACATGCACAATAATATATATTGGTAAAGAAATATATATAAAATAGGTATAGTTACAAACTTATCACCTGTTCTGAAACACAACAAAGACTCCAGACATGACAAGTAATAGACAAATCAGCTGGAATGCCAATGGAAACAGAAATAGGATTCAGCAGAAAAAATACAATTCATGTTTAGATATGAAAATAAGTTGAATAAAGAGAGAAGAAATATTATTTTGGTATTGAATTAGTGCATTCAATCTGTTAGAAATCTATTTCTGATTTTTCTTTGCTGAAATTAGAAAATCTAATTTTTGAGTTTTAAGTCTTTGATTGTTGATGTGTTATGAAAATATAAACATATTAAAAAGGGTTGAATAAGTAAATAAGAAAAGAATATTCTTAACAATACATAAAACACTTTCATTTGTGAATTTCCTGCAGAGGGGTAAGACACCCACTTCAAAATGAACCACATTCTCAAGTATCTAACTCAAATGTAAACTGGAAATATGTTGACCTTTTGACTCAGTGGTAAATCAGGCCTTTGTCAACCTTTCTATTAATTCATTGTAGTGATAAAACTTATATTCAACACTGGGAGATACAATCAGGTTACTCCACATATCCACCAGCCAACCAGGTCACTCCACATGTGATCAATATTATGCTCATTTGAAATTTTATCATCTATTACATTTTGAAATATTTTATTGGCTAAGAAAATTCATCATTTTGTAAAATCCACTTTAATTTATCCAAAGTATAAAGAACCAAAATTTTTATTTAAAATTTGTTTGGTGTATTCTATATTCCACTAGCAAATGATATTCATGTGCATATATGTTTTTAAACAGTATGTAGTGATATGTAAATGACTGCCTAATTAGCATAGCTAAGACATAGACTATATAAATACCCAAGCAGTAAGGGTAGAGCAGATTTAGGTATGTGAGATAAAAGACTAATGCTGGACTGATAATATACAAATCACACTTCATAACACAGTAATTATCTTCTCAAATTTAAACTGCTCTTGTTGACAAAAGATTTCTCACTTGCTAACAATGATTGAAGAATTTTGGACTGAAACAATTCTAAATTCAAACACAGTGGGTCCTGATTATGCAATTCAAATACATTCAAAGTTGGTTAGATTTGTAGTTAAATAAAAGCATGTAATCCAAAGAATTTGACATTCTGTTCACACTGCTGGACAGAAAAAAAAGATCACATTTTGCTCTCCTATTAAAATATGCATGAAAACATTTTCTTTATTTCTCTTTATCAATTTATTCTTATTTGGTAGTAAATAGCAGTAAGGTGTTAATTTCTCTGCTTATCGAGTAAATGGATTAAGTGCACTGTAATTTATATGCAACATTATGATAGTAATTAACATTATATTAATAATTGCCCGTTGACCCAGAATTATACTTTCTGTGGAAAAAACTGGTTATTATTATTAAAAAAATACATTTTATGATCTTTGTTTGTTTATCACACACAATGATGAATACTACCTGAAAAAAAGAGACTTTTCATACAGATTGCACACTTGAGAACAGTACCCCTACCCCCTAAAAAAAAAGAAGAATACTGCTTATACAGATTGTACATCTGAGAACACTATCTGAAAAAAAAAAAAAGACACCTTCCTTTTTCTGTACAAATTGCATACTTGTGAACATTACCCCCCCCAAAAAAGTATACCTCTCTTTTTCTGTACAGATTGCAGTCCTGAGAACAGTACCTGAAAAAAAAAAGAGACATCCACTTCTTTCCACACAGACTTCACACTTGAGAATACTACCTAAAAAAGAGATCAATCAGTTATGTGTCATGTGTGATACATGCTTAGGCAATAATGTATCTTTCGATGCATGACTGACGAGGCAGATTTTTTCCTGCTGTAGGTTGCCATTTCTTTCTGCGATAGAGCAGTTGCCATTCAAAGCTATAGAACCAGGTCTGTTCTGCTATTTACTCATAGCTGGGTGGGGGAGAAGAGGATTCATCCCTTTCCCAAGGGTATTAGCACATAAGTGAATGTAATGGATCTGCTCTCTGATTCCTCACTCCAAGCCACTATCCATTACTCCACCGTGTCACCCTTTTTCTGTACGGATTGCACATCTGGGAACAGTAATTTAATTAAAACATAACACCTCTCTGTTTCTATACAGATTGAACATGTGGGAGCATTAAAAAAAGTAATATCTCTCTTTTTCTGTACAGATTGCACACCTGAGAACACTACCTGAAAGAAGGTATCACCTCCCTCTTTCCATGCAGAGTGCACATCTGAGAACATGTGAAGTTGAATGAAAATTTCGTAATAAAAACAAAAATGAAAAGCGTAAGATGAACAGTTAAAACAACTCTTGGAATAATATTACAAAATTTTTATTGCACACAGGTGATACGAATAGAATTAATGTGAACTGAGAATAAGGAATGCCATTTTTTGCTAAGCAATTCTGAATCACTATGCTAGTATTTTTTAATAAATGATGTATAACAAAAGGATGTCTGAATTACATAATAGTTATTATAATTGAATTTAGAATCAGTGAGCCAACTTCAAACTGTAGCTTAGTCTGTTGTATTCTCTTCCCAATAGGAAAGGCATGAATCCATCTCTTCTCCCTATCCCACATCATTTATGGATTAAAAAGCAGGATAGACTGAACTATCTAACCTGGGGTGATAACCAGTCTAAGAGATTGAAAAACAGAATTCAAAACCATAGAGAGAAGACAACAGAAAACCATTCCACTATCTTTCCCAAAAAGTCAAGGTAATTCACATATAATAAAAAGACGAGGAAGCTGTGTAGGACCATGATCAGCTACATCCTGAGGGGACATGGTAATTTAAAAAAAATATTACAAACAAAATCCTACCAAGTTACTACCTGTATTATTATGCCATATATCAGATGTCATTTATCAAAGGAATTTTTAGTTTTGATCTTAAAGGTGAGGGTTTTCATGATCTGTATTCTGCACGTGTTATTTCTTGGCAAGAGGTTATTAAAATGTTTCAGTGATTAAAATCAGTTCTTGCTATGGAAGTGATAATTCTTTTATGGATGGCTACTACAGATAAATGGACACAATACTGTAGCTGAGTGTTTTCTAGAAGAATCCTTTCATTTTATGTTGGAAATAAATCGTTTCACACAGTTTTTGCCCTTTACTCCAAGGAGACATTGAAAGACAGAAAAGTGAAGGTGTGTGAAAAATAAGAGTGGATGAAGAAAGAAAAAGAGAAAAAAGCGAAGGAATAGAAAAGTGAGAATGAACAAGAGAAAAGAAAGGAGTGGGAAAATTGTGCATGAATGAATATCAATTTGTCCATTCTTTGATGCCACTGAGCTTTATTTTATTCACAGTTGGCTTAGAAACAGTTGCTTACTGAAAGCCCAATGAATGCACTTCTAAAGGAGAAATTAATGAGAAATAAGCAAATTGAAGGTAAAAAAGCAAGTACACTGAAAACTTAAACACTAATAAGGATGAAAAAGTCATTATTTTATTAGATTCTGATAGGAGTTAAATGCTTTATGCTTAAATGGAAGCCAAATAGTAAGGAAGAGTTCAGCTGATAGCATATCAAAGGGGAGATCAGAAGAACTGAAGTTCAGTCATTGACTATTCAAGCAAAAGATTTGAAGTTTCAGTTCAGCAGTTCAATAACACTAAATCTATTCTCTTCACTTGATGTACACTGAATAGAAGTAAATGTTCAATGTCTAGCATTCCAGTCATGTAATCTATTGTGTGTATAATCATTCCTCAATGAATGTTCCATGCTACTCTTCCTGCTAAGGTAGGTAGTCAAAAATCAAACACATCTAGTCATCTAGTGACCAGGAATTCATCTACCAAACAGTACCTCCCCATTACACTGAAAGTTAAGATAAAATATAATCTTGACCAACCAGACTGTCAGATGCCAATCTGCCTCTGCCGTCCACAGAATTTTTGCTGTTTTAACCATTAAATGTTACCTCTCTGCTGGCTGAGTAGGTGGGCTGTTACAACAGTTCCAGCATCATCACAGATTTTGAATTAAGATTTGTCCTTCTCCATGATTGGTTACAAAACAAGGCCAGGGAGCCTAATTTACCCTGATATTTAAGCCATAGCTGGGGGAACAAGAGATAGATTCATAACTTTCCCAAGAGTATTTGTGTAAAAGTGAATGCAATGTTCTTAGAACATGTTCTTGGAATTTTAACCCAGCATACCAATCCCAATTTTAATGTTGATAATTTCTATACCACACACACACATGCACAATCTAGAGTCAAATGTATGTTCTGATATCTGCAGCAAAGATGAAAAACCCCAGCTATTTTTGGTAACTATACACAGAAAATAAAACATTGTGTCATATTTAATTTCAGTGGATATACCAAGATGGATGTTCCGTGAATGTTTTCTTGTTTCAAATTTAATAGAATTCAACAAATGTCTATACGTGCTTAATATTAAAACAATCTAGGCAGGAAATAGTATTCACTTTCTAAGGACTAATTTCCGTTCATTCTGAAGTGACAGAGGTCACAGGAAATAGCAAAATTTGTATATGGATAACAACAAAACAGATCCTCAACTTTATATATGCTGACTAAATAGAAAAAACCCCACATATTTGAGAAAACGTTTTTAATAAAAGATTTAATGTAAAACAAAGGAATAACCTAAAACCTGAAACAGAAATTTACAAAATAGATTGTAATAAATGTAACAAGAAATACATTGGGGAAACTTCTAGTAATTATATAAAAGATGGCAATGTTTAACCTTCATGTCTGCAAAAAGGACAATTATTCCCTTGACATCACTATTATTGTATACACTTTTGACTCCCTCGGCAATGTTTAATTACTAGACAATAAAAAATATGTGAACCAAGTACAATATGATCTTTATTATTTTCCTTTTATAAAGATTTATTATTTACAATTTTATAAAGAAATAAATTTTTTAAAAATTACAAAATTATCAAAATATGTAAACCATCTACAATACACAATTTACTATTTACTAGTTTATAAATAACTCTGAAAACATTTATTACAATTAGTTCATTCTTATAATCTTTAAATATAAAATTATTCTTGTAAGTAAGAAATCTAATAAATAAACAGTGTTTAATATCTTTGTCAATTCTTAAGAATAAAGAACACTTATAAATCCACTTTTATATATTTGGATTTTATTAAAATTCTAATCATTGCTTTTTAAAACAATAAAAATTGCTGAGGGAGTCAAAAGTGTGTACAGCAATTGTGGTGTCATGGGAATAACCGTCCTTTTCACACACCTTTTTTTGCAGACACAAAGGTTAAAAATAGCATAAAAGATTATATGAATACAAAAAGGATACATTTAGTGCATTAGTCATTCATTGTAATAATTCTAACCACAATTTTGTCTTAAAGAATTCAGTTTTAATTAAAATTGAAATTAATTTAGTAAAGTGAAAAATATACTAAAAGTCTATTAATTTCTGAGTCTTCCACAGTAAATTTATGTTCAGAATTATACAACATATCTCCTTTCTTAACAAAACAAGTACAATTAAAATGTGGGATATTTAAAAACAATAGTGATAAAAACAAAACCAAAAGTAGGAGAAAGCTGAATGAATTATACATCTACAGACTGTCTGAAGTTATTGTGGTTTATTTGATTTGCATAATAACAAAAAAAATTCTGAACCAATATTTGTCATATTTAAACTCATCCCTTTACACCTTTAGTAAAATATTTAACTAAATTTTCTGCTATTTTTAATGGTTAGTTTTTGAGATATTCGGAATTTACGAAAATAGACTGACTGAAGTTAGTATGCAGATTAAAGTAATATTAGCTTAAGACCTCTGAAATCTAATATTGGAGATATCAAAGGAACTTTGCAGATATCATCCAATGATGAAGAAGGCTGTTGAAAATATAAGTTGAGAACTTGAAGCAAAGGAAAAGGCTTTAAGAACTTGCTTATTTGAGGTGAATGTAGAGTAAAGTGAGTTATACCACTTGCAATTCTCATTCTGTATCTCTCAGGGTCTTTTAAGAAATCTGCAACAGCAGTTTTACTATGTCTAATCTTGCCAGTGATGGCACATTGAGAGAGAACTTGCTTTTGCAGCTTAACAATTCTGCCACATTTTTAGCCTTTGTCATGAGTTTTATCTAATGTAATGCAGGAGATCCCAATGGGAGGTGTTGACTACACTAATTCTTGAACACAAATGACTAATTTTGTTAGGTGATTACCAGCTAAAGCTTTGTTTAAGTATGGTTTTAGACTTTTGACCAGCTAGTAAGGTGCTAAAAAAGATTTTAATTTTTATTTTCCTTTTTCAAAGCTCTGCTCAAATAAGTGGTTAAGTCTAACAACACAAAAGGTATATTGTTTCTTTATTTTCATTGGCCTTAAGAGTATACATCGGAGGATAAAAATTAAAAAATTTAAAGTTAGGCATTTTTGTATCTTCAGCAATTCTCAATGTCAATCTGTAACAAGTGTTTGTTGTTTTTCATACCCCCTACATATACAAGATTCTGTCGATAAAACCATTATTAATCTGAAGAAATACTTTGGAAGGACAAAAAACATAACATTGGATTTTTTTCTCCATTTTATCATTCAATTACCCAATAAAGCACCTTTTCCTTATACAATGATCTTGAAACACATTTTGCTATTTTATTGGATGATGAATCAGAGTCTCATAAAGCAGTGAATCATGGCAGAAGAAATATTAATAAATAATATTTTTTGGCAACAATTGCTGGACTGTGTATTTCTTTTAATCAATAGAATTAAATAGGGCCAGGGAGAAATGATGATATTGATTTTAAACCTGAACAGGACAAATCTCTTAACTTTTATGTCCTAGCAGTTTATCATAATAAAAGGATAGAAAAAAAAGTGTTCTTTTCTGAAAGTCAGGGAACAGATTTATAAAATGACAAACATTTTTGTTTTGCTTAGCTTGACTTTTTTGCCTTTCAGGGAAATATTTTGATTTCCCTTGTTCTTTAATTAAATCTTTCTTTTTCTTTTTAATCATTTCACCCCTCAAGCAAGGGGATAAAACCACTAAGACACAATGTATTACTGAAAGTGAAAGAAAATGAGAAAATGTTAGTTAGGTTGGTAGGCAGATTCATTTTCTATGGCTTATCAACCCATTGCAGGTAATTGAAAGCCAGAAAATATTCTTAGATTGTAAGAATTTTTTTTTTGATAATAATGGCTTAGTGATACAAATCTTACTAATTATCCCATATCTGGAGGAGAAGAGTTGGATTCATACCTTTCACAAGTATATTTGCATGTAAAATATAATGAACCCAATGGGAATTGGAATTCGGCTCTCTGATTAACAATTCCAAGCCATTATCCATTACACCACATGGACATTCATGTTTACAGCATCTGGTATTCTCAAGTGGTCACCCATCCAGGTACTGACCAGGCTTGATGTTGCTTAACTTTGATGATCATACAGGGAACTGGTGTTTCAATGTGATGTGACTGTATGCTTTGTTAATGAGGAGAATGGACAGTAAAAGAATAGGAGTCAGAAGGAAGGAAGTTAGCGATTGATGTAGTATTTAAATTTTTAAGATCATAGTTGACAAGAAAGAGTACCAGGTTAGAAATGGAAGATAAGAGATGATTAGAATAAAACTTATGTTACACCTAGAAATTTCAACAGTAAAACAATGTGACTTAATTGTCAATCCAGTACTACACTTAAATTCATGGAGGTTGAGATATCAAAGAATAAAGCTTATCAGAACAATTGCTATGAAAATATTTATAGAAAAGGCTCAGGAAGGCTACATTATGACAGTGGGAAAGTGACTGAGGGCAAGATGACAGGTCAGGACTGATAGTATCACAGATTTGCTATTTTTCTGTATTCCAGTTGTAAGCAGACAGCTTTTTCCCAAGAACTGCTACTTTGTGCAAAAGACTCCTACACTGATCCTTTCCTGAACATTATAATCTTAACCTCTTCAGGTCAATTGATATCTATCCTCCTTATCTTCCTAATTTCCACTTCCTATTACCTCCTCTTACATATCACATCTCATTCAGTAATCCTCTACCTTGAGTGGCTTTCCAGCTTTATAGATGGCGAACATTAATATAGAAAAAAATGCTGCCAAGGTGCAATGTGTTGTATATAAGAGAAATAGTGAAATGTGCAAGATCCAGGGACAACTTTCAATCAAGACAACGAAGACTATACATATTACTTATGTCAAAAATTCCAAGATAAGCCATTGTCTGCTGTTTTTGTAAATGCTTATCATTTACATTCTATTCATTATAGACAAGCTAGAATATTTAAATTGTTTGTTAGTCCTAATTAAAGATGGTAGCTATTGTAAGCTGATGAAAGATTCAAATTTGTCAATAGAAAAACTAAATAATGATAAAGATAAATAGAAATATTTGAATAAAGATTGAGTTGCACAAGAACAAAAATTAGCTTCAACAATTTGAGTTTAAGAATGTGACTCAAATAAAAAGAAATATTTTTTTTCAATTTCTTTGTGCCAGATCAGAGTTAAATAGACAAAAACAAAACACAAAATTCAGCAAATGAAAGTCATTTTAACTAATTCAGTAAAGATAAAATTATATTATTAAATTTTGCAAAACTATGTTAGCCTGAATGACCATTAATTCTGACTAGTATTTATTTGCATCTTAATTTTTTACTTGCTTTTTATTTCAACTTTATTCAGATCATCTATATAGCATAAAGTGGACAGCATCATCACCAGAAATAAAAATGAACTCTTGGTGAGATTTGAACTCACACCCCTTTCACCACAGGGAAGACTAGTTAAACACATCAGATTTTCTTACAAACTAAGCTATGAGAACTCAGTAACCAGCTTATTTATGATCCATGATGTCAACTCACTGTGATAGATTGACAGTAAAGGTAACACATTTGACACGTTTCTCTATTAATTTCAAAAAATTTATCAAAAATTGCTTGTTTTAATTCAGGAATTGTTTTCAGATTGAACCTGTAAACAAGATCTTTCAGTATACCCTACAAGAAAAAGACTGGTGGTGTTATGTCTGGTGATTATGATGGCCACTCATTTATCCATGTTGTTCTATTCATCTCAGAAAAAAAAAGGCATTACTTTTACCACACCCTGTATTTATTGGAAAAACTAGGACAAAGTGGAAAATGTTTTCATGTGACACATTTATACATTTTCATCTTAGTAAACTGTTTTCTTTTTTAATTAAAGTAGTATTCCTGATATACAAAATTTATATATCATTTTCCCTTATATATATATATATATCATAATAAGCATTACTATATAGTAAAGAATTTTGAGTCGAAACACTAACAGTATTTAACTGCTCCAAAATTCTACTTAATTGCAGAAATTGCTTCCAATCAATAATTCTCTTGACAGTGAAGTAGTGTAATGTCTCCCTCCATGTTATGGAAGCCAGACCTCACCAAATAATTCTTCTATGTACTGTGTTAATCATGGCTCTCCACAATTGCTTGTCCCTTGTAACTCTTAATAAATTTTGTCTAGTGATATGTAAATGACTGCCTAATTAGTATAGCTAGGGTATAGATTATATAAATCCCCAAGCAGTAAGGGTAGAACAGCTCTTGGTATGTGAGATAAACAACTACCGTTGGATTGATAAAATACAAAGGAAATTCTATTTCATAAAATGTTGTCTTTTTGTTATCTCCTAAACTTTGTTCTGCTATCCAGTTACTCAAACTTGCTAGGTAGGTTAAGTGTTTTCTTTTGCTCTGTCTGTCCTGTGAGTATCAAATATTCCAAGCCTTCTTTCCTCATTATGTGCCCTAGGAATTTCAACTATCTTTTCCTGAGGTTAATAATCAGTGTCCTTTTTGTTATCATTTTCTCCAAAACTTTGTCATTGCTCATATTTTCAGTCCATGGTATTTTCACCATCATTCTGTAGAACTATATTTTTGTTGCTTCAAGTCTCTTCATCTGTGAGGAGATTGTCCAGCATTCACTGCCATTTAGGAGGACTGTTATTCATGATGTAATACTATACAGAATTTGTAGTTCTGCAGCTGACCTTCAATTTCACATTGTTTATGTTTTTTATAAAATAATGAGGCCACTTATTTTCTCATAACAAATGTAGTTTCTTTCACTTGCTCTTCAGAGTCACTGATTTTTTAATGCAAGGCTTTGCTTGCATTTTATAGCTGAACTTCTAAAAGATTTGATTAAGTGATGTTTATTAGAGCCTTAAACTTAAATCTTTCTTCTTCTCCATAATATTTCAACAATATTTGAACAATTAATGAAACCTATTACACTGTATTTTTATAAGTAAAAAGGAAAAGTTATTTCCCTTGTTTTCAATTTAAGTATTTTTAAAGTATTAAGCACTAATTTCTGTTTAAAGTTAATCAGCTTCTGTAGGAAGTAAAAGGGTCAAGGGAGAGGACTAGAAAAATGCTATGGTTTGTTTCCCTTACGTCAAGGGCTTATTGGAAAGGATTCAGAAGATCTGTGCTTTATACAACATCAGGACAGTATTAAGAAGCAACTCGATCCTATGGAGAATTCTCTAATGAGTTAAGCCTAACAGAGAGGAGCACATAATTGATTGATTATTATTGACAGTTTATCAACCCATTACAGGTTATTTAAAGCCAGAAAATATATTTTTAGATCATAAGAATTTTTTTGAGATAATAATGATTTAGTGATACAAGTCTTACTAATTAACCCATAGCTGGGAGGAGACAAGATCAATTCATACCTATCTCAAGGGTATTTGCATGTCAGGGAATATAATGTACCCAAGTGGAATTGAAACTCAGCTCTTAGATTAACAATTTTGAGTCATTATCCATTACATGACCCACACAACAAAGGTTACAGCACCTGGTATCCCCTGTAGCAGATGACTAAGAACTTGTAGCGATATTATCACTAATTTAATTTTATTTTAACAACATAAAAAATTTAAAATTTAAATTTAACAAAATAAAAAATTTAATTGAATAGAATATACATTTTTTGCTAACATTACAACTCACAAGCAGCAACATCCTATAGAAACAAACAAACACCCAAGCAGACCACCTACACACGGAGAGCAATCACTTATGTGCGAAAAGTTCTAGCCTGCCTAGACAGCTAGTCAGATATAAAACAGACCACATATCTGGACAGCAGTCCTGATAGCAATTTTAAACCAGTTGGTCAGAAGTCACACACAGCAACTCAATGAAAGAACTTTTAATTCATGCAGTAAGTCACTTATAAACTCTACATGATACAAATATGAACTTTCTACACTACAAACTCAAAAAAGACTTTTTTCCTTTTCTTGTAATCTCTTTTAAATTGTTATACAAAATGTTGTGTTTATTAAAAACCTTGTTCATAATTATTTGTTATTTCTTGGTGGAATTCTGAATTATTTAGCAAAGTTTGGGTTAACAAATCATTTCTTCAAACTGTGTATATTCAATTCCTTGTAGCCGAGGCAAAGAATACAAAGGTGAAACTAGCCACCCACTAAAATTAAGGATGGAGGAAAATTTAAAAGCTATAATTAAGCACAAAACAATGAAATAAGGTATAGTTGATCATGTATGGAGAGAAATGGGTAGTCACCAACTCCTGTGTAATGAAGTAAAAATACTAAACAAAGAACACTGGAGAGTAAAATGTTTGAGAGAATCAGTGCATATGTTAGGTTATGTGAACCACCTTAGTAGGCCTAAGCTAGAAATAAATATGGGAGCCATTAGTAAATAAATATAGAAAAATGACAGCAAGTCTTCAACAGCATCAGCAGAAAGAAAAGAGAAACCTCAGTGAATGGAGTCAAGCATGACAAGCAGTGTCAACAGCAAAGTATGTTTAAGGTGCCAATTCCTAGACACAGGATTGTCCCACAGGAGAAAAAGTCTAGTGGAATAAAGCATTGGTTGTTAAATTGAGAGACATAGTAATTATGAGTTCAATCCTTGGTCGAAGTAGTGCCAATTTAAAGTCAGTGAAAACAGGACAAGTAATAATATTACTAAATAAGAACAAAATAAGATATCCCTAGATATGTTCCATGGGATGAGAACAATTCAGCCATATAGATTAAATAAAAGGTTCAGCTTGAAATTCCCTGACTGAAAAACATGAAGGCTGGTAGACACATTGAAACATTTTGATAATGACAATAAATATGAGGACAAGAATCAAGGTGTAAATAATATAAATCATTAATTGTTATTTCTATTAGAATTTGATTCTTATTTTATGTCATTGAATTATGTTCTCTAAAACAAAACCTGAAGTTTCTTGAAATATCTGATTAAACACCATGAGAAGTTAGACAATATTTACAATGCTGTGATGCCAGAAATGCACATGAAATTCTTTTGTGGGCAATTTTCAAAATATCAGCAAAAAAAGCAGTAAGAAATGTTTATTTACCTGATGTTTTTTAAAAAGGGAATCACATTAAGCCAAAAGTTCTCGGTCAGTTTTGGTTTCCCTGAGAGAATCAAGCCTCTAAGGTTACTGCCATAGTTGATAAGGAAATTGTAGATGGCACTCTCAGAAAGTGCATTCGTATAGCTGATGTCAATGGCAATAAGTTTGTTGAATTTACCAGTTTCCATCAGTTTCTCAAGAATCTGAAAAAAGCACAAAAGAGAAACAAAGAATGAAATTAAATAAACTTTTTATAAATTTTGATATCTGTCATTATTACACTTGGAAAAGTCTACCAGAAGTTAATGTGAAATATCTCAACTTCAAATTTTAGTATTAATGAATTTCAATTAATCAGTAAGAAAGAAAATGTTAAAATACTTCTCAAATATTGTATTTTAATAGAAAATGTCTATTAAAGTTTTCTCCTCATTGTATCATTGCTTTTTATCATATCTTTTATCATAGATTTTGTCATATTTTTTGTCATAGTATTTCAAACTAAATATGTTCCAGCCATTAAAGTACTACCATGAAATTGGAATAGCTTCCAATGAGGTTTGAACTCACATCCCATTATCCTGGAGCTCATCTTTCATAGATGATACTTCAACCTGGAAGTGTAGGAGGTAGATGATGCACAAATCTCGAGCCATCTCCCTTTTAATGTTGTAATAAAAGGCAACAGTTAGATGAAGAGAAAACTAGTCAAAGATTAATAATGAAAATACTGGATCTCATAACTCAAATAACTTTGAACTATTGCTGCTATAAGACAATAAACAAATAATATGGCATGAAGATTTGCTAATTCATCAGAAACAATTAACCTGAGTAACAACCTGAAATTATTTATGCAAAATAAAACCGAAAACTTTGGTACAAACTGTCAGGATATTTGGCCAAGATATTGATATAGTTTGGAATTGAGAAATGTGCAATGTTAGTGATATGCAAAAGAGAACATGAAGCAACAAAAGGAATTCCACTACCCATCAATGAAATCATCAAGACACTTAACCAGGGCTCCTGACTAACTTGTTTTCACATCTTTCTGAAATAATCATAAACTGTCTGAAAATCTTAACTTGTGTACTGAACTGTTATGTAATATCAGGCATTCAATATGGCAGTGAATGCTGGAAAATTTTCTCACAGTAACTGTTCAGGATGTTGGCAATCATGGTTCTCCACAATTTCCTGTCATTTGTAACTCTTAATAAATTTTATCTTTTTGTTATCTCTCCTAAACCTTGCTCTACCATCCATTTACTGAAACTCAATATGTAAATTATGTATTGTTTTCCTCTCTGTCCCTCTTGCCTTAAATTTAACCTTTTGGTATCAAACTTTTCAAGCCCTAGAAATTTCTACTTTTGCTTTCTGATGTTAGGTATAAGTGCCCTTTTTATTTCTATTTTCTATAAAACTTCATCATTGCTCACATGTTCAGTTCTTGTTATTCTTAGCATCTTTCTGTAGAACCGCATTTCTATTGCCAAGTCTTGCCATATCAAATCTCTTCTTCATCTGTGAACTGATTTTTATTGTAAGGCAATGGATGTTATCATTAGTTACTGCTATTTTGATCTTCAACTTATTAGTTTTTTGTTTATTGATGGTAGTCAAAAAAAAAAAAGAAAGAAAATAGATGGGAGAATACAAGAATAAGAAACAATAAAAGAATAAAGAATAACAAAAACTTTATATCAACAGAATAAAAAATAAGAAGAGAATGAAATGACTGACCGAATCTGAGAAGAATTCACAGTGTCCCAATCCAAGGTAAGTAAATCCAGGCATACGCAGCAGCATGTTCTCCAGGCACTCAGTAGAAAGCTCAGTAGATGTAAGATCCAATTCATGAATAATGGACTGTTCCCAGGGTACAGCCATCATGAAGGCATCTTCCACGCCTGAACAAAAAATGAAAAGAAAAATGGTAATTAATTCTACATAATATTTTATTCATTTTTTTAGTGCATATTATATAATATTTTTGTGAAAAGAAAGAAACAATGGAAAAATAAAATAATGTAACAGATTTTAACTATTAGTGATAATAACTGACTAAATTCTAATTAAAGTAAATAAATATATATTCATTTCTATTTCCTTTTCTATTTTTCATTTCACCCCAAGCAAGGCAATAAATTCATTAAGATACAAGAAGTTACTAACTGTGAGAGAATATGAAAAGAACAAAATTATGGTTTTGGGGAAAAAAGCCCAAATAATTATATCTATTGTCTATGCCAATGCAAACAGGTTAGACGGTAGCTAAGACAAAGTCATAATGTGGATTTGAGGTTTTCCACTGGAATTACTTGCAGAGAAACGTATCCATGAATGACATGGCATTGTAAATACCTTGATATAATGTGACTATTTACAAGAGCAGCCTCACTAAAGAGTCTGGGCTCATTACTACTAGTCAGGATGTAACAACCAGAAAACTTCTAAATCCGGTATCCTCAAAATGAAAAGTCACAATCACTGATCAATCATTTTTTTAATCAAGTTTGCTCCAAACAAGGCAGTAAAGCCACTAAGGCACATGGGGTTACTGGGTGTAGAAAAATTAGAGAACAGAAACATTAATAAAGAATGAGAATAAAAGAAGAGCAATCAGGAGGACAGTAGATAGCAATTGACATTATATTTAAATTTTTGAAGATTAAAGTTGACTGAAAACCATGGAGTCAGAAGGGAGTTCCACAAGTGTAAGAAAAGAAACAGTTAGCATAGAACTTACAGTTACATCTAGCCAACTCAACTATAAATTGATGAAACTTCATCACCAGTCTAGTACTGTACTTAAATTCAAAAAGTCTAGGTACCATAGCAAAGAACTCATCTGAACAATTACCATGAAAGTATTTGGCGAAAAGGCATAGGGAGGCAACCTTACAGGAAAGTGACTGAAGCCAAGACACCAGATCAGGACCAGTAGTATTGTTGATTCTTCTTTGAATTCTATTAAGGAGCATTAGATATATAGCAGGAGTACCAGACCATATGTGGCAGCAATATATTAAACCTAGATGAATGGTGGACTTATAGATATGTAAAATAGATTCTGAAGAGAAAAATTGTCTAGCACAACACAGTGAACCAACTTTCTTGGCAATGGATTCAATATCATCATCATCATCATCCTTCGACCTCCCTGTGGTTGGTCAGAATTCCATTAACAATCCCTTTTCACACTGCCCAGTCCTGTGTAGCTGTCCACAGAGCAATGTACAAACCCTGATTCCCAAGCTATAGTGTCTGTGAAAGTCAACTTTCATGAGAAGTCACCTCCAGAAAGATGCCATAGAAGTAAGGATGAGACAACCTCCTGTCGACCCAGTGGCAGTGGCTGGCTAACTGCAATCACTTTTGTTTGAGTTTAAGATTCAATATAGTTTTTCCACTTCATGTCAGCCTGAGAAGGTGCAATGTGTCACTCTCCTGGAGGTCAGCCATGCCGATGTAAGGCAGAAAGGAGTCTCTCAGATGATTAATAGAGAACAGCTTAGTTTTGAAGGTGTTAAAATTAGCAAGCCATCCTTTGCCCCAGTTAACAACAGACTGAAGATCATTTTTGACATCAGCTAACATTTTAACCTTTCCACGGTAATTGCTCTGAGGAGTTGCTTTCGCTTGTCCCTAAGCCTCGTGAATTTAAGCGTCCTACGAGACTGGCATCCCGTTCCCACCCCTTCACCGTTGAAACTGTTAGGTGTAGACGTCTTTTCTACTCCAATAGCTTCATGTCTCGCACATCTCGCCTATGGAACTCCCTTCCCTATTACTGTTTCCCTGACAAATACAATCTCCAACGGTTTAAGTGTAGCGTCAATCGTCATCTCCAATTGCCTTGATCTATCCACTTCCTGACATCTTTCATTCCTATCTACTCTCGCTCTATATCTCCCGTAACCCCCCTACCTAGATCGACCCTCCGTCCTTCTCTTTCTCCACATCCCTTCCTTTACCACTCCTATCTGCTCTTCCTCCAACCCTTCTGTAACCCCATGCGTGATAGTGGCCACCGGCCTTGCTTGGGGTGATACGCTTAAAAAAAAAAAAAATGAACTGATCAAACTTACTATTGAGACAAGAGTAAATGGTTGCGTCATTAGCATAGTTACCAAACCAAAAGTTAAATCATTAAAGCCATGGAAGAAAGAAAGGAATCAGTAAGCTGTATACTAAACAGGAAAAAGAGATAAACCTCTACTCCTGTTCAATAAACATAGAAGGAGTACTGACTGGGTGATAGATGAACCTATCTACTTCCTAGATCCCTTAGCAATTTCCTATAATCTGAAATATATTTCAGCTTTAAATAAGCCACAAAAACCAATCAATTAATTTATCAGTTCTTTTTCTTAGAGTAAAGAATAGGAAATTATTACAGATGAATGAAGTTTGATATTGAAATTTTATTTTTATAAGAGTGTATTTTAATATAGCTTTAATTCTCAGTGGATGCTATAAATTTAATAATGAATATTCATTTTTAAATTTATATTAAATTACATTAATAATTTGTGTCATTTAGTAACTTTCTGGAGATGAGAGGTCTCCTTTTTTTTATGAATTATACCTGCTGAAGAATGTATCAGCTGAAATATTGTATTAACAGCATTAAATATATGAATATACAATATTAGTGTATCTCCTGTTTGGTCTAATGTACTAAATTATCACCCAAAGTATAAATGCAATACAGATCATAAAGTCTTCACAGTAGTTCTGCTTTTAATTATCTCTTGTGATCTCATCATAGTGTAGTAACAGAAAATGAAAAATGTGACACAAAATTCTGAAGCTGCACTGGAATAGCAAAAGATGCCTTCCAGAAACTAAACAAAGTATTAAGAAATTGGAAAATTTCATTAGAAACAAAGAAAAGTTTGTTAAAACTACTGTGTCATATCTATCATCCTATATGGAAGTGAATGCTGGACAATTTTCTTACAAATGAAGAGGAGACTTTAAGTGACAGAGATATGGTTCTACAGAAGAATGCTGAGAATACCATGGATAGAACATGTGAACAATGAGGAAGTTTTAAGGAAAATATGAACTAGAAAGACACATGATTAAGATCAAAAAGAAGGCTTGGAGAATTTGACACTCACAGACTATACTGAAAGCTGGAAGGGCAGAGAGAAACAGTAAACAACCTACTTAATGAGTTTGTTTATGCTACTCTTTTAATGTTTTGTTTTATCATTTCCTTTGAGGCAAGGTGATAAAGCCACTAAGATGCAAGGGTTAATGTGGGTGAAAGAATTTGAGAAAAATCATTATTAAGGACAATAAAAGAAAAGGAATTAAAGAGACAGATGATGATGATTGACATTGCATTTAAATTTTTTAAGATCAATGTTGAGGCCAGAAGAGAGTTTCTCAGGTAACATGTGTGAGAGAAGAAACTAGAACTTATTTTTACAATGAGAAATAGTTGCCAATCAAATGCTGTGTTTAAATTCCTAAAGCTGCCAAAGAGGAATGCTTATCAAAACAGTTAGCATGAAAATATTTATAAAAAAAGGCACAGTGAAACTACATAATGGCAGTGAGAAAGTGAATGAAACCAAGACAACAGGTTAGGACCAATAACATTATGGATTCATCTTTAGATTTATTTATTTATTCCTTAATGTTGTTGGATTTATTTATTTATTCTTTTATGTTTCTGTTATTTTGTTATAATTTTTTATATATTTCCAAAACCCTTTCTGTTTTTTAGCAATTAAATGAATTTTATTTTTTACTTTATCTGAATTATATTTTTATTTTTATTTGGCAGTCTTTCCCAAATCAATTTCTGGAGACAATCTCAGCTGCTCAGGTTTACTCTTTTTTTTTTTCTTTTTTCACTTCGTAAACAATTTTTTGTTTTTCATCAAAGAATAATACAGTCCATAATTAACTTTCTTTTTAAAGTGCTTTATATATGAAATGAAAACTTACAGCTTTGTTGTAAAGACAAACACATTCCAAGGTAAAATTATTCAATAAACAGAGCAATTAATTTAAATATATAATTTTGAAAATATTGAGAATGTAATATTTATTGAATATAAATCTTTGTACACAATTACGTTTTTGACTTTGTATTACAAAAGAGCATGAAAGAAAGATTAAGTCAAAGATCATTGTAAATGTCCAGTGCAAGGTGGTGAACCATAACAAAGTGAGGTAATAATTGCACATCAAAAATCAATTGGGAAATGGCCAGTGATTTTTGTTTTGGTGGTAGACTGTTGAAATACAACTTAAGATTTTTCAGTTACTCACTTTATCCAGATTTTGGTTAGCAAAAGAACAAGTGGTTTAACAATGCCTGTGGTTTCTTCTTTAGTTAAGCAAGTAATGCATTTCATTTGATCACCTTTGATTGCAGAGAACAGAATATTTTAACATCCTATTTCTCTCATTTTCTCTCTCTGACTGCTTCATTTTGTTTTCTAACCATGTTGCTCTGTGGCTAGCAAGTAGCTTTATATTTTCATGATTAAAAACTATAATAATTTTGACTTAAATCATGTGACCAGATTACACACACACACACACACACACACATATATATATATATATATATATATATATATATATATATATATATATATGTATATATATTATTTATACAATTTACATTGTTTGGACTGTTGTCATCATCTTTGTAGCTTTCTAACTGTATTCAGTTGTATTTTGAACTGAAGCCTTTATTTTGTCTACCAGGGTAGATTGTTTTAGTTCCACATGCCATGCCTCTTCCAGATGTCTCAGTATCAGTTATCTCCTTTTAACTCAACTCTTCAAGTTTTTGTTCACCTTTGCTTCAGCCAGGTACTGAAATTACAACCAAGTGTGACTGAAATTTTAATTATATATATATATATATATATATATATATATATATATATATATAGCCTATTCATGAAAAACATTGTTAAACATGATCACTCAACTTAATACAGTGGTGAATATTAATCATCTAGATTGGACATTATATACATTTATGATTATATATATATATATATATATATATATATATATATATAACACTATCAATTATGTATGTATGGGAGAAATGAAATATATATATATATTTCATTTCTCCCATACATACATAATTTTGATAGTTATATATATATATATATATATATATATATATATATATATATATATATATATATATATATATGGGAGAAATGAGTATCTATCTACTTGTTTTTTACCATATATTTTTTGCATACAAACATATATCCATCCATATATATATGCAATCTAACTTTGCAGTTATACTTACTGCAATAGGTTAAAGAATCTTATCTAAAATTTTTCTTTAAAAATATTTTTTATTCAAAATTCTAAATCAATTTGAAATTGAAAATATGCTGAGAAGTTGGCATACACAGAGTAAAAAGCAAGAGATTTGCTGCAGAAAGATACAAATAACTAATAATCCTCTCTTCAATGGATTATTTTACCAAAGATATCTCTTTTGGAATTGTCTGGATTTTACCAAAGATATCTCTTCAGGAATTCTGTAAGCACTACAAATGCAAACAACTTCTTGAAAATTCTACTTGCAAAATGGAACTGTGGAGAGAACTCTTCAATTATTTTATATGCCTTACAACCAAGAATCAATGAAGCAGAATATTCACAGAACAAAATAGTAAAGTGATGCACAAGTGATTCACAACTTATTAGAATTGTTTCTTATTTGTTTCTTATTTGGTAGATTACACTCAAGTTGTTATCACTCTCTGGAAACAAATACTCAGACACAAAATTCCTACTATTAAGTATTTGTTGTTTTTGGCAATATGACAGTAGATAGATTTGTAATTGAGTAATATTCTCTCAACCACAGTGGAGAGAGAGAGATCAACTCTGCACGATGACTGGCAGTTTCACACCTTAAACAATCATCAGACAATGAGTTACTCCTCATTATGTCGGTTGTGGTGAATGCACGTCAGTACAAACACAAGAGAGGCAGACATGTCTGTCAAAACCAGTTACATCTGGGTTTTCCCTGTTAGCAGCTATAAATTGCCAGTTACCAGAATGTCTATTTCTATGTTTGCATTGTTATTATCAACAAATGCTCAATCCCTGATATTGAGCACTCTTTCCCCATAAATATAGCAAATCAGATTTCAGACAAAATCAAATAATATATATATATATATATATATATATATATATATATATAAAGTTAAATATACTTGAATGTTCATCAATTTCTCAATCAAGAATTGAAAACAGTATTTGTTCACTACCTCTACATATATAAGGTTCCATCAATAAAAACATTATTTAATTTGAAGAAATCCTTTTGAAGGACCAAACATGGGATTTTTTCATTGAGCCTTTCAATTACCATTAGTTTTGATATATATATATATATCAGTGGACATTGGAAAATATTTTATATTTACAGACACTTTCTCCTTGATATTGAGCACTTAATTCATAAGATAGCATACCTTAAAATTATATATATATATATATATATATATAGAGCGTGATGAGTAAATTGTTGGTATTTTATATTTTTAATTTCACACATGCATATTGTTTCTTTTTGATTTTGTTGATGGCACAGTAGTGTAGGGTCAGTTGGGCACCATTTCTGAAACAAAGACCGAAATGACGCAATTCACTTCACCAAAAATTTGGAATTTGGAAATGCCATGCTGTACTGCTTGGCATTCACACTGGAATCTCCAATACAAACATTTCAGAGAGTTTGGGTGTCAATCTGAGGACAGTACAGAAGATTTGGAGATCTACATCAAATACCTTGAGGAGGTAGTTCTGACTTGGGTCAAGAGGATGGCTGCTGGAACACCCTATGTCTGGCAACAGGACTTTACACAAGCAGAAGAACCCAATCATGACTGTCAGACAACTTCTGTGACCACATCACCCCTTACATCTGGCTACCTAACTCCCAAGACTGCAACCACCTTGATTATTATGTGTGTGTGTCACAGTCAAGCAAGAGCTCATCAAAACCCTTTGTAACACTAAAGATTAACTGATAGCAAAGATTATGGCAGATTCACCAACTTACACAAGTAGACTGTCCAGAAGAGTTGCAGGAGATTCTGAAATTGTGGTTGAAACTAATGGCAATTTTATTGATTAAGTTTACTCTTTAGTATTTCAAGATATTTTTGTGTAATTTTGGTAAATATATCTGTCAAAATGAGATGTCATTGTTATTTTCATTTTTGCAAAATCTTAACAACAATTTATTCATTATACGCTCTGTGTGTATATATATAAACAAGTTAGATTAAAAAGAACTGACAAAGTCTGTTTAATTTTTTTACTGTATTTTTCCATTTTCAAGAACTAATGTGGTGTAAATTGACTGTGATGTTTGAAAATACTTGACCAAAGCAATAAGACAATATGAACTTTGGATTGTTTATCCACAATTTCAAGCACAATACTCAACACCTAATTTGAAAACTGAAAAAATACAATAAAATTAAAGAGACAGTCCTTGTTTCTTTTTCATCAAAGCTGTTTGAATTAATTCTTTCTGCCTAAATATACCTTCATATATTTGTATATATGCAGTTAGGAATGTTACTACATCACATGTTGATTGAAGCATTTAAAAAAAAATTATCAGTACACCAATGACTTTCTAGCACACACATTGTGTACCCAGGTCAAAAAACATGATCGTCATTCCAAGTGTTGCAATTTCATTTTCCATCAGTTTATATATACATATGGAGGGGTGCTGAAAAGTGCTTGATTAAAAATAAAAGCCCTTGCATATATATATATATATATATATATATATATATATATATATATATATATATATATGAGTAAAATTGGATGAGAATCTAATGTAATGGTAAATATATAATATGATATATATTACATGTTTCACTGATGGACCATCATCATCAGAAAAATAATTATGAAATAAAATTATTTTTCTCATGATGTCAGTCCATTGGTAAAACATGTCAAAGTAGAAATTTTCACAATTTCCTTTTACACACACACACACACACACACACATTATATATATATATATATATATATATATATATATATATATATATATTGGAGGTTTATATAACCTATTGTATCACATGGATGATTTTGGAAACAAAGACACTGAAATATTCACTCACTGTAGCTTTTATGCATACAATAACGCAACAAATTCTCTTTTGAACAGTGAAATTAATGTAATGGAATAACCTGTCACACCCTTGAATGACTACACTATAGGTAGTAACTACCTATAAGTATCTGTAAGTCAACGGGCTACGGAGTCTAGCTGGGATCTGTTTAGTACAACTCAGACTTATGCGAGAACTACCGACCTTCCAATAGTAGCACTCACTATTGGATTGACTTGCAACAACCTTGTGCATAACTGTTACCTTTATTCTTATTGTACTGGTTTCTTATAATAAACCTTTACTTATTTTATCCACCTTGTTTTTCAAGTATATATGCCTTTTAGCACGGAATATAAAAGAAATTAATGTCTACCAAGCAAGAGATCAAAAGTCTTACTAAAGGAAACATACCACCTGACAGGAATTTTACCTGCTTTCCTTTTTTTAATCTGGGAAAACAATTTTAAGCTTACTAAGGCATGAATAGGTTTAATGATCTTTTTATAAAACTACACTCTTCTGTCATATCTTTCGTAAAAGCAATATTAAACTTTGATATTAAGTTACTTCAATAAAATCATAACAAAAATGAATTAAAAATGGGTTTTCTGAACACTTTACACATCTGGAAAAAGTTTCACACAGGATTTAAGATTCTCAATGAACTGATACTGATTTCTAATAGATGAAATGTTTTGTCAATAAGGACACAATTTTAAGATTCTAAAATACATTGAATTAATAAAAAAACAGCAAGGTTTAACTTTCATGTCTGCAAAAAAAATGGTATGTCAAAAGAATGGTTATTCCCTTGACACCACTATTACTGTATACACTTTTGACTCCCCCAATAATGTTTATTTACAAGATTATAAAAATACATGAACCAAGTGCAATGTGATATTTATTATTTTGCTTTTATAAAAATTTATTATTTACCATTTTATTAAGAAATATATTTGTAAAGCAATTTTTTTATTAAAATATTACAGAATAATCAAAATACATAAACCAACTATAATGCAATATTTATTATTTACCATTTTATAAATAAATATGAAAACAAAACTTTTATTCATAATTTTATGAAAAATATCAATGAACTATTGTTGTCCATTCTCAAGAATAAAGGAAACATATAAATTCCATTTTATATGTTTGGGTTTTATTAAAATTCTAATATTGCTTTTTAAAATAATAAACATTGCTGAGAGAGTCAAAAGTGTATACAGTAATAGCAGTGTCAAAGGAATAACCATCTATTTAACACATTGTATTTTTGCAAGCAGGATCATTAAACATTGCCAAAAAACATTAATGTAGAATGTTGTAATGTTTCATTGTGTAGGCCTGCAATCAAGTACCAATGTATATTTAACATGAGGTGCAACACACACACATATATATATATATATATATATATATATATATATATATATATATATATATATATATTTTAGAATTGGACATTGTCCGACAATTTATTTAAAGACATTTATATTATGTTTAACGTTCTTTTTATAGATACAAGTATTTAAGCAAATGCTCTGTTTTATAATAAACAGTATTAAATAACATTTACCGGCCTGAATGTCCGAGAAATTTTCATAGAAAATTTTCGCTCTCCGACAGGAATCGAACCTGTATCCTATACGGAACCATCATTTCGCGTGATGTGCCTTAACCTTTCGGCCACAGAGCGGCGTCTGGTTAGCAAGGTCGATTTTACTATCTTTAAACTTAATATATATGATATAAATAATGAATAGAAGAGATTCATGGAAGATTTAAGTTTAAAGATAGTAAAATCGACCTTGCTAACCAGACGCTCATCTGTGGCCGAACGGTTAAGGCACATCACGCGAAATGATGGTTCCGTATAGGATACAGGTTCGATTCCTGTCGGAGAGCGAAAATTTTCTATGAAAATTTCTCGGACATTCAGGCCGGTAAATGTTATTTAATACTGTTTATTATAAAACAGAGCATTTGCTTAAATACTTGTATCTATAAAAAGAACGTTAAACATAATATAAATGTCTTTAAATAAATTGTCGGACAATGTCCAATTCTAAAATATATGACGTCATTTGTTTACATTTGATACGCTAGAGCAGATATGAATAGAAGAGATTCATGGAAGATTTAAGTTTAAAGATAGTAAAATCGACCTTGCTAACCAGACGCCGCTCTGTGGCCGAAAGGTTAAGGCACATCACGCGAAATGATGGTTCCGTATAGGATACAGGTTCGATTCCTGTCGGAGAGCGAAAATTTTCTATGAAAATTTCTCAGACATTCAGGCCGGTAAATGTTATTTAATACTGTTTATTATAAAACAGAGCATTTGCTTAAATACTTGTATCTATAAAAAGAACGTTAAACATAATATAAATGTCTTTATATATATATATATATATATATATATATATATATATATATATATATATATATATATATAGGAATTAAACAAATATGTTATTAACAGGAAGAATACAATAAACATGATGTTATCAACAAGATTGTTTATTACCAACTCTTGCATAAAATAAAACAGGTCAATATATATAAAATAGGGGAGGTAATCCCAGCTAACTAATTTCTGAATATTTAATTTATATTAAACAATGATTTTAAGTGAATACGAAGTGATACTGAAATGTCTATGGATTAGGATCTCCTAGCAGACACCCTTACTGATTCAAGTCACATGTGAGAGTTGATGGATTGTTCAGCCATGGTTCTCATGGATGAGTTCACAAATTTGTTTCCAAATTTTCTGGCATTTTACAAGTGGTTGGCTACCCTCAATGCTCATTTTCTTGAAACAACACTTGACTAAGTTTTAAAATGGATGTGATACTCAGTAAACCTGTTTGTTAAAAGCCTGATAAAGCTTTCTGAGAGTTTCTGGCAGCAAATCTGTCAAGTTGTACATAAAATTTGATGTGAACACATTGCTTGAATTTCTCAGTCAGTGTAAAGATTTATTGTGTCCATAAAACATAAATAAAACTTAATTATAGTGTCAAAATAATTATAATAATATAATTATAACAATTATAATTCATTCTTTCTAAACCAATGAGAATCAACCCCACTTTTCTCCTCTACACACAAAAACACATGACATTCTCACTATTGAACAAGCAGTTAACACAGACAGGCTGTCAACATGTGTGTCAGCAAAAATTTTGGCTCCTTTTCCTTTTTTTTTAGGTCATAATAGTAATATTTATCTTTTAGCACTTGACAAAAACCCAAGGTAAGAAAACCTGCAGGCACTCCTTGTATTTTCTAAATAAATTATCTGGACACTCATTACACACATCTATAAAAAAGAAAGACTATACACTTTGCTTATTCTTTATCTTATCCTTCTGTCAGATTCTGATCCATATTTGATCTACATTTGACCCCAAACTTACAATTTTACTCAGTATTACTATCTCTCATGTCTCCAACACCACCAGATAATAAATAATACTTGTCTTGGTATTTCTCATTTTTACAAGTATTTTTGTATATGTAAATGTTAGGAGGTTTATAATTATTTACTTAGAGTTTTAACTCCCCTACAGATTACAGATTTGTTCCAACAGAACTTTACAAAACCTTACATAATAATTATCACATTATAATAATTATGATAGCACAAAGCCTATTGGCAGATTGACTCAGTAAGCAAGATATTAATGAGTATTAGCATTTTTGTTGAAAAGTACAATCACAGTATGTATTCTTAGGTACCTAATATAGGAATTAAATCCTATGTATATTTTTCAACCAAGAAAAGGTTTTGTTGGATAAACAATCATTAGGGCAAATCCTGCCAAAATACTTGAACATGTAGTTGTAGACCTACCATGTGTTATTTTTGGACCATTTAGAAAATAACAATAGTAACTCCCTTTACCACTCCCACAAAGTTGAGAAAAAGATTTTCACAAGCCATTGTGAAATTATTTTCTAACCAATGAAGACTTTGTATTCAGAAAGTTCATACCTCTGTGTGAAATTAGATTTTGGATCTCCCTTATAGATATAAAAATAGAAGCATACTGCTTTTCATAGCTCAAAACAATTTCAGAGGCCAGTTTGATCTACATGCACACAATGGAAGAGAGAGCCAGCAGCTGCCTTGTCCACACATGCAATATAAGGGGGTTAACCAGCATTCACCAACTAAGCTTTTTGTCTACAAACTCACAAACACATTAGGCAGACCGTCATAAAATAAGGCTGTTAACACATTTCACACTGCAATAAGAACACTTAATTACTTTATAAAACAAACTTCACTGCAAGGAAAATTGAACATTTTATTGCTATTTCTGTAAAGAATATGCAAATGTTATTTCAACTGATGTTTTGTTTTTTCTCCAGAAAATAACCTGAGAGAATGTGATGGTAAAAGGATAAATGAAAGAACATGATGGTAGAACTTTATGACTATGGGATTACAAGGAAAGAATGGATGTGCCTAATATTATGAAGAGATTATTTCTATTTTATCCTCATATATGAAATACAATCTTTCTCTCTCTCTCTCTCTATATATATATATATACACATACACAAAAGTGGACACTAAGATCAATACAGAGCAACAACTGTCTGTTTCATGCTTGAATGAAATCTTCAGGCCAGATTGCATCCAAGCATGAAACAGACTGTTGACACTCAGTGTTAACCTCAGTGTTCAATTTTATATTAACATATGCTCTATCCCTGGTTTTGAGCACTTTTACCCATAATATATAACATACCTTAAAACTATATATATATATATATATATATATATATATATATAGAGAGAGAGAGAGAGAGAGAGAGAGAGATCACAATAAGTTTGATTAGAAAAAAACTGACAATGTTTGTTTAATTTTTTATTGTATTTTTCAATTTTTTAATTAGCTGTTGAATATAGTGCTTGAAATTGTGTATAAACTGTCCAAAGTTCATGTTGTGTTATTGTATTGTTAATGTACTATTGATCATCTCAGTTATTATCAAGAACCAATGCAGTGTCTGTGTTGTCTACATCCTGGGTGATGCAGCTTCTGTATGTGTGTGTGTATAAATATATATACATATACATATATATATCAGACAAAAACTGTATAGCATGTATTTTTTTTTATAAATGTTGCCAGATTTTTATTCCCTTTATCAGCCAAATTTTTAAATTGATTTAATTTTCAAGTTCAAATGCAAATAGATAATGTGAATTTTAATAGCCAATAATTCAAAATTCTTAGAAAGAGAAGAAGGAAAAGGGAAAGTTCAGAGAAAAATTTAATTTTAATTTTTTTCTCTATCATTGTTAAAAAAGGATTTTGAATGGCTAAAATATAACTATATTTAAATAAACAAATTAAATATGACAGTTTTGAGGATGTAAAAATGGCAATGGTAATATTAGAAGTGTCCTTATATCAAATATTCCACAATAACTGATCAAACAGTGCTAGTGTTGTCAGTTGAATTTTATAAAATCTTCCTCTTAAAAGATTTTTTTATGAATAAATTTCTCAAGTTCAGTAACTGTTATTACTCTTTCCAGTATTGATGGGGTTTTCTTCTTAACCTTTTGTTTGAAGTAGTGTCATCTTGATTATGTCATTATTTTCTCTTTGATTTTAGATGTGCTATCAATTTTAGTTGTTGGTAAAATGCCTCAGGTAATGTAGCTTCTGTTATTTGGTACAGTTCTTTGTTTGTGATTCTGTAGTGCCAATCCACAATGTTTGAAGAAGGATGTTCCTTGCTAAGATCTAAAATAATTTTGTAGAATTATAACCACTATTTGTTGCAAAAAACTCTCCACTTTTTTCTTCTTATCCACTTTTTTTAGTTTGAATATTTTTTTTGAATTTGAACTTAAAAATAAAATCAATATAAATTTTTGACTGAAGAAAGAAATAGAAGTTCTTAAACATGTATCAACACTCAATATAATATATATGTATTATACTTTTTTTTATTGAGGAATTGAAAAAATAAAGTTAAAGCTAAACAACTCTGTATCTTCAGTATTCTTAATGTAAAATTGCTTTTATTACGTTCCTTCCCACCATATATATATTAGGATATTACACCGAAAACATGTAAAAATTAGCAGATTGGCAGCCAGATATAAATTAAAGTGGATACATATGGTTACATAAATTATACAAACCAGACAATGCAGTTTCCTAAGAAATAAAAGTGGAGTGGAGAGGTAATTTAGCTACCAATCTATAGGTCATGATCCATTTATAAAAACATAATTTTAAATTTTTGCTTCTTCACTGAGTTTAAATTTAATGTAGGTCATATTTGATTGGTTGATCAGAGTAAAGCCCACAATCCTTATAACCCCCTTTTTCCTCCTCTTTCATAAAAAAGAGGTTGTATTTTGCTTTTAAATCTAAAGAAATCGTTCACTTACCAGTGATTTACAATCGCCTGATGAGATGCATTGATACGCATTGAAACATGACTGCAATTGTGTAGCAATTTTTACATGTTTTCGGTGTAATATCCTAGAATAAATAATATTGCTCTACTCTGTATTGAGCCCTCTTTTAAATTAAATGTTATGAACATTGGAATTGTACTCTATTTGTTCTCATCATACCTGGAGATATAACTGACTCCATTGATAAAAACCTTATTAGTTTGAAGAAGTCTCTTCTAGGGACAAAACATGTAGCATATTTCCCCTTTTGTAATTCAATTACTCACTATTACTCTGACACACATACTATATATATATATATATATATATATATATATATATATACACACACACTGGTTCACACTCCTTCCCATTTATTGAACTGGAGTAAAGGTTTATCCCTTGTTTCCTGTTTAGTATTGTGTTTCTGGTTCCTTTAAAGACATCTCATTCTCTTTCACTCCCAGTAACCTCCTGTGTCTTAGTGGCATGAACACCTTGTCTGGGGTGAAATTATTTAAATATATATATATATTTGTGTGTATATGTTAACACAGAATCTACTTGGATTCTAGACAAAGGACCAAAGAATACACATTGATTCCAAGCAGAGTGTACAGATATTGCCCTTTGATCCTAGGTTGAGGGCCAGTATTTGGAGGCACACTTTGATCCTAGGCATAACAAAAGATACTACAGATAGTAGTAAATACTTGGCAAAAAAGCATAAAAATACCCTTCTAAATATGCATATGATATTTAAAAATAATTAACATTCGAAGAAATTATGGCACTACAGTGTAAATCCTATAAAACAAAAAGGAAATAAATAATATTGTCAAAATTCATGAAACCCCACCCTTTGGCAAAACATCAAAGAATTAAAGAACTTGTATTTTAATGCATTTCTTAGATACAATTTTTAAAACAATTTTAAACATCAGATTCAATAACACCATTGAAAAATATCAGGTCATCCCATAAGTTCTGTCCGAATTTTGAATAAAGAAAACAAGTGATCAAATGTTACATTTAATTACAGATTCAATCAACAATGTATTTTCCCTAATTATCTATGATTCTTTCCATCTATTAACAAGCTTACTAATTTCATTACTGTAAAATTCTTTTGGCTTTGATTCGAAGAACTCACAAATGTCAGTTTTAACCTCTGCCTGTGTTACAAAAGCTGTTTCTTCCAAATGATTCTGTAAGCTATGAAACAAATGGTAGTCTGAAGGAGCAAGGTCGGGAGAATAAGGTCGATGAGGAATTTTCTCCCAACCAAGTTCTTCGATCTTTTGTGACGTGAGTCTTGCTGTGTATGGTCGCGCATTGTCCTGATGAAACATCACCCGTTTTCGATTCACTAGAGCAGGTCTTTTTTTCCTCAAAGCTTGGTTTAAACGCTCTAATTGCTGACAGTATATTTGAGCATTAATTGTTGCATTATTCCTTGGCAATACCACCAGATTGAAAGAATAACCTTTTGCCCATAAAGTTCCCTTCTCGGCTGTGGCTGGAGTCCTTCCCCTTTACCAAGCCACTGTCTACGATGCTTAACATTTCGATAAAAGATCCATTTTTCATCGCCAGTCACAAGTCTATTCAAAAAAGGTGAAACAAGTTGGCGAGAATGGAGAGAAGAGCAGATGTCAACTCGGGATTTGAGGTTTTTTCCAGACAATTCATGAGGCACCCATTTTCCAAGTTTAGGAACTTTTCCAAGTTGTTAAAGATGAACTGAGAACCACTGCCAATTCCTCAACTGATAAAGCAGGATTTTCTTCAAGGGCTGCTTCAAGAAGCTTTTCATCAAACTCAACTGGACGTCCAGTTTGATCTTCATCTTCAAGGGTGAAATCTCCACCTCTGAATTTTGCAAACCATCTTCTGCAAGTTCTTTCATTCACACATTCCTCTCCATAAACTGAGTGAATGTTTCTAGCTGCTTCGGCTGCTGAGTTTCTTTTCCTGAACTCATAAAGCATTATGTGCCTCAAATGATTCTTGGGTAGTTCCATGTTAGCAGGGTTTTAATCAAACAAAATTTAATTTTATTATTCTCTGAAATAAAATTTGATCAGTTTAAATGCATCTAAACATAAAAATAATGTTCAGCTCCATTAGACATTATAAAATACTCTTTAAATTTTGTTCATTTTAACAAAAAGTTAAAATTCGGACAGAACTTATGGGATGACCTAATATAAAAGAGTTCATTAGCTTTGTGAAACATGGTAGGAACTAACCTATCTTGATTTTAAAAAATCTCTTGAGATCTAAAAATTAGAAATTTATGAGTAGGAAGCATAAAAACCAAAAGAAATCAAAAGGAAAACCTTCCTTGCTTGAAAAACTCTATACTTAACAGAGGAATGTAATATATTTAAAAGAAAATATTGGCACAATGCCTGTAGTTGAATATAGGATTATTTGACATGTAGTTTATGGGGGAAAAACAAGGAAAATAATATTGTAAGAAATCAATGATTATTACTCAAGTTCTCAAACTTTTAACTTATTATTTTCATGATAATCTTTCTTTTTATTGAGAAAGACAAAATACAATGGAAATATAAACTATTTCACAACAGGTTCACTGTTTCAGTTATTTACATTCAGACTAATTACCACATTTTTGGCTGTTGGGCCTTATGGTCTTTTTCAGGTGTCTGTCATTTCAGGTAACTTGCAGGGAATTTCAATCTAAACCCTTCAATTTAAACTATGGGCGAGACTGTTTTCATTCCACTGTCCATGATATAGATATATCTTGTTCTATTTTTAGTTTTCAGTTCAGTTATTGCTAGCTTTGTTTCCACTGAATCAGTATTTGTATTATGTGGCTCAAGAATTGAACTCACAATTATTACCATGCCATCAAATCCCCAAACCAATTCTTTAATCCTCAAGGAATTCTTTTTGTGTTTGTTTATGTAGTTAATACATAATATACTTTAATAAACTTTCATCTTCCTTTACTTTAAACTTGTTTGTTTTTATACTAATGTTCACTAAATACAAGGTTTGAGAGAGCCACTGAAAGAAGAAGGTTATTATTAAAATGGTAATAGGAAAGAGGTATGATATGAAGGAGTACCTAGTAGGAATTGAAGATTATGAGGATAAGGGGGTCAAATAATGATTTTTGATTTGAAAAGGTCAAGATTGAAGTGTTCAAGGAAGTGTCCATACAGGAATCTGTAGGAGAACTGATTGAGTGGAATTTCCACCTTACATTTGGAATATGGAGAAATGAGGGTGATTCATCTTCATGGAAGTAGCATGACATGTAGCAGTAAATGTCTGAACTGATGGAACTAAAAAATGGAACTCATCTGAACATTTGCCATGAAAATAGGAATAAAGTAGCAATATGCTTGACCCCTGTGAGAAAGCTGTCACAGAGTGGAGAATAAGTTTTCCCTCAATAGACAACATAACAAATTTTGAACTCCAAGACTGCAAAGAGAAGATTGAGTAGCTTCAGCCTAGATGTGGAAGCAATAGTCCATTTTTGCTCTAATTTGACTGTTGTAAAGATAAAGCATAGCAGAAGGAGTCAAATACTTTCTGGAGCAATTGAATGAGCCAACAATTTTCTTACATCATAAATGTATGTATAATTTTATGTATTAAAGGATTTAAACAATGAAGCTGTAGTTGTGTAGTTATTTTAATAATGTTGATGGCTTATGGTGTTGGCTTAAGGCTTCTTGATCAAATTAAACAAGGGTATTTTCTTTCTAATTTGTGTTTCTGATCTGACCATATTACTGAACAATTCTTCAATAAATTTGTCTGCGAAACTCATTATTATTGGATATTTACTTACATTTGATCCAGTTAAAAATGACATGGGACCTCAGTCGTCTGCTTTTTAGATCAAATTTATGAAAAATTACTGTATTCACAATCACATGATTTTGTTGATGTTTTAGCAGTAATGTCTTTTTGATTTTCTATCAAGTCTCTTCACTGTCAAATGACCATCATGGCAAACCATCAATAATTGATGCTAACCTACTAACCTGTTAAAACTAATCTCCCTTTCTCTCTCTTTCTTTATATATATATAAAATATATATATATATATATATATATATATATATATATATATAAGTTGATATTGAAGTCAGCACCCAGTGGTGACAGTGTTCCATGCTTAAGCACAATTGTTATGGCCTGATGATTGTGCTTAAGTTATTGACTTCAATATATTTACATACACTTTATCCCTGATATTGAACACTTTAACCCATAAATATAGCATGTCTTAAAACTATATTTTATCATATATATATACATGAATGTGTGTTTGTGTGTGTGTGTGTGTGTGTGTGTATATATATATATATATTATATAAAATATAATATATATATATATATATATATATATATATGGAAAAACAAGTATTCAGCAAAACAAGTTTAATTATAAAGAACCAACAAGGTTTCTCTGTTTAATTTTTCTTAATATTCTTCAAACTTTTGGATAAGCTGTTGAGTATTATGTTCAAATTTGTGGATAAACTGTCCAAAGTTCATATTTTGTTATTTTTGTTCAAGTACTTTAGACTTTTCAGTCATTATCATTAATATATATATACACACACACAATCTTGGTTAAAGACCAACAAAAGGTTTTTCCTTAAGAAAATTTTAATTTATTCTCCCATATGTTTATCATTTTTCTGGTTTCCAGTACATATTTAAATATAAACTATCCAATGTTTGAGTAATTTCAGCTTTCAGAAGCTATTATCAAAGAGTTTTTGTGCTATTTCATTTTCATTGTTTTCAAATATGATTTCTTGCAACTTCACGTGTTATTGTTTTATATATATATGTGATAACAATATATAAATTTTTATATAACAAGAACAGTTTTGGAGGAAAGATGTATGACAAAGTGGAAAAATAAATTCCTAAAATAATGGGGTACTACTGGGATTCATAATGATCTAGTTGACATCATAATAAAAAAAATCATAGACAAAATGATACAGATTTTACCAAAGGCTTTATTTAAGAAATAATCACTGCCATTATAGAAACCAGCCATGAAAAAACATTACCACAGAGAACTGCTCTAAGAAACCTAGTAAGAAAAATAAGGAAATCTACATTTCGCCCACAGACAAGGGTGGGTGGGATTGTCATTATGAATAAGAACTCATATTATGAAAAAATCAATTTACTAAAAACACATGGAAAAATAAATGAACAGAAAATAATTACTGAAACAAGCTATTAGGAAACTAATTAAAAATGAAGACAAATCATGGTATAGACTAATAGAATATCACCCTAGAAAACTGAAACTTTACAGTCTCCTTAAAACCCATAAAACTGGAATCCCAATGTGCCATATTATTTCAGGAATAGGAAGCACTCCTCACAAACTGTCTAAAGACATAACAAAAATTTTAACCCCTTCTCCTTGGAACAATCAGTCCATCACATATAAAAAATTCAGGCAACCTAGTTGAAAAACTAAGGGAAACAAATATGACTGCTAAACCCATAGCCAGTCTAGATATAAAATCATTTTATATTAATGTCCTGTTTTTTTTTTGTTTTTTTTTGGTATAATAGGTGAGACTGTTTCTGGGGTTTATTGGGGTCACTGAATTCCAGGAGAACGTTGGTTTTGTCCAATTTGCTTTTTTTAGGTATTGCTGAAATGCTTTTTTTGTGTCTGCAAATCTGTACACATTGATACTAATTGGATTACTGTTACTGGTGCATGAATATTTCAACAAAACCACATTTATTATATTATTTAAGCTATTAATTGGCAATAAAAAATGTTGAATAAATCTATCACTTTTATTTAAGTTTTCTGATTGTATATGAATAAATAAAATGAGATATCTACTTATAGCATGCTACTATTTTAACAATGAACAAAGTAGAGCCAGAACATTTTTCAGTAATATCCTCATTTATTACAAGAGATTGATGAAAAATTATAAAATAAAAATATGATTTCTAATCAAATTTCACACTAAAAATCAACTGGCAAAATATATAATTTAAGCTATTCAACATATCTGACAAGCTCAATATCATAAGCTGTCCAGGTCTTTGTACTTTACTTCATCTAAAGGAAACTTCTCTTATATGATTTTCTTTTGTGAGTTTTCTAAGTTCAATCAAGCATAAGGCTCCAGCAGTAATTGGATATATGGGCATTTCATTGGCTTAGGTACCACTCCTCTCTAGTCTTGGTGAAAACATTGTCTCTGTTCACTTACACCACCAAGGTTTTTCAGAGAATCTGTCTAAATGGCTAAAGAGGTAGTGGATTTTGATACTAATTCTTGTTCCAAGAGCTTGGAAGTTTTTTACCATCACTTCAGCTAGTTCCTACTAATTACTCACTTCTTTTTTTTATACAGGAAGCCTTTCACAACTGCAACAAAAGAAGTCCACACAGCAGCTTCAATCTCAGTCATGTGGGAGCTGTCAATAAATAAATGCCACTGAACTGGATTGTACTTAGGCAGTCCCATCACTAAAAGACAGCCTTGGATGTTTCTGCAAATCCCAAAGTCATCTTCTTCATTAAAATATTGAACAAGTTCCTCATCTCTGTTATGGTAAAATGTTATTTTAGCTTCAGTGTTTAGAACAGGATGCTGAGATGGAAGCCCAAAATCTCACCTGTCTTTTTTGATAAAGCTAGATCTCTAACCAAGATATTCAGCCCTCCTTGTGTGAAAAGCTTCACTTTTACAGTCTGAAAATCTCACAAACACTACTATTGCTGTTGCTTCTTCTATTGGAAGCTTCATACCTTGCTTTTTCAATATTCATAGTGTCATCATCTTGATCAAGATCAGGCAAAGAAGTAAAAACTGGAACGGGAACATCACTACAATGTGGCATTGGCTGTCTTGCAGATTCAATATCAGGATAGTGTCACAACTTCTTATGATGGTTCCATCCTGACATGTTGTAGAAGTAGCAATTGTCATGATGATTTTGGACTCTCACCACACCATTGGTACCCCAAACTTCATTGACTTGACTTTACTTTGGGTCCACAAGTGAAGAGTTTCAGTACAATTATTACAAACTTTGTGAGGAGCCTATGACTTATCTTGATCCCCAATCTTTACACCAAAGTAAACTTGATATGCTCTTCTGGTGAAATCTCAGATATTGAAATGATACTCTTTTATTGTATATGCACCACATATCGAGCAGAAAATGCCAAGTGCATTGAGGAAACATTCACACTTAGAATTCATAATTAAAGTTTTGTATAGTTGAAATATAGAGAGACTAGGTATGACAATAAACTACATCCAGCAGCAAGGCCTCTGATCAGGAGGATTTAAGGAACATGGAACCACTGCTGCTGTTCCCAGGTCCACTGATCCAGAGTGGTAATACCTGTTAGGGTCTTAGCTATGAGAAAATAGTTAACCCTAAAACTGGGATCAAAACACTATGAAAGTATAAAAATAAAAAAATACATTTTTGTAAAGTAGAAGTGCCAGCAATGCAAAGGAATTACCGGCAATGCACTTAAAAAAAAAAAGAAAAAATATTACCAGCAATAAATTTTTGTAAGAAAAAAAACAAAAATATTACCAGCAATACAATTTTTATAAAAAAAAAAATGATAGTACCAGCAATACATTTTTTATAAAGGAAAAAAAAAGATAGTCCCAGCAATACAATTTTATAAAAGAAAAATTGCCAACAATACATTTTTGAAAAAGAAATTACTAATGGTCCCAGGTAAATTAAATTTTAGCATTAAACAACCTATAAGGAGTAGATATACTGCTAAACAAACAAACAAGATTCATGAGATGGAAATGCCATCTCCATTCTCAACTGCTTTTGAATTAATTCTCCTAGAATAGTTTCCAACCAAAGATAAAGAACCCAGACTACCCTACTATTTAACCTATAGCTTCACAGGACAAAAATGGATTTACACCTTTCTCAACAATATTTGTACGAAAGTGAATGCAATGACTTCTGAGCTGAGTTTGAATTCCAGTCATGTTCATTACATTCAATTACACATAAATACTGTTGGAAAAACCATGAATTCATTTCCCACCAGCTATGGGTTAAATAGTAGGAATTTTATCTGGAAAAATTGTTATTGTTCTAAAAAAATTGCTAATGCAATATTCACTCACAAAAGAACAGAATTATTCTTACAATCCAAAATATGTTTCATCTTGAAATAATCTATGAAGGGTTGATAAGCCATAAAAACAAACCAATCAATCAATTGACAAAATTCTCATTTTTGATTCAAGTTGGATTTTTTTTAATTTACAAGAGTAAAATATCTTTCAGCTGAGGAACTGATGTATTAAAAATATTCAATAAATTAATAAACACACAAAAGGAATCTACATAATACCACACATGGCATTCATTGTATTTGTTGTAGGTGGACTACAAAGGATACCACTACCCTATCAAAACATTAATTAAATTGATATCATCCCAAACACCAAATGTCATAAAAAACTTAAAAACAAAAAAAAAAAAAAAAATTAATATATTATGTTCTTGAAAATAATCAATGATGGTTGGAAGTGCTTGGGTATACGTTTCACCTCCTAAAAGAAAACCCATTTTCCTACACACAGATTGCGGTATCCAGAATTAAAGCATTAGTTAACTTAGGCATTTAGACAGCATAATGTAAACAAAACATAGTTTCAGTAAAATAAGAAAACCAGAAAATCAGTATCAAGGATTCAACATTGTCCAATCAAATGGAAGATCAAGAATCTAAAACTGTGGTCAAGTTGAGCCTATCTATACTGCTATAAGCAGAGGAGAATCAACATTTAAACAGCAGTATAGCAACAGAAGAAAAGCAACCACATTGATGGACCAGGAATGACGACATCTGCTTGACATATTGGTGCCATAAAATTTCACTCCCTACTCTCAGACATGGAATTTGACATGAGAACTAACACCTGGACACTAGATAATTACATTAATTTGTAAGTACAAACTTTATATACTAAAATCAAATATGCCCCTGAAAAACTTACATGTGCAATTTATGAACTGTATTTGCCATTCTCACAGCAAAATAGTTGGTCTGACAGAAACTCATTGTTTTCTTTTCCACAGCATGAGTGTTCTGCCTAATAAATAGTTGTCATTGTTTGCTTTATAAGTCCATATTTGTGTTTATTCATGTTTCTCTAGTTAGAGGCATTGCTACCTTAGGGACATCAAAACAAATCATAGCTATCACACCCTCTACATATCCAGTATTACCAAACTTCCATTACCTTGTTGAAAAATAAATAAATGTCTGCGGTCGTTAATAAAACCTGCTTAAATGCAAAAATGAAAAATAACATCGACACCTCATTTTAATAGATATATTTACCAAAATAATACAAACATGTCTTGAAATACTAAAGAGTAAATATATTCAATAAAATTGCCAAGGAGTTTTGTTGGTCTTTCACTCAACTGTGCCCCATGCATAATAATCAAAGGAGTTGCAGTCTTGGGAGTTAGGTGACCAGATGTAAGGGGTGATGTGGTCACCTAAATACTAAAGAGTAAACTTAATCAATAAAATTGCCATTAGTTTCAACCACAATTTCAGAATCTCCTGCAACTCTTCTGGACAGTCTACTTGTGTAAGTTGGTGAATCTGCCATAATCTTTGCTATCAGTTAATCTTTAGTGTTACAAAGGGTTTTATTGAGCTCTTGCTTGACTGTGACACACACATATAATAATCAAGGTGGTTGCAGTCTTGGGAGTTAGGTAGCTAGATGTAAGGGGTGATGTGGTCACAGAAATTGTCTGACAGCCATGACTGGGTTCTTCTGCTTGTGTGGCATGGTGCAAAGTCCTGTTGCCAGACATAGGGTGTTCCAGCAGCCACCCTCTTGACCCCGGGCAACACTACCTCCTCAAAACACTTGATATAGGTCTCCATGTTGAGTCTGAAGCCCTTACCAACAAATTTGGGAGATCTTTTCTAATCAAAATGATCAGAGTGAGTTTTTTGAGCTACTGTTCTTTTGTAATCACCATTAGACTCATCCAACTCTTTCTGAATCCTCTGCACTGTCCTCATGTTGGCACCCAAACACCCCAAAATGTTCGTATTGGAGCTTTCAGTGCGATTACCAAGCAGTACAGCATGCTATTTCCAAATTTTTGGCATAGTGAATTGTGTCATGGTGCCCAACTAATCTTACTAAACTGTGCAGGTGACAAAAGTAAAAACAAACAATGTACATGCACAAAATTAAAAATATAAAATGGTGACAATTTGCCGCTTGCACCCTGTATATAAATTGTTTCAAATTTGCTAAATTTGTAGAGGAAGGGTGCCCAATATTGGAAATAGAGTGTTTATAGATATAAACAGTGTGGACATAGGAATCAACACTGCAGGTTGACTGTCAGTTTTGTGGCAGTTGATTTTGTTCTGAATCTTTCATTGAGGCATGAAACTTTCAGGTATCATGCAGTATTTATATATATATATAAGTGTGGATATAAACCAAATAATTAAATATTAGCAACTCTACTTGCATGCTAATGCATATATACACAGATAAGCGAATAAATATTTACTTAATTTAATATAAGGTGTAAACAAAACAGTGCTCAATGTAGTTAGACAGAGCTAAGAAGTATATATTATTCAATATACATATACTTATGCTTAGAGTTTCATGGTTTTCCCAAGTTGTGAGGCAACTTAAGAAACTATGTACAAGTAATCTGAGTTTAATGTCCATTTCCTCTTCACATAAATGAATCCTTGAGTAATTTAGGAGCAACTGTTTAACTTCAAACACTACATGGTACAATGACCTAAGAGTTGGTGGCTCATATCAACTCACTTCTATAAGGATAGAAATGAAATGCTGCCATACTTGTGACAAATGAAAGCAAAATAAATGGTTGAAAAGCATTAAATAGAAAAACAAAATCTGCCAGTGAATATTATGTTATCAATTTAACTCCACATTGAAAATGAAATGCAACTCATGAAAAGATTTTTTCTAATCTGATGGTTTCTATCATTTTAATTTCATCTCAATTTAACAGTGGCAAACACATTTTCAATCTAAACAAGTCAGATCAACAACAAAGATTTCAAGAACCCATCCAGATTTTTCTCATTCATTTTATTATCACAATATTTTCTATCTAATCACAAAGATTAACATGCAAATGCAATTATCATATTATTCTGTAAAATGCCAACCACATGAATGATGTACACAGACACATAAAAGTTCCAAAGACAAATAAAACCAGACAAAATTACAAGAATTTATCACTTTAAAAAACAGCCACACTTTAATTGGATATACTTCCCCACTCCATATATATATATATATATATATATATATATATATATATATATATATATATATATATATATGTATGTATGTATGTATGTATGTATGTATGTGTGTGTATACATAATTAAAAAATTATATTTACTTTTGTACTTTTCTAAATGAAATTCTATATATTCAAACTGTTTCCAAGATTAATTTGATATTAGATAATGGCACTGGTTAATAACTTGATTTCTTAAAATATTGGAAAGTGATATGTCTCATCGAATATAGATATTCATTCTTAAAAATTCTTGTTGAGAAGACATGGTTGGTTCTCATGGACTGTAAGGCAAGGATTTCTCACACTATGCTAAGTCAATCGGTCTAGTTTGCTTCTTATTAAATTTGTCATTTCCAGTAATATGATGACAATGTGAATCATTGACTATACATGTTCATTAAACCAATTAACTAGTAACAGGTTAACTCTGCTTAAGTCAAAGTTATAAACACTAATTTTTTCACTGTGATTAAAACTACATCTTACATTAAATTAGCTATTTATACTGTCATTAGTATAACAGGGTATTAGAGCCCATCTCCTAATATTAATAGTTGACCATATTAATAAATTTATGTGAGATTATTTCTAATTCAGTTTAAATATTATTATGCTAATTCATAAATAATTTCTATTTTTGTTCATGAACTTACAAAATAAAGTACAATTCTATTTTATTAATTATATATTCACCATTTTTTTGCAATAATTTTGCAGGTTTTGATGTGAAAATGTTTTCAATGAGATCTTGAATCTGGTTTTCATTAAAGAAAGTTTCCCCCCATCAAAGTATTTTGTAGCAATCAAAAAAGGTAATACTCGGTTGGTGCAAGGTCAGGTAAATATAATAGTTGAGGAGGAACAGACCAACTCAGTTCCAAAATGGTTTACTGCATTATTTTTGCTGTATGTGGCCTTTCATTGTCATGGAGGAAAACAACATTTTTCCTTTAATCTACTGTGTATAGCACCACTATCATGTAAAAGCTAAGGTATGGTAGTATACTCCAAATCTATTCATAACTACCATATCAGATTAGTAGTAAGTAGGATGATACATTTGTCATGGTAATTGGTTCCCATAAATGGAAATTGCTTATGACTAATAAAATAAGGGAAAGATTAATAAAGACAATATATATATATATATATATATATATATATATATATATATATAAAGATATAATTAATATACTATGATATATATGCACATCACATTATTTGCATTTTTTGGAAATGAATGCTTGATAATATCAGTCAGGGGATAAAAGCAGAAAGTACTTATGAGTCATCTTAATAATATTTAAATACAACTATTTTCTAATATTAAATTTTTTACAATAAATGCACTTAACACTTAGTTTTGTTTATCATATGATACCAGTTCATCTTTAGAAATTTCATGCAAACCAAAATTAAAATCAAGCCATTTTATTGGCTACTTTTATTACTTATTTGTTTTCATTAATATATCTCCTATATGGCAGTAAATGCTGGAGAATTTCCTTACAAATGAAGAGATTTGAAGTAACAGAGATGCAGTTCTACTGGCGAATGCTGTGATTATCATGGATGGAAGATGTGAGCAATAAGGAATTTTAAAGGAAAATATGAATGATACTGATACTATCAATCAGAAAGAGACACTTAACATTCAATGAGGAAAGAAAACCTGGAAAATTTAACACTCACACGACATGACAAGAGAAGTAGGGGTGAGTAGCATACTTGACAAATTTAACAATAGATGTTAGAACAATGACAATGGGCAGTAGTAACAAAATACAGGAAGTTATGGAGAGACATGATCGCCCATATCCTGAAAGGACAGGGTATATTTAGTTTTTTTTAATTTACTGTTAGTTCACCCAATACAAGGCCCAAGGGCCACTCAAGGTAAAGGGTCACTGAGCAAAGCAGATGTTAGAAATGTGTATTATAAAGATGTGTAAGATATTGGTTGACCCTGGACTTAAAGAGTCCAAGATTGAAATTGTCAGGGAAGCATCCTCTTAGGAGTTTGTTCCACAAAGCACCAGTTCTTAGGAAGAAGCTGTTCAAGTGAAACTTGCTCCATATTAAAGGAACATGAAGCAAATGGAGATGGTTTGCCACTGTGAACATGACATGGTGGGCCCTAGCTATGAAGGACTGGACTGGTGGAACTAAGGGATGTAACTTGTTCAAGTATCTGCCATAGTAGAGCAACAGAGTAGTGAAAGGCTAGCAAAATTTCATTAGTGGTGTAAGAGTTTCAGGTTGGAGAATAATTCATCACTCACAAGGCTGCATAAGTGCTTTTGAAAAATGTTGCTTTGAAATATATAGAATACTAGCTTAAAAGCTGTCCTATTGGGGTAGCATTTAACCTAGCTCCTGTGGAGGGCTCTTGATTGGACTTTCACCACAATAGGTAAGGAGGAGTAGATGCGATAGGCAACAATAAACTACAGAACTCAAACTGATCACTGTTTAAGTATTGCATTATTATTTAAGCTTACCTTTTAAAAGTTCAATGATAATTCTTCTGCCACCACTTAATTTAAAGACAATATGATGTATGTAGGTCCTTACTTTCTACAACAATTGTTTTTATTTCATGGGTGACCTGCACTGTATTTTTCAATTAATTTTGATTATTCCTAAATTTTATTTCCAAGTTATAAAAATTGTTAGCTTACAAAAAATTTGTCACAAACAATCATGTACAAAAATCACTGAAAACAATCACTACTGATGAAAACTTGGGAATCCAAAATTTCAGGATTGTGGGTTCAGATCCAGCCCAGAGTGTTTTTAATTCACTGATTCCAAAATGAAGATAACTTATGAAAAATTGTTCAATCATCACACAATTTGATTAAAAAAAACTGTAATGGTTATCTCAAACCTATAGATACTTTGCTATTATTCACAGATACTCCTTGGAAACACACACACACATATGGTGAAGAAGATGATCTATTGAAAGTTAGAGAGTTGTGTCCCTTTAATTGAAAAAGTGTAACACAGTGACATATTGACATTCACATTTATTATATAGAAGAAGAATTTGTATATTTAATGAAAAAATACAATTAAATAATTTTATGAATATAATGGGGTGTATAAAAAGTATTTATATTTTTACAGATCTTATAATGGGGTTTATCAAAAGTAATTTTAATTTTTACAGTTGAAATATGCTTTAGAGTAAAAATCTAAAGCTTATTTCATGCACACGTGTAAAGAATAACTATGGTTGCTCTATATTATTAATATTATATGAAATTACCAATACTATTCAGATGTCTTTTTTCTTTCAGATATTATAATGACAGATACAAGTATTAAAATTCTGGCAATTTTGAAGCCTTACTTTGAACTAAGCCTGAAAGCTGCTGAAGTTGTTTGCAGAATTTAGGAATTTAAACTCAACTAACACAATATAAACAAAATGTTTGTTTGTACAGACCTTTACTCCAAAGCTAATTTAATGTACAAATTTAAATACTATCCATGACTCTACTATAAATTATTATTATTTATCATGTCATTATCAATACTATTCAGCAGAACTTTTTGTTTCAGATGTTATAATGGCAGATATAAATACTGAGATTCTGGCAAATTTGAGGCATTATTTTAAACAGGGTCTGGAAGCCACTAAAGCTGCTCACAGGATTTGGTAAGTGGGAGAAAATGGAATGATATCTGCCTAAAACTGGTTTGAGCCTTTTAAGGGTTGTTAGTTGCTTCTTGAAATAATACCCCAAACTGAATGACCATCAGTTGTTGATTATAATACTTTAAAAAACAAGAGAAAGGAGAATGCAACCAATCACACATGAAAGCTTTCAGGAAAATTCAATCGGTCAGTTAAGTGCCATACGTGATACATGCTTGGGTGATCATATATCTTATGATACATGACAGACGAGGGAGATTTTTTCCCGCAGTAGGTTGGCATTTCTTTCTGTAGTAGACTGGTTGCCAACCAAGGCTAAAGAACCCAGTCTGTCCTGCTATTCAACCCATAGCTGGAAGGAGAAGAGATGGATTCATAACTTTCCCAAGGGTATTTGTGTGCAAGTGAACCTAACAAGTTCTCACTCCAAGCTAATATCCATTACACATTCGGAAAATTAGGATCATCAAAAGCACCACCTTAGAGTCTTACACAATTTTATACAATAAAGAGATGATTAGAGAACAAACATACATTTGATACATGCTAATATATCTGAGTTCAGTTCTATACTTGGGAAATTGAGACTGATTCCTTAAGCCAAGGAATTTCTTTTACTTGGCAAAGATTTTCTATTTAAAAGAAACTAGAATTAATGTTTCAGTTTGTTTTTCTTAAAGTCTCTTTATCGTTGACATGTTTATTTGTGTCAGCAACCTTCAAGGGAAACAGGTTTGTGCTTTAGCAAAAGTAGCAAATGAAAATATTTTTGGGATACAAGCTTCAACTTGCAATAACATGCTGTCGACTGAAAGAGGAGTTTTTATTTCATAATTAAACAATTGGAGGATACAGAACCTTTATTATTAAATGAAAGACTCACTATCAATGAATTTCTGTTTGCATGCAAAGATGAACACATTTGTTTGGATTTATGCATATATGTATGCACACAAGGTGTTTCCAATATGCATATACATTATATATATATATATATATATATATATATATATATATATATATATATATATATAATAAAATTTCTCTGAATCTATAAAAATAATGTATGAACAGAAGCTATATGAAAATAATTGTCGGACTTAGTCCATTTCATATGATGTCATTTGTTTACATTAAAATACACTTTGAGCAGATATGACCATTTGAGAGAAATCATCGAATAATTGTTAGTTTAAAAACAGTTATTTAACATTGCTAACCAGACACTTCCTCTGTAGCTAAATGGTATAGCATGTCAGGCTATATGACTGTTCCATGTAGGATACAAGTTCAATTCCTGTCAGAGAACACATATTTTCTATGAGATTTCTCAGACATTTAGGCTGGTAAATGTTGTTAATACAGTTTATTATAGAGAGAGCATTTACTTAAATATTTGTATCTATAAAAAGAATGTATAAACAGAAAATATACAATAGCAAAAACAACAGTCAGCCAGGGTATTTCTGAAAGATAATGCTTTTGAGGTAAGCAGTCTTTGCAATTATAATGCTCAAAAACAAGAGATAGAACATTAATCTGCAAGAAACTTGAAGTAGGGACAGGTATATTAGGTACATTTTAACCGTACCATATAGGTAGCCAGGCTTATAGTCTCCTATAATTTTAGGAAGTTTTAGGCTATCACATTGAGCATTATTAGCTGTTATAAGTTTGTTAATTTTTGTTTTTAGTTCATTAATAGGGTTCTTATTTAGTTTTTTAAATTTAGTATGGTCATTGAGGATATTTTGTAATTTGTTATAATAATCAATTTTTGTCAATTACTACAAACATGTTAGTTTTATCAGCTTTTCATATAATTATGTCAGGATGGTTTTTTAATTGTTTTGCAGCATTTTTTAGTTTATAGGTCATAGTTCCTTTGTATAAATTGTTAAGTTTCCTATTGATGGAAATATTCTGAGGAGTTATATCCTTTTCAATAATTGGTTTAAGCCGTGATGTTATTTCCTGAAATATGGTACGGTTAAAATTCATAAATCTAACTACCCTCTTCGTCCCATTATTTCTCAAGTAACCACTCCTATTTACCAATTGACAAAAATTATTAATAAATTAATAACACCATATCTACCTAATAAATATAATATTAACTCTACTCATGAGTTAATAAAAACCTTACGTTCTCATAAACTGAATAATGGAATACTAGCTTCCCTTGACGTGGAAAATCATTTTCAAATAAAATGTCTCATTAGAGAATATGAGAAAATTCAAAAGAAAATATGCAAGATTATGTTGTCTTTAACATTCAATACTAAAAGAAAAGTTGCTGCCAAATTACACACACACACACATATATATATATATATATATATATATATATATATATATATATATATATATATATAAAATAAATCCTAATGACCCAGGTACAACCTACTTACGTTTCACCACATGGGTTAGTGGTTAGAATGTTCGCATTCTGATAATGAGACCTGGGTTCGAATTTCACCATAGTCGATTTGTCAGGAAGGAGACTTCCTGATGTTATTGGACTGGAGGGATTGATCCCAGCATGTGGCACCTTTGAAAATTGCCTGAAAACCATACCATGAGTTGACCTAAGCCTTGTGAGTGAAACTGGGTAGACGGAACCCTTGGGTACCGTTGATAGCTGTGCTAACACAAAGTCACATGTCATCCTGGCCAAGGGCTTGAGCGTGCTGGCCTTGTTCAAACTGTTGATCATGCTAGATAACATGCTCTTTCCCAAAAACTGTAACTAAGGTCTGCTTAGCATAGTTGCAGTATAAACCACAGGTGGGCTTTGTGGGTGTTGAATAAATGCAAGTGTGCCTGAGCAAGCGTCTGTAATAGGGATTGGATAGCCGCTCTAGTAGACAGATATCCTCGAATACAAGTGGCCTGCTATACATATCCACACACTTTTTTCAGTTATTCTGTTGATGTTCTTACTAAATGAAATAGAATAAAATTTCAAACATTTAACTAATTTCCACACATGCCATTTTACATACTTAGTTCATATCAGTCACTTGATCACACACACACACACACACACACATAGAGAGAGAGCGAGAGGGAGACAATTATTGTAAATTCTTGGGCACAGTATTTTTGAGTGGCATATCTCTTGACCAAGAAGCTTTAAGCTAAAGTAGATTTCATCTTGCATGAAGTCTCAAGCATTTCTCTTATATAATTATCTTGCATTTAATTCCATTTGCTTAAATTCAGTCAAAAGAAATAACTTTCACTCTATCATACTTCTGTTTTGAAATTAAAACGTTTCAAAGAACTTTTAAAGGTGAAAAATGAACAATATGTTGAATTCATGATTATTTTTAAATAAGGAAATCCACTAATTTTGCAAATAAGTTGTTTTCTGAATTTATATGAATTTTACTGATATTTTAAATTTAATCTTCATTAAATCTGCCATCTTAGTCACTTAATAAACATCATAAATTTTCTGATTAAAATGTATGAGGATCAGTCAAAAAGTAATGCTTGTTCTTCTTTAATTACAACATATTTAACAGTAGAAGCACACAAAGCATACGAAAATGAACAGACAAGTTTCAGGATTAGAAATCTTGTCATCAACGTAGTCAACTATCTTCTAAATCATGGATTCCACCTTTGAATGCGGACATAGTGTGATGTATAAGTTACCACTCTAATGACTGTAGTAGAATATGAGGCAAGGTTGCTGTGAATATTTGTCTGTTATTTAAGATACTGTGAAGCCTCGAATTGTCATGTTACAAAAGTATATAACTCATCTTAAAATGTGGTCTACATCAAATAAACATTGCTAAACTTTTCTTATTATTAATATAAATATCCCTAGCCTGGTAATTTTGCTAAAAAAAATCACCACCTGTTGTGTTGTAAAGAGTACGTACCCCCAGTGACTCTATGAACCCATCCAATATTATAAAGACTTTCATGGTATGAGGTTAATACTAGTCGTATTGGAGTCAGTTTTCATACTAACTATACAGGCGTTATGGCAATAACCTAAGCATTGCGTATAGAGAATACTTTAATGAATTACATTATACTAAGTATGTGTGTGTGTTATAGCAATAATCTTATAATAGGAAGTTATAAGTGGATATTCAACCACCAGCACAGCATAAAAAATCACAATATTATGACTGAAGTTATAATAGTTGTCAACAAGGAGTTCAAACAAAAGTATGAGATAAAACTGCAACATTATAACTGAAGTTATAATAGTTGGTGAGAGGATACGTGAACACAAGTGCAGGATAAAATTGCAAGATTATAACTGGAGTTATAATAGCTGGTGTAAGAACTTGAACTCAAGCACAGTATAACAGCATCACATTACATTATAAGTGGAGTTATAATAATGGGTAACCAGATTTTTGAAATTCATATGTATGCAACAGGAATTACAAGAATTTAAACCATGCTGGTTTAAAAAAAACATTTTCTTACAGTTACTGAGAACATTTTGGCTTCAATAGTTGAAATTCAACAACAACAGAAGCAACAACAACAAAATATCCAATAGTTGCTACAGTTGCAAAAACAACAACAAATGTTGTTGAAAGTGTTTTTTTAAGAAATATGCTTTAATGTCTCTTACACCAGATGTGGTGCAAAACACCGAATCAGAATTCATATAGAATCCTAATGACAGATTGACTTTTGTTGCCTATTTTTGCAGATATGAAGAAATATTTAGGAATGCAGTGGCTGGGAAGAAGATAAAAAAACAGGTTTTTGTTAAGAAAAATAGCATCAATAGAGTACAAAAAATACTGCAATTATATTTTACTGAGGAAACCAGGTGAAATGGGGTTTGAAGACACAGTACACATTCTGACGAAAATCTTTAGCGACAAGTACTCTCTGTTCCATGCTTATTGGAGGTGCATAAATTTAACCTAAAAAAAGGATGAAGATTTTGTCACATATGCAGGTACTGTCAACAGAAAATGTGGACAATTTAAACTAAAGGAAATGACTCCAGATATGTTCATGGCATTAATTTTCATGCAAGGTTTAACAGTGGAAAAAGATGCTGAAGTACGAACGAAAATTTTAGCAAAGATTGAACATAATAATAATAATATAACACTACAAGAAATAGTGGATGATTGCCAAACAAAGCTAAGTCTGAAGCATGGTGCTAAAAAACTTCAGAATAAAGAATGTGCATTGGTAAATGCTAAGGAAAAATGCACAAAAAGGAATATAAAACCTCAGACGTGGAAAATTACATCTTAAGAAAAACTGTCCCTGGAAAAATGTATAATGCTATAACTGTGGTAAAAAAGACATATTAAGTCTCACTGAAGAACTAACCCAAAGAACCAGGAAGAAAGTAATACACACTATTGCAACGGAAAAAATAAGCACACAAAACAAAAGAAAATTTGTTAACGTGCAAATTAATAATGTGGGATTAAAAATGTTACTAAATACGGCTGGTGACATTTCAATAGTAAATGAAATGACATGGAAAGAAGTTGGAAAACCTTTATTAAAAAGAATTTACAAAGTCACAACTTCACTTTCTGGTGAGGAATTATTTTGGGGGGGGAGAATTTACATGTGATGTTTATTTTCGAAATAAGCTGGTGAAAGCAAAAGTTTCTTCTAAGAAATGTGACAAATCTATTCAGTAAAGACTGGATGGAATTATTCGAACTGTGGGATTTGCTGATAAACACTTATTGTAAAAATGTAAGTGGACAAGCAACAAATTTTAAAAGTCACAGCGAAAAACTGAAGGAAGAATTAAAAAAATGTTTTCCTGATGTTCTGTCTAGTGAACTGGGTCAGTGTGCAAAATTCAAGGTGAATTTTCAAGTAAAAAAATGTTTGATGCCAGTATTTAAACTGAAATGGAGCATACCATTCACAGCATTAGAGGAAGCAAATGAAGAGTTGGACAGACTAGAAAGAATTGGCGTATTACAGAAAATAAACCATTCAAAATGGACTGCACCAGTGGTGTACATAAAGAAAAAAATGATAAAATTCATGTTTGCATAGATATCTCAACTGGATTATATAATAGTCTTGAAGCACACAATTAACCCATTACCAAGCACAGAGGAAATTTTTTCATAGTTGAATGGATGAAAAATATTTTCAAAGCGGGATCTCTCTGAAGCATATTTACAAATTCAGATTGAAAATCAATGTTCTGAATTGACGATTATAAATACACACAGAGGTTTATATAAGTTTAATCAACTTCCTTTTGGCATAAAGGTGGAGCAACTATTTTTCAACAATCCATGGATACCATGATGGTAGATTGCGACTTCGCAGTGGTGTATCTTGACGATATTTTGATCAAGTGTGTGTCAAAAGAAGAACATGTTGGGCATGTCAAAACAATTATGCAAAAAATAACAGAATACAGATTCAAGCTCAGTAAAGAAAAACATGAATTGTTTTTGCCAAAAATAAAATACCTGGGTCAAATTATTGATAAAAATGGTAGGAAACTAGATCTATCAAGGGAAAATGCAATTAGAATTATGCCTACACCAACAAACAATACTATGTTACAAGCTATTTTTAGGACTGCCTAATTATTATCAAATTTATGTATATATTATACATAATTTGACTTTAACACTTAACAATCTACTGAAAAAAGGAGTAAAGTGGGATTGGGATCATAAATATCAAAAAGTGTTTGACGAGATAAAAAAATGTCTTGTGTCTGGTTTATCGTTAGCACACTATGATCCAAAAGCAAAAATTGTAGTAGCATTAGATGCTAGTGATTACAGTGTTGGAGCAGCAATTTTACACAAATACGATAGGGGTAAAATGAAAGCATTTGCTCATGCTTCATGACAGAGAGTAATTACAGCCAGATAGAGAAAGAAGCTCTAGTAATCATATTTGCTATGAAAAAGTTCCATAAATTTATTCATGGAAGAAATTTCATGTGGCAAACAGACCATAAACTGTTATTAGTGATATATGGTTCAAAGAAAGATATACCAACCCATACAGCTAACAGATTACAGTAATGGGGTATCATCCTGTTAAATTATAATTTTATGATGGATTACTAACCATCTAAAAATGTGGATGGATTATCTAGATTAATACCTAAAAATGCAGAACTATTGGAGGTCACATTCATAGCAGCATTAAATAGCAAGATGAAAATCAAAAACATTTTGTGCACATAGTACGGGAATTATCAGTTACACTGGATGAAATTAAAGAAAAAGCAGAAAAGGATGTATTTATTGCTAAAATGAAGAAGCAATTAAAACAAACAAAAAACATACAGGATCAAGAATTAAACCTGTACTCAATATGTGATGGTATTGTAATGCACATACAAAGAATTGTAATACCAAGTGTGTTACAAAAGCATATATTAAAGGATTTTCATTCTGAACATCCTGGCATTTCAAAAATGAAATCTCACATGAGAGGTTTTGTATATTGAACCAGAATGGACCAAGATATTGAAAAAACAGTAAAAACATGTAGAGGTTATGCTCTAGAGCAAAACTACCTATCACAAAGATAGAACCTTGGCCAAAGAGAGACACTCTGTGGTCAAGATTGCATATAGATTTTGAAGGTGCTATGGATGGAGTATATTATCTAGTGGTAGTTGATAAATTTACGAAATGGCAAGAAATTTACAAGTGCAAAAATACTGACAGTGACAGTAAATTTCTTGCATGAACTATTTGTGAGATATGTCATACCAGATACCATAGTATCAGATAATAGAACACAATTCACTGAAAAAGAATTTCAATACTTTTGCAAGTTGTTCTCTATAGAAAATATTACGATCCCACCATATCACCCAAGGTCCAACAGACAAGTGGATCAGTTTGTTGGAACATTGCAAAAAGCAAGTCTGGACAAATTAAATAAGGGGGCACTTGTGCCACATTCCTTCTTGTGGGGAAGATTGGGTAAATACCAGTTGTATTGGAGTCAGTCTTCATACTAACTATAAAGGCATTACAGCAATACCGTTACAATAGGAAGTTATAATACCATTCAAGAAAGAAAAGTAAACCAAACATTCAAAAATGAATGATTTTCTCTCTTACATCTCAGCTTCAATCACTATCCCACAACCATAACATGCCTTCCTTGTACCTTTTCTATAAATATTTATATGGTGATTGTTCTGATTGATATTTAGGACTTCATAGAGACTTTGAGGTATTATGGTAAGTAAGAATGTGTTGTTTTGGTATAAGGAATACTGTTGTATGTTTGAGTCAATAATTGTAGCTAGCTAAGTTTAAGATAAGACAGACTGAAAACCAGCCTTCCCCACCCACTTTTGGCTTTGTGCCACATTTTTGTATTTTCAAAATAAATATTACTTTCCTCTTTGGTACCCTGACTTCATAAATTTAAGCACAGTACTTGATTAACAGTTAGGCCTCATAATTTCACTGCTGAAATTACTAGATATAACCATGAATTCAATTCTAACAGTTTCTTCTTTCACACTTCTCACTTTTAGAACTCTCTTCCAGCTTCATACTTTCTGTAAACTATGATCTTCAAAAATTTAAATGCAACATCAATCATTATTTGTCTTATTGAATCCTGTTCTTTTATTGTCCCCTCTTCTCACTTTCTTTCACTCTCAGAACCACTTGGCTTTATACCCTTGCTTAAGAAAAAAAAAGTTTTTTCAACTAATTGACCACAATAATAATCATGATAATAATACGTGTATCACTAGAGAAAATGGCTTACCCCCTAGACAAAAACTGATTTGGACGTGTCTCACATGTAAAATATTCCCAAAAAGAAAATGTCATTGAGTCTTATATTTAAAAAAGATAGATATCAGAGTCAGATACTTTCATGAGAATCTCCACCTATGCAAATTTGAACTCAATCTATGAAAAATGCTTCAAGAGGCGATAGAGAAAGTGTGACTGTGGTAACGAACAGGAGACTCATGTTGTTGGATTGTTTGACTTACACTACTTTGAAGGTTGGAGGAAATAAATTAGGGAACCTTATTACAAACCAGAAGATTACAAACTAGTTAGATAACAAGCATTTCTCCAGTATAAGGATGACCAATCAAAAGGATATTTTGTCAATAGCTTGAAATGAAGATTTTCCTTCTTTCATACAATCCATCTACTTTCTATCTGAATGTCCATTGCATTAACCACTTAACTAGATCCCATAAAATCCTCATCTATTAAAAAAGAAATAAATTAATTTTCAAGATTCATTTTTTTTCTTTCTTTTGCTCAGTAGAAATCTTCCTTATGTCTTCAATTTCTGAATGACATTTTATATTTCTTCAATGGAATCTGGTTATGAATTTATATCTTTTAATATTTATTAAAGGATGAAATTGTTTGTTATTGATGTGAAATGAGCTGACAAATTTATTCTGGCAGTGAGAATCCGTAAAACAATATAACATAAAAGTGCAAAACTGATTAGACTGGGGATCATAAATTGCATCATGAGAATTGAAAATATTGTTTGCTTCCCTGACAACAGACAGGATAATGGCCAAAGAAATCATTAATATTCACACCTCTGAAGATTTGTAGATTTGAAATGGGCTTAAATATAATAACTAAAGCAGACATAAAACTTGAAAATAATTGTTTACACTGAAAAAAATCATTCCAAATCTTTCAATGATGCTACCAGTAGAATTTGCCAGCAAAGATGAGGACAACAAGATATTAGTTCTTAGGATTTTATCTGTGTTTGTCTATTAAAATAAGTTCTGCAGAAAGCTGACATTATTCTATAATCTTCTGGTATAAATAAGCAAAAATGGATTTTATATTTCATACAATATATAATATTGTTGAAAAAGTAAAGATGCCTCTTTTTTGCAATATTAAGTTTCATATCATCAGAATATTTCACATCAGTAAAATGTTGCCCAAATTTAATTGAAGCAGTTTAAATGATAGCATGGAAACAAAAAGGACATAAATACTTATCAGAAAGAGATAGTTGAAATTTCTAGTGTGCATAATGAGGGAAGAGGGCTTGGAAAACTTTATACTTACAGGACATATTAAAAAGGAAAGCATATAACCTACCTAGCAAGTTTGTGTAAATGGTTGGCAGAGCATGGATTAAATTTCAACTACCTCTTTCTGATGTTAAATATAAATGTCCTTTTGTTTACATTTTCTCTAAATTTGTTGATCACATGTTTGGTCCATGGTACAATCAACATCCTTTTATAAAACCACATTTATGCTGCCTCAAATCTCTTCTTCCTTTATGGGTAGATTATCCAGCATTCATTTCCATATGATGACTGATAGTACATAGCATTTCAGTATTCTTTTATTTGTTTCTAATGTTTCTATTTCTTAATACTTTGCTTAGATTTTGGAAGGCATCTTTCATTATACCAATCTACCTTCAGATTTCAGTGTCACACTTTCTGTCTTCTGTTAAAAACTTCCAAGATATTTAAATTATTCTACTTGCTTGATTTTGGTATCTCCAATTTGTAATTTACATGTTGGGCTGTTCCTTTTGCTAATAACCATGCATTCTATCTTCTTACAATTGATGTTTAGTCTTTTCTTCTTTCTTTCTTTCACTACTTTCAGTTAGGTGTTGTTGTAGTTTCCTTTCTGTGTCTGTTATCAACACTGTGTCAACTGTATATCATACATTGTTAAGATTGTGGCTGCCAATAAGGAATCATGATAGGACTTAATACTTTCAGAATCTACTCATCCTTTTCTATTTTTGTATATTTACTGAATTAATTCTGGATTATTCTTTAAGAATTTAAGAAATATGCCAAGGAAAGCTAGCTGTTCCAACAGATACAACTGTGTATATATAGAAATTAAATCCTATATTTATTTTTCAACCAATAAATTTCCATCAGAAAGTTTGATAAAGAGCAAATACTGCCAAAATACTTGCAGGCATAGTTGTAGTCCTACCAGATGTTTATTTTAGAAAATAACAATAACTCCCTTCACCACATCCACAAGTTCAAGAAAAAGATTTTTGCAAGCCAATGTGAAATTATTTTCTAATGAATGAAACCTTGTATTCAAAAAGTTCACAACTCTATGTGAAATTAATTTTGAATCTTCCTTACAGATATAAAAATAGAAGCATACTGCTTCTCAAGGTTCAAAACATTTCAGAGGCCTGTTGGATCTACACATGCATACACATGCACCCACATAAATGCACACAATTGAAGAGATTAGCCAGCAGCTGCCAATTAAAGCCTGTTCTTTGAACTCACAATCCCATTAGGTTGACCATCATGAAGTAAGTCTGTCCACACACCTTACACTGCACTATGAACTCTCAATTAATTGACAAAACAAACTTCACTACAAGGAAAATTGAATATTTTATTTTTATTATTGTATATTTCTGAAAAGAATATATAAATTTTATTTCAACTGATGTTCTGTTTTTGTTTCCTTCAACAAATAACCATTTTTATGTTTCATTTAAAAGATCTGTTATTATTGTTGTTGTTAAATTTTTGGAATCCTGACACCCAGATAAAAATGAAAACCTGGGTAGATGGATACCAACATATATTTCTATTCAAGCCCACCAAAGAAAGACTTACATTACTCTTCTTCAAAGTGATATCATTTGTTCTGCTACTATCTACCAACTTGATAAAGGGGTTAAAATGGTTATCAAAAATGTTGATTTATCCATTATGATGCAGTGTTGTTCCACAAACAGCCACAATACAATTTACTTTAAAGATGACATCCATTTCTTGTGAAAACAGGAAAGAATGTTCCACTTCAGAAGAATGGTTAATATTTTTAACAAAATCTTTATCCTCTGGTAATTTACAGCTCTTTGTCTTTGCTTGCTACATGTAGTGCTGGATTTATCTATAGGCTTGGTAAGCTGAAGCTCAAAATCTACTGGTGGAGGCTTTAGCTATGATGTATAATATTTTTAACACTATCATAGGTCTTTCTTACATAGTCCGAGATTGGGAGGAGACTTACAAGTGGAATAGGCCTCTATTGATCTAAATCAAACACTACCCACATACATAACACACTAATGTTCTTTAACTGCAAGTTTTACTATTTTGTTCCTATTCTGATTACACTGTTTTCTTGATGGTATCATTGTAATATTCTTTCAAAGTCTACTAAAATCTTCTTAGGGCTATCTAGAATTCAATAAATGTTAAAGTTTTTTCAGTTTCAATGATAACAGCAATAGTTTGAATTCTGACAGAAGTCTCTTTAAAACTGTAGCTGTTAATATGTTGCCAAATAAGACCATGGCTATTCATTCATTATGAATTAATTAATAAGTTGTCAATTAAGACCATGGTTGTTAATGTTGCCAATTAGGACTACAGCTGTTAATACATCACCAATTAAGATTACAGTTGTTCATAGGTTGCCGATTAAGACCATAAAATGCCATTGATCATTTCTTCCAAAATTATTTAAAGAAATGCCAGCATTTTATGTCCCTATCATTTTGTTAACAATGCTTTCTGCAGTAAGTTACTTGTAGTTATCTTTCTTTGAAAGAGAAAACAAAGTCAACAATGATTGATTCCGGTCAATACCAGTGATGAGAAAATGACAAGGCTTTTCTTTCAAGTGAAATTACCAGACTGTATTATTATTTATATCTAAATAACAATAAAAACCTTCTCAATAGTATTATTTTATAATCTTGAGTTGTAAATTTAATTTCTGTAAAAATGATCATGATGCACAAATGTGTCACATGATGCACAAATGTGTCACATGACACCATGGAGTAAAAAGAACAGCTAGTGTTGAGTATGCATATTAAAATAATTTTTATAGTTTAATACAATTAATTTTAATTGGCAATATAAATCATATATATTCTTCTATTGCGATTACAAGGAAGCATCTTCTCATCAGATTTATCCAACCTATACAGCAAGGCAATCTGTCAGGTTACCACCTCCTAATTTTCAGAACCGCTACTAGGAGACACTCTCAGGACTATAAATACTCTGCAATAATTTTTTATCACTGTTTTCTCACCTTATCCACTTATTCACCAATATGTAACCTCTTGTGGAGAACGTGTTCCTTTTGGGAAATGCATGAACAATATATACACACTCACACACATATATCTGCACATTCATTCACGACACATACTTTTCACCCAAAAAGTTTTCACATTCATTTGTTATACACATTATTGTCTATGCCGCTTATATACCTTTGTTAATACATTATCATTTGTTTGTACATATATATTGGTTCTTGTCATTTCTCACATTTATTTACATGGACTCATATCCCAAGTCTGCCATGTTTGTTGTGGGCATTTCAAGAGACACACGTTTATTTCTCAACTCATACACCGGCCTGCAACAAATCCTAAGAGAATCAGAATTCCTATTGGAATTTATTATTGGTAGACACAATCTTGATAACATAAGATATACAGATGACACTGTGTTGTCAACAGACACAGAAAGGAAACTGCAGAAACCTGTAGATTATATAGTAAAGAAAAGTGAGAAGAAAGGACTAACAATTAATTGTAAGATGACAGAATGTGTGGTTGTTAGCAAAAGAGACAGCCTGCAGTGTGAGCTACAGATTGGAGATGACAGAATCAAAAAAGTACAGTATTTTAACAATTTGGGAATTATTATAACAGATGATGGAAAATGTAGTACAGGAATCTGAAGGTGCATTGGATTAGCAACAGATGCTTTCTAAAAGCTAAATAAAATATTAAGAGACAAAAAAATGTCATAAGAAAAAAAGAGAAGAATTCTAAATTGCTATATAATATCAATCGTCCTTTATGGCGGTGAATAGTGAGTTGATTGATTGAGTTGTTTTTTTACAGCTTATCAACCTTATGCAAGTTACTTAAAGCCATAAAATATTTTTATATTGTTTTTTTTTTTTTTGTGTAAGAATAATGATTTACTGATACAAATCCTACTAATTAATCCATAGCTGGGTGGAGAAAAGGAGGATTCTTACCTTTCCCAATAGTATTTGCACAAAAGTGAATATAACAAACCTGACTTGAATTGGAACTTGGCTATCTAATTTCTAATTCTGAGTCATCCATTATGCCATATGCACATCCAAGCTTACAGCACCTGATCTTCCCAAATGGACACTCAGGCACTGATCAAGCTTGGCATTGCTTAACTTCAGTGATCATACAAGATGAGCAACTAATAATAGCATAAATAATATTATATAATGATGCAATAATCTCAGTGAATAAGGAAAATATGCTAAGTCCTGTAATAAACATCATCTGTTAAATCCATAAATTTATAAATTAAAACCGTTTTTTCACATTGATTATGGAATAAAATAGATGCTGAAACAGGAATGAGATGTGTTATTTTGTATATTTAAATTCATGACAACAGAAGAATTGAGAAGAAAAAAAATCAAAAATGAAAGAAGCAGACAAGGAATAAAGTTTTGATTAAGATGTCCAATATTACAAGTTTAAAAGGTGAAAGGAATGCTTTGCAATTTGGAAAGGTCAGTCAACAAAATCTATGTATTTACATTTTTTTTTTACTACTTCTCAGAAATTCCATTCTGTTATTTTTAATTTGACAAATTGTCATGTAGAAAGCAATTTAGGTTTTCTGTTTGCAATAATTACATGTTTGGGGTTAAATGGAGGAGACAAAGTGACGTGACAGGACAGGAACAAATAAACATCTTGAGTAGATTTACACAAAGTCAGGAAAGGAGGGGAAAGGCAAAAATAAAAATTTAAGAAAAAAAGATATGATTGAAAAAAGGGAAGTAAAAAAAGTTAAAAAAAACAAAAAAACAGATAATGATAAAAAATAAATAGAAAAACAAAAGACTGTAAAGAAAACAAAGATGAAAAAGCATCATACAGATAACAGCTTTATTCTATCACAACACATGCATTAATTCCTGAACAAAGACAATCCTTTTCATTTGTGGATTTTCAAATGCCCAAAATACAGAAGTGCCAAGACATGATAAAACAAACTTTAGTTTAAAAAATTTTTAAATTTGGTATTTAATCATTAACCTTTTCTTCTACAACCTTAAATATTTTTTTTGGTAGTGCAGAAATAAACTAAGACAAAACAGGTGGAGTAGAGGCAAAGTCAGCGGAATAAGAAAAACCAAAATGCTGACTACATACACAAGTATGAATATAGTTTCATTTATATTTTTTTTCTCTCTAATTTGTGGTCACAGAATATGTAATTATTAGAGTAAATGATAATTTTGACATAGAAAATGAATTCAGTAAATACAGAAAAATAGAAAGGGTTTATTTAACCTTTACAGTGAGGTGATTCTGATAGAAGTAGAAGTTCTACCAGGATTCATTATTGGTGGCAAGAATCACAGTCAACATAAAATATGCAGATGACAATGTTGATAACAGATATAAAAAGGAAATTACAATAACATTTACAGAAAGTAGTGAAGGAAAGTGAGAATAAAGGAATGAACATCAATTGCAAGACAATAAAATACATAATTGTTAGCAAAAGGAACAGCCCAACATGCAAATTACAAATTGGAGATACCAAAATCAAGAAAATAGAACAATTTAACTATCTTGTAAATGTTTTAACAAAAGACAGAAAGTGTAACACTGAAGTCTGAAGGTACATTGGGATAGTGAAAGATGCCTTCAAAATTCTAAGCAAAGTATTAAGAAATAAAAACATTTTATTAGAAACAGATAAAAGAGTACTGAAATGTTATGTACTATCAGTCCTCTTATATGGAAGTGAATGCGGGATAATCTCCCCATAAATGAAGAAGAGACTTGAAGCAACAGAAATGTGGTTTTACAAAAGGATGCTAAGAATATTATGAACTGAACATGTGAGCAATGACAAAATTTTAGAGAAAATGTAGACGAAAAGACACTTATATTTAATATCAGAAAGTGGTGGTTGAAATTTAATCCCTGTTCTAGCACCCATTTACACAAGCTCGTTAGGTAGATTATGCGATGCTTTCCTCTGTCCCCTCTTGCCTTCAATATGCCCTGTGAAGCAAGAGGGACAAAAGGAATGATCTACCTAATGAAATTGTGTAAATGGATGGCAGAAAGGGGTTTTGGAGAAATAGTAAAAAGAGATAGTTGAAATTTCTAGAGCAGATAATGAGGAAAGAAGGCTTGAAAAATTTGATACTCACAGGGCATATTGAAGACATAAAAATTTTATTTTTTATTACTGTTAGTCTTTGGTGTAATAATAAATGTTTTTTGTACATGTTCTTTTGGGACAGGTGTATTTTTAAGAAAGCCAGATGGTTTGTGCAAAAAATTGTTACACATGTAAACCTTGCTAGGTTCAAGAGTTAAAAACTGCCAATATTACTAAGGATTCATTTCGAATTTTAAAAAAGGTACTTTTGTATTTTTTGGCCAATGAGAGACATAGTCTCAATCCCTTGTGAAAACTTGGATGGAGCCTTCAGTGAGCCTCTTTTTTTTGAATAAATAGAATTTTGTTTAGCATATAAGGCAAGAAAGCATTTAACATCAAAAAATGAAAGCATTTGACATTAAGGAGGAGAAAATATTGTTGACATCAAGAAGAAAGCAACAAGAAGGCACAGAGTTACAAGCCAGCTGCAGAGATCCCAAAAGAATTTTGAAGTTCACAAGTGGAAATTCTCCTGTGGTTGAACAACAAAGAACGAAAGAATAATTCAAAAATTTTTCACGAAAGCCTCAATGAAGCACAAACAATGTGAATATAAAAAAGACATTTCCGAAATATTTATATGTACCAAAGACACTCATAAGACAAGTAGTTTTTTTTTCTAAAAGGTGGTTGCACCTTTGTTTACTGCCTTCTTGAATGTACTTTCTCCTTTTGACATTTTCAAAATTGAATCCTTGCATCTTTTCTAAATTGTAATCCTTTTTTGTTTTTGATGATTATCCTGTTTTTTATGCAATATATCTGTAAATGTTATCCTGCCTTAATTATTTATAAGGTGCATGAAAGGAAATGTTTTGAGATTTTTTCTTTTTTCTGTATATTGTAATAAATATTTGTCCTTTAAAATTTTGCGTAATGATTTGAGTATTGATTACGCCTATAAAACTTTCTATTCCTACTAACTAGGTTTTTGTGTTTGGCACAAGAATTGAGATTTTATAGGGACTTAAAATTTTTATAAGCAAGAGGGAGAGAGGAAAAGAATGCATAACCTCATTAACAAGGTTGAGTAAATGGATGGTAGAACAGGGTTTAGGAGAGATAACAAAAATATAAAATTTATTAAGACATACAAAAGACAGGAAATTGTGGAGAGCCAAGATCGCCAATGTCCTGAAAGGACATGGCACATGGAAGAGAAGCAGAAGGCACATGGAAGAGAAGCAGAAGAAGAAGAAAAAAATTTCTTCCGTGATATATTGGGTAATGCAACCAGGAAACTTAAATTAAAAATGAATTAAGATCTGCATGAAAGAAAAAATTAAATGAAGTAAAATAAGTAAGAAAAGAAAAAAGAAGGAATAATGAGAAAGGGGAGAAGGGAAAGAAAGTGTGTGTGGAAGAGAAGAATAAAGGAGTAGGCATAATATGAAAGAAAAGAGTGTGTAGAAGAAGTAAAGTATAAGAAAGAAGGTATAGAAATGAGAGGTAAGAGAAGAAAAAAGAGGAGAAGGAAAAGGAGTGTGCAGAGAAGTAAAGGATAAATAAAAAGGAACAAAAGTGAGAGGAAAGAGGACAAAAATGAAAGAGAAGATATAATGGAAAAGGGAGAGAGTGTGTGGAAGGATAGATAAAAGGTATAAAAGTGAGAGAAAATAGAAGAAAAAAAGAAGAAAATGTAATGCATGAAAAGGAAGAGAGTAAAGGACAGATAAAAAATATAAAAATGAGTGGGAGTATAGTGAACAAAAGGGAAGAAAGAAAAAAGCGAGATAGAAAATGAAGAAGAAAAAAATGAATCAGAAATACCAAAAGAAAAAAAAGCCAAATAATGGCAAAAAGGCTAAATTTATTGCTTTTCTTTGCAGAGTGACAAGTGAAGATTCCGGCATTTGTAACCAATCATAGCAAATCATTTGACACGATAGACTCTTTCTGCCTGTTCGTATGGCTGGACAAACATGTTGGGTATAATTACAGATTGGAAAATACGGAAGGACAGATCAAATTGTAGGCAATGTCATTAATAAAGAGATTCACAATGGAAAAATGCTTCTGCCAATAGCAACACAAGTAAAACAATTTGGCAAGTGAGTTTATCATCATGAGTATACGAGGAAACTTTGAATCAGAATGAAATTGAAATTGGTTAGATGGGAAAGTGAGAAGAAAAAAATCTGGAGACAATGACTTCCGTGCAGGTGACAATGATGTATTAGCTGAAATTACGTACAGCACATACTGAAAAGTATATTAACACACCAATATTCTTTTACATGTACATGACAATTCAATGTGGTGTAATGGTTAGCAAACTTATCTCATTAGATCAATTACGACTGAGTAGTGAGTTCAGTCCTCACTAGGTCCTCCTTACTTTTGGCTTTGTACCACATCTAAGCTTTGCTTAGTAAATTACTATGCCTTTATGTGTACAGATTTGCATATGCCCATGCACAGATATATATGGCACACATGATATACAAAATTTTTGTATTAAAACTAATAATGAGTAATTGTGTGACAAAATTGGAAAGTCTCTCTGTGTTATGTGTTTCCTCCTTTGAAAGATCTTCTTCACATTAATAATGGTTTTATCAATGGAGTCTTGTTTATTCAGAAGAGGAAGAAATACAACAAATGCTGGTTACAATTTGACATCAAGAAATGCTGAAGTTGTTAGGATACTTAGCTATAAATTTAAATTTTTACATTGTATGTCAAACATTGAAAAATTAAAATTTAAAGCTAAGCATCCCTCTATCATTAATTGTAACTAAATTGCAACCAGTTGTTGTTGTATTTCTTTCTCCGCCTGTATATATAAGATTATCAATAAACTATTATTAATAATGAGGGCTTTTCATTTTTTTTCCTAAAGGAATCCTTTTCAGCCAACACTTTTTCAAAGGTAGCCATTGACACAAATCTGATGAAACAAGGGATAATATTTGCCAAAAAAATATATTAAATGAAGAGGAGAACTTTGGAACACAATTAAAACAATAGTAAACAATTTGCAATTAAAATAAGTGATAAACAGTTCCAACAGAGTGTAAAAGGGAAAAATTCACACTCTTAACCCTCCAAACAAACATAGAGAGCAAATGAAATGTGCTTTCTGCTTGCACAGATCTGATTGATGTAACTTAATTTACACAGATTCATGAACTCACAAGTGTTATGCAGACCAGGCTTTGTGCAAAACAATGAAAACACTATCTACATATTTGGAGGCAAAGTTGGGAATCAAGTAGATGTTGGCCAATTGCCAAATCATGTGCAGACTGAGTTGTCCTAGAAGAAGGACTCAGATTGCCTGATTTTATATTGGTCAGAACATGTTGAATCATATGGGTCTCCAACCTCAGACTAGTCCATCCTATGTATTCAGCATCATGCTGACATTTGTACTTATATATGACAGAACTACAGTAAAAGTAGAACAGACGATCTTTAACGAAAAATGGAAACACTGAATTGGTCTTAAAAACAACTTGTAACTTGACAGTAGAAAAAACTGGTGTAATGCAAGCTGACACTCTGTCTGCAAGCATTTGACTCTTCCATGGCAGTTTCAAATAAATAGGACAAAAACTGGGACCAAAAACTACTACTTTTTATTGCTTTTATTGTTATCATTGTTGTATCTAATTAACCTACTTCATATCAAGAGTCATTTTTGTGAGGAAGAAATATATGTCATATGATCTTGAGCTTTACTTTATCATAGAGGATTTTAAAATGAATGCACTTTTAATACAATTTTAACTTTAATAAATGGCTTTCTCTCTCAATCAAAACTGTGTTCTTTAAATCAAACCTATTACAATAAATGACTTTTCTCCTTTATATGCATAAGATTAATTCCATCAATAAAATGATTATAAGTCTGAAAGTTCCTTCTTGTTTGGAACAAAACATGTCACTAAGTTTTTGCCATTTTGTCTTTTCACTTACCCTCTGATATAAATATTTTATTTTTATATCATGACATTTCATATATATATATATATATATATATATATATATATATATATATATATGATAAAATATAGTTTTAAGGTATGTTATATTTATGTGTTAAATTGATCAATATAAGGGATAGAGTGTATATAAATATAAAAGTGAACATTGATGTCAACCCCCGGAGGCAACAATCTGTTTCATGCTAAACGCAATCATCAGGCCTCTGGATGTTGACTTCAATGTCCACTTATATATGGGATAACAGTATATAACTTTTATTTAAATTGTTTTTATATATCAAGAACAGTTTTGAAAGAAAAGACGTATGACAATTTGGAAAAAGTTTTTGTGATGTATTTCATCCCGAGAACTTCTAACAGATGAAACACGTCAGAAAAACATTTCTAATTTGTCATAGAACTTTTCCTTCAAAATATTCTTTTCCTTCTATATATACACACACACACACACACACACACACACACATATTTTTATATCCACACAGATTTACACACATCACTGCATATACATTTGCACAGAAGTGTTCATGGATTAATATATAGACACAGTGTTAGAGGATGTCTGAATTAAAGTAACTTAATACAACTAAGAAAATCACAACTAGAAACCAAGTTCAAATTACAGTCATGGCTACTAATATCTTTTTTTTCTACTGGGACTTTTGTGATATCCATAAATCTAAATGTCTCCCTCATTTGTCACTTTATGTCTCAGTCACTTTGCATGCAATTGGGGAAAAGAAAGTAAAAGCAATGATCATTCAAACAGCAATCAGATATGTGCATAAATCTCAATTTTCAATCACCATCATATAAAGAAAAACTATATATAGTGTGTGTGTGTGTGTGTGTGTGTGTGTTTGTGTGTGTGTGTGTGAGAGAGATAGAAACATATTTTTGCATATCAAGAACAATAATTGGGGAAAATGTATGACAAAGTGGTAAAAGTTTACTTGTGACACATTTCATCCTTCAAGACTTCATAAGACTAAATTTGTTATGTTGTACTGGATATTTTAGAAGTTTTTAAAATTTTCTAGAATTTTTTTTTTTTATATCTAGCTGAATTCATTTAGAGTCTTTTTGTTTTTCTTTTCATCACTTTTGTTAGTAGGTATCCCACACTGTGGTAATAAAAGATCTGCCAGGAATGGTGAAATATTGTAAGAGCCAGTGCACAAATTTACTGTAGATGATCTTGTGATCAAGCCGCTCTCTAGACATTTATGTCATAGTGAATTGTTTTCACCTTTGATCAGAGTAGCACTTTTTATGTCAAAATTGTGGTCAGTCTCATTATGGTGAGCAATCAATGCAGTTAATATATATATATATATATATATATATATATATATATATATATATATATATATATAGTAATGGCTGGCTACTTCTATCCAAGTATGCTTGTCTACTGGGCAGCTAGACAATCCCTATTGCAGACGCCTGCTCAGGCACATTAGTGTTTGTTCAACACCCACAGAGCCCACCTGTGGTTTATACTGCAACTATACTGAATGGACATTAGTTACAGTTTCTGGGAGAGAGCATATTACCTGGTGTGATCAACATTCTGAACAAGGCCAGTATACTCAAGCTCTCGATCATGATGACTTGTGACTTTGTGCTAGCATAACCATCAATATCTTTTAAATAGTTCCATCTAACCAATTTCACTCACAAGGCTTCAATCAACCCATGCTGTGGTTTTCAGACACTTTGCAAAGGTGCCACATGTTGGGATTACCTCTTCAGGCCGATAATATCAAGGAGTCACCTTCCTGATAAATTGATCATGGTGAGGTTCAAACCTGGATCTCACAGTTGGAAAACAAACATTGTAACTACTCAGCCACATGCCTGTGTGTGTGTGCCTAATAAGTCTCTCATGAATACATAATATACAGAAACACAATAAAATACATGCTGATATTCTCTTTAGGCAACCACTCACATATATCTGAATTCAAGTGATATAAATAAATTGATCCTAAGAAAAAATTAATCTTTACATGGTTTTAAATTTGAAAGACATTTTTTCTTTAAGTAGTTGAATTAGTATTAATAGATATCACTAATCTGGCACCAAGTATAGAATCTAAGACTTAGTCTCTATTGTTACATACTAAGTGAATTAAGTGATCCTATTACTTATTGGCCTGTTAGCCTTCTCCCTCTTTTTTCTCATTTTGTCAGCACTAACTGACTAATTACAAGTAAAACTCAAAGTCTGTACCAAGTAGAATAAAAAGTCAATTTTTTGTTAAAAAGATAAAAAATAATTTACATAGTGAATTTTGAAACCTGATTTATAAAACACTTGAGTAGAGATTAAATTTAATGAACAGAATGTATCTAAGCCATTTCTGCGATTCCTTAATAACCCATGTCCCTATAATAATATAAGCATAAGAGAATTGAACTGATCTTACCTGTGTGTTGCAGCAACAGTGTTTTTAGCTTCTTACATTTCTGAACCAAAAGATTGAATGAAGAACCCTTTACACGGAGGCAGAAGTTTAATGCCAAAACTTCAAGATGGATGCAATTTGAGGCCAACATTTCCACATGGCTGTCATCAATGAAGCCAATTCCATACATATTGATAATTCGCAGGTTAGGCGTATGAGCTTTGATCTTGCTAATGTTGATTACTTCATAATTCTCCTCCTCTGCATCAGATGACAATTCAAAGGTTCCTGGAATCAAAGAGAGAAAGGCTTTCAGAAGATAATTCTTTAATGTACAAATGAAAAGAAATACTTAAAATAAACAGATATGTCGCTTTAAATACTATAAAGAGATAAAAACAACCAGTTATAAGGAATTTGGGAACACTAGGATCTGCAGTCAAATCATTAACCTGGCTCAAAAGAAAGAGACAAATTAATAAAAGAATAACAAATACAATTGATCATTTTATCATTGAAAATATCTTTCAAAAGAGGCAACAGAAAATTCTAAAGAATATATATATTTTTTTTAATTTTATAGAATTTTACAAGCAAATTTCTCCCTTATATTGACAATTGAGTCAATACTTAGATGAAAAAGAATAAGCAACACACTATTCAATTTTAATCTTAGATCATTAACCTAGCTCAAGAGAAAGTGAAGTGGAAACAAAAAAGGTTACTAACACTTAGAATCAGAAAGAGATGGCTGAAGTTTCTGAGATGCATCATGAATAAAAAGAGCTTGGAGAATATGACATTCACAAGACATACTGAAGGCAAGTAACCAACCTAATGTGCTTGTGTAAAACAGATAGAAGAATAAGGAATGGGATAGTAATAAGACAAATATTGCTAAGCAATACAAAGGAAAGTTGTGTAGAGCCACAATCTCCCACGTCCTGAAAAGACATGGAATGAAGAATCTGACATGCAGAAACTGAAAGATACATAAGATGGAAAGCAGATAGCATTTCGGAATATAAGTTCTATTAACATGTTTTTGGGCTTTTACATTCAAAGGAATTACAATGCAAATAATATTCTCTAAAAATGAATCATAAAAAGTTGCATCTATAGATGTACAATACAAATGATTTTACTATACAAAAAAAATTACAATTTTCCACACTATTTGATGTATTTTGAATGATTTTATAACAAAATTACATTGCATAGAAACAAATCACAATTTTATTATAGTAGTGAATTTCAAATTAAATTTTTCTACATGCTTGCCAGGAATTATGAAGAAAACCAACTAGCATATATATTTATGCTATAAAATATTTAAGCTTAATATTCACTTAAACTTTAGCTAAATAACAATTCTTTTCAATCTGTTTTAAATGTTATAAAGATAACTAAGAGAAAGTCCTTCATTCCTCCTCTTTTCAATCAGTTTGAAGTGCTGTCATCTATTGCTGATAACACAGAATGTTTTGGTTACATAATTCTTTTCCAATTCTACTCACAATTCATCAGGAGTATCTTCACCTGATTTTTCACTGAGAACTAAGTCTCTACTGTGTAATATACATATAACTCCATTCATAGTTCTGACTATCATCTCCAAAATAGATCTCCAAAAGGCATGAAAACTTGATGGTATACCTGAAATTGTCCTAAAGAAATGTGCTCTTGAACTGACTCCTGTTCTCTGTAAACTCTACAACAAATGCCTTGCTCTTTCTTATTTTCCAGCTTGTTGAAAATGCTCTTCTCTAATTCCTGTTTTTAAGAACTCTCAAAAAATTTCTTAAAATTATTAACCTATTAATCTTCTACCCTTGGAAAAGTACTAGTGGTTCTAATCAACTCTGAATTTGTCAAGCATCTCACCTCACAGTGTCTTCTTTCAGATAATCATATGGCTTGAAACAGTTAAGCATTCATTTCACATTGGCTTTTTTAAAACCCTCAATATGGCTTTCTCTAGATCAACTACCAATGTGCTAATGGTTATTGCTGAAAGAGTCTGCAAAACTTAAGAACAGCAAAGCTCAGGCTGTGGCTTTAGATATCTCAAAAGCATTTGACAAGGTCTTTACAGGTTGAACAGGGTATGGTGTCTCTGGACAAATTTTTTATTTAATACAATCTTTCTCATCAAATCATGAAATGAAAGTTGTTTTGAATGGTCACTCTTCTATCAGGTCATCCCATAAGTTCTGTTCAGATTTTGAATAATAAAGAATGGGTGATCAAATCTTACATTTTGTTGAAATTTATTCATCAGTATAGTTTCCATGATTATGACTTCCTTCCATCTTCTTACAGGCTTTTTAATCCCACTAATAAAGAACTCCTTCAGTTTCGAAGAGAAGAACTCTGAAATATCAGTTTCAACCTCATCGTGGATTTTGAGAGTTAATCCATCCAGATGATACTGTAAACTATGGAACAAATGGTAGTCTGAAGGAGCAAGGTCAGGAGAATAAGGTGGATGAGGAATTCTTTCCCAACCAAGTTCTTCAATCTTTTGGGATGTGATTTTTGTAATGTAGGGTCGTGCATTGTCCTGATGAAACATCACTCCTTTTCGATTCACTAAAACAGGTCTTTTTTTCTTCAAAGCTGCATTCAAATGCTCTAGTTGCTGACAGTAGACTTGAGCATTGATTGTTGCATTAGTTGGTAGCAACTCAAAGTGAATTATTCCTTTGCAATCTCACCAAATTGAGAGAAGAAACTTCTGCACATGAAGTTCCCTTCTTGGTTGTGTTTAGGCCTTTTTCCCCATTACCAAGCCACTGTCTACGATGTTTAACATTTTGATTAAAAATCCATTTTTCATAACCAGTCACAAGTCTATCCAAAAAGTGTGAGATGAGTTCATGACAATGAAGAGAAACACAGGTTTCAGCTTGGGATTTGCAGCAGACAATTCATGAGGTATCCATTTTCCAAGTTTAGAAACTTTTCCAAGTTGTTGAAGATGATGAACTGTTGTATGATTTGAACAAAGCTTCATTGCTAATTCTTCAACTGATACTGCAGGATTGTCTTCAAATGATGCCACAAGAAAAGCAATATGGCTTTCATTTCTCTAAATCAACTACTGATTTACTGGTGATAATTGCAGAAAGAGTCTATCATGTTCTGGATAAAAACGGCGAAGCCTAGGCTGTAGTTCAAAAGCCTCTGAGAGAGTTAGGCATACAGGTTTTTTCCACATACTGTATAGTTATGGTGTCTCTGGACACATTTTTGAACTGATCCAGTCTTTCCAATCAAATTGCAAAATGAAAGTTATCTTGAACAGCCAATTGTATACATCCTTTTCATACTAACATGAGTGTCCCCCAGGGCTCCAGCCCTGGCTCTACGCTGTTTTTAAATTTCATTAATGACTTTCCTGATGACATCAGCTTTCAACTTGGCTTCTACGTTGACAACACAAACATTTACTCTTGTAATAGTAAGGCTGATCAGTCTAACAAAATCAAAATGGCAAAGTGGGGCAAAAGATGGCTTGTTAATTTTAACACTTCCAAAACTAACTTCTCTCCATTAATCATTTTTTCTCTCCAGATCTCTTACATATCTATAAGGCTAACATTCATTCATGCTTAGAATATTACTGCCACATATGGTCCAGTGCTCCTGCTATTTACCTTGAGCTCCTTGATAAGAACCAAAGAAGAATCAGCAGTATTATTGGTCATGATCTGGGGCTTGGCTTCAGTCACTTTCCTACCACTGTCCCTTTTCTATAAATACTTTCATGGTAATTGTTCAGATGAGCTCTTTTCTATGGTAACTAGAATGTATGAATTTAATCACAGTACTAAACTGGCATTGAGTTCTCATCAATTGACAGTCATAAGTTCTATGCTAACAGTTTCTTTTCTCACACTTCTCACTTGTGGAAATCCTTTCTGGCTCCATACTTTCCAGTCAAGTTTAATCTGCAAAAATTTAAATGCATTGTAAATCGCTATCCACTGTCTTTCTGATTACTCTTTTCTATTTCCACTTATTGTTAATGTTTCTATTCCTAATTACTCCATATCCTGTAATCCCTTGTGTTTTAGTGCCTTTACTGAGTTGCATGGGATGATATCAATTATATATATATATATATATATATATATATATATATATATATATAAGTCTACTATTCATTCTTGCTTAAAATATTGCTGTCCCATATAGTCTGGTGCTCCTACTATATATTTAGAAATCCTTGATAAAATCCAAAGAAGAATCTGCAATGTCATTGGTCCTGATCTGGCATCTTGGCTTTAGTCATTTTCCCACCAGTAATGTAGCCTCCCTGTGCCTTTTCTATAAATATTTTTGTGGTAATTGTTTGGATAAACCTTCCTCTATGATACTTAGACACTATGAATTGAATTGCAGTACCAGATTGGCAATAAGTTCTTCTCATTTTACAGTTGAAATGGCTAGATGTAACCATAAGTTCTATGCTAACTGTTTCTTTTCTCACACTTCTTATTTTTGGAACTCTTCCCAGTCAACTTTGATCATAAAAAATTTAAATGCAATGTCAATTGTTATCTTAATTACTGTTCCTTTACTGATCTTGCTGCTTAATAATGTTTTTCTCATATTCTTTCACACTCAGTAACCCCCTGCATGTTAGTAGCTTTTTCCTTGCTTGGGGTAAAATGATTAAAAAAACATTGGAAAGGCATGAACTATATGAACCATAAGACCTTTGAAAGATTTAAAAAGATCTAAACTAAAAAAATTATAAAAATAACAGCATAAAATCTTGTTCATCAATATTAAAATATAAATAATGAAAGTAATTCTGGCCAAAAATGACTGTAAGGAATCACTATTTGTTTATCAAAAAAATGTGGCTAATTTCTTTGTTAACATTATTCTCAAAAACTTATGATTGAATGATTTATCTTACTATTTTATAATGGAAAAAAAATACAACTGCACAAACTAAAACACAGAAAAGTAATAAAATAAATATACAAAGGGACAAATTTAAAGGATATAAGATTAATGACAAACAGATATTCCCCTTATCATTTTTTAAATCAAATATTGATTATCCATTAATAATGTTTTTAAGAGACGTTCATCCTTCTAATCCCAGGTAAGAAAATCGAATCAAAAGAAGAAAAAGAATCATAGAGTGAGAATAAACATACTGTATTTGCCTAACATTAAACATATAATTAAAGTAAACAAATTATTCACTTCAAATAATTTCAAATGATTGCACTAAAGGAAGCAGACGATATAATGTATCAATTTGTCATGAACAGAAGGTCAAAGTGGATTAAAATAAACTTTATTTTCTGCTTGGTGATATCATTAGGTTTGTTGGGAAAATTTTTCTTTCTCTTCCCCAATTAGTATGCACCATGCTTGGCCTGTCATATGATACTTAACAGCCAATCAGCAGAGCCCTGTTTTTACTGATAGAAAGAGACAGACTTTTCATATACACTGGATAGTGGTTGGTGTCCCAAATTTCATCAGCGACAGTCATTTGCAACAAGATATGCCTGACTTGTGAATAAAGATAACCTTTTCCAACATTCACTAGTTTTCCTTTTCAGTGTAGGTGAGAAGACACGTAACACATTTCTGTACTTTGTTAACATGTTCACTTTTTGGAAAATAAAACTTCATTCATGTTTTTCTGATTTCACTCTTGCCATCTTTATTTTTTTAAATAAATATTCTGGATAATTATCTGTTTTGACAGCCAGATTACTAACAAGATGGCCCTACATATATTTGGTAACCCAACAGGCTTAATTCTATAGTGTAGGTCAGTGGTTGTGATATATCAGCAAGTTCAACTCCAAACAGAAAAGTAAATCCATTATAAAGCAAAGTTGTTTTTCTTGTCACATAACCCATGAGGAAATGATTTTTGTCTCCATTTCTTGAATGATCTATAGTGATTCAATCACTGTTTCTAATAATTATCATTTTTTATGGAGCTGATGCCCAAAACACATGATGCCCAAAACACACTGCCTCCACCTACCCTGCTATTTGTTCAAAACTGGAGGGAGAAGTGGATTCATGCCTTTCTAAAGGACATTAGTGTGAAGTGAATGCAAACTGTTCCCATTAGGGTTTGAAGTAGATATGCTGATTGTAATAACAAAAATACGCAGGTGTAGGCTTTAAGAAAGCTTTATTCAGCTGAGAATACAAGGTTCGGATACAACATCCTTTTATAGTCCCAGTAAACAGAAATAGTTCTCTCAAAGAGGAGAGTAAAAAAAACAAGGGGCGACTACTACTGATTATTCATAACACTGATTTCATTATTTATGTCATCCACACGTCTGAATCCATTATAGTTTTAAAATAATTCAAAATAGTAAACAAAATTCTGAATTCCTTTACCTTGCATAGGAAGAATTACAACCCTATTTAATTTATCAACCTACTAGACGTTTTATTATAAATAAACTTTGACATTTAAAATACATAAATCCTTTTGTGGTACTCTAATAAAATAAAATTGTTAAATTCAAAACATATAACCTCCAGGAGAATGACTCATTGTGCCTTCTTGGACTGTTTTCAGTTGACATGAAGTGGAAAGAGTATATTGAATCAATTTTTAAGTCTGCAGTTAAGAAAGTTGGCTTACTATGTCATTTTAAATAATCTTTCTTGCCACAATCTAGCCTACATATTGGCCTTGCATTGAATACTGCTGCCACATCTTGATATATATTTAGAGATTCTTGATAAAAGCCAAAGATGAATCTTCAATGTTATTGGTCCTGACTTGACATCTTGGTTTCAGTCCCTTTACCACCATAACATAACTTTTCTGTGCCTTTTCTATAAATATTTTCATAGTAATTGTTCCGATGAACTTTCCTCTATGGTATCTAGATTTTATGAATTTAAGTGCAGTACTAGATTGGCAGCAAGGTCTCATTATTTTACAGTTGAAATAGCTAGATGTAAATGTAAGTTCTATGTTAACAGTTTCTTCTCTCACACTTATAGCTTTTGGAACTCTCTTGAGGCTTCTGGCTTCCCAGTCAACTTTGTGTTTCAAAAATTTAAATGCAATGTTATATTCTGTCATCTTAATTCCTTTTTTTATTGTTCTTTCTCCTTAAATGTTTTCTCATATTCTCTAATACTCAGAAAACCCTTGTGTCCTAGTGGCTTTATTGCCTTGCTTGAGGTGAAATGATTTTTTAAAAAATGTGTACATAATGGCTGCTACTTATTTCTGAGTATGATCATATGCTAAGGTGGCTAGCTTATCCCTGTTGCAAAAGCCTGTTCTGGCAGATATATTTGTGTTTCTTCAATACCCACAAACTGTACCTATGGTTTATATTGCAGATATGCTGAGTAGATATTACAGTTTCTATGAGTCTGGCATGATTGAGAGGTGAATGACTTTTGACTTTGTGCTTCATCTAACCATTGACAATTTCTGAATAGTTGTATCTATACAATTTCATTCACAAAGTTTGGGAAACTGATGGCATGGTTTTTCAGGCACTTCCCAATTGTGTATGTATATATTCATATATATAAGATACAGAATCTAAAGAGAATTAAATGCATTATATCTTCAAACATAGTAGACTGGCACTACAGAATGACCAAAGAACTGTACCAAATAACAAAAATCACATGACTTTAGAACTTTCAACAGTAGCAACAACTAAAATGGATAACACACATAACTTGATGAGGGAATAATGACATAATCAAGATGCTGACATTCTACACTACGTCAAACAAAAGATTAAGTAGGAAGCCCCCATCAATACTGGAAAGGAACAACTGGACTTGAGAAACCTGAAAAATTGTTTTAATAGAAAGGTTTTATAAATTTCAACTGAAATTAGCCCTGGTATCTTGTTTAATAAATGCTGAATGTTTCCTTATAAGGAAATGGCTAATATTATCATTGCCAGTACCATAATCAAAAAAGAAGAGTCAAAACTACCATTCAAAGCCTTTGAGGATCAAATGTAATTTATTTAATCAATACAGAAATTTTGTTGATATTTTAGAAATAAAGATTCTTTTGTCTTCTTTATTGACATCACTCAAAGAAGTGATCAGCTGCAGTCATATAATAAAAAATAAATAGAATGAACTTCAACAAAATATATTAATGAACGGTAATAAGGCTGCTTCTCAGAAATAAAGAAAATTGCTATATCTTGCAATTTAAGCACAATCAAGAGATTCCATTTCTGTTGATGGTCAAACTGAAGAATTCTTAATCAAGTGAAATTTGCCTTTTCTTATTGAGTCTGGATTGTCTTTTTGCTACAAGTGCCATTTAACTTCACATTGTATTTAACAACTAATTAATTCCAAAGTAATGAAGTTTTGGAAGAAGCAAATTAAATGCCAGCAGCAACAGACAGTGCAGAAATTATTCTCTTCTTGGTTTGTGTTTATCAGAAGAGAAGGTGGGTGGCATTTATCTTTAAAAAAAGACATTAAAAATTACTAATTTGTGCAATATTTCCTATATTTAGACTCACATCAGAAGGTTTTTCCTAATAGAAATATAAAGATTTCATAATATGATCACCACAACTGATACATAAACAGAATAATAAATATATAAGACAATTGGGGAAAAACTTCTACTTTGACATGTCTTGCTGATGAAACAGTACCATCAGAAAAAAACTTTTATTTTACAAATAACAAAAGTAACATTAGAAAGACAAAATGTAATTCATATTAAACATCTGAAAACTTAACTGTATCATAAAAATTAGATTTTGACTAATTTCAATTTCAAGGTTTACATATCCAATGTTTCAGTATTAATTTAGTAAGATAAACTGAAATAGCCCTGTCATATAGTAATCATAAAGGACTTATAAATCATGTCACTTTCAATGCAACGTTTTTTGAGTAAATTGTGTTCATTTCTTGTTAAAATCAAGATATTTTTATTTATTAAAACCACATTTTTCAGGTCAAAATTGTGATCATAAAGGTTTCAGTGAAACACAATTGTATTATTTAATTTAATGCCTCTTTTATGTTTGTATATTCTTTTCTTTAAATCTTGGGAATCTTGGCATGATTTATAGTCTCTTTGGTAGACTCCTGCTTCTGATTCTGTTTAACATAGATGAAATTTTCAACTGAGATTAACTAAACTTCTTTCAAGATAAACATATTTATGTTAATGTGGAATATTAGTCACTGGCATTTATCCAGAATTATACCTCTTCTTGATAATTAGCAATAATATTTGGCCATTATAATTATAATACCACTGTGATTGCGACTTTCAGAAAACTGTCTGAAAATATGAACAAAAAGGAGGTTTATTACCATAAAGTTCTAGTTTGTTAAATTTACTGAACATGTTTGAAAAAGAACTTACAACTTAAATCAATAATTGATAATATTCTTTGCCTGAGTAAGGCATTTGCTTTTTTTAAAAAATAAATTTCACCCAATACAAGATTCAAGAGACACTCAAAGAAGAGGATTACTGAATGAGGTGTATGATATGAAAATAATAGGAGTTAGTAGGAATTAAAGATTATGAGGATAAGGAGATTTAATGATTGACTCTAGATTTGAAAAGGTTAAGATTGTAGCATTCTGAGAAGCACCCATGTGGGAGTCTGTTCCTCAAAGTAGCAGTTCTTTGGAGAGGCCTACGTGGAACATCCTCGTTACAATTGGAATATAGAGAAAATGTGGATGATTCCCTTCTGGAGAATTAACTTCAGTGAAGCTCATCGTGTATAATTAAATAATATTAGCAACTAAAGATAAAAGTTTGAAACAATAAAGCAACCAAGATCTGTTACACAGTCATACAATTGCATGTAAAAGTATTTGACATTTAGATTACTTTTTATGATTAATCATTCAGTCAGCTCCCTTATGTTGGGACGCTTGTTTTACAAAACATTCCATAGCTACAATGGATATATATATATATATATAAATAAATAAAGAGAAGTGTTTATAGTTGTTCCAATGAGAGAAAAGTGTATATATTAAAAAGAAGAGAGAAACCACAAACATTTTTGGTTGTAATGTGGATTTTTTAAAAAAAAATATATATTATGCTTTATTTTTCATATTGCAACTATACTAAGCAGACTTTATACATTCTGTGAGAGAGTGTATAGTCTACGCTCATCAACAGATTGGATAAAGCCAGTATGCTCAGTTTTATGACTTTGTGCTTGCACAATCACTGATGGCTTTTAAACTGTTTCATTTATCCAATTTCAAATACAAGACTTGGGTCAACCATAGTATAATTTTCAGGAACTTCCCAACAATGCATAGATGATGCATAGATATATATCTACATACACAAGATACAAAATCTGAAGAAAATTAGAAAGAATTAAAGTAAAATAAAGAAGAGTTAAAATTAGCAACTTGAGGACCAAATATAAATTAATTCATATATAGAGAATGTTTCAGAACTAAAGATTTTTTGTCTTCTTTATTGACATCACTCAAATAAATAATCAGCTAAAATCATATAATAATAAAAAAAAAAAAAATGAACAGAAAAAAATAGATTAATGAACAATAATAAGGATATTTTTTAATCTGTTTTATGTTTATAAAATAGTTGAGTCAATAATAAATGTGAGAATTAATTTGAAAACTGCTATCTGTTTAATCCTCATAGAGAACCATTTTTACATTCCATCAGTATGGCTGATGCTAACCTCCAGGAGAGCAATGCATTGCACCTTCTTGATCTCATGTTTTCTATTTACATGAAGTGGAATTATTATATTGAATCAACTGTTACTTGACTGTGTCATAGCAGACTACTGTCCTACCTAGAATCCATCTTGCACACTATAAATCTACCATTTAACTGTACATTGAATATTGTTGTCACATATAGTCTGGAAATCCTGCTAGATACTTCAAGATTCTTGACAAGATACAAAGAAGTACTGTAATGTTATCAGTCCTGACTTGATATCTTGACTTCAATCAGTTTCCCACAGCCATAATGTGACTTACATTTTGTTTTTTCTATAAATATTTTCATGGCAGTTGTTCTAATGAGCTCTCCTCATTGGTACTTCAACTGCATGAATTTAAGCATACTACTAGATTTCCAACTAGGCCTTATCGCTTTACTGCTGAAATAGCTAGATATAGCCATGAGTTCTAATAGTTTCTTTTCTCGCACTTTTCACCTGTGGAACTCTCTTCTGATTTCTTACTTCTCTGTCACCTGCAATCTTTAAACAATTAAATGCAATATCAATCATCATCTTCTGTCTTGCTGAATGCTGTTCTATTATTGTCCTTTCTCCTAACTACAGTCATCTCATTCTCTTCCACTTTCAGCAACCACTTGCATCTTAGTGGCATTATCGTCTTGCTTATGGTGAAATGATTAAAAAAGTAATTATAGATTAATTTAGATTAAGTATAGATTTAATTAGATTATTAAAATGTAAATATCATCAAATCAGAAAAAGAATAATTATTTACATAATTTATATTCAAACTCATCTTTATTGTTATCATCACAACATTGTGTGCCTTCCAGCTTTCATCACAACAGCTGAAAAGTGATAACAACAAAGATACGGATGTTAGTCTGAATGTAAATAATAAGAATAGTGATCAGTTCACATCCCAGAAATTCCTGAATTTTTAATTAGAAAAAATAAGAAAAATAATCTAAATGTCAAATACTTTTGCATACAACTATCTATATAGACATTTAAAATGAAAAATAAAATGGTATGTTTGTATGAATGGCATCTGACCATACAGATATCCATATGTGAGAATATCTTCTTATAAGAACAAAAAACAAAACAATATGTTCATGAACATGTTTTCATAACTATTAAACTACAGATTTGCAGAAAATTATTTTATCTTATCAAAGAGATCAAATTTATCATTTTGCACATCACTACCAAAATGTTTGAGGTCTCACATAACAAATTGGGATGAAAATCAAAACAAATTTTCCACTAACAGGAGAAATATACAAAATTTCACTTAATCATTTATGACACTTATGGTCCCTTTATATATATATTTATTATGCATGCAGTAGAATTTTGTTTTAGACTCTAATACTATGTGCCATATTTCATTCTACTCAAAAGCTAATCTTATGTCAGCTTATGTTAATTTCAAATTTGTCTTCCATATTCATATCATCTATCTTCTTATTCCCCCCTACTATGAATTAAATAGCAGTTTTGACTGAACTCTCTAGTCTTGGCTGGCAGCCAGTCGAGGATAAAGATATATCTGTATAAAATGGCAATTCACAGATAATAAAGAAAAGGAATTTGTGGTGAGTCATAATTTCTTATGTCCTGAAGGGATGTTAGATTTGAAAAAAAAGTATTATTCTGTATATTGTCTGTTTCAGTGTATCATGCTAGACAATTTTTCTTACCAGAATCTGTCTTATATATTTATAAGTCTACCATTCATCCATGCATTGAATCTGATCTGGTGCTTCTGCTATATATTTAGAGATTCTAGATAAAATACAAAAGAGAATATGTTAATATTATTGGGCCTGACCTGTCATCTTGGCTTCAGTCACTTTGCCACCAATGTAATGTAGTTTCCTTTTCTACATATATTTTCATGGTAATTTTTCAAATGAGCTTTGCTAGACTTTATGAATTTAAGCACAGTACTAGATTAGTGGCAAGGTCTCATCACTTTACAGTTGAAATGGCTAAATGTAAATGTAAGTTCTTTGCTAAAAGTTTCTTCACTCATACTTCTCACTTGTGGAACTCTCTTCCAACTTCTTGCTTTCCAGTCAACTTTGATCTTAAAAGATTTAAATGCAATGTCAATCATTATCTTATGTTTTCTTAAATTTTATTCTTTTATTGTTCTCTCTCCTTAATAATGTTTTCTTTTTCTCATATTTTCTCATACTCAGTAATCCCCAGCATTTTAGTGGCTTTATTTCCTTGTTTCAGGTGAAAAAAAGATATATATGACCATTAACAACAAACAGGACTGAGGTCAACATCAAGTGAGTAAGGCAGGTGGTGCATGGCAATCATTGGTTGACTGTTCAACTGGACATGAAAAAGGACAGTGTTTGCAAGATTATCACCAAAGATTTGGGCATGCAGAAAGTCTGCACAAAAATGGTGCCAAATGATGATCAGGAGTGCCACATGCAAGTGTCAGGACATCATCAAGCATCTTCAAACAGAGCCAGACTTCCTTCATAAAGTCATCACTGGTGATGAGACAGATTTTTTAGTACGATGTTGCCAAGGCCAAAGAAAGCAAGACTTTCAAAGACAAAAGTCAAAGTCATGTTGATCCCATTTTTCAATGTGAGAGGCATCACCCACAATGAGTTCTAGCCACAGGGACATACAATCAATCAGCAAGTCTACAAAGAGAACCTGCAGTGTTTGCTTCACTCAATGTGTGAGAAGAGACAAGAGTTGTGGCAGGACAAATCATAGCTGCTTTACCACAACAATGTACCTGCTCACAACATCCTGAGCATCTGGCAGTTACTGGTCAAGAAGAACATCACCTTACTGGAACAACCTCCCTATTTACCTAATCTTGCTCTGTGTGAATTTTTCTTTTCCCCAAGCTCAAGCAAACCTGTTTTGACAACCCTCAAGACACCTGTAATGATAAAGCTGAGCAGCATCCAAGAAGAATCCTTGTGACACCAGTCCCATTACTTTTCAGACAGATGCCGTAGATAGGATAGATAGATAATAGACTGGGATAGATAGATCAGAACAGATAGATAGCTAGATATATAGATAGATAGATAGACAATGGACTGGAATAAATAGATCAATAGATAAGGAACAAACTGAAATATATAGATACTAAATAAGGAACAGAATGAAATAGATAATGGACAGACTAAGATTATTTATCTTTATTCAAATCTGTTTATCTTAGTACATTATCTCTCTATTTCAGTCTGTTCCTTAACTCTCTATCTTTGTCCATTATCTGAGATGGATAGATAATGTACTAAGATAAACAGATTTGAACAAAGATAAATAATGTCTCAATGAGTGTGTCACTTTTTACTGATAGAATGAGACACTGTATAGCCTCTCACAAGTTTGACTTGTGATTACTGGCAGCTGTGTGTGTTAAACAAGGATAATTCCTCCTCTTTTCAATCAGTTTGAAATGCTGTCATCTACTGCTGATAAAGTTGAAATCTTGGCACATAAATTCTATTCCAATTCCACTCTTGATACACCTGGTGTATGTGTACCTGATTTTCCACTTAGAACCAAACCTCTAATATGCAATATGCATATGCATATAACTCTATTCATGATTTCTTCTATCATCTCCAAACTAGATCCCAACAAGGCATGTAAACTTGATGGTATCCCTGCAACTGTCCTAAACAAATGCACTCCTGAACTGGCTTCTGTTCTCTCTAAAATCTACAACAAATACCTTGCTGTTTCATGCTTTCCGGCCTGTTTAGAAATCCTCTTCTATATTTCCTATTTTTAAGAATTCTTGTGAACCTTCTGATCTTGCGAATTATAATTCTATTAGACTTCTACTTCTTGGCAATGTACTTGAGGCTTTAATCAACTCTGAATTGGTTAAGCATCTTACTTCATATGACCTTCTTTCAGACAAACAATATTGTTTTCACTTCTATAAGTCAACCATCGATATGCTAATGGTTATTACTGAAAGAGTCTATCAAGATTTAGATAAGAATGGCAAAGCCTGGGTTGTGGCTTTAGATATCTCAAAGGTGCTTGACAGGGTTTGGCATGTTGGTCTTCTTCACAACCTGAACAGCTATAGTATCTACAGTCAAATTTTCAGTTTGATCCAATCATTCTTAACAAATTTTGTAATGAAAGTTATGTTGAACAGCTACTCTTCTAGATCCTTTTACATTAATGTGGGTATCTCCTAGGACTCTATCCTTGGAGCTACTTTGTTATTTATCTTCATCAACAACCTTCTTGATGTCATCAGTTCCCAACTTGGTATTTATACTGATGTTAACTATTTACTCCTGTTTTAAAAGTAAGTCCAATAGGTTTGATAAAGTTGAACTGGCAGCTGATCTTGAAGATGACTTTCAATCAGTTCTTATCTGAGGCAATTAATGGCTTACAAATTTTAACCCTCAAAAATGAAACTGCTATCTTTTATTCATTTTAGGGAACCAGTTTTGCCTTCTACCAGCATGGCTTCCAGAAGAGCAACTCATCACAACCTCTCAGTCTCATGGTTTCCACTGACATGAAGTGGAATTATACTAAATCAATTACTAGGTTTGCTGCTAGGAAAGTTGGTTCTCTGTGTCATATCAGACAGTTGTTTTTGCTAGAATCCATCTTGCATGTTTATAAATCTACCATTGAATGGTACATTGAATATCGCTGCCATATCTGGTCTGAGGCTCCTGCTACATATCACAAGGTTCTTGATAAAATCCAAAGAAGAATCTGCAATGTTGTCAGTTTTAACCTGGCTTCCCACCTTCAATTACTCTCCATTAGCCATAACATGGCTTCCCTCTCGTCTTTTCTATGAATATTTTCATAGTAGTTTTTATGATGAGCTTTCATCCTTTGTACCTTGACCACATGAATTTAAGCATAGTATTAGATTGGCAATTATTTCTCATTGTTTTAAAACTGAAATAGATGTAACTGTAAGTTCTATTCTAATAGTTTCTTTTCTCACACGTCTCACCTGTAAAACTATTATGGTTTCTTGCTCCCCTGTCACCTACAATCTTCAAAAATGCATGGGGTGAAATAATAATAATAATAATAATAAAAAGGACTGAAATAGATAGAGTTAAACTATAAAGATAGATAAACAGATAATGATATTAAACTAGCGATGGAAAGAAATTAATAGGACATAGCTGATCACCATCAGTAGAGAAGAATTGACACTATGTGCAGAAGTGTAAGGGGTAGGAGCCTAACTAAGAAACTTGCAAAACAAGTAATTTCTATTATTCATTTTTCTTAGTTTATTTTCCATCTTATTATTGCTGCTTTTTTTATCTTAATACCCAGATCGTTTTCAAATCTATGACTAGTGAGCACCATGGATTGAAGATAAAGAAGTAGCCACTGATGAGATTTGAACTTATATCCTCTATACTTGGAAGATGGTTTGACATGTACCAACACATTTGTTTAGTTTTAGGGCTTACTGAATGTGAAAGAATGAGAAAAAGAAAATATTATTAAGGATCAAGAATAATAAAAGAACAGATATTAAGAAGACATAAGATAATGATTGACATTACATTTAAAGTTGTGAAGATCAAAGTTGACTGGAAAGCAAGAAGCCTGAAGAGATTTCCACAAGTGAGAAGTATGAGAAAGGAAACTGTTAGAATAGAATGTACAGTTACAGCTAGCTAGTTCAACTGTAAAATGATGAGACCTTGCTGCCAATCTAGTAGTGCACTTAAATTCATAAAGCCTAGGTACCATAGTGGAAAGTTCATCAGAACAATTACCATGATAGTATTTATAGAAAAGTTACAGGAAATCTATATTACGAGAGTGGGAAAATGACTGAAGCTGGGATGCCAGGTCAGGACCAATAATATTGCAGATTATTCTTTGGATTTCATCAAGAATCTCTAAATATATAACAGGAGCACCAGAACAGATGCGGCAGCAATATTGTAAGCATAGATGAATAGTGGGCATATAAATATGTAAGATAGATTCTGGAGAGAAAAATTGTCTCGTACAAAACAGTGAACCAACTTTCCAAGCAGCAGACCTTAATAATTTGTCATAAATAAACAATATGGTGTAGAGAAAATAGAATGATAATAGACATGGTTATATGACTAAATTTGAACTTCCCTTAGTTGTGTGTCTTTGTAGTTAAATCTGTAAGTTGTTGTCCATATCAAACGAGGTTCCAAAGTCATGGGATACAAGTTGAAATCTTGTTAGAGATGAATTCTTTATTTTTGGACACTTTCTCTCTACTTAATGATAATAGAATGTAAAATTTACTCACAATTGTAATAAAAATGTAAAAATAAGAAGATAAAAGATAAATAAAAAATTAGATGCTCTTTTTGCTTGTAGCAAATTGTACAAATCACATGATTTAGGAATTTCAGTCATTGTGTGAAATCCCCACAATTGAATTAGGCTACTGTGGCATGGGTTTTTTTATCAACATCTCTAGACTGGGTGCTAACCACAGCTAGAGAGCCTAGTCATCCCTGCTATTTAGAGATTGATTTTTTCTTTTCCCAAGGGCATTAATGCAAAAGTGAACATTGGCCAAATTTTTAACTCTACATGCTGATTTCTCTTTCCAAGCCACAAATTCTTATAATTACCCACACAAGTAGGGATACCAAGTCAAAAATCAATAATAATAAAAATGCTTCATCCAAGAAGGGCAGCCAAATTAAGATTATCAATTCATTTCCAGTCAGATATTATATTTTTGTTTTCTAGCCCTATTTTGTGTGGAAATGCAGATAGACTAATGGTTATTGGTATGGAAAGGGAAGTTGGTATGTTCAGCTTAATTTTCAGTTGGTTCTACTTCATTCACTTCACACTAATACTCTTGGAAAAGGTATGAATCCATCTTCCTCCAGCTGTGGGTTAAATAGCAAGACATATTGATCTCTCTTGCCTTGAGGTTGTAACCAGTGTAGGAGAAGGAAAACTGTAAATTCAAAACTAGCCTCAAGTGGGATGGGCTCTGTCAAGCAACCATGCTCCAGACACACAACAAATGCTATGGCTGCAGTACATATGGTGCCTTTATGACCCTAATGGGTTACAGGACTTGTGACATGACAAGTCCTATTTTAGCCCCAAATATAAATAAAATTGAAATATCATAGATGTCCTTACTGTTTAATATTTACTGGTATCACTAATAAACCTGTTCACAGTATATTGAGTAAAAATCATATGATATCTATTTGAACAGATCTGGGGAAATAACATTAAAATATTACACCTATTATTGTTCAGCAACACCAACAATAAAGTTACTGCAAGCAAACTGAAAGTGAAACAAGTGACAAATGTAAAAAACTTTTGAATAATTTCCTGAAATTCCTGCTTATCTGACTTTTCTAGCAGAATACAAGACCAAGATATTTTCCGCCTGAGGAAATTGCAGCAAAAGCAGTTCTCTGTGCTTTCATATTCTCTTTGATTTGTTACTTAACTCTACTTAGTTGCTCTTGTGCAAGTTGGACATGTGCTTTATTGAATGAGTGAGTGTAAGTGCAGCATCGAATATTGCACAATGGAAACTATGGGATAAAGTAGTTCTCAAAGCATTTATTGCAACAATATTAGAAAATAAAAGATGGATTCTCACAAGGGTTCTTGCCTTGGGATTAAATACAGTGAGTAGTTATAGACGAAAGATGAATGGTAGAAAAAGTCTGAAGAGACATAGTATCATATCTCAAGGACTTGTCAGTTATCGGCAAAATGACAGCTGGAAAAGAAACAACTTCTGCAGAGGAATACCATGAACAAACGCTTGGTGAAACGTTATTAATAAATTAGACATGAAGGTAAATCTCAGCAATTTTTCACTGAGTACCTCGTGGAGTAGAGTTTATCGCAAAGCATTACAAGAATAGAAAAGATGGGAATTTCTTCTTCACTTCTGTGGACAATGATGGCCTTTTAAATAATAACACAAAAACAATCAGACAAAACCCAGTTTATATGATTAATCCACCCTAATCTTTACTTACATAAGACAACTTCATAGTAAGTAGTTAACAGAATTAATGGGAACAATTACATTGAATCTCTATCCTCTTAGAATGTCTATCAAGTCTTATAAATAATAACAAAATTCTTCTTTGTTAAACAATTATTTACTCCATATAAGCATACTTTTAAGAATTATTTTCATCTTTTTGCACACGCATGATACTGAGAAAAAGAAAATTTGAAAAATGTCAGCTTAATGTTGTATAATTTTACTTGATAAACTGATACTGAATTTTGATACTGAACTTTGAAACTGAATTTTGATACTGTAAGACAGTGTCAGACAATGCTGAGATTAGATTTAATCAAAAGAACAAAAAATAATCACTTTCTTTTTTTGTAGTGTTCAGTTACACTTATCTTTGTTATGACTATTAAAAGAGGCAACAATGAAAATGAAGATTTACTAGCAGTAACTATGAAAATTTCAGAGATTTCCTATTTGATTTTTCTTGTGAATCATAATTCTTAATTTAATGATTGTGTAAGCTCCTTGTGAGTTTCATGACTATAAAATATCCATGGAAATTCCCTTATTGCATCATTAAATATTTTAGTTTAATGATAAACAAAATATTACAATAACAATAAATATGAATGCAAGTTACTGTTTAAAGTAAGAGGGTACAAATGAGAAATATTAAAAATTGATAAGGTTTTCCATTTCACTAAAGCAGATATTAAATGCATGAGAGCATTATCACCATCTATAACTTCCTTTTTTCTTTCTTATTTTGTAAGCTTTCTTTTTCCTCACTAAAACCAGAAAGCATTTCTGATATAACTTTATTCTGTTTTTCCTTGTAATCAAAACAGAATGATATATTATTTATCTGAGGTAATGGCAGGGTGTAATGCACTTACTAACTAAATAATGAAAGAACAAGCAGGATAATAATAATAATAATATGAAGTTAGCAATGACTAATTATGTGAAGTTTCTATCTGGCTAGAAAACTCTTAGAAAATTATGCAAAGAAATCAGGATTGTAAAAATAAAAAGAAGGAAAAAACTCAATTTTAGAAGTTTTCTGGAAAGTTTGCAAAGTCCCAACTCTTTAAAATTTTATAAGCAGAAAAGACGATTTGTATCTCCTTTTATCATCAATTCATATGAAAAATATATACCTTTTCATGGGTATTTAAATGAATTCAGATCAACTCCAATAAATTACAGCTTACAAACTGCAATGATTTACTCATTTCACTGATGGCAAATATTAATTAAAAAACTGATTTTAACAAGAATTAAAATCAATAGAAATTGGGGCAGACAATTTTCTTGATATACTACAAAAATTACATTTTAATTAGGTTATATTTGTAACAAAATATTATCTAAAATGTATTTTATTATGGATTTTTTTAAAAATTATGCTATTTATTGACAGTTGAATATATGTTTTAGCATGTGCAATTTCATGACACTAGAGTTCTTGTTCAAATCGATCAAGTGAGAATTTATACTTAGTCAACATATATACAACTGTAAATAAATAGCATAATTTTATAATAAATCATCTTTCATTCTACACATTGTTCGTCTTAGTATTTGCCTATATATATGAAAATTGTGCCCTGGAGATGACAATTTGAAATTGTCAAAAGTGCTTGGAATGTATCTTCCATCTGACAACAACTCAAATATAAGGATATTATTCAAGGAATTGTAAGTAAGTTAATGTCTCATTAAGTTCTGTTAGTGAAGTGATTTTAACATTAATCACATTAACATTGCTATTTAATTCTTTGTATAAATTGTTTATTTATAATATAATGTGTATATATATATATATATATATATATATATATATATATATATATATATATATTCTCATTACTTAAAAAATTATATTTTAGTAGATACACAAGCCTGAGTAGATGCCCTGTTTTTTTAAATAGCATGAATTACATTTTACAAGCACATTTTCTTAATTAAGACTCAAATTCACAGATGTAACACACTGCTATAAAAAAAATATGGTGTCTGATCAAACATATGTATCCACTAAAATATAGCATTTAAAATAATCAGAAATAATGTCAGAGTAAAAATTTAAAATCCATTAAATATATATATATATATATATATATATATATATATATATATATGTGTGTGTGTGTATGAATAAAGACAAAAGGAAAACTTATTTTAGTTGACACATTTTGTCCTCTGTGGATAAAGTCCCACAGAAGACAAAACATGTCAGCTAAGATAAGTTTTTTTTTAGTCTTTATTCATAGTCTTTTTACAGATATACAATATATATATATATATATATATATATATGAAAATTTCTCAGAGTTAACCAGTAGAAAAGACAATATTTATAAATATAAATGACAATAGGAAAACTGTAGTAGTTGCCGATGCGTTTTGTCCAATGTGGACTTTTTCAAGGCAAAAAACAAAATGAATTTATTTAAAAAAAGTAACTAATAATAACAAAAACAAAATGTCCTTAGCAACTGGAAGAATTTAGAGAATGCTATTTTCATACTGTTAACTAAAAATGACATCAATATATATATTGGAGAAACAAGTAGAAATTTAAAAAAAAGTATTTATGAGCACAAAAGAGACCTCACAAAAAACAACTTAGCTAATGCACTAGTCATACATAGAAATAAATTTAACCACAATTTTGATTTTAAAAATGCTACACTCATAAAAAAAGAAAATAACTCACTCAGTAGGAAAATCCTAGTGCCGCCATTGAATATTACCCAAATGTTAATCTATGCCCAGGCTTTTTCTTTATTTCACTTTTCTTAACAGAATTACTACTCTCCAAACAAACGTACACAACAATATCGTGAAATTAAAAGAAAATGGTTGAATCCGTCAACACAGCAATAATAGCAATATCTCCACATATGACAGTAATTGACGTAATTTTCAGTTAACAGTATGAAAATAGCGTTCTCTAAATTCTTCCAGTTGCTAAGGACATTTTGTTTTTGTTATTATTAGTTACTTTGTTTAAATAAATTCATTTTGTTTTTTGCGTTGAGAAAGTCCACATTAGATGAAACGCGTCAGCAACTACTACAGTTTTCCTATTGTTATATATATATATATATATATATATATATATATATATACATATATATAATTTTTCTAGTATCCAAACAATTTTTCTCTTTTGAAGGATAAAAAATAAGATTGTAAGGGCACAAGAAAAACTGAATAAAAATCTTATAAAATGATCCTTGTTTGTCATATTCAACAAAATTGGCATAAAAGAAGGATTATTGCCCAAATATACAATATATAGGAGGTGAAATATTTACATTTTTTAAAAGAAATGATCTACAGTTTATATTGAACACTTTTTAAAATGACCAGAAACAGTTAGTTTTAGTGTAGGTTCTTTTCTATAATAGAGTTAAGTGAATGAAGATTACATAGATAGATAGGTAGATATCTTGGAAAAAATAATCAGAAATATTTTAAAGGAAATGATATTTGATATGATTTAATTTTTCTGATTTTTATTCTATTAACATTTTTACACTCCTTTTTCTACTCTAAAATGTTGATCTAAAGAATATAAGTGTTTTTTTGTTTTCGTTTTTGGTACAATATTTTCTTTCACTTTCTATTTAACAATCATAATCCAATAAGAATGTTAGTGAACAGGATGTTACAACGAGGTCCTTAAAACATTTTACACCTACAAACTTTCCAAAATCAGATTCTTGGAAGTGGGTTGGGCTGAGAACTTTTCAGAATTCCCTTTTATAATTAAACCAAGGAAAAACTTACATAAGTTCATTTCACTAAATTCTTAGAACATTTACTTTCAAAAAAATAATATTTATAAAATACAGGAATCCCACTTTTTGCAAAAATTCCTAAATATATATAATTACATATAATTGTAATATTTTACTTTGCTTAATTGAGAGTTTTCTGTTCTTATGAGAAACATTTTAGAGTAGAGGTTCAATTATATGTGCTATTCAGTGTAAACAAATTTTCCAAAACTTTAATGATATAATTTTTCTGTGTTCCAAATATAAAAAGAAAGTTTCATTTAGACAGCTTTTCCCAACACTTGCCACTTTGATGCTTCCTCAAATATTACAATGTTAACCTCTTCAACTTAAGGGCCAATCATTATCTATCCTCCTTATCCTGATAATCTCCAATTCCTACCACCTCCTGTTTTATTAATTTCATGCATTTAATCCTCATTAGTCCTCTATCTTGAGTGGCTGTCAGGAATTTTATTGACAAAATTTTAGTATAAAGAAAGAACAGAAAGTAATGAAACCTGTAGAATGTTGATGAGACTATTTTTACAAAGTAATGAAGAATGAAGATAACCTGTTATCTTCTCTAGATATCTCCACTAATTTTATTCACATGTAGTCACTGACAAAATATATATTTCTTTAGGTATTACCAATATAAAATATACTGAAGGTTGACTAAGTATAAATCTGATGTAACATCATAATTACGTTTATGGTTCTAAAGCTTCTCACTAATAGACATGACAAACTAAAAATAGCAAGACTTAATGCAGGTTAAAGGATGTTACTGATAGGATACCACGTTGTTCATAAATAAGGTTAACTGCTTGTTTACTTCAAACAATCAATAGAAAGAAAATTATTATTTTATTAAAAATCTAGCAACAATAACTTAAAGAGATTTGTTTTTAATACATTGCCCCTTCAGGACATTAGTGGCATTGGCTCGCCACAGATTTCTTTTCTTTAATATGTGTCAATTACCGCAAATTTTTGGGAAAGATAATAGAGTAGTTTCCCATTCCCTTCACCACAGTTATTTAACCTATAGCTGGAAGGAGGAAAATAGGTGGATCCCTACCTTTCCCAAAGGCTTTAATGCAAAGTAAATGTAACAGAAAAGGCTAGAATTTAAACTCAGCTTGTCAGTTCCATTTTCCACAGTAATAACTGTTATTCTACCTATATATTGTCATAAACATATGTATGGTAGCACGGAATTACAAACACTAGAATAGTGCCACTAGTGCAGTGAAAGAAAAAGAAGACAAGAATTCTAAATATAAAATTCTTTTATATTCCCAATACAGTGGATGCGAGCAGAATGTAGGCCACTTTGAATGAAGGATACACTTGGTAAGGCCTGGAGTTGATGTGTTTGTTAGGTTGGTTGATTGAGGTCACAGTAGTGATATCAAGAGAAGCCTGGAGTGGATTAGTGAAGCTTGCTAATTGCCATGAATCTGACTTTACTGATATAGAGGATGCGAGCAGAATGTCTCTGTGGGTATGGTGTGGGTGTTTGGATGAGGGTGGATCTTGAGCAGATATATGTGTCAGGTTGGTTGATTAAAGTTACAGTAATGACATCAAGAGCTTGTCAGGCATTGTTAGCTGACCTGTTGGCTGTGTTCTGTTCCAGTCATTTATGAGCAGCTTTCTTAGAAACAAATCTGGTGGCTCCTGAGCTCAGCTTTTTTTCCTTTCATCAAAGCATTGAAAAGTTAGTGGATCCTTGACAGGAAGTCATAAACAATGAAGGGGAATATGTTGTTGAATGATTCATCAAAACTATTAATAATAATAAGTACTAAAACGAATTATAAAAAATGAATAGATTTAGGTAGCAGCCTAATAGTTAAATAGTTTATATATTGCTTTGTAACTAACTAACCATATTCTGCTGCCTCAAGTCTCATCCTCATTTGTGAGAAAACTGTCCTATAGGGAAACTGATATTATATAACAGTTTAGTACACTTTTCTTTGTTTCTAACAAATTTTTCTTGCTACTTAAAAGTTTGTTTAGCTTTTGGAAAGCATCTTTTGTTATTCCAATGCACCTTTGGATTTCAGTGCCATATTTTCCATCTTCAATTGCCTTATATAAATTCTTACAATTAAGTAAGACTAATAAAATTTCAGTAGTTCAAACCCATGAAATCGTCATTTAAATACGACCTCTATAAACAAATTCAATAACTAAACTTTTAAAAATGTTAACCATACCCACTAAAAATCGAGCTCTTTCATGTAATGTGATAATAACTTGATGCTGTACAAAATCTTAAGAAACAGAAGAATATGGACAAATTCTTGACAATTGGAGCCAGAGTAAAAGAGGGATTGTTAGAGACTGATGGTCAGCTCTGAAAATATTATCCATTATTTGGTATGACATACTGTTTTGGTCAGTTTCTGATAACTTATAAAATTGGCATCAGGATTTCTTGGACATCCATCCATCCATTCTTAATCAGATATGAAACTAAGACTAAAACTCCAAGAATACCAGGCTGACAGGGGGATTTATGATACCAATATTAAAGTTACCAAGATATAATTTATAGTTTTGTGCATTTACATCTCTCTGTAACAATAAATATCAAAATCTAATTGATCATTTTCCAATCAATTTCATACAGAAGCTTATGAAGACTTAAATTCTTTTTTTACAATTTCAAGTATTTTCTAATTTTAAGTATTTAAAGAACAGAGGTGGATGTGTGAGTAGTAGTTATCATTGTGAAAAGTGGAATTGGTAGACTGAGTTGAAATCCCAGCCAAGTATGAATGCATTCCTTCTCCCACCAGTTATAAGTCAAATGGTAAGGTAGACTGGGATCTCTAGCCTTGGTTGGTAATCAGTCTCAGAGAAATACAACTCTGAATTCAAGATTGTTTTAATGTGAGAATGGTAACCCCACCCTGTAAAACCCTACTTTCTATCAAAGCATGGTGAGGCTACTGTCCTCTACTCTACAGGGGAGTCCAATAGACCTAAGGGGAAGGAAGAGGAACAAATTTTCCTTATACTGTACTGAAATGAATGAATATGTTTCCTTGATTTATTTCATTGGAACTTGAGAAAAGATTCAATACTTTGCACATGTAATTGAAAAATAGACAAAAGAAATTTAACTTTGCACAATCAATATGAATATTTACAGTTTTTTTTAGAGTTGTTGGTTATTTTTCTATTTTATGTCTAATGAATTTCTAATTTGCCAATAATGAAAGTTTTCAAAAGCTATTTTCATGTGAATAACCTCAAGAGTAAACTTTTGTTGCAGACATATTTGTGTTTTGGGGAACTCATTGGAGTTTCCTCAAAATAGAGAGTAAGAATGAATATACAAACAATTACATATAATTAACAGCAGAATATTTTATTTTCTGAGCAAAAGTAATTGGAAAGAATACAAAAAGTGTGTATGAAGCTGTGTTTGTACAGAGTTATGGACATGTGACCAAGTGGTTAGAACATTTCACTTATGACAATAAGATCAGGGTTTGAAATCTCTTTATTGATGAGTAAAAACACTTGATACAACAGCATGCTGTCAGTGTGTGTATTCATATATATATAAATAAGAGGGTTTCATGTGTATGTTTGTATTTTACATGAATGGCTATATGCATACAGGGTGCGATGGGTAAATCGTCACCATCTTATATTTTTAATTTTGCACATATGCATTGTTTGTTTTTGATTTTGTCGATTGCACCATATAGTAGGGTCAGTTGGGCACCCTACTATACGGTGAGAAAAAGAGTGCCATGATGAAATTTGGAAATGACATGTTATACTGCTTGGCATTCACACCAGAAGATGCAATACAAACATTTCAGAGTGTTTGGGTGTCAATCTGAGGACAGTGCAGAGGATTTGGAAAGAGGTGGATGAGTTTAATGGTGATTATAAAGGTGTTATAAAGGAGAGATCACAATGTTATGCCTCTGTTCATCTTCCAACAAGGCCTCAGACTCAATACTGAGGCCTACATAAAGTGCTTTGAGGAGGTAGTACTGCCCTGGGTCAAGAGGGTGGCTGCTGGAAGAGCCTATATCTGGCAACAGTATTCTGCATCATGCCACACAAGCAGGGGAATCCAGTCATGGCTGTCAGACAATTTCTGTGACCACATCACCCCTTAAATCTGGCATCCTAACTTCCCAGCTGCAACCCCCATCATTATTATGTGTGGGGTGCAATCAAGTGAGAAGAGATCAAAAAAATTCTTTGTCACACCAAAGATGAATTGAAGACAAGAATTATGTCAGCATTTACCAACTTAAACAAGGAGACTGCCCAGAAGAGTTGCAGGAGATTCTGAAGTTGTTCACAGTGAAGCCAATGGCAATTTTATTGAATAAATTTACTTTTTAGTATTTCAAGATATTTTTGTGTAATTTTGGTAAATATATCTGTTAAAATGAGATGTCAGTCTTATTTTCATTTTTGCATAATTTAGACAATTTATCTATTGCACCCTGTTTCATAAGTGTGTTTTTATTTTTTAATCATTCCCTCCCATGAAAGGCATTAATGTCACTAGGCAAAAGTGGTTATTGGAAGTGAAATAGAATGGGAAGACTTTAGGAGAAGAAACCAGAAACATGGAAGAAGAAATAACTCTCTACTCCTCCCCAATAGGTGCTAGAGGAGTGTGAACCAGGCAATAGGTTCACCTATCTACTCCTATAACTAGGAAATATAAGGGGTTATATATACATTTGGAATGTGACTGGTTATACTGAGGCATATGTGTGATTAGATTAGCAATATTTGAAGTTAACTAGTATGAATGTACATGAACAATAGACATCACTTAATAGTTTCATTGTTCCTCTCACAACCTTCATTATGAGTCAGGAGCTGTGATCACATGGTTTCAGAGGTTAACTCTGGCAATATTTGCACAGATTTCTCATACTACTAATTCCCTGGTATTAGTTTTATCAGTTCATTGGATAACAATACTGTTACTATTTTTTAGTTATTTAGCTGCTTTTATTAAAGGAGTGTTTATAATTCCATTTGGATTTTTATGGTATCAGCTTTAAGTAAATCTTTTAAACCTACCTGTGTAGAGTTTGGTTATCTTGTTGCAATAGAAGTATTTGTTGGCATAAAGGTACAATTTGCATTTGTTTAAACATTAGATTAGGTTTCTGTGCAATGTAAAAATTTGGTCAAAGATTAAGGAATTCCATTTTATTTTGGATGAGTTGATAATCCAATAGGTTAATGAAGTTGTTGCTGGTGTTTGGTAGAAGTATTTTTCCATTATATAATTTTTGTTTAGCTTTTTTTGGATGACTTGTTTATGGGATTCATTTTCCTTTTGTGTTGTATTATGTAATAAATCCAATATTTCTTTGAATTTTTCAGTGGTGGTAGAAGAATGTCTAGATTCCTTTAATACAAACAATTTCTGTTGTGAGCTGTTGTATGGATGTGTTTATTTGTCATTTGATAAGGTTCCACTGAAATTTCTTGGTGTTGGGATCGTTTAATCCTGCGGCATTGTGCAACTTGAATTTAGTGTATAGGGGCAGCAGATCATTATTCAAACAAATATTGTTAAATTAAATACAACAGACAACAAATGTCTATTATGTTTGATCATGAGCCTTTCCAAGCATCATATAATGGCTTTCATTTCAAGAGAAAATAAAAACAAAAACTGTCCAACATTTGGATATTTCTTTATTATATTGGTCGTTATCTAAGCTTTTGGCTCACGTGAGGAATCATCAGAGTGGTTATATGGATATTACAACAGAGTTGTTCAGTCAAACAAGACATACTGTTTTGCTTACATAGAAGTTTGCTATGCAATGATAATGGTTGCAGAATAGCAGTTGCAGGTTGTAAATTCATAATGTGGTTCTATGAAGTCATATATATATATATATATATATATATATATCTTCAATTGGCTCTGAAGCGCAAGGAGTTACAACCAGTTAGCCCTATTTTGTTATGCTTTTGTTGTTGCTAATGTTCATTTTTAAAGTTTTAATAAAATTTTGTACCAAACCCAACATATCATACAAGTCAGATAAACCCCTGCTGCTCCAACAACCTTTATCTTCATCTAGTTGTGGTAATGGTGTTTTGGAATATATCTCTGGTAACACTTGCACAACCACATCCTATCACATAAAGTGATATAAAGGTTCCATATGAACCAGAGAGTAAACCAACTAACAATTATTGTAGCCCAGAATATAATAAAGATAAAAGTTATTAGTAAAAGCATGAAGCTATAATAAAGCTAGACAAAGGAAAAAACCATGACTGGTACTTGATTTACAATGGCTTGTAGATTAACATAGCTCTGTGCTACACTGTGAATTATTCCTTGAGATTTAAAACCTTATGAGATTGTATGCTAGTGTGCTAGTCTCTTTGAAGATCAAGTATGAACACTGATACCAGGTAATACTGACAGACCTCACTGCTTATATTTAAAAATGTATGCATGTCTATATCAGATTAAGAATATAGAAATATAATGATGTAAACAGAATTAATGTTTATGTAGATTTAGAAACAAATTCTTCTGTACTCATAAATCTGTAACTCTCCTTACTAACTCAGAAGTTTCCACATCTGAAACATCACAACCCACAAAGAATTAATTTATTTACTTTTTCTTATCTTTCTTGGATTTCTCATTTTTTAAATAAAACAAAAAATACAGTAAACACATAGGTCTACAATTAACCATTCTGCAATAACACCTAACAACTTTCAACATCAGTGTCCTATATATATGAGCAACCAACATATTATCCTTATATGAATAATTTATGAGATTTGCAATATTAAAGATCCAAGTCTCTTTAGTATCAGATTATATTTTTTGTTTACAAATGCATGACTTTATATGTTCTAGAAAGGCAACTTGGTAATGTCCAGCATATTTCTACAAATTTCTGTTAATCCTTATCGTATAATAAAAACTTAGTTTGAATTTCTATTAATTAGTATAGGAAAAAAAGGAAATTAAACATAGAATAGACTGTGTTTGTATTAGTTTCACCCAACACCACAAATTCCTACAAAGCCAAAACATTAACATAAAAAATTGAGTTATGTTCTTAAATAGCCTTGTCAGATTGAGACCTTCATATTAACGCCATGCTTGGTGACAAACTTCTGTTCAAAATATCTAAACTGTCAGCTGTATCCAACTGTTTTCACAGATAAATGGTTAAAAATGGCTTTGAGCAAATGAAGCCTGTAGGTCTTAGCAAGAATTATCCTTCCTTGAAGCTTGTGGACTGGTACTACAGAATCATATCAAATAACAGAAACCAGATCACTTCAAGACTTTCAACAATAACAATAACTAAAATGGATATGACATGTAACTTGAAGAGAAAATAATATAATCAAGATGTTGACTTTCCACACTGATTCAAACAAAAGGTTAGGAAGGAAGACCACATCAATAGTGGAAAGAGCAATAACAGTTACTGAACTTGAGAAATCTATTTTCCTGAAAAATTGTTTTAATAAAAAGATTTTATAAATTTCAACTGATGGTGTCATTGGCCACTCAGTCACTGAATGCAAAATATTTCCTTATAAGGAAATGGTTAATATTATCATTACCATTACACTATTATGGAGTTAGGCTAGGTACAAATACTAGTAGTCTACAGTATTTGGGTAGTAAACATTAGCCTGCTAAATACTTCAACCTTGCATATAAGAACTTAAGAATAGTTTTGAGCCATTTTGCAGGGAGAAAAATGTGATCTTATAACCAATAAAATACAGTATGTGCTGCTTAAGAAAGTTTTAGAGTAAAATGTCAGAAATGTGTATTTGTAGAGTTAATAGTTAATATGAATCATAGAGGAAATAAATGATGTTTAATCCTTTACTTACTTCTTTTCAGTTATGTTGAGAAAGTATTTTTGTGTGACATTTTTCTGAGAAAAATGACACACAAGGATTACCTGATAAATAAGGTAGTCAATCCTCTAATCCAAGTTTTAGACCAGTTTCATTATTCTATTTATCTTTCTGATAAAAATGACACAAACACAAGGCTTGTGTCATAGAAAAGGTTGCTAATTTTGTAAAGCAAGTTTTGATACCAATTTCATTATTCCATCTGGTTTTACAGGATTGGTAATCTTATTTATCAATTAATCCTTGTAATTTTGAAGAGAAATTTACTTCATATTGATATTGGTTTCTTTATTCTATCTGGTTTAAAACTTTGTGTATAAACTTAATGTTGCAAAGTCTTATATCATAGTAGTTGATACTCTAATAAATTATCACACAAACTGTATATGGACAGCTTCCTTTGTTCTTATCTAAGAGGAGACAATTTATGAGCTTTACACTTCACATATTTAAATTAGACTACCATTACACATCTGATGTGTGGGCAATGTAATGGACAGTGGCCCAGAACAAGAAATCAGAGAACTGAGTTCAAATTCCAATTGAGTTTTGTTACATTCATTCTTGTATAAATTTAGAGTGCACTCTATATGTCAAATCCTTCCACAATTTTATGAGGTTGAGTTTTCAGATTAAGTGATGGCCACTTAATCATTATGTTTTAGTCTCACTTAAATGTTTTTCAAAGTTTTCAGAACATATACTTTTGGCTGTTGTATACAAACATTTCAAATTTACTTTTGTTTTGGCCAGAATACACTTTTCTAAAAGCTTTGATCTTTGTCAAAGTTACAATTATAACAGTTAAACTTTAATCAGCCTTTATAAGCTGAACTTGAAGCAATTGATTTTGGCTTACATGTTGTTGTGTACTTTGGAGAGATAATAGTTAAAATGATTCACAAAGGAAATAAATGTTCTTAATCTTTTGACTTTTAATTGCTTTTCCTAAATTATCTAGAGAAAGTATTATTGTGTGACATTTTTTCAGAGAAAAATGATACACAAGAATTGCTTGATAAATAAGACATTTTTGCACAGTAGTCTTTTGACTGAAGTCATCAATATATTTTTATATTTTGATTAAGAGATTTGAAGAACAGAGATGTGGTTCTATATGCTATGTTCCAATTTTGGTTGGATGGAAGAACAAACAAAAATGACAATAAACTGCCTATGAGGCTAAAAGAAATGAAGACAGGAATAAAATTCTTTGTACTGCCAATATATAGGATCAAGGTGGAATGTCTCTTTGTAGGTGAGGAAAGCAACTTGGAAGAAGGGGAAGAGTTGGTAGAGTCTGGAGTTGGTTTGTTGGTTGGGTTGGATGACCAAGGTCATACTGGTGATGAGGTTGACAGCTTGCCCACTGGCTTGTGACTCTGTTGAGAGTTTTATGAGCATTATTCTGGGTGGATCATAACTCAACATTTTTGTCTTGCCTTTAGCTTTAGCAGCAGCGTTTGTGATTGACTCCTCTTAAATTGTAATTTATATTTGGGGCAAGGGAAGGATGTGTTATGTGAGTCAGATATGGTGTCTGGAGCTCCTGCACAGAGGGTGACTTTTTATTTTTAATTTTGCTTTCTTAGTGTTCACATCCGGCCAACAGCTTTTGATGTATAGTAAATTAGAAAAAATCTAATTTGAAGCAGAATATAACATACAGAAGAATGCCGAGTATAACATGGATAGAACACATAAGTTTTAAAGAAAGTGGAAACAAAAACAACACTTAATTTGAATCAGAAAAAGGAAGTTGAAATTTCTGGGGCACATAATAAGGAAAGAGGGCTTGAAAAAATTGACGCTCACAGACATACTTAAGTTCTGAAGTAAACAGTGAATATTCTACCTAACAACTAAATAGATGGCACAACAAGCAGTTAGAAGGATAGTAAAAAACAAAAATTACTAAGAGCTACAAAGGATAGGCAGTTGTGGAGAGCTTTGATTGCTCACATTTTGAAGAGACACAGCAGATAAAAGAAAAAGAAGACTAATTATTTCATTGATTCTTTTTTGTTTCTTCCTTTGTGTGCTGTTTCCCTTCAGAACATAGGCAATAATGGCTCCCCACATCTTCCTATCCTTCGAAGCTCTGAGCAATTTTTGTTCCTTTACTATCCCTCACAGTTTATGTTTTGCTATCCATTTACACAAGCTCATTAAGCATGTTACTGTTTCCCTCTGTACTGGTTTGCATTCAGTATGCCCTGTGAGTGGTAAATTTTCCAAAACTTCTTTCCTCATTATGTACCCTAGAAATTTCAAATCTTTCTGGTTCTGAGTATAGCTGTTCATTTTTGTTTCTATTTTCCTTAAAACTTGTTTGCTATTCCATAGTATTCTCAGCATCTTTCTGTAGAATCACTTTTTTGTTGCATCAAATATCCTCTTCATCTGACAAGAAATTGTCCAGCATTCACTGCTGTAAAGAAAGATCGATATTACAAAGCAGTTCAGTGCTCTTTTTTTTGTTTTTAATTAAATTTTCTGGAAGGCATCTTTTGATATTCTTATATGTCTTTAGATTTTGGCATAGAATTTTCTATCAAAACACTTTCTAGATAGTTATATTTCTATACTTGCCTGGTTTTGACATCTCCAATTTGTAAATTGTAATTTGTGATAATATTTTAGACTAATTTTCAACCAGCTATTTAGAATTTTTTTTCTTACTTTCTTCCCAACTTTAACAAAGTACTGACAGCTCATCTTTGGTGATAGATTCAAATGATAGTTTAGATTTGTATAAAATTAACAACCTCAGTTATAATTTTGAGATTTTTCAAATGACACTTTTCTGCACTTTTAATGAAAGGTTGCTATAACACAGATTTATTGAAAATGATATGGACAAGAAACAAGTTGGTATTATGTTTTAATTAAATGAAATCTATCATGCAAGTATAAGCATTCTTTTTTTTTTACAGTGATGTTCAACCCGTACAAGGCCCAAGAGCCACTCGAGGTAGAGGGTTACAGAGTAAGAGGCATAGTTTATACAGATATGTGGGGAAGATAACGGTTCACTCTAGACGTTAACAGGTCAAAATTGTAGTGTTTTCACAAAGCAACAGTTTGTGTGAAGAACTGTTTGAGTGGAACTTACATCTAACCAATGAAATATGAAGGGAATGAGAGTGGTTTGCTACAGTGTGCACAGCATGGTGGGTCTTAGCTTTGAAGGTTAGAACTGGTGGTACTAAGTAATGTAGTTCACCTGAACATGTTTCATGGAAATAGTGATAGAGCAGTGAGAGGCTTGCCTTGTTTGTAGGGTGGAAAATAATTTGTCACCCACAAGGGTGTGGAAGCTATTTTGGACTATCAAGAAAGTGAAGACTGAACAGCTCCTGTCCATATATGGCAGTAGTACTCCATTTTTGGCCTGATCTGGCTCTTGTAAAGATAGAGGACAGCAGGAAGTGTCAGGTATTTACTGGAACAGTAGAGGGAACTGACCATTTTTCCTGCATCTTTAACTATCGATCATATGTACAAGTTTCACTTGAGGTCAGGTTTGAGTTTAAGTCCGAATAGTCACTCAAGGATGGAGCCTCACTGAGAGAGCACACGTTCATTGCAACAGCCAAAACATCAGGATCTGCTCAGTGATGATTGAACATCGGCAGTTTGGTTTTCGAGACATTGAATGTGACCAGCCAGTTTTCCCACCACTGAGCTGTTAGAGCTAAGTCAGAGGAGAGATCATCTGCCAAGTTCTGTTTATCTCGAGTTTTGGAGATGCACCCATATGCCATTGTATCGTCAGCATAGACTTTCACAAATGATTGAAATATACACTTAGGCAGATAATTTATGTAAAGTAGAAAAAGGGCTGGACTGAGAAGTGAGCCTATATTGATCACTTATACCTGAGTGGACTGGCTGTTAACAACTACCTTCAAGGACTTACCCATTAGAAAGGACTTGATAATTGAGAAGACTCTCCCCCATTTATCCCAAAGCTAGATTGCTTGTACAGTAGCCATTTATGCCACATCTTGTAATCATCCTTGAGATGCATTTCTTGTCTAGTGCCTCATTGATTCTGTGAGTAATGACAGGATATCAGCAGTGAACAGAGCTGATCAAAATCTCTACTGCTTGTCACTCAAGATGTTGTCTCGATTGAGGTGATCAACAACCTTCTTGTCAATTATAGCTTCAAAAATCTTTTATACACTTTAATCATATACGCTTGCTTTCACTTCTTAATCTTCAAAATGACACATTGAAAGGCAATAGAATATTTTTGCCCACACCACTAAATAAATTTTGTTATTTTTATGTTTGTATTTAAAACTTCAGCATAATATGTCTGAATTGCCTTCTTTATCTGTATCCAGAAACTTGTGTTTGTTCCACAAATGTATTTTAAACTATAAATAAAATTAAAAGTATGTTGTATTTAAAATTATTACATAAAATTGTGTAGGCAAAATGAAGGCATGGCCAAAGGTTAAAATATAGTCAAGCAGAACTTTCTGAAATTGCAATGACTCACAAAACATGGTAAGTTAATTTCAAAGAAAAAAGAACTTTAGATCATGATTGTATTAAATTTAGTGTCATACATTATACTTCTGTGCCATGCCTGCCTTTCTCTTTGATCTGAAACTAATTTGACACTAAGTGGCAAGAGATTAAAAAAAACTTTGTCTCAAAAAGATACAACTAGGAACTTTGACAACACAAACTTCACCTACCCACTTGGTGAAAATAGCATTTACAATGTTATGGCAGTATTTTAGAAAAATATGAAAATTGTGATGTAGTAGAGTGTGATGGCCCCCCTGTATCATAGATTGGAATATGTGACCCTTGCACTGACCCTGTTGATACTACTTAGTTTTAATGACTGAACAAGAACTGGTGTTTTCAGTATGATTTGACTGTAAGCATATGACAACAGTAGGCAATATAAATTTTGTAAAGACTTACAAGTACATCAACAACAGCAGAAATGTGAAGCAAAAGATTATAGCCAGTGTAAATTAATGTTTTTTTTAAATTTTTTTATCATTTTACCCAAAGTAAGGCAATAAAGCTACTAGAACACAAAGGATTACTGGGTATGAAAGAATATGAGAAAAAACATTAAGGAGAAAGATCAATAAAAGAATAGGAATTAAGGTGACAGAAGATAATGATTGACACTGCATTTAAATTTTTGAAGATCAAAGTTGAGTGAAAAGCAAGAAGCCAAAAGAAAGTTCCACAAGTGAGAAGTGCAATAGAAGAAATAACAGCATAGAATTTACAATTACATCTAACCATTTCAACTGTAAAATGATGAGGCTTTGCTGCCAATCTAGTACTGTGCTTAAATTCATAAAGTCTAGGTACCAAAGAGGAAAGCCCATCAGAACAATTACCATCAAAATATTTATAGAAAAGGCACAGAGAAGCTACATTATGTTGATGGGAAAGTGACAGGTCTGAACTGATAACATTGCAGATTCTTCTTTGGATTCTTAAATGCATAATAGGGACACCAGATCAGATGTGGCAGCAATATTCAAAGCATAGATGAATGGTAGACTTATAGATATATAAGATAGATTCTGTTGAGAAAAAGTGTGTATTACGATATAGTGAACCAAATTTCCTAACAGCAGACCTAGCCATTAATTCAATATAATCTTTCCACTTTGCAAAAATTAGCCCAAGAATGTGCAATGAGTAACTCTTCTGAAGGTTAGCAAAAGCCATGAAGGCAAAAAAGTTCCTAAGATGTTTAAAAGAGAGTGGTTTCATTTTGTGGGTGTTAAAAATAACAAGCCATTTCTTGCTGCAGTTAACAACAGATTGTAGGTCATTTTTTAGATAATCTGCCAATTTGATGTTATCAAACTGGTCAAACTTACTATTAAGACAATAGTGTTGAACATGGAAAGTCTATGACAGATTCAGTAAATGAATAAAATATTTAATACAGTAGTATTTATCTGTGACCATTGTCAAAATTCTGGAAAATAAGATGTTGTTCCTTCTCAATTGTTAAATATGATAATTACAAATGAAATATATTTCTTGATAAAGACAGTAAAGACATTCTACCAATAGCAACCAATAAAAGATTGATAAAACTAAACGAGAACATACATGTGAGAAGACTGCTACCTGCTGACTGAGATTATTCTCTAAGAAGCTACATGTTGAGCCATGTCAGTAGTCTCTAAGAAGCTACATGTTGAGACATAAAAAAGTGCTGGAATTCCTTGTGTTGAGTGAAAAAGTGTTGAGAAGTGGCAAATATAATTTTAAGTGCCACACCAGTATATGGGTGCACTTCCAAATCTCTAGATGACCAGCACCTGGCGGTTGATCTCTTCTCTGGCATAGCTCTAAGAGCTTATTGGGGGAAAACTGCTTTGAAACCAAACTAGTAATGTTCCATCATCACCAAGTGGACCCACAATTTTTGTCTAACACAATGAATGGGTATTCTCTTGTACCTTGAATGCCTATTGGGACTTAAAAACATCCCAGAACTTAAGTAAAACTCATGTATATGATCCCCTGCTAATGGAAAAGTGGTCAGTTCCCTGTACCACTGCAGTAAGTCCCTGACTCTTCCTGCTATCCTCTACCTTTTCAAGTATTTATATACAAGAGCAAAAATGTTATTGGTTTTTCAAAATCTTTTGGTTTAGGAATGCTCATAAATATTCATCAGGTTACTTGAAAAGTCAAGCAAGCTATGGAGGACATGAAGTGACACAATTCAATGTCCAATAAATGCAAGTGAGTGATGTTTTTTATGCAAATTAGTATTATAACTTATTTTAGTTTGGGTTTAATTTATGCGTTATATATTTTGAATAACATGAGATTTTGTATTCAACAATTTTCTTTTGGGAAAGTAGTAATTCTTTCAGAAATTGAGATATAGGTTAAAAATCCAGACATAGATTTATATATATATATATATATATATATATATATATATATATATATATATAGAGAGAGAGAGAGAGAGAGAGAGAGAGAGAGAGAGAGAACTGTATATGTTTATAACTACATCAAATGTTTCAATCTCTCTGTATTTCTTACAAACAAATGTGAATAGTATTTATGTGACTGTGTACTTCAAAACATTCATGCATAAGCATTATATATGACAGTAAAGAAGAGAGAGAGATGATGATGATGAATATATGACAGAGAGATATGGGGTGAGAGAGATAGATATGATAAATATATGCATATATGACAGAGTGAAGATAGAAGATGATGATGATGATGATAGATAGATATATGTATATATTACAGAGAGTGAGGGAAAATGAGAGGTTATAAATATATGCATATATGACAGAGAGAGAGTGAGAGATGATAAATATATGCATGTTTCTTTATATACATGACAAACATAGAAAAGAAAGAAGCTTGGTAATGTCTCCAAAGTAATTCTTATGTAAATGATACTTTCTACTTGGCATTGTACCCAACCAGTTGACATGAAAGATGATACAAAATTATTTGACCTCATGATACAATATTCTTTGGCCTCATCTATAAGAACAGAGATATTTTCTTACACTGGTTATTCCCCTCAAATTCTTAAACATCTATAAAACCAATCAAATTATTTAACCTATAAAGGGGTTGCTGAAAAGTTCTTGACCCACTACCTCAAATTAGTATTTCCATGACTGAACATAAAATTTTGTTTCTCAAAGGATTAAAGAAACTTGAGAATGTGCCATGTGTATTGAACTGGTGCATGATTATATGGAGTAATATGTATGTTTCATGGCTCTAGGTTATTCAGAAAGGTATTTGCAAGTCCAAAAGTCACTGGTTTAGAAGAATCAACTACAATATTGCACAAGAAACAGCATGCACTGCTTTTCAAAAGCGAGAGCTTATATACATTTGAGAAGTCCACTATTTGCCATATATAAATTTGCTTAAACTACCAAACTCTCTATGAAACAGAGCTAGAGACAAAGTCTGTGCTTTTAATAATTTTTGAGGTAACTATTAATTTTTTTTTTTGCAACATTCTTGGTTGGGACAAAAGATTTTCATATGCTCTTATACAGTATCTTGCAATTTATTATTTGCAATTTGAGTCAAAGTTTAACATACCTTCTCACAAAAACAGAGTCCATCAAAAGGCCAATTTTTCTCTTGGCACCACTATTACTTTATACACCCTCAGCAATTTTTATTGTTCTAAAAAGCCATTTTTAGAATTTTAATAAAGCATAAGCATGAAACTGGATTTATTCATTCTCTTTTTTCTCAAGAACTGACAACAAAAATATTAAGCACTATTTTGGTAAATAAACAGTCTAATAAATAAACAATGTTTAACATTTTTACTGTCAGTTCTTGAGAACACGAAAATATAAATCCAGATGCTTGCAACCTATTTTAGTGAATTAATGTGGTGAGAGCAAATCAAAGAAATGTCTGGGAAACACATTTTTTTTTTCAAAATTTTTAATTATAGTCACTCGTCATTACGTGTTTATTTAAATTTTCTTGTTCACTTGTTCATAGACATTTTTTATAAATTTATGAATAAAAAAATGTTTTCACAGTTATTTCTTTACAATATGACAAATAATAAATACTGCTTTTAGTTTAAACTTATTTTAAAATATAAAATTATTCTTGTAAATGTCTTATGAAATAAGTACAGTTTAATTCATTTTTTGTCAATTCTTAAGAAAAAAGAGAATGCATAAATCAAAAGATTGCTGAGGGTGTATACAGCAATAGCAGTGTCAAGGGAAAAACTGTCCTTTGACACACCTTTTTTTTGCAGGTGTGTATATTAATCTTTGCCCAATTTGGATTTTACTTTTAAATTATTCAATTCATTTAGTCAGAAGAGTTTCAATATATTATTACTATTATTATCATTACATTATTATTATTCCACACAGCATATAATGTTGCTTGTTGATAAGAATTTTATTTTCAAGTCATCTGTTATGACTTAAAAAAATAATTTTATCATTTCTTCTTGTAATTGACAGGCTGTTTCCAATACATTTTTTAAAGTATCCTTGCTGTTCTAAGCAGGCATGTTCTATTTCCAAATCACAATTCAATATCTGCAAGATTTTTTCCCATGTTTTTTGTACAACACCTCAAGGCTCCAATGATCTCTGATACTGTAATTAGTTTCTTTGTTAGTCCTTCCCAACCTTTCACAAAATATATAATAATAATAATGCCCGGAACTAACAAAAAATGAATATACCCACAGGCATAACAAGGTAGCGACATATGTGCACTGGAAGCTATGCAAGAAGCACAAAATCAAAACCACTGAGAGATCGTATAGGCACCAAAACAGTTACCCAAAATAACAATGTAACTATCCTCTGGGATATGCCAATTCAAACTGACAGGGAAATAAAAGCCAACAGACCTGATATTATCATAAAAGACAAGAAATTCAAAAAGTGTATGCTTATAGACATAACAGTACCATTTGAGAGAAACACCTATATGAAAATTATCAAGAAATTGTCCAAATACAAGGACTTGGAGATCGAGATTAACAGAATGTAAGGAATGAAGACTGAGACTGTACCAATAGTAATAGGACCTCTGGGCCTGGTGAAAAAAGGAATGGACAATTTTACTAACAGTGTCCTTGATAACATCAACATACAATTTGCTCAGAAGATTGCCCTACTAGGAACATCCCCTATACTAAGAAAAGCACCATCAATTCAATGACAATTCTCCTATAGGGCCTAACTACCATAGTTTGGACCTGGCTCTACAGGATACAAAGCAGATAACATTACACAAATGATGATAATGATGATGATCTTCTTCTTTCTGTTTAGTACAATCACTTACTAGTTCATTACCTGAGACCTGTGGTAAGGTAAGTTAGTAAATATATGCATTCTGTTTGCAGAAATTTTGATGTTAACTGCTACTTAACATGTGCAGTGTTTATATTTACTTTACCTTGATAATACACTCCTGAGTAGATAAGCAGTTCCACACAGTGCAATTTTAAAAAACTTTCTTGCAAAATGGGATTGCTAGGGATTTTGTTAAAGCTTTATTTTTTTGCATCCATGGCACCTATTATTATAATTATAATACCCAGTTTTAAGAAGCTATGTATTTTTCATTTTTAAGATCCTTATATTTTTATACTTTGCCAACTTCTTTAACAAATATATTTTCATCTGATGGCACTTCCATATCTGTAAGAACATTTTTTGTTTTTCGTATTTATAATTTGTACGATTACAATGTTTGGTTTATTAGATTTTACATATCTGCCAGCATGAATGGTAAAATCCCAAAGAATAATTAACACATGGCTTTGTATTACGATTTCAAGATGAGGTTCATACCATTTTTCAGCATATGGTGCACTGTAATATTGAAATATCTTTAAGTAAATATACTGTCCAATATTACTATTTCAATCTTTGTATTCCTTTGGTGGCAAGATTGGACAAACAGACACTAAACTGACATCATATCATTATTATTAATAATATTAATTTTTTTTAATGATTTCACTCGAAACAAGGTGGAAATATCACTAGTACACAGGGGTTTACAGAAAGTGAAGGTGAGAGAAAAGACTGAGTATAGGGATGATTGCGGAAAGGTCAAAAGATGAATGGGATTCAAGAAGATAGAAGATGGTGATTGATGTTGTGTTTAAATTTTTGAAGATTGTATTTATCAGGGAAGCAAGTAAATGGAAGGCAGTTTCCCAGGTGGGATATGTGAGAAAAGAAACTGTTGGAGTAGAAGTAGCATTTGGATTTAAAAGTTGGGGACCTAGTGGTCAATCTAGTAGCACACTTAAAATCATGTAGTCAGGGTACTATCATTATTATTATTATTATTATAAAAGAATATTAATGAACTCAGGAAAGAGAATTTTGTTTGCATACAAATGACCAATCCGTTTTCAGAAATGAGAAATTGTTGTGAATTACAAATTTTTATTTATTTAATTGATATTGTTTTTTTAACTGGTTCTTCAAAATTTCAAATGAAGAATCTTCAATTATCTTTCAGAATTTTTCTCACTTGCAAACTAACAAATACTTGATTGAAATTTTAAACAATTTAAGTAATAACAATTTTTATATGGAAACACCTGAATACTTATCACAAAAAAATTGTTCTCTCTGCTTGTCAAAATGTCTCACAAGATAATCGTTCAAAGGACGCAGATGCATGTGGGAGAGGTTCATATTTGTATGTATATGCAAGAATATGTGGTGTATATGGAGTGTGGGTGTATATATATATATATATATATATATATATATATATATATATATATATACACATACAGGTATGTGTATTATATATATAAACAACAATGTTATATTTTTCTAGTAGTTTAACTTTCAAGATAACTCTATTGAGATAGTTACTGCTTGTAAATACACATGCTCACACACACACACACATATATATATATATATATATATATATATATATATATATATATATATATATATACGTACACATACACATATATATTAGGTGTGTTTAGGAGTTTCCAGAAAAAATCTATGCAACCTTCAAAATTAACCTGCGGTACATTCCTCAGCAAATGTTTTTGATCTCTCAGTGCATATTTCATAAGTGAAACTATATATATATATATATATATATATATATATATGTAGTTTTAAGGTAGACTATATTTATGGATAAATGTGCTTAATATCTGGGACAGAGCATACGTAAATATGAGAGAGGTCAAGTGATAACAGTCTGTTTTATGTTTGGATGCAATCTTCAGGCCATATATATATATATATGTGTATATATATATATAGTGAGTGAGATATTAAAAATAGGGGAGTATTTACATATCTGTTCATGGATGCACAAAGTGCAGATACACACAAAGCTTATATACAATTCCTATTTTGTAAGGAAAATGTGCTCATCTTATCTGGTTTTTGCATGTCCGCACATCGAGAGCACCTCTCTCAAATGAGAAAAACACTGGTCTTATATAGCTCTCCCAGTCCCAGACCCATGCTGGCTATTGGCTAATACTTACCCAGCATCATTCATATGCAAATAGTCTGTGCCACCTACTCTAAGTAAAAGGTCTTCTCTATACAGCTCATTGTGGAAGGGGACTCAACTTCTAGTACTTAAAGCATCACATACAACCAACTCGGAGTTTTTTATTGAGCTGACCCAATTCTCTGTTACACTCACTCCTGATGTCCTGATCACAGCCTCAACATATAGGGGTGGATGTTTCCTTCTGGTGCTCCTTTGCAAGAGAGGTACTTCAACCTCATTGTTGTTACTATGTGGGGGAGGTACTTCTTCCTCAATGTTGTCCCCATCCATCTCCACCATGGCAAGTGGCACATTGAAAATCCAGGAATGTATTTCCAACTCCCAATCACTTGTGGATGAATCAATGGTGTTGCTTGCGGCAGAACATTGGTCCCATGCATGTCAGAGGTCTTTAACAAGATGCGGCATGCCATGAATCAGGAAATATTGTGGAATAATGATCCCAGTGACCATCTTCACTTTCTTTTTCTGATCAAACTCAATGCTAAAGTTTGGTTCCTCTGTGGTGAGAGCCGCACACAGGGATGATTTTTGTCAAAAAACTCCATTCCACCTAAAGGAGTGATTTCTAGTCCCCTTAGTTTTTTAATCACATTCATCCTGATTAGAAGGTCAAAACCAAGTGCCTTTTCTCACACCACCTGTATGTCAATCTTAAAAGGACTTTCGCCTTGCAACCGGAAAGCAACAACTCCAATCCCACAACAGGCTCTGGCCTCCCCGTCTATCATTGTTATGCATGCAGACCCTTCCATCCATGACTAGCATTTCTCTCTGTTGGCTATAGATAGTGAACAACCAGTATCAACCAGTGCAGTGACAGTACTGTCATCAGTCTGGACCCCAATTACAGGTAGTACCAGGCTGGAGAAGATACTAGCACTGACATCTCTTTTCATGTTTTCTTGGAGAGTTATGGTACCAGCACATGGTATTGCATTGTCCTTGCTCCTGTCCCCCGTCATTTTGTCAGCTTTGACAATCTTTCACCATGTGGTTAATACCATTGCATCTAAAGCACTTTCTGACATAAACGTCTGTACTTTGCATTGGACAGGCCACCACTGCCACCATGATTTCCTCCATCTCCTCATCTCTCATAATTGCCCAGACTCAGGCAAGTAACTGGTCAATAAACAGTGCATCCATCCTAAACAACACACAAAGAGTCCGCTTTACATTACCTGGCAACCCATGTACAAATGCGCAAGCCAGCATACAGTCACTCATCCTGCTCATCAAGTACACGAGTTTTTTCAATTCAGCCAGATATACATCCATGGATTTGCTATACCACAGGTACCACTCATTGAGCTGTTTGTATGCCATAAATGAATTCATAGCAAAGGCAGTCTTTATCTGGTCAACATCGGATTTTGTTTTGTCACCCAGTTGTTGGTAAACTGCAAATGCTCCACCTGTAAGTCTCAAAGGATTATGTGTTCCGGAGACTTCACTCCACATAGCCCGCAAACGAGTTTCAGCTTATCTATCCATTCAATCACTGGAAGACCAGACACCAATTCGTCAAACTTGGGAATTAACTTTAAATCGAATTTGGGGTCTGCCATTATCCGTCAGTCACCAAAATAGCTTGTGTTCGTCTTATCTGGTTTTTACATGTCTGCATGTCAAGAGCGCTTCTCTCGACAGAGAAAAACACTGGTGTTATATAGCTCTCCCAGTCCCAGACACATGCTTACTATTGCCCAATATCGTTCATATGCAAATAGTCTGCATCACCTACTCTAAGTAGAAGGCCGTCTCTCAACAGCTAAATGTGGGAGGGGATGCAACTCCTGTTGCTTACAGCACCACATACAACCAACTCGGAGTCTTTTATTGGCTGTCCCAATTCTCTGTTACAGAAAGCTTGCAAATTAAAATTTTCAGTGACATCATGAACCATTAATCATGAAGATTTGACTTTTCTCATTGAAATAAATTATGCAGTAGAAAATACTTTTCACACACTATAAATATACATAAACATATATTCATAAGCACTTTTGGGGAGTTAATAAAAGGTTTTTATATATTATTTCTATTGTTCAATTATTCTTCAAAATATTTCATAACTGAAAATTTCTTTCCTGCAAATAATGTGTCAAGTATAATCCAAACATTGTGAAGCTACCAACTTTCACTTGCTATCTTTAGCTTTTATTTTTATATTTTTTATGGATGTTATGTATATGAAAAAAATTTAAAATCTAAAATTCTATCTCAGTTAAGTAAAGAAAAAAAGTCACCAAAATATCCTGAGATATAAAAATATAATTGGATATCTTTGAAGACATGAGTTTGAAAATATTTGAATACAAAAATGTCTAATAACTCAATTTGTGTGAAAACCTGAAATATACAGAGAGAAATAAAAATGTTTTTATGAGTTCATCTCTGTGTGTTTGTATATCTGTTTTTTATTCATGTAATAAACAAGTGTATACCTATTAATTTGTATACATTTTAATTTGAATTTTAAAGACATTAGTCTATGGAACATGTGCAGTTCTCATAGTAATACATGCATTACATTGTCATCTGAATACACACATTAACTTCTCCAAATCACAATGATAGTATGAATGAAAAAATCTAAATAGGGAAAATTTATTTTTTAATCATTTTACTCCAACCAAAGCAATAAAGCCACTGAGACACAAGGGGTTACTGAGTGTGAATGAATCTGAGGAAAAAAAACATTATTAAGGAGAGTGGACAATAAAAGAACAGGATTCAAGGGGGCAGAAGATGACAATAGATATTGCATTCAAATTTTTGAAGATCAAAGTTGACAGGAAAGCAAGAAGCTGGAAAAGAATTACACGTGAGAAGTGTGAGAAAAGAAAGCTATCAGCATAGAAGCTGGTAATTTCAACTGTAAAATGATGTGACCTAACTGCCAATCTAGCACTATGCTTAAACTCATGAAGTCAAGGTTAACTCATTAGAACGATTTCCATGAAAATATTTCTAGAAAAGGCACAGAGAAACTATATTATGTTGGTGAGAACGTGTTTAAAATACCAGTTTGCGGATTCTTCTTTGAATTTACATATTTGAGCAAATTTTCACAAGGACAAATTTTTTCATTGCAAAAATTTTCAATCAAAAGTTCACTGATGTTCACTGAAGTTCACCTATCATATGCCTTATTTATCATTACCTTTTCAACGGCTTTAATGCTTTACTTTGAGTGTCTTTTGGGTATTGTATTAGGTGATTTCTAATGTTAAAAAAAAAGGAAAAACTAAGAAGGAATATATTTTTTGACTTTAAAACTTAAGTTGCTATTTATATTTTAATACTATCATTTGTGGGGATTACAACCAAGTGCTGAAGATACTGTGTCAGACTTTATTATGCAATTCAAGGTTTTCACAATGAAATTGGGATTAACCAACTGATGTAGGTAAAATTCTCAGGATATATTTATATGATGAATATACCATATGAATTTCAACTTTCAAAATATTAATTTTTGTTAGAAATATTTACAATAACTTATTTTGTAGTCTGAGATTTTATTATGCAACATGAATGTTGTTCCTCATATTATATTGGGTTGAGGAGTAATTTAGGAGGATTTTTTTCAAATTTAAAAACACATGCAGAAATAATACACATTGGCAAAATGTTTTTAGTTATTTGTAAGAGAATCTTTTGCTCTACAAGATAGTGTTTTGATTTTTTAATTTTACTGATTGTGTATTTTCAAATCATTAAAATGTTAAGTAGGTGTGCATGTATGTACATATATATATATATCAAATATGTGGTGCTGTTCAATTCATTGTAATATAAATTGAACTGTACCACATATTTGATTTAAAAGAAGTGCTTTGATATGCAAATTTTCAGGATAACAACTGAGACATTACTCTATTTATTGAACTATTTAGTTCATGCCACATTGATAAACTCCTCCAACAAAAATTCTCAAATTGTCATATTACTAAAAAACACACTCTCTTAAATTTAAAAAAAAATTCAACCTTAGCGTCGTGACTGCACACTCCAAAATTTGTATCCGTTATCAATAACACATTTCAAAAAAACATATTTTGATTCAAATTTATTTTTTTGCCTCAGATGCTACCTGAATTTTACCAAAAACAAAATCATTTCCATGCCTGAATATACAGTCGAAAGTACTTGCATATTTAAGAAAGACCTTATACAGCTTATGAATTTAAAAAACAAGGATCATAACATTCATTGAGTGATTGGTAGGTTAATGCACCTTTAAAATTTTGTTAACGAAGAGATTTCGCCATTTTATATCATTAACTTTACTAATTTACTTTTTGTATGAATGATTCATTATAACATATATATATATATATATATATATATATATATATATATATATATATATCTATCATGTGGTATCTTTCGGCCTCAAGAGACCATGGATCTCTGCCCAAATAGTTATACCTCAGCTGCTGTTGGTGGCACAGCACCTGTTATGGCTGGTACGATTGCTACAAATGCATTCAAAGACACTCTCACTCCTGATGTTGGCATGTTGTTTTCTTTCTGTCGAGCACACTTCTCTCCAGTGGAAAGCATGTGTTTTTCTTCTACTCACTCTAGCCCTTGGTGTAAATCATGTCTCCAACAGGAGCGATCATTGGCAATGTCTTCCTACCACACAATATCCATGTCCATTGATATCCTTGAAGCAAAGATGAGGTCACCCTTGTGTCCACTTGCTGGTGGCCAGTTCCCCAAACAGAAGGAACTTTGAAATCCTCTCATCTGGTAGACAGTGTATATGTCCAAGCCAGCAGAGCTGTCACTATTGGAGAGGGGCATAGAGGTTAGGTAACTGGACATAGGTGAGAACTGCAGCATTTTGGTGTTCATAGTAAGCTTTTTGTTCTCTCAGACTCTCGAGGCCAGCCAGGCTTATCCAATCCATCTATTGACCTCAGTGTCTAGGGACAAGGTATCCAAAACAGTGGTACCATGGACTTTGAATTTCACTTTCAGCCAAGACAAACTGAACAGCCTTCCATCTACTCTTGCGTTCAGGTAGACACCATTGGTTTCGTTGAATATATATATATATATATATGTATGTATAATTTTCTGTTAGTTTAACACACACATATACATACATACATATATGTATGTATATATATATTTTTTTTATATGTTATTTTTCTAGATACAAATATTTAAGTAAATGCTTCGTTTATAATATACAATATTAATAACATTTACTGGCCTGAATGCCCGAGAAATCTCAAAGAAAATATATATCCTTTGACAGGAACTGAACCTGTATACTACACGGAACCGTTATATAGCCTGATATGCTATATCATTTAGCTACAGAGGAAACAGCTGGTTAGCAAGTTTAAAGAACTGTTTTTAAACTAAAAATTTCCCTTGATTTCTCTCTAACATTCATATCTGCTCAAACCGTATCTTAACATAAACAAATGACATCATATATATATATATATATATATATATATATATATATATATATACACACAAGGTGCATTCTAAAATATCCAACCCCTTTGGGTCTAAAAAAATCAATTTTGTACATTTCGCAAATTTTATTTAATCACCTTCAAAATATTCTCCTTGGGAAATCATTCACTTCTAGTAGTTCTTCCACTACTGCTAACACATCTTAAACACCTTCTCTGGAATACTATGGATATCAGCTGTTGCTTTTCTTATAATTTCCTCTCGTGACTTAAATCACTTTTAGTGTGGTTTTCATATTGGGGAAGAGCCAGAAGTCACACAGTGCCAAGTCAGGAGAGTCAGGAGCCTGTCAAACAAATGATGTGACTAGGAAATCTTGGATTATGTGGGCAGAATGAGCAGACACATTGATGTGGTAAAATTGCCAATTCTTTGCTGCCCACATGTCTAGCCACTTTCAATGCACAACATCATGAAGGCAATGTGTAACCCCCAGGTAGTATTATTTATTGGTTACTTGGCTTTGTGGTACATATTCATGATTCAAAATACCACGGGAGATAAAAAAAATCACATTGCTTCGACCCTGTTGTGCATTGGTGGTGATTGGAACTTGGTTTCTGGTTCATAAACATAAACCCATGTCCTATTAGCAGTGATTATGGTCTTCATGAAGTCTGGGTTATGGTTTACACAGACTATGTCCTGAGCGATTTCCATGCAAAGTTGTTTCTGCACCTTTGGGATAAATTTCGCTAACACTCTCCACATGCACAAATCCTCTGTTAAAATGGAATGCACTGATCTTGTGCTTATTCCTGCTTCATGAGTAATTTCTTGAATTTTTACATGACAGTCTTCTATAATTATTTGCCAAAGCTTCTCAATCATCTCTGTGTTTGGATGGCTTGCCTGAGTGTCCCTTGCTCTTCACTGAGTTGAAGTAGTTGTACCACTTTTAATCTGAGTTTTGTCCATCATCAAAGGCCTGCTGAATCTTCTGGATGGTTTGGTAAAACTTGATGTAATATCTATGCTTGATGCGTTCAGTCATCTTGCATGAAAAGAAAAATCAGAAGAGCTTGCACTATATATCTGTACTCTAGGTTTAATTACTGGGAACTGATGTGGCCTACTGGTGCAAAAATTTTCACACATGCCCAGGAATTGTCATTGTCACCTCCTATCCAAAGGATTTTGCCCAGGAAAAATAAAGTCTGATACGTTTTTTAACAAACCTCATATTTATATTATATATATACAAATGGATAGGATAAAAAATGTACATACATACACAAATATTTGCACATACTTAGTATATCTTTTTCTAAGGTGTTATAAATACAGTGCTCAATGTTATGAAACAGAGCGATAAGCATATATTAGTGAATATACATAATATACAACATTGGTAACATTACTCAGGCTTTCATGCATTTCATGCAATCTTCAAGTGCATATTCTAACCCTAGAATATACACCTGAAGATTGTATGAACTGCATGAAACTCAAAGTAGTGTTATCAACATTGGATATTATGTAAACGTTGCTACCGGGAGGTAGAACCGCTCATTCGGCTTTTAGGTTGCCGCTTGATCTATGCCGGTCACAAACTCCTCTCTGCAACATAACAAAGAATTCACCACAGGCTGAAGTTCTGCAGAGATGCAAACTTATAGTTTGGGATGAGTGCACGATGACACACAAGGGCGCCCTTGAGGCACTTGACAGAAGTCTCCAAGATATCCACGACTCCTCCGACCCCATGGGTGGAGTAACCCTACTCCTCGCAGGTGACTTTAGGTAGACTCTACCTGTTATTCCTAAAGGTACACGCGTTAACGCTGTCCATCCTGCCTGAAGTCGTCTGCCCTTTGGCGCCACGTGGAGACTCTTAAACTGAGCACGAACATGCATGCCTACTTGAATGGGGGCTCCAGATCCGCTGACTTCGCACGGGACCTTCTTGATCTTGAGGAGGGGAAAATGTCATCTGACACACAGGGTTTTGTGCAGATGGATCAGCTTGCCACCACTCTTGAATCACCGGATGAATTGATGAATGCAGTCTTCTACAACCTATCCACTAATTTTGCCGATGCCGATTGGCTTGCTGGGAGGGCCATATTGACACCGAAGAACTGTACAGTTTATTCCATCAACCTTAAACTGTTGGATTGCATTCCCGTGCAATGTCATGTTTATAAGTCCATCGACAGAACTTCCGATCCATCTGAATTAGCTGAGTATCCCATAGAAGTTTTGAACTTCCTTCAGTCGTTCAGACTCCTACCTCATATTCTTCGGCTCAAAGTTGGTGCTCCGATTATGCTAATCAGGAATTTGCTCCCACCTAAACAGTGCAACGGGACTTGCCTCATTATTAAATCCTTTTCTCCAAACCTGATTGAGACGACAATTGCAACTGGCTGCGGCAAGGGGGAAGTCGTTCTGATTCCCAGGATGCATCTTCTTCCGTCAGACGCAAGCATACCAATCAACTTTCGTCGCTCACAATTTCCCGTGAAGCTTTGCTTTGCTATGTCCATTAACAAATCACAAGGACAGACGCTTAGCATCGCAGGTCTGCATTTACGTGAGCAGTGCTTCTCTCACGACCAACTTTACGTTGGGTGCTCACGAGTTGGGTCTAAGGACAGGGTTTTCATTTACTCTCCCAACAACTGTGCTAGAAACATAACCTACACGGAGGTACTGTAGACAACCCGCCCAGTAGCGTTTAAGCGCCATGCACACATATGCAGTCCGATTGCATGGCAATTTTTTTGTTTGTCATATTGGTTTTAACGTTAGGTCGTCGTAGTCGCCACTTGCCAGTACTAAGACATCTTTGTAAAGGTTATCCAGCTCTTTTGCTGCCTTCTGGCTTTCATACCTTCACCCGCCATCATGGCGTTTGTTTGTACACTATGATAACCTCACCGTATTCAGTTGCAACACAAGCTGCTAGACACATGAACACCGGCATTAGACATGATTGCTCCACTAAAGTTCCGGTTTCATTAACAGTTGATCAGAGCACCTGCAGTTCGTACCAGTGCATACAAGCACATACACACTTGAGAAGCTTCGGAGTTCGTTTGTCACAAAAGTCGAGTGCGTCTACGAAATTCAGGCTTCTGCTTCCATATACACTTTACGGCTGCCATGGGTGAAACATGTCACCCATACGGTTCTATTGTTTTGTTTGTAGTCGTGTAAAAAAACCTAAAAACACACGCCAAGTACGGCGACCCCGTTCGGTTTTCATAAGCTCTCAGCCATGATGTTGACTGCGACTGAAGAGAAGGCACTTCTCCATTGCAATTGAGGCGCTCGGCCGTACGGCGACCCCGGTCCGGTTCCATGAGCTCCCAGCATGATGTTGACTGCGACTGAAGAGATGGCACTTCTCCATGCAATTATGACGCTCGGCCTTACGCTACCGCCGTTGCAGTTTTAAGGGCTCTCAGTCGCGATGTAGATAGTGACAGATCAAAATAAAGGACGTTATATCACAGAAATTTTCTTACCATGACACCCCGTCACTGTTCGCTCTTCTCTCGGTTTTACAGTTCTGCTTTGTGGTCTTGGCAGCGCCATCTTTTGGGCATAAGACGCGTCTTTTAGTTAGACAAGCGGTTTGTTTATGATTGCCCACGGCTCATACTTTATGTCTATGGCTTCCTCACGGCACGTTATCCCTTCAATCCCTATGTATGTTGCAACTGAATCGTGGTTTCTTGTCTACTTACCACAAATGCTTCTAGCAATGCTTAACGGTCCAATTGGTTAAAGCAGAAACTGCTGCCAGCATTTACTCACAGATGTCTTAGTAATGGCAAATGACTGATGCTACAACGGCTTTCCGTTACTTCCTTCGATACATTCGAATACTTGGTCCTGCATGATGTCTGCTTAAACTTTGTGTGCATTGCATTTCAACGTTTTGTAGAAACTTAGTTTCTGTCGATTTACAAAGCACATCTTTCAAAGCAACAGCTGTCCCCAACTCTTACTGTTCCATCCCCGGGCAACGCCGGACTCTACTGCTAGTATTTATATATGATTGTATATGTATGTGTATATTTACCACTAATATATATATATATATATATATATATATATATATATATATATAATTTTCTGTTAGTGTAACATATAATAATTTTTGTTAGTATAACACACACACACACACACACACACACACACACATATATATATATATATATATATATATATATATATATATATATTGGCCTGAAGATTGTATATATAAAATTTTCTGTTAGTGTAACATATATCACACACACACACACACACACACACACACACACACACATAAGTTAGATTGGTTTGTTTAAATTTAACTAACAATGTCTATTTAATGTTTTTTTGTATTTTTCAAATTTTCAAAATTTCATGCTTTATTCTATTTTTGTACAAATGATTTGAAATAAGATTGCCTTTTCATTTGTTCTGCTCTATTTTAGATCTGAAAAAACTGCAAGATAACTTTACTAGTACAACTATTAATACAATAGACATTCACTACCTTTTGCACTATTATTAGTAAAGTATAGTCATATATCTTTAAAGAGAAGTTTAATCTTTATTTATTATACCTGAAATTTTTGCAATTTTAAATTTGGCTGTTACAAAAACTAACCAATCAAATAATTTTCAAACAAAAGATTACATTACATTTTTTTAAAAAACATATTGATTAACTTCAAGTAGACCTTTTGGATTTACATTTTTGATCTTTTTTTTTAAAGCAAACTAATTTTTATGAAACTTATAGTAGGTGTCTCTATAGTGCACTGATGTTAAGCAATAATATTCAATTGAAATTGGTCCAAAGAGAAATCTAAACCTTATAAATCATGAACAGAATCTATACTATTTTTCTGTTTGCAGTATGTCCTAATATTATAGATTTCTACGTAGGAATGTAGTATCTGCCTGATAGGGACTCAGTTGTCTTTTCAGATTGGAAAGCCTACAGAAGAATAGTAAAGATGAAAGAATTGGGAAAAATGAAGGAAATAGTGGGGTAGAAGGAGAAAGGGTAAAAGAGAGAAAGTTAGAGAAAAATAAAAATAAAAGTAGGTGAAAGAAAAAAATAAATAATTATTTACATTCAGACTAATGTCCTCATCTTTGTTGTTATTTTAACAATATTTTGGACATTGTGTCTACTAGCCGTCTTAAAGTCCCTGTTTATCTAGGTAACGTTGAGGAAATTTTGAACTGGACCCTTTATTCAATTATTGGAGGCAGATTGTTCTCATTCCACTGACCATGTCTTGGGGAGATAATTTGTCTTGGCTAATAGTTCAGTTATTGCTAGTCCTCTTTCCATTATGTCTGAGTATATCTATACTACCCGGCTCAGGGATTGAACTTACAATTATTATGTCACCAAATTAACTAACCAATGCTTTAATCCAATAGGCCATTATGATATTATATACTACATTTTGCAGAAGATAAATTCTAATTCAAATGCTAATTCAATATACAATTAATCACAGAATAAAGCAGTTTTTATTAATGCCATGTTCTTTCAGAATATGGGAAATCATGGCTCTCTACAGATTCCATTTTGTTTATTATCTGTGAATTGCCATAACTTCTTGGGAAAGGCAGTGGAGTAGTTTTTCCATGGTTTTCAATGAAGAATTGTCCTTTCCTAGCTACCAGTCAATGCTAGAGAGCTCAGTCTACCTTGCATAACTGAAGGTAGAAGAAATAGGTTTATGCCTTTCTCAAGAGCATTAGTGCAAAGTGAATGTAACAAAATCAGTTGAAATTTGAACTTGATTTACCCATTTTACTTTCTGTGTCACTAATCATTATGCTACCAGAACATAAATAAAATTTTGTCTTTTATTGCTTTCTATTTGAATTAAACATAATTCAGATATCTGGCAATATTACTTTTTCCTATTCAAAACAATCAAAGTCCATTGAAGATTCAATTTTGTAAAGGCATTTGATATATAACAGATCTAAAATTACAATACTTACAATATTCAAATATAAATGCTGCATTTCAAAACTGTGCTCAGTAGACTGAATAAGAAAACTTTCATTGGCTGTTTAGTATAATGTAATCTTACTTTATTCCAGTGAAAAAAAATGTATTGCAGTCAATACGAGTATTGTTGGCAATTCATATATTTCAGCAGAAATATTTAAGCCAAGAGTGAACAAAGTATTTCATTAATAATACAAAATGTGATCATTGAAAATAATAATTACCAGATTTTAGAAAAATCTATAATAATTAAATATAAGAATAATATAAGCAAATATATAGAGTTAATAAATCTGTTCTTAATGATTTAGAATTCTCAGATGTACGAGGTCTGTCTGAAAAGTAACAGGAATGGTATCACAAACAATGTATTTCAATTCCAAACTATATGGTTTCCCCTTCAAAGTAATCCCCCCTAGTGTCAAGTGCACTTTTCCATCCTTCTCTGCCATGCTTCTATACACTGTTGGAAGGAGTCTTCTTGGAAAACCCTCAGCTCTTGTTCACACACAAGAAAAACACAATAAAAAGCTTAATGGAAGTATCTTGTCAGTCAATTTTAATGAAACATGTATTAACATGTATATATACCACATATAATGTATCATATAATGCATCATAAATAAAAAAAATAATCTCTACAAACACAAAATTCTACTAATTTCATGAAGTATCCTTAAAATCTGTTATTAAAAGATAAAAATGTAAGATAATTTCCTATTTAGAATGAGCAATTTTTAAAAAAAATAATTTAAAATTCTTCTTTTCTATTTTTCATAAAATAAAATAAATACAAATATTGTATGTATTCTTTTATGTTAAATGAATTGAACAAACTTGTTTTCTTTTAGTGAAAACAGCTATGGTGTGAGACTTGCAAATTATTCTGGAATTGTTTCTCAAAAATAATCATTCACTTGACTCTCACACACACCTTGAACATCTTGATGTCTCTTTACTTTCTTTTTGGAGAGCAAGTGAAGAAATAGCTTTGCTATTTGCATTTTGCAAGTCAAAATATCTTCACAAATTGTTGCTTTAAATACTTTTGAGTTGGATGTTCTGTTGACACATTTTTGGCAGAGGAGAAAAAAACAAAGTGGAAATATGTTCTAATGTTGACATTCTTACATGCTCTGTTTTTTTTTTCTTTAAGTAAGATAAGTTATCGCCAGGGAAAGAATCTAACAAAACAAAAACAAACAGAAATGAAATTCTATGAGGTTGAATAATATTATATGTTTTTCGCATTCTCCAATGCTATCTAATTCAAGGAACATAATTTTCTTCAAATTTAAATGATTTATAAATGAATAAATATTCTATCTTGGTACAGAGATAACATGTACACACAAATGTAGAGAAATATATATGTAATGATTTTATGAATATTCCACATTTAAAACTTTTTCTTTAGATGTCAGCATGAAAAGTGGGATTAGAAATCAGAGTTTGAATTCCAACTTAGAAAAAGGCATGAATCCATCTCTTCTCTCCCTCAGCTATGAATTAAATATCAGGGCAGATTAGGTGCACAAGACTTAGGTAGCAAGTCTAGAGACTGTTTACTCTGAATTCCAAACTTTAAAAAAAGACAACAGGAAACCACTCCACTATCTTTCCCAAGAATACATATCAATTCACAGATAATAAAGAAAAGGAATCTTTAGAGAGCCATATTTAAAAATTCTGGGGCTAATCTTTTTTCTTAGAAATCATGAAAAGTTTATATATATGTTTTAATTACCATGTTTGTACTTATGATTTTTTGCAGTTACCCAAGAAAGTCAATTCATTCTGTTATTTGAGCATATCAGTGTGGATGTGTGAAATAATATGCTTGTATAAGTAAATTGTAAATGTGTCAGTAGTAGTTCTGAAAGAGAAATTGGTAAGCAAAGTTTGAATTCTGGCTAGGTTTGTTAAAATCACTTTCACACAAATACCTTTGTAAAAGGTGTGAATCCATTTCCTCTTGCTTGGGTTTAAATGAATCTATCTCTTCTCTCTAGCAACCAGTCTACGAGAAGAATAACTCTGAATTCAAAACTGTATATAACTGTTGAAAAGATTATGGAAATTACAATTAACCATGATGGAGAGTTGTGAAATGTGATCTCAACAGAAGTCACATAAAATACTGGGTCTTGTAGGAGTAACATATAAAACCAAACTTGTATGAAATTATTGCAGGATTTAGTTTGATACAGAAAACTGAATTTGAATTAGAAATGACATTCTGAACATTTCTTGCATTTCAGAAAGACTAGATGAAACTATTCTTGTGCTCATAAAATTTTTTCAGTTTTCTTGAAATTTAAAAAAGATGAGAGAAATAATCACAATCTTGCTGAGTAATTGGATTGTTACTTTGTGCATAGCTTCAAATTCATAAGGTCATTGTGTTGCTTTCAATCTGGAGGAATGACTGCAAAAGCATCCACCCTACCCAAATTTAGCAGTAAATCCTACAGATGCCTCCTGGGATTTTTTCCTAACCAATAAAAATCAACCACTTCTTCCATATTTTGTTCTTTCTTGTTTTGAAGTCAGAACACTACAATAACTTAACTTTATCTATTATGTGTGTGGACACCATTCTTACTTGTCCTATGACTGTTACTTTGCCGACTTTTGACTTGCATATATATTGTTTTCTTAGTATTATTTTACTCTCTTCTTTTTCTTCCTTTTCTTATTGTTTATTGGAAACTTTGTCAATTTCATTTGTTGAGCATTTTTGCCAATTACACTTAACCATGGCCAATTACTCCACACATTGAAGGTTTTGGTATGAAAATTAGGTATTGATAGAGAATGACTGGATCAAAAAGGTTTGTTTGCTGATTGGCTAACTGCATTTTATCATTGATCAAAAAACTGAATATCAAAATATTTTTTTCGTTGTAACTTGCACAGATTTGTACCTGTCATAAACATAATGCCCAAAACTGCCTATGACAATCTTAGAAATGGTAAGGGTGAAATTAGCCTTTTACATACGGGAAGCATTTAGAATTCATTAACTAAGCAGTTAGTGTTAATGTCAGTTGAAATTTATAAAATCTTTCTCTCAAATAGTTTTTCCGGAAATTAAACTTTTCAAGTCTACTGTTATCACTATTTATAATATTGATGGAAGTTTCCTTATCAACCTTTCATTTAAGGTAGTGTGGAAAGCCAACAATTTTTATTATATCATTATTTTCCAGTACTAGTTCATAGGGTCTTTTGATGGATTTTTAGGTTTCTTTAGGATTCATTTGCTTGAAGCCATTTGAAGGAAAACTTTGTGAATAGGTGCATATGTCAAAGTTATTGAGAAGCAACACTATAGAAAAGAGAGTGAAAACAATTAAATATTGAAAATGTCTGCTTGTAAGGCTGTAAACTATATTTTGTTCCAGATGCTTTAAAGATGGAGCTTTCAGTTGTTGCACAGATCTTGATTAGAGATTAGCCAATAGCAACAATAGAAGATAAAAGTGAACAACTAATGTTCTCATTGGATCCTGAAAGAACTAGAAGTCCTAACAGGATTTGTTATTTGTGGATACAGTCATAACAATGTAATATATGCAGATGATAGAGACACAAAAAGGAAACTACAGGATCTCCTAGAGAAGGTAGTTAGGGAAACTGAAAAGAAAGGGCTAGTTATCACTTGTAGGAAGACAAGATATATGATTTTCAAGAATAGCCAAAGACACAAACTAAAGATTGTCAAAATGAAACAAGTATGAAAACTGAAATATCTGGGAAGTGTTTTAAAATAGGATGAAAAATGTTACATCAAAATCCAAAGGTGAATTAGAATAGAAAAATATGCCTTCTAAAAGCTAAGCAAAATATTAAGAAACAGGAAAAGTTTCAAAGAAACAAAAAAAAGAGTACTGAACTGTTAGGTAATATTAGTCCTATATGGCAGTAAATACTGGACAATTTCCTCACAGATGAAGAAAAGACAAAGCAACAGAAATGTGGCTCTACAGAAGGATGCTGAGAATATCAGGGACTGAACATGTGAATAACAAGGAAGTTTTAAGAATAATGGAAACAAAAAGCATGTTTATGCTTAGAATCATAAAGAGAGTTGAAATTTCTAGGGCACATAATGAGAAAAGAAGGCTTGAAGAACATGATACTCACAGGACAAGTAATCTGCCTAATGAGTTTGTGTAAATGGATAGTAGAACATGGAGGGGAATGGATGGTGAAAACGACAAAACTTACTAAGAACTACAAAGGAAGCCGTGGAGAGCTATGATCACCCACATCCTGAAGTGACACAGCATATAGAAGAAGAATATTAATTATTATGTTAGATTTGTTTTCTATGGCTTATCAACCGTTTTGCAGGTTATTTAAAACCAGAAAATATTTTTAGATTTTAAGAATCTTTTTTAGGTAATAATGATTTAGTGATACAAGTCTTACTAATTACTGGGGAAAAAATTGGATTCATACCTTTCCCAAGAGTATATGTGCATTAGTGAATATAATGAACCCAACAAGAATTAGAATTCAGCTCTCAGCCATTATCCATTACACCACCTGCACATCAAAGCTTACAGTACCTGATATTCTCAAGCAATCATCTAAAGTATTGACCAAGCTTGACGTTGCTTAACTTCAGTGATTTCACCCCAAGTTAGGCAGTAAAGCCACTAAGACACAAGGGTGTGAAAGAATTAGGAACAGAAACATTAATAATGAGTGGGAAGAGAAAAGAGTAATCAGGAGGACAGTAGATAGCGATTTACATTGCATTTAAATTTTTTGCAGATTAAAGTTGGCTGGAAAGCATGGGGCCAAAAGAGAGTTACATAAGCGAGAAGTATGAGAAATAAACTGTTAGCATAGAACTTACGGTTACATCTAGTAAACTCAACTGTAAATTGGTGAAACCTTGTTGCAGTCTAATACTGTGCTTAAATTCAAAAAGTCAAGGTACTGTGGTGAAGAGGAGCAATATATATATATATATATATATATATATATATATATATATATATATATATATATATATATATATGTGCATATAGATATATTCAAAATGTGGCCCAAGGCCAAAAGAGAATGGGAAAAGGACAGTCTTATAACTTAAATTTAAACTTAGCTTGCCACAATCACTGATCTAAACATACCACAATGTTTCTTTACACCAAAACAACTCATTCTTACTTACCATTCTTACTACATTCACCATAATATCTTAATGTCTCTGTGAAAATTCTAACTAGTCCCCATATGTACAATTCATATCTGTGAGGGGAGTGGAATATAATAACAATTTAAAAATCTAATCCCCAATGAGTATTTACAAAATTTGACACAAAACTATTTACAAGAACAGTTTCCATGAAAGTATTTATAGAAAAAGCAAAGGGAGGCAACTTTACGGTGGTGGGAAAGTGACTGAAGCCAAGATGCTAGATCAGGACCAATAATATTGCTGATTCTTCTTTGGATTTTATCAAGGATCTATATATATATATAATAGGAACACCAAACCATATGTGGACAAATGGTAGACTTGTAAATATGCAAGATAGATTTAGGGGGAAAAAATTGTCTAGCACAACATAGTGAACCAACTTCCTTAACAGCTGACCTAGCAATGGATTCAATATAGTCTTTACAAATTCATTTTGATATTCACTGCATGCTTATAGAACAGTGATTTGCACATTAGTCTGTAATACTAATTGTTAGAGATTTAAAAAGTATGACCTAAGATTATTATGCTTATTCTCTTAATATATGTGCCAAACAAGTGTCAGGTAGTAGAAGAACTAATTAGGAAAATAAAAATAGATAATTTCAGTCTAAATTTCTGTGATGAGGAGTTATTGTTTACATTGCAGTCACTTTTCACTAAACATTGATGCTCCATTCTAACAGCTTGTTCTCTAAACGAGCTGGTTAATGAGAAATTTACCTGACTGTAGTTTCAGGTATACTCTACGTGTAATGGGTTTGTGCCAACTAGCGTCAAATGGCTGAAATGTCACTTATTTTAACATTTCAAAATATTTATACAGTACAGTAATGTACAGAGCAGTAAACATAATAAACAAATTTTAAATTCAGTGTAATATTCTGTACATTATTTTGGTTTGCATCATGTAAATACAGTACGCATAGTATTTTAACATGTATTTTGACATTTCAAAATATTTATGCAGTACAGTAATGTACAGAGCAGTAAACATAATAAACAAATTTTAAATTCTGTGCAATATTCTGTACATTGCTTTGCCTCATATAAATATAGTACAAGTAAATTTTTATTTATTTTTTAATTTATTTATTCATTTTATTTATTTTGATTAAGTTTAGAAAAACTGGAATATTTTTGCAACATGCTGATGCAAGTTCAAATTCTCACAGTATTTACTATTGTTGAAGTTATCACTAATATTTTTGGTTGAGATTTACAAACTCTACATTTTGCTCAATTTTGAAAACCAATTGATGAAATTTGAATAAGCTGATTTTTTTTGAAAAATACTTTGACAAAAATCCTATTTCGCAGTTTAATAATTCCTTTGATTTTATAGGACTTCATTGTAAACAATATTTTTTAATAAAATTTCATTTTTCTTTTTAACAGCAAAGAAAAAATTCTTAGTTCTTACTCTTGAGCATGCAACATACTACAGGCTATGCATAAATATTTCTTCCTGGAGCCAAATTCGGACTTTTTGAAGCAGTTGGCCTTGGGATTTGTTTATAGTTCTCACAAATGCAGGACAAACTGGAAACTGGATTCTTGTATATAAAAACTTAAAGAAAAATATTCAAAAAACAATATTGCATTCTTATTAAATAAGTATTTGTTATTTTAATCATTAAATTATTTTTAAAATAATGGGAGTATTTTTTATGTTAAATAATAAAACTTTTAATTTTTCAAAAAAACTTAATGAAATTTATTATACTAAGCTACACACCCTAAAAAAAACAACTGTACTTTGTAACCCCTTACATGTTAGCACTTCTCCCCAAAATTTGGTCCTGATCAGTCAATGTATGGCTATTTTAGAGTGTATGACAGATGAATATACTGACTAATGGAAGTCACAGAATTTTATATGTAGAAGAGAAAACAATAACAATCAAAGTTTTCATACAATGCACAATATTAACTGGTTGGATTTTATCTTGAAATTTTTTCTTTTATGAGATTTTATAGCTGGTTGTAAATCCAGTGGGGTGGTGGGGGTCACCAAAAAGTAAGTTGTAATGTAAGGTGTGGCTGTATGCATATTTCGACTAATGCCCTTATCTTTATTTTTATTATCACAACACTTCAGCCATTGAACCCCACTTTGGTTATTTTGGTATCAGATTGACAGACACCTGTAAAAGTCCAGATAACACAGCATCCAAAACATTGTGATCAACAAAGATGAGGACATTAGTGGAAATGTAAATAAAATCTATATGAAATTGTACTATGGAAAGTCTAATGGTAATACTTTCTAGGAATATTATCAACAGGGATGAAAAGAGATCACATAAAACTGTGGGAAACAACTTGATGTAAAATTTACTGTTTTTAATGTTTTATATTTTTTACAATTCTAAGAATTCTATAGATCATAATCTAGTCACATTCACTATAGAATACGTAGTTAAAATCATGCCTCCACATTTTATACACACACACACACACACACACACACACATATATATATAGAGAGAGGATATACACACATACAAAAACATACACACCCACATATATATATATATATATATACACACACACACATATAGAGAAATATACACAAAACGTACACCTACTGATAAACACACACACACACACACACATATATATATATATATATATATATATATATATATATTGAGAGAAAGAGAGAAAAAATATACACATATACCAAAATATATGTATGCTGATAAACACACACACATACACACCCATATATATATATATATATATATATATATATATATATATATATATAGAGAGAGAGAGAGAGAGAGAGAGAAATATACACATATATGCATGCTGATACACACACACACACACACGAGTTGTGCTGATAAGCTTTTGCCACGCCTTCATACATTTATATGGAGATAAAGCAGCACAAAGGTAGATCAATAGCTTGATACAGTTGCTGAATTTTGATCTCAAATTTTCATTGTATATTTGATCAATGTGATTAAGTGCATTAACAAAGGAGCAGGTTACAGTGAAAAACAAATATTTGTTATGTAGAATAAAGTCTTTTTTCAACATTAGACTACAAACTTAGAGATTTATAGTGAAATACATTCATGTACACATATAAACATGGATATAATGGTATTTCTTTTAATTTCTTAAGAACTGAGGTTGGATCTATTGCATATCTGAGACTGATAACAACATAAAAACAATGTAATGGATGTTTCCCATTAGGCTTTCAAAAACCCAGCAGATCAACTCACAGAACAACAATAGAGAGAATTCTGACGGAAACGGTTTCATTTTGCTTCTTTTGAAAGTTTGGTACATTTATCATATAAAAAAATTTATACTTCAAATTATATGTGAATAGGATTCTATGCAAACTGTTTGCCAATGGCAGAGGCAGAATTTTCAGGTTGAAGAAGAAATATTTCTACCCAAATTGATCATGACAGAGAGTTAAATGGAAAGTGGAATAAAAAAAAATTGAATATATAAATCTTCAGGTAAACTGAGAAATATACATCTAAATATTTTATTAACTGCACAATAGAAGACATTGGGTTTCATATTTATAGCTGAAGTGTCTCACATTTTGATAAATGCGTTATCTAACTTCAAATGCAAATAAATAATAAAACAATATATAAATAGATTCCCAACAGTATCATGTAATAATCCATATAAAAAGTGTATAAAATTAGCTAATATAAAAAAAACAACTTTTTTCTCAAAGAAAGAAACTCCCATGAGGTTGCTTCCCTGAACACTACAATTTTAACCTCTTTAAGTCAAGGGTCAGTTGTTAAGTATCTTCCTTATCCTTATAATCTTAAGAGCCAAGTTCAAATTCCAGTTGGGTTAGTTATATTATCTGGTCTGGTGCTCCTGCTGGACATATCAAGATTCTTGACAAAATTTTAAAGAAAGGTTTGTAATGTAACTGATCCTGACCAGGCATTTTGACTTCAGTCACTTTCTCACCAGAGTGACATGGTTACCCTGACTTTTCTACAAATATTTTCATGACAACTGTTCTCATGAGTTTTTTTTTTTACCTGGTGTTCCGACTACATGAATTTATATATACTACTAGACTGACATCTAGGTCTCACTGCTTTACTATTGAACTAGCTAGATACAACTGCCATTTCTACCCTAACAGTTACTTTTGTAGCACTCCTGACTTGTGGAACTCTCTTCTGATTGTGCATATGACCAAAAACCCTTTCCTGTTTCTTTATAATTTGCATCATGGGAAAATTAATTTTATTTTTTATTCTTTATTATTATTTCATTTATTGGTTTTATTTAATTTTCTCATACATATGCCTGTGAATTTCAAATAGACAAGCTGGGACAATTATTTATTTTTAGAGAAAAATTCAGCTGGGATATCCTTCTTTCAATTACACCTTTATTTTAATATTCTGGAAATTTCCTTGCACCTCTTAATTTTACACTGTGAGCATTTTAGGACAAAGTGTTCATTTGAATATTTAATAAAAGGAGTTGTTAGAATAAGGATTTCCTTTGTGGATTTTTCTCCAAAAGAGGATAATCATCCCAACCTGTCTATTTGACTCTCAAAGGTACAAGAAGAAGAATGCACACACACTTAGAAGTAAACTAAATATCATCATATTATTTCCAATTTGGAACTGATTCGTATGATTTCATAAACATCCTTCCTTTTGCCCAATCCCTGCAGGCCAAAAACAGAGTAGAATGAGTCAGCATTTTCAAGGTTAAACTTCCAGGAAAATCAAAGACCTCAAAACAATCTACTTGAAATAAGATCAATCCTAACAATAAGTAACCTTCATCATAGCTAAATATTAAAGACCAAGCCTTTGAGGTCTTTTACATCACAGGCCAAATGAGAGTCAGACGTCATTTTTCAATATCCTGTTTTATGCTTTACTTGTTAGGATTTTCCATATGTAAAAAAAAATATCTCAGAATTTCTTTTTTTAGAACAGACTTTTTTCTAAGTCTTTTCTCTTGATTAAATTCATTTTGCAGCTGAAGTTACTATTTTTCTTCTAAAGGACATTATAAAGGACATTATTCATTTTTGCTTATATTTTTATATACTCATTAAATATAAACGAATAACAATAATAATAAAAAAAACAACAGATAAAAAAGTGCTTAATCAGGTATGACTAGTTTTTCTACACTCCGTTTATAAAATATTTTTTGAGATATAATGGATAATGGCTCAATCAGAGAGCCAGGTTCGAATTCAGGTCAAGTTTGTTGCATTCACTTACGCACAAATACCTTTGGGAAAGCTATGACTATCTCTTCTCCATCCAACTATATATTGAATAGCAGGACAGACTGGGTTGAGTGGCAACCAGTCTGGTGCAGAAAGAAATGGCAATCTACTGTGGGGAAAATCTTCTCCCTAGTCAGTCATGAATCAGAAAGAATGAACTAAAATTTTCTGGACCTATCATCAGGAAAGAAGGCTTGGAGAATTAGACACTCACAAGAAACATTGAAGGCAACAGAAGTAAAGTAAAACAGTGAATGACATAATGTTACAGAATGTGAAGGCCAAGGCCAGGATAGTTAGTGATTGGTCAGAATACCTCATGGGCATGGTATTCTGACAGTGATGCATTGCCTTTGTCTGGGTTTTGGTATAAGTCTAAAATGGTACAGATTCAACAGAGACCACAAGTATTTTGAAGCATCAATACATTTCCCATAATCAGGTTTGAGAGTCAGACTAAAACCACATGGAGAGGGACACTAAATCAATGAGCAACATGCTTTCCCAGTCATTCTTCCTACTGGCTCTTAGATTCCAAGCTGCCACATCTATCCGTCTCCTTTAATAAAAACGAGTAAGAAAAAGAAATTGTTTTTTCATTAATACCATCTATACAGTAGCATTGGGATCATGACATGGAACACAGTAATAATTGGTAAGTTTGTGCAAATGAATGAAGAGAAAGAATTACTAAAAACTAGAAAGAGAAGTTGAAAAGGAGAAAATATTGTTGAGAATAACCAAAAACAGGAAGCTGTAATGAATTGTGATTGCCCATATCCTAATATATATTCAGACTGAATATGACACAAAATCCTCCTCTTTTCTAAACAATCATAAAAATTCTCTTTTGTCTTCTATTTTAGTTAGTGACTGATTTAGAATTTGGGGAAAATACCAGAGCAGATCATCAAGTGAAGAATATTTTGTGCTTTGTAAAAAAAAAAAATCGATTTTTTGCTACTGTTGGAGATGAAGAGCAAATAAAAGTGCTAACTTCACAAAAAAGTTCAAAATTATTCATTTTAGATATTTATTTCTCATTAAAGAAAAAGAACTTGCAGGAAATCCCCTTGAGGAAGTGAAATCAAAATTAATTTGAAAAACAATACCAAAAAACAGAGTTAATTGGTTTCAAGTAAACAATGCATAATGAAACTATTGCTTGCCAAAAAACAATTATTACTTTAATATTAAACACTCATTTATTAAAAATATACTTTCTACATTGCTAATTTTATTAAGTGCTAGCATAGTACCCAGAAAAATGATGGTATTATGTATAGATCAGTATTTTTTATTAGGATCAGAACATCTGTGTGCTCTACCTAGGATCAAAGTGTCACTTTACCACACTTTGGACTAGGATCAATGCAACATCTGTGTAATTTTTAAAAAGTTTTAAACACACAATGCATGCATAAATACACACACACGTGCATGCACACACATATGTGTGTGTGTGTATCAGTGCCTATCTCTTCATTTTTAGACTACAACAAAATGCTAAAAGTGAAGAAAGAGAAAAATAGTGTGAAAAAAAGATTAATGGGTAAGAAATTTAGCAAATAAAAAGGAAAACGGGGAAAGGAATGGAAATGAAAGAAAGACGCAAGCTTTGCAATCTTTTGATACTCCTTTACCATTTTGATTTTTTCAAATGGGTGAAGCTTTATTTAATTTTTATTTTCTTCTATATTCTGACACAAAACTTATATCAGAAATTAGATAGACAATAATGTATTAATATATATATATATATATATATATATATATATATAAAAGTGGACATGGAAGTCAGCACTTAGAGGCGGCAGTCTGTTTCATGCTAGTGCAATCGTCAGGCAATCGTCGTCGGCTGACGATTGCACTAGCATGAAACAGACTGTCGCCTCTAAGTGCTGACTTCCATGTCCACTTTTATATTTACACACGCTCTATCTCTGATATTGAGCACTTTATCCCATAAATATAGCACACTTTAAGACTATATTTCTTTATAAATATATATATATATATATATATATATATATATATATTAATAAATGTCATCTGTTTCATAAATTCAAACTGGAAACAGGAATTAATGTTTCTGAATCATAATAAAAATGGATTTTAGATGAAATCATAATTTATCAGAAATCATGTTGATGGGAATTTTGAATTCAATACATATTCATCATTTTTACAGTAATATATATACATGCATACATATTGGGGAAAAATGTATGAAAAATTGAGAAAAAGTCTTCATGTGACACATTTTGTCCTTTAGGACTTTATTGAACTAAATTTGTTAGATCGGTGCAGCTACACATGCACACAAACAAGGGGTGCTGGGAATATTAAATTTTAATTTTAGAATAGCTAAATTTTACGTTCTCCATAAAATAGGTGTCCCAATATGGCCCATCATCTCAGGAATAGACAGCCCCCACCCCACAAAAACTGGCAAAAGCCATAACAAAAATTCTAACCCCTTTCCTTGGAATAATCACCCCATCTCATCTAAAGAACTCAGAGAGCCTAGTTGAAAAATTAAAGGAAATAAACATAACTGACAAATTTATGGTCAGTCTACATATAAAATCTCTTTACACCAATGTCCCGGTTGAAAAATGACTAAATCTCTTTAAAAAGCATCTAACACAATTGACACAAAGTTAAACTTCTCCCTACCAATAGCTAAAATAATAAAAATCTGCCATCTCATCAACAATCAATTCTATTTCACATTTAATAATGACTTTTAAAAACAAAAATTTGGTTTACCAATTCAATCACCTCTTAGTGGAGTGATGGCATTTATTTTCTTAGAATTTCTTGAATCCGATCCCTTCCAAAATATTTTACCCAAACAATCAACATACTTCCGATATAGTGATGATGATTTTTTTTTTTTACGGTAAGGTTCACCCTTTGCAAGGTCTGGGGGCCACTCAAGGTAGAGTGTTACGTTAGAAGGCTATTTGTGTGTATAGATAACAGTGTGTAGCAGAAAAACACAATTTACACATAGTTACAGATAACAAAGCCAAATTTATACAATTATTAGAAAACATATATCTACACACTAATTTTCATCTAGTTAAGTCACACACATGCTGCATTCTACTCAAAACAAATTTTAAAACAAATACAAATATACCAGTGTGCTGGTCATTATTGATGTGACTCACTTGCCACAGATGTCTACAACTATGTCTATGCATTTCCTTTATATAGACTATAAGAGAAGCCAGACAGGGAAGAAAGAGAGAGCAAAAAGAGAGACTTCACACACACATGCTAACCATAGTGGCTATCCGAGAGCATGTCTGACAGCCTGTCTGACCATTAGGCTGTAAAAGCAACCTCCTGTGAATACAGAAAGAGAAACGGATTCTACTATCAAAGTAGCAAGCCCAAACCAATAACCAACAAGCAGTCAGATGGTTTTTAGCATAGTCTTTTTTCATATTCTCATTTCACACCTCGTACACCATACATTCAAATTCTACACTATATGACTTACCAGAGACATTTTCATATCTTTGGTCATTTCTCCAAACCAGTGTCTAATTTGTCCAACCAACTTCCACTTTGGATCAGGTTAACCCAAGCCTTGAACATGTTAAGATTGTAGTGATCAGAGAAGCATCCTGTTGGGACTCAGTTCCACAGGACAGTGGTTTGCAAGAAGAAGCTGTTTGAGTGGAACTTACTTCTCACCGATGGAATACAGAGGGAATGTGGGTGGTTTGCTATTATCTAAATGGCATGGCATGTTCTTGCCATGAAGCTTTGGCTTGGCAGGACAAGTATATATATAAATATGTATATATAAATATATATATATATATATATATATATATATATATAGATAGATAGATAGATTATCTGAGCACTTTCCATGGAAGTAGTGGTAGAACAGTAAGAGGCTTACCACATCCCTTCTGTGGGAGATAAGTTGAAGGGTGGAGAATAATTTGTCACCCACAAGGGCTCAGAGACACTTTTGAACTGGCTGGAGAGTGAGTTCCGGGCAGCTCCCACCCAAATAAGACAATAGTACTCCATTTTTGGCCTGATCTGGCTTTTGTAAAGGTAGAGGATAACAGAAGTCAGGTATTAATTAGAGGTACAGGGAGTCAACCATTTTACCTGCATCCTCAGTTATGGATCATATGTACAAGTTCTACTTGAGGTTGGGTGTGAGTTTGAGACCCAACAACTCTATTAATATATCCTCATGATATGGATTCACCTGACCTTGTAGATAAACTAAACAAAATTGAACATAGAATAGAATTTACAACAAAATAAAATCTGGCATAATCATCAGATTCTACTTCAGGGCATGCAGAATTTGAAGCGCTCCATATTTGCATGAAGAGGAGAAATACATTGAAAACACTTTCAAGCTTCTTCAGTACCCTAATTATTTTATATTCAATGCAAAAGGCTCATAAAAATATTCTAAAATAGAAAAGCAGTCCCCTCCTGACAAACCCAATGAATCAAAAATATATATTGTCCTACAAACTAACTCTATTAAAACTAAAATTGAAAAGAACTTATCTTAACTCAACATAAAATTTGTTACTACAACATCTAAAACAATAAAATACTAAACAAAACAATAAGCTAAAACTTAAAGGAGGAATTTACTCTATCGTTTGTAATAATTGTTACAAAAATACATAGGAGAAACCTCAAGGAATTTAAATAAAAGATTATATGAACACAAAAGGGACATTTTACAAAACAATACATTAAATGCATTAGTTGACCACAATTTCGATATAATAAAAGGAGAAAACAATTCACTAAGATTAAAATATTTAGAGAGTGTCTTCATGACAAGGTCATCCACAGTAAATTTGTACCCTGGCTCGTACAACATTTCACCATTCCTAGCAGATCTTTTATTATCTAATAACAAAAGTGATGGAAACCAAAAGAAAAGGAATCTAAGTGAAATCATCTAGATTATATACCACGCCCAAAAAGAATTTTAATTTAAAATTCCTAGCATCCTTATTTTCTGCTAGTAATGTTCACCCAATACAAGGCTAAAGAGACCTCAAAATAGAGAATGAAGTATATGATAAGAATGTAAGAGTAGGAAATGAAAGTTATGAGGATATGGAGGATAGGTAATGACTGACCCGTGACTTGAAAAGGTTAAGATTTTAGTGATTGGAGTGGGGGTGATGGAAGCACCTTCTCTGGAGTCTGATATAATGCATTTCTTGGGAAGAAACTGAGTAACAACATGTAACATTACATTGTATATAAACAAGGAAATTACAGTAGTTTGAATATAATGTTGACTTGAAATTATTCAATGGTACATCAATAAATATAATACTTGTTGCAGCCCATCAACTATTCCTCTTCTACCAGTTCAGACTTTTACACTATGTCCATCAAGTTAAATCACCCTCATTCCTTTTGTATTCCAATTCTAAGGAGGAAGTTCCACTCAGTTTCTTCCCAAGAAATGCTGTATATCAGACTCCAGAGAGGGTGCTTCCATTACCCCCCTCACTAAAATAAAGATTATAATTATTTTGCATGTCATTAAATAAAATAACAACATGTCATTAAATAAAGATTGTAATAATTTTAATACTCTAAAAATTCCTTCTTTTGGAAGACTGCTGATAAATATGGTTATGGTATTAATAAAAAATCCCAGATTGAAGAAGAATGAAGAGCACACTGGATGTAACAACAAAGATAAAGACATTAGTCTGACTGTAAATAATGTAAATAAAGAAAGTATTCGATTAACTGGTCTACACAATACGACAAACTTCATATTTAACATAACCTGCAAGAAAAGGTTATATATAATAAGAAAAGGACTTTATTTTTACCTTGTATATTGCTGGGGAGTAGTATAATATACTTTTATTAACATTCATTCTTGTTCATACTTCTACATTAATAGTCAAGAACAATTTTACTTATGGTATTTAGAATCTACTAAAACTGTTATGCTTAAATTTACTATAAAATCTGAGTTTTTATTTGTTGCTATCAGTTGCAATCTATAAAAATGTTTATCAAGAGAATCTTTTGAGAAAATTAGTTTACAAAATGGTAGCATTTAAATGTGTGTTAAGAAAAATAATACTTTATTTTTTGTTCTGGTAACTTAGATTCTTTCCTGAGACATTATTTTAATGAAAGCATTGAGTAATTTTGTTGCTTGGAGTTAAAAGAGACATTGGCATTTTGAAAGAATTATGGGTATGAATATAATATTACAATTGAAATAATCATCTGTAAAACTCAATTGCTCTTTTTGCAATAAGGACATAGAAAAGTGAAAAAAATTAGGCTAAGCCCAATATATGACAACTTTTGAGTTGATTGCTAAAGAACAAGTATGAATAAACAAGCCTAACAAATTTCATTGGTCATAACTTGATTATACACTTCAGTGTTTGGAATTAAAAATTAATAACTGCAAAAGCAACAGCATTGCCAGATTTTTTTTTAAAGATTTTAGATGAAGCAGTTTCACTATAATATTTTATTGCTAGTTTTACTCCATCTTAATATTGTTGCTTTTTAGATAATGCATTTACGCTATTATTAGTAGTTTTACTTAATGTTATTATTGCTACATTTTAGATTAAACATTTCAGTTATTATTTTCTTGCTAGTTTTACTATCATTTATTTTTGTTTCTTTTTAGATTAAGCATTTTCTCTTTTATTATTTTTATCACTAGTTTTATTCCATCTTAAGTTGAAAGAGTTCAAAGTAGAAAGTATTTTAACAGACGATGGAAAATGTGACTGAAATAGTGAAGGGTGCCTCCCAAAAGCTAAGCAAAGTATTAAGTAACAGGAAAATTTCATTAGAAACAAAGAAATTACTAATTAACTGTTATATAATATCAGTCCTCCTATATGACAATGAATGCTGGAGAATATTTGCAAAGATGAAGAAGAAACTTGAGGCAACAGAAGGATACTCAGAATATCATGGACTAAACATGTGAGCCAAAAGGAAGTTTTAGGGAAAATGAAAACAAAAAGGACACTAATACTTAGAATCAAATAGTGACAATTGAAATTTCTAGGGCATTTAATGAGGAAAGAGGGCTTGCAGAATTTGATACTCACAGGACATACTGAAAGCAAGATGAGCAGGGGGAAACAGTGAATGACATACTTAATGAGCTTGTGTAATTGGTTGGCAGAACAAGGATTAAGAGAAACAGCAAAAAGACGAAACCTTACTAATAGCTACAGAAGACAAGAATTTGCAAAGATCCATAATCACCTACATCCTGAAGTAAGAAGAATCAAATTGGCAAGGCTTGTTAACATGTGCTCATTCATAAAAAAAAAAGAAATATCCTATTTGAAGTGAGAGAATTGTCACAGTGTAAACTGAGCAACTTTTTGTTACATGCTTGCATAAAAAAATCATTAATGTCTTTTTACACTCATCTAATGCTTAAAAAGTATAGTCTTGTACCAGCTAGACTAAGTTTAAGTAAACATTATTATTATTATTATTTATACCAGTATGCAGCAATTTATCCTAACTGTTTGCATAGACACTTAAATTTGGAAGGTACTAAACTATCAGGAGAGACATTTTATTAAAAATCAGTTTTCCTTCTTTTCTGAGAACAATAATGCTATGAATGTCATACACTTGACATCAAAGAGATAACTTTACAATTTTTGAATAACATGTTCAAACCACAGATATGCTTAATTTTCAAGTGAAAGAAGAGCCAGACCCAAAGCTTGAAACAGGCATTTTTATACATTTATATTAATCACTGTGGTGGGTAACTGAATGACAAAATAGAAAAAATCCTTTATGATACATTTCATCAAATGAAAGGAATTCTTCAGACTATATAACGTTTTTTACAGATGGAATCATACATGCAGTGATTTTCCAAGCGTAGCTTAGATGTAGCACAAATCCGAAAGTAAGGGGCACCCATTGAGGATTGAACTCACTACTCAGCCGTAATTGTTCTTGCAAGACAAGCTTGCTAACCATTACACTACGTCAAGGTGCCCATGGAAACATACATACATATATATATGTGTGTGTGTGTATAAATAATATCCAAAACAAAAGTGGAGATGAGATGTGTAATTTATAACTTTTACACTGTCTCATCATTCATACACACACACACACACACACACACACACACACACACACACACACACATGGAGGATTCTCCCAATGTTTTTTTTATTTATGAGGGTCCAGCAGCTGAGTACTTAGAACTGGACAGCCAGTCTACCTGCATAAAGGATTTGATTATAGTAGGGAAATCTTGTGTAGAACCAACCACACTTTTTGGAAGTGCCAAATACGGAAAGCCGGTGCCATAAACTCCCCAAACAACCCTGCTCAAGTTTTGAATTCAGAATTATCCTTCTCCTAGACCAGTTGCCAGCCAAGTTTAAGTATCCAGTCTGCCCTGCTATTTACCCATAGCTGTGGTGGGGAATGTGTCTAGAAATACAGCCAATCAAACCTAATTCAGCTTTTGCTTTTGTTTTTATTGCTGCTGTTTTTAAATATCCTACATTGTAATAGCAGTTGTATGCTTCATGATCCTGGATATAAATTTACCACATAAGACTCAGAAATTAGTACACTTTCTATACATTTTTGCCTTAATAAATGCTTTATGTTTTAATGAAAACTGCAGTCTTTCAGCCAGAATTGTGGTCAGACATGGTGAATGATTAATGCATTGAGTATATTCTTATGTAAACGTTATCTTTTGTAATTATAAATTGTTTTATTTAAATTCCTGAGAAGAATATATGAATAAATATTCTTGCATCTGAAATAGACAGGACTGGCTGGCTATTTAAATTTTGATTATTTTTTCAACCTACTCACTGTTATTCCAGTTCCCCTGTTTATTTTATTTTCCACTTTTTTCCAACCTGTCTGTTTATTCCATCCTGTCCATTTATTTAAACCATCTCTTCTTTTTTATTTCCAGAAAAAACTTAATTCTGTTGCTGAAGGTAGTTGCTAATGGCAAGTCCTCTGGCAATCAATGCAGGTGTCCCCTAACTCTTGCTTCTCAGGTCAACTATTTTTCTACTTTACATAAATGGTTTACCTAAGAGTATACTCAAATCATTTGTTGATATCTATGCTGATGATACAATGGTATATGGATGCACCTCCAAAAGTCTAGATGACTAGAGATTAGCAGCTGATCTCTCCTCTGACTTAGCTCTAACAGCTCAGTTGGGAAAAACTGGCTGGTCACATTCAATGCCTCACAAACCAAACTAGAAGCATTCCATCATTGCTGATTGTATCCAGAACTATCACCAATCATGATGACCAGATGTTCCCTCAGGGAGGCTTCATACCTTGACCAAGTTTGGGATTTAAACTCAACCCAGTTCTCAAGTGGAATTCATACATATGAACCATTGCTAAAAAGGTTGGAAAAATGATCAGTTTTCTGTACCACTCCAATAACTATCTGACTCCTTACACTATCCTCTATCTTTACAAGAGCCAGATTAGGCTGAAAATGGATTATTGCTGCCACATATGGGCAGGAGCTGCCCAGTCCTCACTTTCCAGTCTTGATAGAGTCCAAAAGCATCTCTGCATCCCTGTGGGTGAAAAATTATTTTCCACCGTACAACTCCCTTCTCATAGATGAAATGTCACAAACCTCTAACAGCTCTATCACTATTTTCATGGAAAGTGTTCAAATGAACTACATTCCTTAGTTCCACCAGTTCTTACTTTCTTGGCTAATACCAGCCATTGTAGGAAACCACCCTTATTCCCTTAATATTTCTTTGGTGAGATGTAGGTTCCACCCAAGCAGATTCTTCCCATGAATTACTGCTCTGTGGAACCAAGTCCCAAGAGAATGCTTTCATGATCACTATAATCTTAACCTATTCAAGTCAAGGGTTAACCATTATCTTCCCCACATACCAACATAAATTGTCTGTTATTCTGTAACCCTCTACTTTGTGGTTCTTGGGCCTTGTACAGGGTGAGCATTATTGAAAAAACAAATTATGATTTAATTTTCTAACATACCCTTTTATACCAACCTACCCTTCTATTAAGGTCTTGAGTAAAGAAATACTGACCTGAATTGTATTGCCAAACATGATAATGTTCCCCATGCATATTCCAGATGATTTAGGATTACATGAATAATATCATAGGTGAATTGTAAAATCAGAATAATCATGTGGCAAAATTCTTCAGGATTTAAATAATTGTTTTATAAACTAAATATTTATTAATGCCAAAAAGAAAGAAGTTTCAAATAAAATAAAATTTAACAAATAAATAAGAAATTTTCTTTTATAGATCAAACTTTGATGTTTTCAAATATTTCTTAATCACTATTTGATATTAAGGGTATAAACTTTTTTTCCAAAATTTTGTTTTAAATTGTAAACCAGAATAATTTTGCTAAATATTAGTGTCTCATTGAAGGATTTGGGAGTAAACCCCCCAGAGAAATCAGACACAGATATTGCTACCAGAACAAATAGACCAACATGACATTAGTTCTGACAAGGAATTAGCATCTAAAAACCAAGTCCACTCTGAAACAGACACCACTACTTCAAATTCAGATGCAGAGTGGCTTACAAAAAGAAGAATACATAAACACTTCAAGTTGAAGGTTTATACTTCAAAGCCAGGCAGGCAAGACAAACCCAGGACAAGTTCAGACAAGTCAATGTCAGAGGTGGCTGTTGACTGCGAACCACCACAACGTCCTCAAAGGACCCATGAGAGTCAGTGGAATGACTTTGTCCCCTACAAATAATCAGTGGGAAAGAATGTGGCATGGGTTATTTCCCCTTATATGTATTCTGTATTTAAGTAAATCCAGTAGGACACATTCCATTCTAAGTTAAATAAAGTTTCAGTTAAGTTACATCTGCATTCGTTTTCTCACCACAATTAAATAACTATTATTTCTTTAATGCACAGTGTCACTTCAGGGTGTGAACAACGTCCTATCTTTTGTAGCTCTTAGCAATGTTTGTTTTTTACTATCCTTCCCACTCTCTGTTCTGTCATCCATTTAAACAAGCTTGTTAAACAGATTACTAGCTGTTTCTCTCTTACCTTCAATATGTCCTATGAGTGTCAGATTTTACAAGATCACTTTCCTCATTATGTATCCCAGAAATGTCAACTCTTTCTGATTCTAAGTATAAGTGTCTTTTTGTTGTTTTCATTTTCCTTAAAATTAACCTGTTGCTTTCATATCCCTTCCATCCATGTCATTCTCAACATCCTTTTGTAGAACCACATCTTTGTTGCCTCAAGTTGCCTCTTCATCTGTGAAATTATCCAGTATTCATTGTCATATAGAAAGACTGACATTACATATTAGTTCAACAAACTAATACACAAAAATAAATAGTTATATCCTTAAATCAGATTTTAGTAGTACATAAAAAGATATAATGCAAAAATATTGCCCAATGTCTAGATGGAGATCAATAAGCTCAAACTTTGCCTTATATCAACATGAGAAGTTGAAGATGCAGCTCTTAATTAAGTCTAATTAGAAAGGAAAATCATATAAAAGATGTGGCAGATCTTATATAAAGCTTGTAAAGAAATAATATATCAATATTAGCTTTATTTTATTAGTTGAAGTATACCTATCCTTTTTATCCTCATAATCTTCACTTCACTGATTTTCTCCTTTAATAACATTGATTTCATTGATAAAACTGTTATTTTTCTGAAGAAGTTTCTTCTTATAATAAAATGTGTCATTTATAAGTTTTCCCCTCTGGTCATTAATTTGCCCACGCTTATTTGGATATATATTTCATAATATTTCATGGAAATGTGGAAAATAATATAAAGAACCAGGTGACCCTTGAAAGTTAAATTTGAGAAGCATTGGGAAGATGCCGTTATAAAATCTGGTACGTCAGATCATGTATAATCAGAAAAGGGATCACACTAATTTCTCTGGAATAAAATTCAAGTAATAGATGTAGAGCATGACTGAAGAGTGAGAAAACTGAAATCTTCTATAGAAAAATGTGTGAATTTCTTTGCTTAGTAAAAAAAAGAATCTGAGAATTGCCTGTCAATAAAATCACCTATACTACACACCTTGTGATGACTGCTCTGCTCTGATCAATATAAAACTCTCTGTATAAGCTGTATGACAAGCTGTATTTGCCGTAAATGAATTGATCCAATCAGTATAATGGCCATCATTTCTTTTTTATTTACTCCCATTTTCTGATTGACACAACAAAAAAAAATTGTCCCCTGTTTTCATATACAGTATGCACCTGATGAATACTGGAGAAGGATTGGTTGAAATGTTATGGTAACAATAAAAAGAACAAGTTCAATAGCACAAACAACTCTTGGAAGAGTCCACACCTTTCTTCTTCCTCTATGAACCGTGTCCCGTCAAGACTTGGGTGATCAGTGCTTTTGACAACTTTCTATTCTTTGCAGTTTTCAATAAGGGTTGTTTTCTATTATAGATCCCACTCCTTGTACCGCCATCCATTTATACAAGCTTATTAAGTAGGTTATTCAATGTTCCTATCTAGCTTGCTTCCAATATGCCCTGTGAGTGTCAAACCTCTAAGCCCTCTTTCCTCATGCATTCCAGAAATTTAAATTTTCTCTTTCTGATTCTAAGTATGTGTCCTTTTTATCTTTGGCATTACATGATTCTTATATAACAATTATGTAATGCCAAAAACGAAATATGTTAATGAACCTTAATCTTAATTCATAATTTGCTACATAATATTGTATCACTGATATTTGGATATGGTAAGACTTTCTTGGCATTTTTTGAGACATCATACTCCAGTTAAGGAGATAATAAAGAAAAGGAGATAATAAAGAAAAAAAATACAAAGCAAAGTCTATAGACTAGATACACCTGAGGAAGTTAGCAATATTATTAGTTGAAACAGGTTAAAAACAGTAACAATAATGGAAATAATAGTTATTAAAGATTTGTAATAATAAAATTTATTTAAAATTTTTATTTCAAAACTTCTGAATAAAACTAGTATTGTTAAATAATGTATTAGCAATAATACAGGCATCCCTCAATTAATATGCATTTGACTAATACATTTTCGAAAATTTCACTAAAATTTTTATATACCAAAATTTGATTAGTGCATTTATAATACTTGATTAGTGCAGTAAAACATTTTTCAGTTTAAACATAGTAATTGAAAATTGATTTTTTTATAGATACCAATGTACACATTAGCCACACTAATCAATGGATTCCTGTATTCTTTTAATAACAACAAGAATGAAAATAATAATTTCAAAATACATAAAATTTGTGTTTTGAAATTATTATTAATTATTACTGTAAAATAATGAAAATACTCTATTTTATGTTACATTATTCTTGGGTATATAGGACTCACCTTGTTAGGGTATTGGTAATATACTATTTATTTTTAATTGGTATCACCCCATGCAAAGCAGTAAAGCCATTAAGACACAAGGAGTTACTGGGTGTGGAAGAATTAGAGACAGAAACATTATTGATGAGCAAGAACAAAAAAAGTAATCAGGCGGACAGTATATAGTGATTGATATTTCATTTAAATTTTTGAAAATTAAAGTTGGCTGGAAAGCATGGAGCTGGAAGAGTGTTCCACAAGTGAGAAGTGCGAGAAAAGAAACTGTTAGCATAGAACTTATGGCCACATTTAGCCAACTCAACTGTAAATTGATGAGATCTTGATGTCAGTCTAGTACTGTGCTGAAATTCAAATAGTCTGCTTCCATAGAGAAGAGTTCATTTACCATGAAAGTATTTATAGAAAAGGAATTCTAAAACTGTTGGGATTGAATGAGTCATAGAACAAACAAGGTTGACATTTAACATGTAGAATAAAGTGTGACTTTGAAGGTCAGGTTATAGGAAAAATTACAAAATATGACCCACTCTCTTGAAATTTCAGTAAACAAGATCAGATACTGCTGGACCAAATTTAATTAATTTTATCTGTTTAATTTTGGTAAATGAAAAAAAGCTATAAATTAAAGTTCTGAACATATTAATTATAAAATAAATTAATAAAACCTATGAATGCTGGTCTACAAACATATTAAAACATTGAAAGTTACAAATATGTTCAAATATTTACAGTCAGTCATACAGCGGGGTTTTCTGGTATAATGGCCTATCCCAATTTGAAATTTCAATTTGGGCTGTCATTTTCCAGAAAGTCAAAGAATTAAAATAAAATTTCTACTGAGATGACCTTTGATTACTGGCATAATGATTCTCATCCATGCATTTTATCACTCATCTGACCTTTGACATTGATTCCCTGATCCGTCATTTTCTCCTACTTAATTGAGCAACAGATTGAGAAAACTTGAATGATTTTTCAGCAAGTTCCCTCTACAGATTGCCCAGAATTTTTATATTAATCAATATTGTGATTGAGATATCTAACTACTTGTTTCTTGTATAGTTCCTGTTTGAGTCTTTGTTTGATGTATCCCTTCAGTATGTGGGTGATCATGGCTCTTCACAGCTATCTCTCCTTTGTGGCTCTTAACAAAGTTTGTTTTGTACAGGTTAAAAGAAAACCAAGATGTTGCCTAAAACAGGCCTGGATGCCATGCAACTGGAGTACACAACTGGGGACAAGCATATAGATACCTAAATTACAATTTAGTCTTTTTAAAAAGAAATCTTTACTTTTTACTCTTGGATTAACTTAAATTTATTATTTAAGGCCTAATATTCATTTCTTTTATTTTATTTGAACTTGTAGTATTTTAACATTATAACTAGTTTGTTTGATGCAAAATGAACAAAAAAGTGAAAGATTTTATCACAAATTTTACCATTTTTTGTAAATTCAAGACAAAAATGTAACTTTTCACACTACTACATTAATGAAAAATGTTATTTATTAAGAATTCTATCACAGAAAGCTTTTAATCTGGCATTTTACAACAGAAGTCATTTCCTCAAAAGATGACAGAGGAATATATACATATTGCAAAAATATATTTCTATGGAATAGCTTAACTACAAACCTCACTAAAAAAAGCCATAATTAAGAATTTTGTCACTTAAACTTAATATTTTTTATATAATAATGAATATATTGATCATAAAATTTATTTCTTCTGAATAATTTTTGTTCTTTGTAACCCATTTTTTTTTAGTATTTTGAATTTTAATGTCTTTCATAAATAAACAAAATATATATTTTTTTTTCACTGGAGTTGTACAATAGGCACTGAAACTAAAAATAATCCCTTTTTTTTTAATAGTTTTTCATGTTACTATAGATTAAGCATTCTTGATCACAAATATTTGAAAAAGGTTTTTTTATTAAATCTTATAAATGTTAATAGGGGGTTCAGTTTACTATGTAAATTCTTTATAAATTGATCCCCCTATAGAAGACAAAACCAATATGCTCATACATGATTTTTTAAAACTTAAGAAAACATTAATCTAGAGTGCTTAATTATTGGATATTACTAACAAGTTCCTTGCTTAATTGTTATTTAGTATTAATTTAGGTTTCTACATATCGGCCCCCAGCTGCATGGCTGGCTGCAAGGCCTGTTAGAGGTCTCACCTAAAAAACACTATGATTTAGAATACTGATTTTTAAAGACAAGCAGACTATTTCTACTCAAATGGAAAATAGTATATGGTGACATCATATGTATGATATATTTAATGTGTGTGCGCACATACACACACATTATATATATTTTAAAAATTACATTTTTTTTTTATGCAACCTAATTCTCAATAACCATTACACATGACATTACTATAGACTATTACAAATTTTCAGCTTTCCAAAGAATACCAGGATGTAGAAAAAGGAATTCTGTCTATGACACAATCACAACATTGGTTCTTGAAAATGATTGTGATTGTCAAAAGTACTTGAACAAAAAATAACACAATATGAACTTTGGACAATTTATTCACAATTCTAAGCACACTGATCAACACCTTATTTGAAAATTGGAAAAATACAATAAAAAATTTAACAAACAGACCTTGTTGGTTCTTTTTAATCAAACTTGTTTGGATTAATACTTGCTGCCTAAATATACCTTATTCATATATCATGAGGTAGAAGGTTAAGTCTGAGGGCCATTTGTGTGTATAGGAGTGGAAGATAATGGTTAACACTAGCCTTTAACAGGTTAAGATTGTAGTGATTGGGAAAACATCCTGTTCAGGGTTGGTTCCACATGGCAGTGGTTCGCTGGAAGAAACTGCTTGAGTGGAACTTACTTCTTGCTGATGGAATACGGATAGAATATGGGTTGTTTGTTACTATGTAAGTGGCATGGTGTGTTCTTGCTGTGAAGGTTTGGGACCAGAGAATGTAGTTCTTCTACCATGGAAGTAGCAGTAGAGCAGCGAGAAGTTTACCACATCCTGTCTTTGGGGGAGAATAATTCATCACTCACAAGGGCTGAGATACTTCTGAAATCAAGGTCAGAGAGTGAGGTCTGGGCATCTCCCACCCAAATATGACAACAGTACTCCATTTTTGGCTTGATATGGCTCTTGTAAACATAGAGAATAGCTGGAGAAGTCAGGTACTTACTGGTGCAGAACAGGAAGCTGAGCATTTCACCTGCATCCTTAGCAATTGATCATATGTACAAGTTTCAATTGAGCTCAGGTGTGAGTTTGAGACCCAACTGTCTTTCACGGTATGGTGCTTCCTTCCCCGAGAGGACCTACATTCATCCTGATTGGTGGTAGTTTGGGGCCTGATTGGCAATGATGGAATGTAATTAGCTTGGTCTTCAAGACATTGAATGTAACCAGTCAGTTTTACCCTCATTGGATAGTTTGTGCAAGATCAGAAGAGAGATCAGTCACCAATCTCTGACCATCAACAGTTTCAGGGGTATGCCTGTATATAGTCATAGTATCGATATAGCTGTTTACAAATGATCTGAGTATATTCTTAATTTAATTTGTTTGGTTTCTTTTGTTTTACAGCTTACCAACATCAATGGGTTATTTAATGCTGACAAAATTTTTATTACTGCTAATATTTTTTTCTTTCCTCAAAAATGTATTGCTGCTAATATTTTTTTTCTTTCAAAAATGTATTGCTGCTAATATTTTTTTTCTTTCAAAAATGTATTGCTGGTAGTATTTTTTTTCTTTCAAAAATGTATTGCTGGTAGTATTTTTTTTCTTTCAAAAATGTATTGCTGCTAATATTTTTTTTCTTTCAAAAATGTATTGCTGGTAGTATTTTTTTTCTTTCAAAAATGTATTGCTGCTAATATTTTTTTTCTTTCAAAAATGTATTGCTGGTAGTATTTTTTTTCTTTCAAAAATGTATTGCTGGTAGTATTTTTTCTTCAAAAATTCATTACTGGTAATAATTTTTTACAAAAATGTATTGATGGTATTAAAATCTATTTTTACACTTTCATAGTGTTTTGACCCCAGTTTGGGGTCAACTATTTACCCATAGCTGGGACCCTAACAGGTGCTACCAACCCGATCAGGGTGGACTTGTGAACACCAGCAATTAAGAGATGGTTCCACACTCCTCAAAACCTCCTGATCAGAGACGTTGCTGTTAGATGTAGTTTATCATCTTACCCAGGATGCCGCATTTACGGGGGGGGAGTCTTACCCCTCTGCAGAGGTACAGTCAGATTGTTCTGAAGCCCCAGCCAACATGGCAGGAGTATATTCTTAGGCAGATCATTTATGAAGATCAAAATATATATATTTCTCTGTCATCCTTTATGGAAATAACTTCTTATAATGTCAAGTGGAAGAGTGCATGCATAAAAGGCATTCTTCTTTATGTGCTATGTCCCCTCAGGACATAGACGATTATGGCCCTCCACAACTGCTGTCCTTTGTAGCTCTTAATATATTTTGTCTTTTTGCTATTTCTCCTAAATTCTGTTCCACCATCCATTTACTCAAGCACATCAAATATGTTATGTGCTGCTTTCCTCTGTCCCTTATTCTGTCCTGTAAGTATCAGATTTTTCAAGCCCTCCTTCCTCATTATGTGCCCCAGAAATTTCAACTCTCTCTTCCTGATATTAAGTATGTTTCCTTTTTGTTTCCATTTTCTATAAGACCTTGTCATTGCTCACATCTTCAGTCCATGGTATTCTCAGCATCCTTCTGTAGAACCACATTTCTGTAGCTTTAAGTCTCTTCTTCATCTTTGAGGAGATTGTCCAGCATTCACTGTCATATAGGAGGACATATATAACAGATCAGTACGCTTTTCTTTGTTTCTAACAAGATTTTTCTGTTTCTCAATACTCTGCTTAACTTTTGGAAGGCATCTTTGGCTATCCCAATGCATCTTCAGATTTCAGTGTCACACTTTCCAGAATTTAAATTTTTGCTCACGAAAGTCATTGATGAAAATTAGAAACAATATACGTCCAATGATAGAGCCCTGGGGGATGCCTGCATTAATGCAAAATGATCTAGAAGAGTGGCCATTCAAGACAACTTTCATTTTGTGATTTGATAAGAAAGATTGAATAACTTCAAAAATTCATCCAGTAATACCATAAACTTTGTATAGAAAGTAGAAAGTCATGTAATGAGTCAAGAGTCAAATTTGAAGAGAATTTATGAGCAAAACATTCTGCTTTATCAGCAGATGAGAAATAGAACACTTATTTAACATTATTACAAAACCAACAGTAGTCACAAGAGCCAAACTTGTTAGAGGTTATATATATATATATATATGGGGGGGGACTAAAGAAAAAATATATATGTATAAAATTAAAAAGCCACTGTCTTTATTACAGTTTATAAGACATTATCTTATTTTCTCTAAATCTGTCTACTACCTACAATATTATTGTGTGTGAGAGAGAGAGTGAGAAAAAGAGACTAAATGCACTCATAGTAAATGATATATGAAATATTGATATAATAGTTTTGTAGACAATTTGAAACAATGAAATAAATATGACATTAATGAACTTGATAAATTTATTTCAACATAATCACATTGTTCTGAGAAACAATTATATGGCATATATTTATATAATTTCAGCTTCAAAATTGTAGTCTTTAGGCTCACACTGTGTCATTTTCATTAATAATCTGTGTTAAAAAAATAAAATAGAAAAGTTGTTATAAAATAATTAGAATTGTTTACAGAGTTAGGTTTTTCAGAAAATGCTTTAAATACACCACAGAATTAAAATTAACACAGCTCAGAGAAAAAATAATAAAATATATACAAACATATTTGACATAATTACAGAAGATTAAACAGAATGAAAGCCCAAATGAATGTGAAAAAAAGCTAAAAATGACAAAAATATCTGAAAAGAAAATTGTGAAAAAATCTCTAAATAAAAAGAAGATTGAATCAAAATTAACACCAATGAGTTTGAACTTGATGAGTTTAATTTCATAATTTATTATTGAAATATTCTTTTGGCCTGAGATAAAAGTGTAGTATTTTTTCTCTGATCTAAACTATGGAGGACCCAATTTACAAGGACTCTCTGTGGCAAAAACTTCCTCATTCCACTAAAGAGGCACGGGGTGGCAGTCATGGGAACTAGATGTTATTTTTGCCCTTTTCTGTATGAACTCATGTAATTACCCCACAATAAAAACAACCTTGTGTCACATCCTACCACTTCTGGGGTAGGATGTGATTTATTTTAAGCCTAATTTCATTTAATATTTTATTAACATTGAATTTTCTTTCACACATAACTCATATTTTTCTTAATTTTTTTATTTAATATGGTTGTTTCATAGAGTTATTAAGAATGTCTTCTCAATTATATCAAACAAATATTTTTTAATTTAAAATTATATTTTTATGTATTGGCACACATGTTATAAAATAAAAACAATATGGCTAATATTCTAATTCAATAATAAATATATAAGGGTCAATTTCAGGCCCATATTTAATTAAATTAAAAATCAAGAAAAACAATTCATATCAAAAATTCTATTAGAATTATTAAAAACAAGGAAAATATTTTGCATATAAGGCATTTGTGTGCATGAATGTTTACTATAAATGATCAAATTTGTGTCTCTAACAAATAAGTGCCCTGAGGTAATGGCTAATATTTCTAGTAAATGATCCTACCAAATAAGCACCCCTTCCCTAAAAAGGGTGCACAAATCTGTTCCCAAGAAATCCTTAATCAATGATTGCAAATACAAAGCTTTCTTTTGAACTTTGTAAAAACTAATCAATAAAACACTGTCACTACTCTATCACTATTACAGTGACAAATGTTCAGATATTCCACCATCTCAAAGCTTCATAGCTGTTCATGGTGACAAATCATCACCATTTCCTCTATGTTCCTTTGATAAAGAAGTAATTTTCACTCAGATAGCTCCTTCCCAAGAACTGTTGCTTTGAGGAACAAACTTCGGAGAGGATGCTCTTCCTTGTAGTTGTCAAACAACAATTTTAGTTTCTTCAACCAATATCTAAACCCTCTACTTTGAGTGGCCCTTGGGCCTTGTACTGGGTAAGCTTGCATTAAAAAAATGACTATACTTCAATGTAACTATCATTGGTTGATTGATTTGTTTTTACAGTTTATCAAAATTTTGCAGTTTATTTAAAGCCAGAAAATATTTTTTGTTGAATTTGTTTAGCAACATATCAGCCACTATGAAAATATTTTTTCAACATGATATGGCCTGTAAGCCTTCAAAGGCCTTATGATCAACAATAACACTATATGATCTTAAAAAAACATCTATTGCATGGTTGTCATCTGCAATTTCTCTTCAATCATCCTTTCTCATTTATGCCATAGCTCAATATGGTACAATGGAATAATTATAGTAGCTCAGATTGAGATATCAGAGACCCAAGTTCAAATTCCAGTCAAGTTTGTTACACTTACTTATGTGCAAATATCCTCAGGAATGGTATGAATCCATCTTTTCTCCTCCCAACTATGGCCAAACTGGGATCTTATAGTCTTGGGTGGTAACCTGTCTAGAAGGACGACTCTGAATTTAAAACCTCCAACTCTGGGTTAAATAGACTCACCAACCCACAATTAACATGGTGAGTATGGCCACACTTCTGAAGACATGGTCAATCAGGGTAGGATTCCTCCAAGAAGTGAAAAGGATCTGGATCTGTTCCAATGAGCTTTTATCGCTGGTACCTACATTTTTTTTCCAAAAAGGTTTCATGGATATGATGTCCTCATATAGCACATGTAAAATGAATAATAATCTTAAGATCAACACATGTAGTTCTTGATATGTCTTTTTAATGTTCTCTGCTACTTGTCCCAAAACAGTATTTATTAATGTCAACTTCCACTGATATTTTAGGTCTTTGAATGTCAAATTCAAATGGCAATGTTCTATTCCAAAATGTAAATTTCAATTTGAATTTCTTTTTTAAACCACCACGAGTGGGCTGATTTTGTTTAGCAGCATATCAACCTCTACGGGTTATTTAATGCTGAAATTTAAATTATTTGAATGCAATTTTATGCCTTCAACTACAAATACCACTACATGAGATTAATTTGGTTCGGTTTGGTTCAGTTTGGTTTGTTTTATGGCATATCAACCAGAATGGGTTATTTAATGCTGACAAAAGTTTTATTGTTGTTAATATTTTTTTTTCAAACATGTATTTCTAGTAATACTTTTCCTTCAAAAAATCTATTTCTGGTAATATTTTTTTTCCAAAAATGTATAGCTGATAATATTTTTAAAAAAAAGTATTGCTGATAATAAATTTTCTTCAAAAAATTTATTGATGGTAACAATATTTTTTACAAAGTATTTCTGGTATTAAGACCTATTTTTACACTTTCATAGTGTTTTGACCCCAGTTTGGGGGGGTAACTATTTACCCATAGCTGGGACCCTAACAGGTGCTACCACCCCGGGTCAGGGTGGACCTGGGAACACCAACAATTAAGAGGTGGTTCCACGCTCCTCAAAAACTTCTGATCAGAGGCCTTGCTGTTGGACGTAGTTTATTGTCTTACCCAGGACGCAGATGTAGTTTATTGTCATACCCAGGACAGACATGAGATTAAATATGCCATAATAATGAAAGTAATAAGCACTGAATTAGTTCCCCAGTGTAAGAGTACAGATTTCTAATAAGTCCCCCAGGCACTTTTTGATATTTTTCATACGAAAGTTCTCACAATGCAAAACTCAAGAGTTACTCAGTGTAGAGGTATATTGTTAAAATGGTTATGATGTATAAAGTGTGTGATATGAATGAAAGAGAAGGTGATAGGATAAGGAGGATAGATAATGATTGACCTTTGACTAGAAGAGGTTAAGATTGTAGTGTTCAGGGAACCATACACACTGTAGTCTACTTATTTAATCATTTATGGCAAGGTCCAGATTTCTAACTGGCACTTTTTTAAAATACTAAAATTCACAAAATACAAAGCTCGAGAGCCTTTCAAGGTAGAGAGTTACTGTTAAAATGGTTATGATGAATGAGGTGTATGATATAAATGAAAGATGAGGTGGTAGGAAGTAAAAATTATGAGGATAAGGAGGATAGATAATTATTGACCCTTGATTTGAAGAGATTAAGATTGTATTGCTCAGGGAAGCATTCACATGAAAGTCTGTTCCATTTATTCAGTCACTTATAGTATATGTTTATTTTGCAATATAAAAGTGTAGTCAGTGTATGAATAACAAATCAGTAATTTTACTTACCAATCAGATGAAGCACTTCAAGCGACGACAAGCAGCTGTAAATTCTTCGCATGAACCCTTCTAGAAAGATGACTTCCGACAGACAAAGGCAGAGGCTCCGAAGGTTGCAGGGGAAGGCATTCAGGTCATTAAAATCATGCAATTGCATGGCATTGGAAAAGTCCAGAGTCATGTATCTAAGGTTTGGGCATTTATTGGCAAGATCATGTAGCACAGGGGCTGTGATCAGCTCACAAGGGAGCTCGATGTAGCGGAGGGTGTTGCCAAAGCGAATGTTTATTAAGGCCAACAGTGCTTCAATACTGTTAATGTGCAGCCCAGAGAATTCGGGGCGTAAGGAGACAGCTTGCCACAGGCGACTGTCGTAGGCTATGAGGCGCCATCGTTTACACACTCGTGCTATTTTGCCCAGCTCCTTGTGTTTAAGGAACGAAAAGATTTGTAGGAGGATTTTGTCTGGCATCTCACTGATGAGGATGCTCTGTAAAAGGAAAGAAATAAACAATTATAGAAACAAATTAAGTCATTAATTTATACATATTTTTAAAAGAATGCATGGTACAGCTAAGTGTATGTAAAAATAAGCAAAAAAAACAACAGTAGAAATTCTAAAAGGAACACAAAATAAAAGACAAAAAATTTAAAATATTTAAATATCTTTGGAAAAAAATATATTTCTGCTGTACCATGATCATATAAGTAATCAATCATAGCAGCCTCCTCCCAATAATCCTCATAGAAAGGAAATTGGAAAACAACCCACTGGAGAGTTGTGTGAGCCTTGCAGACATACCACCATGTGGGTTGTGTGGGAGCCAATGTGTTAAAAAACTTAAACCCATTTTAAGCAGCCTGGTATTATGATATTGTTTAATTTCCTTCCACTTCCTGAATTCTCAGTTGTGTTTCACAAAACCTATGTTGAAAGATAATCTACAATGTATTTAAAACATCTTTGTTCATAAAATACATAAGATTTTTGTTCTGATATATCATGTTTATATATAAGAATCCAAATAAGTTCTAGTCTAAGACCTTAACAAGGATATATTGCATGGTTGAAGAGGTTCATTGACATGTAGAATATTTTATTTAAAAGAAAGAATATTAGCTCCATGTCTCAGAAATTATATCAATTCTTTCTACTACTACTAATATTTGCTGCATCCCTTCAGGTGATCATGACTCTCCACAGCTTTATATCATGTATGACTCTTAGCAGTTTTTCTCCCTCTGCCTCCTGTTCCACATCCATTTACACATGCTCATCAGGTAAGTGGCTTGCTTCCATCCTTCTTCTATCTCTCTTGCTGTCAATATACCCTATGAAGGTTAAGTTTTCCAAGCCCTGCTTCATTATGTGACCAAGGAATTCCAGCTGTCTTTTCCTAATTCTGAACAAAAATGTTCTTTCTGTTGCCATTTTTTAAGACACCCTTGTTGCTTACTCCCTCCATCCATGGAACTTTCAGTATCCTTCTGCAGAATCACGTTTCTCTGTTGCTTCTAGTTTTTTCCTTATCCTAAGGGAAATTGTCCAAAATTCACTATCATATAAGAGGATGGATACCACCATTTTACTACAGATAGTATAACAGTCATATAATCTGGTTCAGCTGAAGAGATAGAAAAGTAACTTGATATTTAATGTTTCAAGTTTTCAATACCAAACTTTTCTATGGGATATATGGCCTAGCGGATAAATGCATTGGTTAAGTGTATCTAGTTACCTTTCAGATGTGAGTTCAATCTCTGAGTTTGGTTGTCATATACCCAGGTTCAGTTGCATGTGGCATTATATGGCTGAATTATCTAAGGAGAATTAACTTGAATAAGATATACTCTAGCATGGATGACAAAATCAGAAGAATCTATCTCTGTGGATTTAATAAAGGGTCTGGCTTGAAATAGCCAGAAAGCTCATAGTCAGTTGAAAAAGTCTATGAAGTACGACAATGCAAATATTTTGAATAGAAAAGCCAAAATGGTAAAACTGGTTCAAGTAAATCAGTGTATAATACATCAAAGTAATTTTCATTTCTTTCTCAGAATGCAAAGTCCATTCTTTCTCATAAAAAATGGTGAAAGTAAGTAATTAATTTTGAAAACTGTCTTTGTTAAGTATTCCTCATCAAGTCTACAGTTGATCCAAAATTAGGTATTTCAACTAAAATATTCAATAAACAATATATAAACAACAGTTTATATGATAAAAATATCTATCTCTTTATTACACTGAATATAACCATAAACTATAGAGTATTTCATCATTATAAATGTACTTCATCATTTTCCCAGAATACAATGGTAATAGTAATATTAGCCATTTCCCTATAAGGAAACCATTTGGCATTCATTGACTGAATAGCCAGTACTGCTTTCAATTGAAATTTATCAAATCTTTCTCTTAAAACAATTTTTCAAGAAAATATGTTTCTCAAGTCCAGTAGCTATTATTTTTCTTTCCAGTATTGATGGGGGCTTCCTTCTTAACCTTTTATTTGAAGTAGTGTGGAATTTCAACATCTTGATTATGACATTATTTTCTCTTCAGTTTACATGTACTATCCATTTTAGTTGATGCTGTTTTTAGTTGTCAAGTGATGTGGTTTCTGCTATTTGGTACAGTGCTTTGTGATTCTCTAGTGCCAGTCCACAATATTTAAAGAATAATGGTCTTTTCCAAGACCCAAAGGCTTCACTCACTCAAAGCAATTTTTAACCATTGATCATTGAAAGGAAAGTGGTTGTATACAGCTGACAGTTTAGATATTTCTGAAAGGGTTTGGTGGGATGCATAATGTCAATATAGAAGTCTTGAACAGATGTGGCTATTTAAGAAACTGACTTGAGTTTTCAGGTAAATGTTTTTGTTTTGTATCAACTTGAAGTATTGGGTGAAACTATCTCTAGTGTACCCTATTCTATGTTCAATTTCCTTATCTCCTATTAAGTTTATTCAATGAGATTATATTCATTATTCAGTCACTTCATCAATCAATCCCATTGCATTAATCTGACAGCTTTAAGTCACCGAACCTGATTCCTCCAATTGTGAGCTCCTTGAAAATGCTGATTGGCATGTATCAGGTGTAGAAAATTTCATCATTCTTTTTTTAAGAACCCAACAGAATGCATTCAATTGATTTTCTCACTTAATATAAAGCCATTTAATAATATTTTTAAGGAGGTTTGCAGCTTGTTGGCACATCATTCTAGAAACATTAAATGAGGGCAGAGGAATTAGAATACTATTTATCAAGAGTATTCAATTAACCTTGATAGCTAAAAACACAAAATGGGACAATTGGGTGCAACAGTTTGCTGGCATTTTGGCACTGGCTAATTTGGTGCCAGACTTTCAGGCACCAAACTTTTAGACACTAGAAAAAAATGTTGATTGAATCATCATCATTCAAAAGTAGAACTTAAAAACATTTTGAAACTGTAGCTTTACTGAAAAATAAAGACATTAAATCTGTTAATCACTAAAAACTGCAGTGTATTTTTATTTAGTTCATTTGGTAATTATGAGCAAGGCTCCTCAAGTACATGATATCATCAAATCTAAGAACAGTTTTATCTAATCTTCTATCTCCATCTCTATTTTTCAACATTTGTTTCCTGTGCCCAAAAGTCTGGCACCAAATCAATTGGTGCCAAATCAGTTGGTGCCCAAACTGTTGCACCAAAACATACCAAACTGCCAAAAACAACTTTGAATTACCATTTTTCTTTAGACAATACAAGCAGCACATAAGCTAAAATTCCACATTTTTTATCAATTGTTTTGCTATGAGTTTTCAGATTCTACCAACTGATATAATGTAGAACACTTTTCTTTTTATCCTTTTGTCGCTTCAATTATTTTACATATTCACCAACAGTAAGAAACATTCTACCAACAATGACTGCAGCAAAATCCTTATCTACCCAGTTTTATGTATTTGCACAGCATATTGAAATACTGTTCAGAAATACATTTATTCCTTGAAACTGGAATATAAAAAATTATAAAATAATATTTTTAAATATGGCTTTCTGTAAAAAGAGGGCATTTTTACCTTCTCGAACTACAACAGAGAATGTGCAGGTGGGCGTAATGGATATTGGCTGTGGAAAGTTGAATCAAAGAGCTAAATTCTAGGTTATTCTGTTGCAGTAACTAGGAAGGGCATGAATTCATCTCTGACAGGATAAAAATGGATTCATGTCTTTCCCAATGAAATTAGTGTAAAACTGACTGCAACAGATTACAATTTGAACTTGGTTGCTGATTCCATTATGCTACACTACCGACACATTATTAAAATCTTTAAATACATTATTCTGCCAAAGAGTTGCTTTCAAAAGAATTTTAAGACATTTATGCACCCCACTTAGTTATACATAAGATATCAGGAATTTTATCTGCAATCAGACTGAAAAAGAAAGTTCATATAAAGTTACAGAGAATACATAGACTTGTTAATTACTTAAATGCTAGATGGGACAGCTTGCTAACAATGGGTACTGTAAACAACTTCCTACAATCCAAAATATGTTTCAGCATTAAATAACCCACAAAGGGTTGATAAACCATAAAAAGAAATCAATCAATCAATATTTAAGTACTGTTATTTGTTGATTAGTGGTGATGCTCCTCAGAGGTTGAGAATTAACCAAGAATGTTGTTTTGCAACTAATTAAGTAGGGGAGTTGGCAGTAAGATATTAGTATGTTCTTTATTTTGGTTACTAGCATGATCATAAAAAGTTCACAGTGACTCCTATTTTTGTGCAATGTTAGAGAAATGTCAGAATTGTCTTTGAAGTTTATTCAGGTCTTGTAAAAATCAATCAGTTATAATATTCTCGTTTGGTGGGTGAAGCCAAAGGGGAGATTGCTCCAGTTACTTAATTTTTTTGGTGTGCAAAAGAAATTAATTATGTTGAGAAAATACGTACAAAATTATGGCTAAGGAAGAGGCACAATACTTTAAATTACCCCAGGTGCTCAAAACCCACTCTATGCCATTGCTCTCATTAGAAACAAAGAAAAGAGTACCGGACTGTTAATATCAGTCCTCCTATATGGCAGTGAATTCTGGACAGTCTCCTCACAGATGAAGAAGAGACTTGAAGCAACAGAAATGTGGTTCTACAGTAGAATACCATGGGCCAAACATATGAGCAATTAGAAAGTTTTAGAGAAAATGAAAACAAAAAGGACACTTATACTTAACATTGGAAAGAGACAGTTGAAATTTCTAGGTCATATAATGAGGAAAGAGGGCTTGGAATACCTGTCTATATTTCTGAGATGAGGTATTATGAACACTATTTACATTATTCGGACTATCATCCTCATCTTTGTTGCCATATTTATCACAACAGATACATGGCACAGTGGATAAAAGCATTAGTTAGATCCAGTGACAGGACCCAAAGAGTGTGAGTTCAATATCTGGTTAAGGCGGTGGAGAATTTGGAGAGGGGAATTAACAGGAGATAACTGATAACTGACATCCATTAGACATGGCACGTGGAACTAGAACAGTTTACCCCAGCAAGCAAAATAAAGGGTTCAGTTCAACATTCTAACTGCCTGAAGAAGGCTGGAGTGTACAGTAGCCAAAACATTGTGATAAATATGGCAAAAAAGATGAGGATGATAGTCTGAACAATGTAAATAGAGCTTGGAATATTTGATACGCACAGGACAGATTGAAGGCAAGAGGAGCAGAGGAAAACAATGCATAACCTACCTAGCAAGCTTGAGCAATTAGATTGTAGAACCGGGTTTAGGGGAGATAACAAAAAGACCAAATTTATTAAGAGCTACAAAGAACAGGAAATTGTGGAGAGCCATAATAACTGATGTCCTGAAGCAAAATGACATATAGAATAAGATAATATGCCATTTATAAGAATTAGATAAAATTCAGACGCTACAAAAATGAGACTCCACACGAAAATAAACATTGATGAGTGTGTAAACAATTGTCTTTGTCGTCTTGTTTGAAAGAAAAACAAAGTTATTTTTGGACAAAACAGTCACTGATGGTGATTAATGGATTTATTATGAAATTCTTCTAGAATGAAAAAATTGTGGTTGGATCTAAAACAGCTTTTAATTTAATAGCAGATGCTGAATAAATGGGCATGTGGCTAAGTCGTTAGAAGATTAATGTTCTGATCATGAGATCCAAGTTCGAATCTCACCATGGTCAATTTGTCAAGGAGGTAAAGTTTTGATAATATTAGCTTGGGGAGAAAATCCCAGCATGTGGCACTGTTGGGAAGTGCCTGAAATCATACCATAGTTTGACCCAAGCTCTGTGAGTTAAAATGGGTAGACAAAACTGTTTGAAATCTGTCAATGGTTCTGCTAGCTTAAAGACACAGTCATCGTGACAGATGGTTTTGAATGTACTAGTATGGTTCAAACCACTGATCATGCCAGACCATGTGCTCTCTCCCAGGAACTCTAACTAAGGTTTGCTCAGCATAGATGCTTTATGTGCCTGAGTAGGCGTCTGCAACGGGGATTAGTTAGCTGACAGGTATACTTGGATATGAACAGCCAACCATACATATATCCAGAGTAAAAAAAAAATCCACTATCTTTTTGGTGGGATTTAAAGAGAATTATTTATTTCAAATTGCTCTTATCTAAATAAATTATACAAAGCTGTATTGGCTCAATGAACTGATGCAGTTCACCACTGACTTTGCTGCCTGATGGTGTCCATCCAGCAAAATAATCATGAAGCTGGTAGAGGAAGTTCTTCTGTTACATTCAACATATTCTCCAGACATATAATCTTAAAACTCTGCCTTGTTTTATTCCATGCAAATTTCATGTTTTTTCAGTGCTTCCATAAGTTTGATTTTTTTAATTTCTTCAAACAATGCATTAAATTAAAACTAGAATAATTATTTTATTATTGAATATCCAATTTAGCTAAAAGAGTATGTATGACTAGCCACTTGTATCTGAGTATGCCAGTCTGCTAGGGAGGCTTAGCTAATCCATGTTGTAGATGCCTGCTCAGACACATGTGTTTCTTTAACATCTGCAGAGTCCACTTGTGATTTGTACTACAATTATAATCTTAGTTACAGTTTCTGGGAGAGAAGGAATAATCTGGCATGGTCAATATTTTTTTTAACAAGATGCATAAACTATCAGTCATGATGATTTGTGGCTTTGTTATAACACAAACATCAATGATTTCTTGTTCAGAAATCATCTTGTTCAGTCTACCTAATTTCACTCATAAGACTTGGATCAACACATAATATGGCCTTCAGGTACTTTTCCAACAGTGTTACATACTGGGATCAACTGGAAGATTCCAGAAAGATCAGTGTAAACTATGGACAAAATGTTCATGACTGAATAATAAATTTATATGACTAAAAGAGCTTGTTAAAAAGTGCTGGAAACTTTTGCATAATCATATGAGATTGAAAATAATTAAATTAAAAAGTATTCAAACTCAAATTCATTAAGTTTTATTAGATTTAGAGATTTTTGAGTTAATATGATTGGAATCATTTTAAGAGAACTATTAATATGAAGTGGGTGCTTAAAAGTTCTTAAGGATTAAAAAAGAGATTAGAAAAACAGTCTCATGTTTGGTCAGATTTTGACAAAAAGACCAAGCCAAGAACTTTTCAGCACCCCATCATAAAATCAAACTATCCAATGATTTGTATTGATTAAAAGTATCATTAAAAGTAACATATATAGACGTTGACCTGCCTTCCAATATATGACCAAATGACAAATATCAGAAATAAGTTTAACTTAAAATAAGTTTTTGCTGAGCAGACAACTATTCAGCACCTCCTTATATTTTGTTTCTTCACATCATTATTACTTCTATTATAATGCTTACAGTGGGTCTTAAAATCAGTTTCATTTGAGAACAGCTGAATACATTCAGAAATATCTAAAGTGTCCATCCACTGTATACAACTGTTGTCTCAGATCAATGGTTAAAAATGGCTTCCTGTGAATGAGCCTTGTATGTCTTAACGAAGATGAACCTTCTTTGAAACATTGTGGACTGACACTACAGAATAACAAACAAAGAGTTTTACCAAATAACAGAAACCATATCACTTGAGGACTTTCAACAAGAGCAACAACTGAAATGAATAGCACATCTAATTCAAAGAGAAAATGACATAATCAAAATATTGATGTTCCACATTGCTTGAAACAAAAGTTAGGAGGAAAATTCCCATCAATATTGGAAAGAGTGATAACAGTTGCTGAACTTGAGAAACCTATTTTCCTGAAAAATTGTTTTAATAGAAAGATTTTTTTATAAATTTCAAATGAAAGTAGCATTTGCTGTTCACTCAATGGATACTGAATGTTTTCATGTAAGGAAACAGTTAATATTACCATTACCATCTAATGTAAAAGGCTGCCATTCTGCACCTGTTCATAAACTGTATTTTTATTAAAATCTTTAGAATTTGGACAATTGGCCTTTTAAATCATTATGTAATATCCGTTCTCTTATATTGTAAAGAATACTAAACAATTTCCTCACAGAAGTCATTTTAAGTGATTATTTCTGATTTAAGAAATAATCACTTAAAATGACTTCTGTGAAGAAAACAAAAACAGAATATGAAAAGATGGTTGGGGTCTTTAGCAATGGTAGTCAGATTGTAATCTTTCAGAACTTTGTTGCTTATCTGGAATCAAACAGGAACTTGTAGAACTACTTTTAAAACAATAAAATCTAAAAGATGTTATAAATGAAGCCAAGACAAGGAAAAAATATGATAGAGGAATTGATAAATGAAGAAACAAAGAATTCAACTGTGATCTGCAAAACACTATATATTGAAAATTGTGGTGCCACATTGATCTACAATATTTATTTGATGGATATACAAATAAATCTTGTAGATCAATGTGGCACCAGAATTTACAGTATAAGGACACATATACTTAACATCAGAAAGAGATAGTTGAAATTTCTAGGGCACTTAATAAAGAAAGATAGATTGTAAAATTTGATACTTGGAGTACAGATTGAAAGCAAGATGGTCAGAGTAAAGCAGCATATAACCTACCTAATGAGCTTGCGTAAATAGATGGAAGAACAGGGTTTAGAAGAGATAACAGAAAGATAAACTTTACTAAGGCCTACAAAGGACAGGAAATTGTGGAGAGCCATGATCACAAATGTCCTGAAAGAAAACAGCACATAGAAGAAGATGCTGAAGAAATGTTAATTACTGTTTCTGTGAGAGAATCCATAATCTCACATGATCAACAATTTTGAACAAGTTCAGTATGCTCAAACCCTCTGTCACAATGACTTGTGACTTTCAGATATGAACATAAATTGATAAAGTATAAGCAGCTTATCAAGTTTTTCCTTTCTGAAACTTAACTTGCTAAGGTATTTATATTTTGAAATTTTTATGTTTATTTAAGCTCTATATATTATTAAGCACTTTCACTGTACTTATATATATATATATATATATATATATATATATATATATATATATATATTTAAATACTAATTTGCATAAAAAAATTTCAAAAACATCACTTACTCACATTCATTTATTAGACATTGAATTGTGTCATATCATGTCCTCCATAGCTTGCCTGACTTTTCAGCTAACCTAATGAATATCTATGAACATTGCTAAACTTAAGAATTTTGAAAAACCAATAACATTTTTGCTCTTGTATATAAATACTTGTTACAAAATAAAATCCTTGCATTTGCCTTGGTAAATTCTCTCAGGGGATGAAATGCATTAGCTAAGATAAATTTATATATATATATATATATATATATATATATATATATATATATATATATATATATATATATGCATACTGATAGATAGATAACAGTGGCAATAGGATATAGAGGATTCAGGAGTAAAAGAAATATTACAAAAATTACAAAATAAAATCTCTCTAAAATAGAAAATGAAATCAACATATCCAAATATTAAAGGATTTTCAATCTCAAGTTATCACCCAATAAAAGGAATTCAATGATATTTTAATCTATAATATTTAAAAGATTTACTTTTCCCTAAATTGGACTACCTAAAAGGGATTCAATTACAACTTAAACTCCAAAGAGATTACATTCAGTATAAGCTATCAAATCAGGCAACAAAAAATAAATAAAATACATTTATTGATAAATGTCAAATCAGAGAGGACAGTACAATATTACATTTATTGATTAACTATCAAACCATAAAATTCACTCTACATTTATATGTGAATCGAAAAAAAAAATGCATGCAGTTTATTGGCTTTCAATTCTTCCATCACATAAACTTTCTGATATTTATTACTTATTTCATTTTTATTCAGAACAAATTCCAAATATTTTATCTGGTATATTTGAAAGAGAAACAAAGCTTTTACAGATAAATTGGACAGCGAAATCACTATATTTTTTAAAAATTTATTTATATAATCAATACTAAAGTTAGAAGTGTAAAACAAATGTTTAGCCAGTGTTTTACCAAAATTTTTACCACTTTTGTATAGCACACCAAAACTTTCAGATATTTCTCCTTTTTTACATGCCATGTCCCTTCCAGACATAGACAACCATGGCTCTTCAAAAATTCCTTTCATTTATTATCAGTGAACTACCCTGACTCCCTGGGAATGATAGTGAAGTTGTTTCCTATTACTGTCACTACTTAAGTAAATTGGTCCCCTTGCAACTAATAGAAAAAATGTTTTTGGAAATAATTTTTTTAGATTAGCATTATTTAAACCTTTCTTGGGCTGCAACATGTTAGAATCAAATAATTTTGATTGGTTATCAATTTAGAAATGAGGTTCCTATTCATATTAGATATACAGTGAAAAATCAACCCCCTGAAAAGTATCACAGCCAAAGGAAGGTATAAAATATGATAATCTAAAAAAATATTTCAAATAAAGTGTTTCTCTACTCTTTTATGAGTGGACCAGTTTATTTAATTAGTGCCCACATAGAATAAGCTGTGCCAGAGCTAGTTTCACCCAACACCACAAATTACTACAAAACGAAAATATTAACTTGAAAACTCAAGTCAAGTTTCTAAATATACACATCTGTTCAAGACTTTCATATAGATATCATGCATGACACCAAACTCATTCAGAAATATCTAAACTGTCAGCTGTATACAACCACTTTCAATGATCAATGGTTAAAAATGGCTTTGAGTGAGTGAAGCCTGTGGGTCTTCGCAAAGACCATCATTCTTTCAATATTGTGAACTGGCACTACAGAATCACAACTTTGCCAAATAGAACTTTAGCAAATAGCAGAAAATATATCACTTGAGGACTATCAACAGCTAAAATGGATATCACATGTAAATTGAAAAGAAAATAATGTCATAATCAAGATGTTGAAATTCCACACTACTTCAAATAATAGGTTAAGAAGGAAATCCCCCATCAATACTGGAAAAAGTGATAATAGCTACTGGACTTCAGAAACATATTTTCCTGAAAAATTGTTTTAAGAGAAAGATTTAATAAATTTCAATTGAAAGCAGCACTGGCTGTTCAATCAATGAATGCCAAATGGTTTCCTTATAGGGAAATGGTTAATATTATTATTACCATTGTATTCTGGGAAAATAATAACATCGACTTATAATGATGAAATACTCTATAGTTTATGGTTATATTCAGTGTAATAAAGAGTTAGATATTTTTATCATATAAACTGTTGTTTACATATTGTTTATTGAATATTTTAGTTGAAATACCTAATTTTGGATCAACTGTAGACTTGATGAGGAATACTTAACAAAGACAGTTTTCAAAATTAATTACTTACTTTCACCATTTTTTATGAGAAAGAATGGACTTTGCATTCTGAGGAAGAAATGAAAATTACTTTGATGTTTTATACACTGATTTACTTGAACCAGATTTGTCATTTTGGTTTTTCAAATTGGCAGAATGTTTGCATTGTTGCATAGATGATAGTTACAGGACTTGAGAAACATTTTCTTGAAAAATTGTTTTAAGGGAAAGATTTTATAAATTTCAATTGAAAGTAGTACTGACAGTAATGAAATTGGTGAGAGATTTGGAAAATATTATTTGATAACAAAAAAAAGTTAAAAAAAATGAGTTTGTTAAAAAAAAAGTTATGTAAACACTTTTTGTTTTTAACCATTTCACTCCAAGCAAGGCTATAAAGTCACTAAGACACAGAGTGCTAGTGAATGTGAAAGAATAAGAAAATCGTTATTAAGGAGAGAGAACAATAAAAGAACAGGAATGAATGAGATGGTAGATAACAACTGACATTGCATTTAAATTTTTGAAGATCAAAGTTGGCTAGAAGGCAAGAACCTGGCAGACAGTTCCATAAGCATGAAGTGCAACAAAAGAAACTGTTAGTATAGAAATTACAGTTACCTCTAGCCAAATTGTCTAGCAACAAGCTTTCATCAATTTACAATCTAGTACTGTGCTTAAATTCATAAAGTCTAGTTACCATAGCAGAAGGTTCATCAGAACAATTAGCAGGAAAGTATTTATAGGAAAGGCACAGGAAAGCTCTATAGTGAGAGACAAATAATTATAAATATTCACAAGAATTAAAAACAGACATGTGACTTGATGAGACCCATACAAGACATCATTAGGTGAGAAAGTGAATCTTTCTCTTTTTGCTCCATGAACCTATGGAAATAGGACACACATGACAAACTAAATAGATAAGTACAAAAATTCATATTGTTTTTGGTACATAGTCCTTTGCAAGTAGATACATGCTAACTTTGGATTAAGAATTTCAAAATAAAACATATATATGCAAGTGTTTTTATACAAAGACTTTTGTGTTTTGCTTGAACTTTTCATATATTTATATTGTCGTATGTTTCATTCACTTTAAATAAGATCGGTTTCATATCCTGTACATTCGCTATATTGCAGTGGTGAGAAAGTGACTGAAACTGAGATTCCAAGTCAGGACCAATAACATTGCAGATTCTTTGGATTTTTTCAAGAATCTTTAAATATATAGCAGCACCACCAGATCTTATGTGAAAGCTATATTTAAAGAATGGATGAATGCTAAACTTATAAATATGAAAGATATATTCTGGAGAGAAAAATTGTCTAGTACAACACAGTAAAAAGAAAACCACAAGTGTGGGTAGAGTTTGAAATTTAAAATGTTTGTCTTGTTAAATTGTACAAAGAAAATTTAGTTCCCATTATTTTAAAAGAGTTTAATACATAAATATTATTCGACAAAATATAAATGACTCATTAAAATAAATTTACAAAAAACAATGTTAGTAGTCCAAAGTTAATTTTACCCAAATATTCTAGCATCAGAATACTGCATTTTATATGTATGTTTGCTTTCATATGATAAAGCGAACCAAAAGAGAAATAAACACAAAAGTTATGCTTTTATATAAGATATTTGGTATACTAGTAATGTTAAAGGACATGAGAGATTTTACTTTTTAATGTTTCTTTTGGTCATAAATTCTCTATATTCTATTGTCTTTATCTATTTTTTAATCATTTCATCGCAAGCAAGGTGATAAAAACACTAAGATGCAAAAGTTAATGAGATGGAAACTAAAGATCATAGCTGACATGAAAGCAAGAAGCCAGAAGAGAGTTCCACAAGTGAAAAGTGTGAGAGAAGAAACCATTAGAACTTATGCTTACTTAGTAATTTCAACAGTAAAATGAGGAGACCTAGGCTGTGAAGTATCAAAAAAGAAAGCTCATTAGAACAATTACCATGAAAGTACTTATAGAAAAGGCACAGGGAAACAAAAGTATAGTGATGGAAATGTGGCTGAAGTCAAGATGAGGGATCAGAATCAATGATATTTGGATTCTGTCAAGAATCTCTAGTTATATAGCAGAAGTTATATACCAGATGTGGCAACAATATTCAGTGCATGGACGAATACAAAATTACCTAAAAATAAGTACGTCCCTACAAACTCTTTTTTATAGAAAGTTAATTTTGTCTATATTTCTGAGATGAGGCATTGTATTGTATTTGTGAGATGTCCCAGTGGATAAAAACATTGGCTGGATCCAGTGACTTGACCCAAAAAGTTGTGAGTTCAATACCTGGCCTGAGTTAAAAGGGAGATTACTGAGACATCTGGAAGAGACATAGCACATGGGACTAGAACAATCTACCCCAGTGGACTAAATAAAGGGTTCAGTTCAAAATTCCAATCACCTGAAGAAGGCCGGAGCAAACAATGGCTCAAACATTGTGAACATGACAATAAAAATGAGGACAACAGTCCGAACATTGTAAATAATGTAAATAAAGTTAATTTTCTTCTAAATAAAACATACTAGGATTTTAGTGGAATATTATACTATCTAAACATTATAAAGTTTTTATTTATGACCAAACTCTACAGTATTAGAATTCTGTAATAAAAAATTTGAAGTATAGATTTACTAAGCGTAGTTTATATGGGCCACAAGTAGGGAACACCCAGTGAGGATCAAACTCGCAATACAAATCTAATGAGACAAGCTTGCTAACCATTACATTATGTTGAAGTGGCTAAATAGTGATTTACTAAGAACAGCTTAGGCATGGAACAAAGCCCCAAGTATGGAGGATCCAATGTGAACTGAACTCGCTACTCATAAATGATCAACCCAGACAAGCTAGCTGACCATTATATTACATCAAAGTGTTTCTAAAACGTGATTATGTAACCATCCAAGAATTCAAATTTTTATCATATTGTTCATGATTTCTAAATAAAGTTTTTGTTTTGATGTATATCTTATTGTTATGTCTTTATGCAAATAATTGTGTCTGTTGCCTGATTCTGATAGAATGGCTATATTATAAACATCTTCTCAATATTAAAGAGCAAAATAATCATCAATAACAGACAGTGAAAGTATTTTGAAGTTCTCTGACATTCTGTCTTGAATCAATTGGTTTGCTTCCTGCAAGATGAATTATTTTAGGTACAGAATTTTGGCTTATATAAAAAGTATGTGAAGGAAGAAACATATGCAAAATAAATAACAATGTTTTACTTTTATAGATATAACTTTAATCATTATAGCATGTAATCTCATATCATATTTATTGATTTAAAGTAAAAAAAAAAGTGCCAAAAACTGACAGGCCATCAAGTATGAATGATAAAATATTCATTGTGTGTATTTTCAAGTGTGTGTGTATTTTCCTTAAATTGTGTGATTTGATTTCTCAAAGGAATAAAATAATGTAAGAATAGAACTGGAATATTTCTCTTGTGTTTTAGATTTTAATATGGATAATTGTAATTGAAAAGCTGCCCAGGATTTCCAAACCATATTTTCATTGACTCTATTTGTCTTTTGTAGAAATAAAGAAAGAAAAGCACAGGAATGGGGGTAAAAAGTAAGAGACAAAGAATATTAAAGAAGGAACGAAAGAAAGAGCAAAAGAAAGGAAGGAAAAGCATAAGAAAGAAATAGTGAAAGAGCAAAAGAGCAAAAAGAAAGAAAGTAGAGCAAAATAAAGAAAAGGCATAAGAAAGAAAAAGCAAAAGAAAGAAAGAGCATAAGAAAGAAAAAGAAAAAGAAAGAAAGAGCAAAAGAAAGAAAGAAAAAAGAGGGGAAGAAAGAACAGAAGAAAGAAAGAACAGAAGAAAGAAAGAAAAAAAGAAGATAGAAAGAGTGGGTGAAAGAAAAAAGAATGAGTAAAAGAAAGATGATGAAAAAGAACAATCAGCAAAAGTAATAAAACAAAGAAAAACAAGAGAGAAGAGAAGAAAAAAATTCAGTAATATGTCCTGGAAGGATTTAAGTTGGTCAGAGAATAATGAGATTCTCAGGAAATGAACAAAGGTGAAAGAAGCAAATGTGTCCATCAGTTTTTTTGGAAACTTCTATGGATGGAGCAAGTATGCAACAAGGAAGTCTTAAAGAAAATGACAACAGAAAGAATACTTCTATTCTGAAATTCCTTGGGCACATAATGAAGGAGGAGGGCTTTGAAAAATTAACCCTCATGAAGCATATCCTTCTTGGCTTCTTTAATTAAAAGTGGATCTAATTTTAACAGTCACAGTTTCCAATAAAAAGACATTTTCACTAACACTCTTGACACACTAAGCTTTATGCCAGGAGGAAAAGGTTAGAGCATTTAACTGGGAGCTGCAAGGTTTATTATTCAGGTTCATTTCTCTGTTATTTATAACATTTTCCTCTCTTTCTCTCTTAAGAACATTAATATAAGTGGCAATGAAGGGGTGGTAGAAAAGAAAGAGGGAAGCTAGGGTGGAGGAAATCTCATTTGGAGAGGGTTGTGGTAAAAATAGAAACTGCAGATAAAAAGGAAGGAAATGGAGAAAACTAAATTTTGTTGCTTACAGAAATTGAAGTTTTAAATTACATGTGAAAGGAAAGAGATTGAACTAATTTCTCACTGGTAACAGAAGTCAGAGTTCAAAAAGTCAAGATTCTGAATGCTGATTTTCCAGGTAAGAGAGCTTTTCTCACTTAGAAGATCTGGATAATACTAGAAAGACCCGTGAAAAATTCACAGTTTTCCTATTTGAATTTTCTGATGAATCTTAATTCTCCAGTTAAGGATTGAGTAAGTTCATGGTGAGTTCTATGGCAATAAAATATCTGTAGAAATTCCCCTATCCATCATTAAATATTTGAGCTTAACAACTTTAACAAAATATTGCAATAACAATCAAAAATATGAATACTGGTCATTATTTTAAAAAGTGGGTACAAATGAAAACATTTGAAATTGAGAACTTTTTCCATTTCACTGAAACAACCGTTAAACACTTCTATCTTTCTTTCTTTCTTTTATTCCTTTTCTCACTGACACCAAGTAGTGTGTCTCTTGTTTTTCTACACAATATATATAATAATTTTAAAATAATTCAGTAGTTAGTTTATTTATGGTAGCTGAATTTTTGGCAATTGCCTTACTCAGTTTCCATTGTTCAATACTGTACATCTGAAAAATGGCACTTTTATTGCTTCTCTGCCTTTTGGTTAAAATCAAAGTGTAGTATCTGTTCTTATCAGCTTAATCTGATCTCTCTCTCTCTCCCTCACTCTCTCTCATTTTCTCACTCAAACCATGTAGTGTCTTTTTCCCTCTTTTCACACAATCAAAATAGAATAGTCCATTATTTATGAGATATTGGCAGGGCATAATGGTCCTGCAAACTAATGAAGAGAGAGACAAGTACAATTATAATAGGATAATTATTATATCTTCCTCACTCATATTTCCCTCCAAATAGTCTTTTGCTATACAAAATTAATATTGAACAGTGAAAGACATTACACTTTAAATCAAGTAACATACCACATTACAACAATGTTAAATTGTTTTAGGAAAGAGACGGAAAAAAGTCCTTTTATCCCCTACCCACACAAATAATGCTGTACTCAACTGAATTGAGTACACTGATTCTGAATCTTTTTTTTTTTAAGCGTATCACCCTAAGCAAGGCTGGAGGCCACTATCACGCAAGGGGTTATAGAAGGGTTGGAGGAAGAGCAGATAGGGGTGGTAAAGGAGAGGATGTGGAAAAAGAGAAAGACAGTGGATCGATCAAGGCAAGGGGGTTACAGAAGATTTGGAGTGAGAGCAGATAGGAATGAAAGGTGAAAGGATGTGGAGAAGGGAAGTGGATAGATCAAGGTAACTGGAGATGTCGATTGATGCTACACTTAAACTGTTGGAGATTGTATTTGTCAGGGAAACAGTAATAGGGAAGGGAGTTCCACAGGCGAGATGTGCGAGACATGAAGCTATTGGAGTAGAAGAGACGTCTACATTTAACAGTTTCAACTGTATTCAGAATTGTTCAAATACATCAAGTCTTTTATAAATGCCCATAGCATATTTATATTCAAGGTAATAGGCATCCGTCAGTCTCAAGAGACTAAAGAGTTCACCTGGGTGGCTAGCTAATTCTTGTTGCAGGCACATACTCAGGTAAATTTTTATTTATTTAATTCTCACTGAATGAACCTGTAGTTTATATTACAAGTAAGTTGAGTGGGCGTTAGTTACAGTTTCTTGGAGAAAGCACATGATCAACAGTTTGAACAATGCCTTCATGTTAGCACAACCATTATTGCCTTCAGAAAAGTTCTGTCTTCTTTATCGTCACTCACAAAACTTGGCTTAACCTGAGGCATGGTTATCAGGTAATTCCCAATGGTATTGCATGCTTGGATCATCACCCCAGGCCATTCTTATCAAAGAAGTCTCTTCCTTGACTTGGATCTCATGGTCAGAGCACTAACATTCTAATTTTTCACTCATACACACAATTCAAGTAAATATTATAGTCATAGTATATTAGTACTGTATTCTTCTTCTTCTTCTTCTATGTGCAGTGTCCTTTTAGAGTGTTGACAGTCATGGCTCTCCAGAATTTCTTATTCTTTGTTGCTCTTAATAAATTTTGTCTCTGTGCTATCTCTCCTAAACACTGCTCTGCCATTCATTTATGCAAGTTCATTATACTACTTTCCTCTGCCCATCTTTTCTTTTATTATGTCCTATGAGTATCAAATTTTCCAAGTCATCTTTTCTCATTATGTGCCTTAGTAATTTCAGCTATCTCTTTCAGATGTTAAGTATAAGTTTCCTTTTTGTTTCCATATTCTCTAAAACTTTGTTGTTGCTCACATATTTGGTCCATGGTATTCTCAACATCCTTCTGTAGAACCACATTTCTATCACCTCAAGTCTTTTTTTTATCTATGAGGAGATTGCCTAGCATTCACTGCCATATAGGAGGACTGATATTACATAACAGATAAGCATTCTTTTCTTTGTGTCTAATGAAATTTTTCTATTTCTTAATACTTTGCTTAGCTTTTGGAAGGCATTTTTTGCTATCCCACTGCACCTTCTGATTTCAGGGTCACCAATTAAAAATACTTCCCAGATATTTAAATAGTAGTACTGCTCGATTTTGGTATGACCAATTTGTAATTCGCATGTTGGTCTCTTCTTTTTGGTGACAACCATACATTCTGCCTTCTTACAATTGATGTTTAATCCTTTCTTTTCACTTTCTTTTACTACCTTCTGTAGGAGTTCTTGTAGTTTCCTGTCTATGTCTGCTATCTTCACTGTCCCATCTGCATATCTTATGTTGTTAAAATTCTAGCCGCCAGTAATGAATCCTGGTGGGTCATCTAATTCTCGCAGAATTGCTTCACTGTATAGATTGAATAAGTCCAGTGAGAAGATACACTCTTGTCTTAAACCCTTTTCAATTTTTGTATATTTACTGAATTCATTTTCTTTCCATATGCAGGCAGTTTGCTGCCAGTATAGTTTTTGGATTATTCTAATATCCTTCCCAAATAAGGCAAGGTTACCTAGCAGTTCCAACAGTTCGTTGTGATGTTCTTTATCAAACGCTTTTACATAATCTATAAAACATAATTATACATACTTCTGCATTTGTATTGCTATTTCTGATATCATTCTGAGCATAAATATCACATTCCTTGTTTCAGTGTCTTTCACAAAACCACATTGTTCTTGTCATATTTCTGGTCTCATGATAAGTTTTGTTATATGGCTTATTAGGCTGATTGTCTGATGGCATTCACATTTGTTTGCACTTGGCTTCTTAGTGCTATGAAAATGCATAGACTTTGTTCTTCCAGTATATCACCACTGTTGTATATTTCATTTATTATGTCCTTAATCTTGTCAATACCAAAATCATCTAAGGCTTTCAGTCTGGTCCTGCTGTTGTATTTCTGTTCTGTATGGCCTGTGAGCATATTTATATTCAAGACAAACAGTATATTAATAAGTAGTACATTTATATTTAAGGGAAATCTAGGTGGTGATGGGAAATAACCAAATAAATATAAAATGCACACTTTATTTCTGATATCTTTAGAAATGTCTAAAACACTTTTTGTGCTTGTATGTTGTGCCAATCTTCTGTTACAGGAACTCAGAGTAGTCGCCTTCGTGTTAGGATTATACTGGCTATGACACCTTGATTCCATTTCAGTTATGTTCACTTATGGCATCCAGATCAGCTGAAATATATCAAGCTGTGAAACAAGAAGTGCATTTCAAGAGACATCCACTATCTCCAACTTTGACACACTATTAGCATGTTTATTAAATCAGAAGAGTTTTTAGTTTTATGAAACCCAAGAAAGTTCTGTACAACTAACACAAATTAATTCCATGCTACCCGTTCAACTGATACTAAAATACTATTAATATAATATTCACCTTGAACATAAATAGTCTATGTGAGAGAGATAGAGACGAGTGTTTCTCACTCCATGTGGGGTATATGGTCACAGCCTTATCACACTAGTGTTATATACCTGTGGTTTTCATAGCAAGTAGGTTTTTGATAGGGTGGAGTTGCCAGCTCCATACTCAGTTTTAATTGATTGACTGATTTTTTATGGGTTATCAACATTTGCAGATCAGTAATTTTAGATTGTAAGAATTGGGGGGGGGGGAGATAATAATGATTTAGTCATACAAGTCCTACTAATTAACCCATAGCTGGGGAGAGAAGAAAAGGATTTATACCTTTCCCATGGGTAATTGCACAAAAGTTAATATAAAGAACCCAACTAGAACTGGAACTCGGTCCTTCGATTTCCAATCCCAAACCATTATCCATTATGCCACCTATATATCCAGATTTACAGCACCTGGCATTCCCAAATGAACACCAGTTGCATAATGGCCCACTGGGATACTGGGAAATTTCCTAGTGGATCCCAAAGTGATGGCCCATCAATTTAGAAATAACTAAAAAAAGTAAAAACAAAAAATAAATAAAAATATTGTGTAGATGCTGGTAAGATTTAAATAAGGTTTCTTTGATTCTGTAATTTCTTTTGGTAGATAATAGATATCCTCAGTTCCTTGTTTTGGGATTAAGAGAACCATGACTGCCAAGGACTGGGCCCTTTTACAAGTTTTCCTAGTATAAATTTTTGACTCAATCTGCCACTGATGGTCACCCATCTAAGTTCTGATCAGACTCAATGTTGCTTAACCAGTGATTGTATGAGAACCAGTGTTTCAATGTGATATGACTGCAAGTCCCTAACCAGTTTTGAATTCAAAATAATCTTTCTTCTAGAATGGTTGCCAACCAAGGTTAAAGAATCAAGTCTGTTCTACTATTTAACCCAGAAATGTGGGGAGAAGAAATGAATTCATATTTGAACTCAGCACACCAATAATTGCTACAGTAAGTGTACATCTTAATATACCAATTAATATAATATTTACTTTGAACATAAACATACTATGTAATGTTATTGGTCATGACCCGGCATCCCAATTTCAATCACTATCCCACCACTGTGAAATGGCTTCTCTCTGTCTTTTCTATAAATATTTTCATGACAGTTGTTCTAATAAGCTCTCCTACTTGGTACCTCAGCCACATGAATTTAAGCATAATACTAGATAACTTGGTCTCATTGTTTTACTGTTGTAATAGCGAGATGTAGCCATAAATGCTTTTCTAATAGTTTCTTTTCTTGCACTTCTCACCAGTGGAACCCTCTTCTGGTTTCTTGCTTCCTTGCCACCTACAATCTTAAATGTGTACTTTTATTTTCCTTTCTCCTCACTAAAGTTTTTTCTCTTTTACTCCCAGTAATCCCTTTTCTCTTAGTGGCGTTATAGCCTTGCTTAGGGTCAAATGGTTATTTTTTTTAAATGTGCATATCTTAAAAATTAGACATACTATGCAAATTCTGACTATGGATTCAGAATCAGTATCGTTGGTTTAGTCTAGTACAGCATCATTTATCTGGATAGCAGACAAAAAGATTTTGTTGTTGATTGGTGTAATTAATATAAGACAATGTCTTTTCAATCATGTGTAGGTTCATAGTTCAAAATCCTAATGTGTTAGAACAATTCCGAATATAGCTTCAGAATCAGCATTTATAATTTAGTCTAAAACACATGCTTTTACCTAAGTAACAAAATCTTTATGACCCATTGTTATATACAAACAGATTTAGTTGATTCATAATATAGGATCAGATATTTGTACTCCCTTGCTTTCAATGGAGTTTCTTTTAATCCCTGCTACTTTTAAAAGAAATCAACTATTATGTAAGTCCATCAATAAATTCACAGCCAAATGACAGAAAAAGCATTTAGACTTCAACATAATTTTACATTTATTTTTCAACATAATCTCTTTCTTTGTTACTGCAATTAATTTCATGGTGAATTTTAATGACATGAATTGAATATTACACAGTAAAAATTTCAGAAAAACTTTAGCTAATAATTGTAAATCTGGCTAGAGTCTTATTGATCCACATGTATATGTTTCTCACATCAAAGTGTTCACAAAGAGAGAAAAGAAGGGAGGTGGCAGGAATATAGACTGATGAGAATAAAGGAGAGAATAAATCAAAACCTGGAGGAGAAAAATGGAATTAAGAGTAAATCTAATTCAATGTTATGGAGAATGAGCAGAAAGATAATCTTCAGTGTCAGGCAGATGTGGTTATATTGTACATTGTTCCTTTTAAAAAGTTATTCCATTCGCTTTTTTATGTAATTTATTTATTTATGGTAAAATTGTCCTTGCATTCTCTTTAATACCAAATAGCAGCATGATTGAGATATGTGCCTTTTTTATTTACTATAAATGACACAGGAAATATTGGACACAACCAATGAAAACATGCATGCATATACATATGTATAAAATAGATACAAACATAGAGGGGAACAGGTATACACAGACAAAATTTCAGTAGTGAATTATGCATTTTTAAAACTAATAATAAAATACATCTATTATATAATTTAAGGTTGACTACTATGATTATTCTGTTTTGTCTTTAGACAATATTACAAGCATTTACTCTTGTAGACTTAATAAGTTAAAGGGGGTGGGTAGTAACTGGAGAGGTTAGGAATTTCTTCCAAATTCTTAATTTGGTGGGTGTCAGAATAAGTTGGTACTATAAGTGCTTTCTGTTTTAACACAAAGTGTGGAGGGGTATGAAATATAAATGCATTAAATTGATGGGGGTCATAATAAGTGAATATACTTGGTAAAAAAAAAAGAAAATTGAAAAAAAGTAGAATTTGACCCCTACACACCCTAACTTATTAGACACAGGAGAGTAGTTCCAACTAATTTCATCCAAAAAGATAATTTTTGATTGTATCAAATCAACATGCATTGAAAAAACTGTTAAAATTGGTGTATTTTTGCTTATTGATTCCAACATTGAATCTGAAAGAAAATAAGCAAAATCTTTGGTATATTATCTGTTGTTTATTTTAAGAAAGGTAAAATACAAATGAAATGCAAATACTTGTGGAGCTTATAAAGAAGGTACTGTGATGAATTAGTCCTCCTAAAATTGGACATTTGTCATGACGCACAATAGTCAAGCAAATCACTTGAGGCTGATAGTGATCAAATCATGACATTACTTGAGAATAATCAACATTATAAAATACAGGATTTAGTCAAAATGCTCAAAATATTCAAATCAAGAATGGAATATTCTTTGCACTATCCTGGTTATGTTAGTCACTTTGATGGGTGGCTTCCATATAACTTAAGCAATCAAAGACTATTAATTAGACTGAATATAAATGTTCTAGTTTTGGAATAAATTGTGAGAACATCATGGAACACAAGAGATTGTAGGGCAAGGAAAACAATAACAAAGCTCAATCTTCATTCACAGAAACTGATACTGTAGAAACAGTGGGATTGAAAACAAGTCCTGTATTATAAACACTTTCTGGAAAAGCTAACAGTAGATTCTAAGAAGTATTGATCCCAATTTGACCAAATGAAGACTGTAATCAATAAAAGTTTTCCAGAATTAGTTAAGGATAGGATACTTCATATTAAACCACATGTCTCATTGGTGACTAGACAAAAATTATTATAACCTGACTGGGAACACTTTCCCTCATTCGCTGTGTTTGTCAAACATTGCAACTTTATTTCAGTCATTATATAATTCTGTTAAAGAAAAGAGAATTATACTTTCTTGAAGACTACAAAATGTACTGAGAGTAGTTCTTTGATCAGTAATATAAAATAATCTGCAAAGATGGAATTATGAAATTGCTTGAAAGAGAGCAGAGAAAAAATGGTAAATATAGTATCCAATAAATTTAATATCAAAAATAGAAAAATTCATCTTTTATTTTTATTTAATAAGCCAAATTAACTTTTTTCTTTTTTGGTTACCAATACAAAAATTATATCAGTATCAGTCAAGGAGAAATAACTGCTTTTTGGATTTTGCTTCAATACATTTTTCTCCTAAAAATGTCAGTAAATGTGAATTTGAAATGAAAAAAAAACAAGCAAAGAAAGATGAACCAAAATCTATTATCTTGAGCATTTCTCTTGAGACATAAGATTTGAAAGATTTACTGGATTTTTTTTTTCATTTTTGGCACATTCTAAACTGAAAGAATCTGAAAAATATGCAAGACAAGTTGACATTAAATAACAATTAAGCTGTCATTTTTTTTCAAAGTTTACATATTTAAGCCTAACATTTTAAAAATTGGTACATGGATGTATTTTGAAAGAAGACACAGGCAGTCCTTGTATCCAAGTGGCATAACTATAAGAAAAATGATTTTTTTTAAAAGTCACTAAAAACTGACCAATGATATTTCAAAATCCCTTTCAAGACTTGAGAAATATTTGTTTTAAATTCTTATCAAATATTAAATGCTCTTGTATCAAAATTAGTTATAGTACTTTGCAAACAGGTACATCAATAAGTCTGCTGACTCGTGATTAACAAAAGTATTTATTTTACTGAACAAATATTTTTCAACATAATCTCTTTCTTTGACAATTCACTTAATTCAGTAGTGATCATTAAACATATAGATCCAGCATTATATTGTGAAAAAGTTCAGATCAAATGACTGTTAATGACTACATATAAGGCTATAGATTCATTGATTTGACTTCCTATGTAAGCATTTATTTATACACTTAAACTCATATCCAGAGTAAACATAGATATCAACATTAGATGGTGACAATGTCTTTTGTTATTAAATGCAATTGTCAGGCCATAGAGATGTACTGCCTATGGATCCAGTCAGAGACCTGGGCAAATGATTGTGATTAAACATGAAACAGACTGTTATCAATCAATAAACAAAATATCTTCAACATAGTTCTTTTGTTGGTCTTTAACCAAATATATATATATATATATATATATAAACAAAATATCTTCAACATAGTTCTTTTGTTGGTCTTTAACCAAATATATATATATATATATATATATATATATATTTGGTTAAAGACCAACAAAAGAACTATGTTATATATATATATATATATATATATATATATATATATATATATATATATATATATATATATATATATTGGTTAAAGACCAACAAAAGAACTATGTTGAAGATATTTAACCAAATATATATATATATATATATATATTTGGTTAAAGACCAACAAAAGAACTATGTTGAAGATATTTTGTTTATATTTTGAACCATTTTCTTGGTTTCCAGTGAAAGTTTGAATATAAATTTGAACTTTGATCTTTTATAAAACTTTATCAAAAAGTTTTTGGTTTTTTACACTAAAATCTCCTGGATAATGTAGTCAAGATAATAATGATGCAAAAAGCATTTAATATTTTACGCAAACAATATTTCTTTTTCTTTCAGTAATGAATATTATTCACATTGATCAAATAGTATATAATGAAAATTCCAGATCTGTATTCATCAAATAACTGCATGAAGCAACTCTATTAGGCAAGAGACCTTTTGATTAACACTCTTACTTAAGGATTGAATAATGCTGCTATGATACATGAATAAGAAGTATAGGTGGAATAAATAATGAATAGCACTTTCAAAAATGGAATTGACAAAAAGAGTTCTAATTCATTTCATACTTATGTCATTGGGAAATGCATGATTCAATCTCTTCAACACCTTGCTATGAATAAAATAGCATGGTAAACTGAACTCTTTAGCCTTGATTAGTAACCAGTCAAGGAGATGGACAATCCTGATTCTAAAGCAGGTAGTAGAAATAAGAAATCAACAATGTACTATAGAGCACAAAGTGTATTTGATTATTCACTACATTCTAGTCTGTCTCCAGATGTTTTGCTTCTGGACCCAAACAAACAGTGACAGAGAGTGTGAAAGCTGACAATGGGTACAACATGCTCTTAACTATAATCCAAATCAAGCGCAAGTCATTACTTGAGATGAAGCCATGGTCAGTCCCATCACTCATGACCTTTACAACTGGTACCTACCATACCACATATGCAAATGTGAATCATCCCCATTCTCTTAGTATTCCATGAGTAAGAAGTAATTTCTATTCGGACAGCTTCTTCCCAAGAACTGCTGGTTTGTGGAACAGATACCTGGCAGGATGTTTTCCCATTTCTACAACCTTCATCTCTTTAGGCGTAATTGTTATATTTCCTACATAACCTCATGAAGTTCACTTCTCTTTTTTGACACTCATCCAACACCATACAGTAACTCCTTACTTTGAGTGGCTCTTGAGCCTTGTATAGAGTGAACATTAGTCTTAAAAAAAATTAGGGCAGCAATTTTTAATTTATGCATGTTTTGTTGAAAAACTAAGAAAGTTTTTAAAGATTTTTGTTATTTCATTTTTCTTTGATACAAACTATATTTCTAGTTGCTTAGGAGAATTTAAATAATGTCCAAGGTATTCTGAGTGCTTTCACCTTTCAGAAGCCATTATCAAAGAATTTTTAGTTGAGTCATAGGGTTTTATCTATTGGTATGCATTGTGTTTCCTTGGAGTTTTCAAGTGTCAGGATTATGACCATGACCACCCACCTGCACACCCGCTCCCAGTGTTGTGGGTTTTTTTTAAAGTATCACACCTTCATATGTCACTTTGTGGTGTCATGTCATTTTGTCCTTTTTTTCTTTTTAACTGTGAAATATATTTAGTATGTTTGTTCTGAAAATTTAATGTTTTATTGATATTGGTTTGTTTGTTTTCCTATAGTTCAGGCTTCTAGTATTTATGGTAATTTTTTGCAATGAGGAACATAAATTGCCTAGTATATATATATATATATATATATACACACACATACACACTACAGTTCAAAAGTTCTAAGCCACTCGTAGAATTAGCATGGGACAATGAGATGAACTTGATAGAAAAGTGAAAAAAAATGATAGAGAGCTCCTCAAATCATTGGAAAAAGAATGGAATCAATTATTAAACTTATACTTTGAGAAATTGAGGTCATCGCCGAATGGCGACAGTCTGTTTCATGAGTGAGCGTTATCTTCAGGTCATGTGTGTGTGTGTGTGTTTTGGTTTGACTATTTATATATGCTGGTAAGTAGGGCCTTATGAGGATCAAGGTCTATTGTATTATCCTAATGGTTAATGGGTTAGATGTAACAGTAAAAATTTTAAATTATTTTAGAGGTTACTGAGTAGAAATGATTGTTAATCTGAATATGGTTATTATATAGTGTTGTTTTTTTAACTTTTTACTCATTATTATTGATTATTTAATTATTTATTGTTGATTATTATTATATTTCCTATGTATATATATATGTGCATGTGGGTGTGTGTATGTTTGTGCATGCATGCATACACACACATATATATATAATAAAAATATAGTTTTAAGGTATGCTATATTCATGGTTAAAGTGCTCAATATCAGAGACAGAGCATATTTAAATATAAAAGTGGACATTGAGGTCAACACCCAGTGGCGCCATTCTGTTTTATGCTTGAATGCAATCTTCAGGTCATGTCTGTTGTGTTTTGGCTTGACTAATTATATATCTTGGTCAGTGGTGCATTATGTGTAGTAAGGTCTATTGTATTTTCCTAATGGTTATTTGGTGGGTAGTAATGGTTATGTTTCAGATTATTCTATAGGCTATTGTGTTGAAATAATTGCAGGTCTGAATACAAGTATTCATTAACTTTTTACTCATTGATTACTGATTTTTTTACTTATTGATTACTTTACTATTTGTTATTGATTATTATTATTATGTTTACTTGTGTTTTTGTGTTCATTCATAATTTGTTAATCTGTTTATTATTTACTTAATCTGTTTATCTTTTATTTAGATTTTTTGTTTTATTGTTTTTCTTTTTCAGAATTTGAGTGTCGTATTTGTTTAGTTTAAAATATTGGGTTTGTCTAAAGTATGTTACATTATTTGAGTTGTATATAAGGAATATATTGACAATTTTCATGGTCATATTTTACAAGATATTCATTTATAGTTTTCAAATAATATCGACACAAAAACAAATTTTTACTACATTAATCAAAAATTGAAAAACAAGACCCCACACAAAATAAATAAAATAAACAAAAAATCTAAATAAAAAATAAACAAATTAAGTAAATAATAAACAAATTACATATATATATATATATATATATATATATATATATATATATATAGATATATATATATATATATATATACATACACACACACACAAAGAGAATTTTAGAATAGACTTTTTATTAATCTGACAGATTAATATCACTTTAAATGTTATTTTTAGTGGATACTTGTATTTGAGTAGGTACTCCCTTTATTTATTAAACAGTATACTTATTTATTTTTGTTTACCAGCCTGAATGTTTGAGAAAATCTTATTAAAGAAAAAGTTACGCTCTCTGGCAGGAATTGAACCTGTATTCCTCATGGCAGAAGGAGCTACTGTTCAGTATAGAACACGTTAACTGACTTGTCCATGGTCTGGTGAGGCTAAAATTCATGCTTTCTTTCAAAATTTCTCCTGTCATAGATCTCTCAAAGATTTTTATATCTGCATAGTTTCATATCCAAATGTAAACAATAACATTTAAAGTGATATATATATATATATATATATATATATATATATATATATATATATATATATATATATATATATATATGTTTTGAACAATAAAAAATATTGAGAAATTAAAAAATTAAAATTTTCAGACACACTGGGTTGTATATTAATATTTTTTTGTTTTACTATTTCAATTTGATGCCTCAACTAGTTTCGTCTGTAGTTTTCATTTATTTTTTTATCATTAATTTTGGTCAGTCCTTGTGTTGGTCAAACGCCTTCTTTTAAGTTGTTTTTTAAGATAGAGGCTGAATAGATTCATGCTACTCTGAATTCCCTTGGTCATTTATATATATATAGGCGATGAGATATGTCTGTACATATATATGTGTGTATGTGTGCGTAGGTAGGTACATTAATAAATCAGTTGCCTAATGATGAAAAAATTTATTTATTTTATATAACAAATATTTTTTTAAACTTTTTCCTTCCTTGTCAATATACTTAATCCAGTAGAGAACATTAATCACATAAATTGTGCAGTGAAAATTTCAGATCAAAATTCAGCTAATAATTATATGTCAGGCTACAGATTTATTGATCTGCACGCATATTTAGGGAATATAATTTTACTCACCTCGAACAGTAAATGAAGGTATCAATTGTTCGAAGTGAGACAGATCTTGCCATTACATATTTATGACCCGTTATTCGATATAATAAAAAACAACTTTATCATACAGAAAATAAATAGATTCACTTTCACAATGTGAAGGCATCAATAATAAATTAAGCCTATCTACATTTTGGATAGTAAATTTATGAAAGATAAGATATAAAAATATATATATCAGACTAATAGTAGGTAAATGAATCACAAAATGGAAAAACTTTGTAGTAACATGTTTCATTTCCAAGTAGAGACTTCTTCAGACCAATAACTGTTTTACTAATAGAATTTGTATTTTTATATATAAAAATTGTGGGGGTGAAAAAGTTATCAGGAGAAATACAACAAATGTTGGTGGCAATTTACACTGAAACATTAAAACTACAGAGATTCTCAGACTTAAACTTAAATTCTGGTGTATTTAGATTTTAACTTAGCCTCTCTCATTTAGCCTTTTTATTGCTTTTAATTAATACCACATTGCATTATGAGTAGTAATTTTGTGAGGAAGGAAAATATGTTACATGATCTTGGTTGTTGGTATATTCCGTGCTAATAGGAATATATACTTGTAAAATACAGTGGATAAAATAAGTAAAGGTTTATTGTAATAACCAGTACAATAAGAATAAAGGTAACAGTTATGCACAAGGTTGTCACAAGTCAATCCAGAGGAAGCCACATTACCTTTGTGAGAATGTGACTAAAATCAAGATATGAAATCAGAATCAGTTAGATTACAGACCCTTCTTTGAATTTTGTCAATAATCTCAAGATATACAACATGAACACCAAACCAGATATGACAGCAATATTCAATGTATGGACAATTTATAAAAGTGCAAGATGGATTTTGACAAGAAAAATTGTCTAACACAACAGTGAACCAACTCTCCTAGCAGTAGATCTAGTAATTAATTCAATATAATCTTTCTACATCATGGCAGTTAGATAAAGGCACAAAGAGTTACACTCCTGGAGGTTAGCATCAGCCATGCTGATGGCAGGCAAGAAAAGGTTCTCTATGGTGAATAAATAAAAGCAGTTTTATTTTGGAGGCATTAAAATTTACAAGCCATTCTTTGCTACTAAAACAGGAGTAAATAGTTGCATCATCACCATAAATACATCAAGATATCTAGAGCCACAGCTCTTATCATTCTCATCTAAACTATCTCGCTCACTTTCTCTCTATATTATATACTAGAGGGACACATGAAATTTCCACGAACTGACTAATACAATGTTGAATAAACAATAGACTTTTTCAACATATATGTATGTATAAAAATAATGCGTTGAAGAAGAAGCAATTAAAATCTCTACATATATAATAGAATAAGATACTTAAGCATCAAATAGTAAAATTGCATTTATTTGTACAGGTATATTTACAAATACATTAAGTTTAGCTATTAAATCTATCATTTTTTAACATACAATACTCATAGGCTGGAAAAATAAATAACACAAAGAGATACTTGGGAGTGTCCACCATGTGTGTAAAAATTGCCAATGCCAATCAGTTTGTGGTATTCCCCTCTCCCAAAATAGAGCCATGCCAGTTTCCTCCAATATGAATACACAAAACAATAGACCTATACATGTACAAAACTGTCTGATACATGCCACATGTAAATAGTTTCCTCTTTTGAAAGATAATCATTTAATATATATGTGTATGTATGTATACATATAAACTAACGACACATGCCTAATGCAATCAAGGGTCTTCAGAATTTCTGAAAATATTCTACTTCTTCAAGTCAGTACTTATTGGCAATGTTTTTAGTAACAGTTCGCCATCTTCTTCTTCCTTGTCTGTCTCCATCACCTTAACCCTTACATCTAAAAGTTTGTGAGCTCTAGAGTATGCCACATACAATTGCCTATGACTGAATACTGGCTGAGGTAAGAACAATCCCACCTTCTCAAATGTCTGCTCCTGTGACTTGTTAATAGTCATGGCATATGACAAAACAAACAGGAAGCTGGGTTCTCTCCAAGGTGAATGGCAAGTTTCTTGGAACCAGCTTTATTCTGGGGATGAGGACAAGTCTGCCAATTAGTGAGCCACTAATCAAGGAAGTCTCAATTGAATGTTGATGCATGGCCACCACAATCAGTCTTGTACCATCACAGAGTACATTCTGGGTAGAAATGTTATGAAGAAGCATTACTATTGAGCCGGGTTTTAAACTCAATTTATGAGGAGGCATTCCTGATGGTGTAAAAGAGTTTAGAAATTCAAGTGGGTAATGCTCAGCCTTAGAAGGATCATTTGTCAAAACTTTATCTGTACTATAAAAGGTGCAGCAGTCACCTGGAAGTTGTCACAAAACTTCTTCATGATTCTTTGGCAAGAGAATTACTCTGCTCCTTCTCTCTTCCTCAGATGTATTGTTGAAGGTATCATCCACCAGAGAGTCATCAATACATGAAATTTGAGGCACATCTATGTCATCAACAGCAACATTAGTGTCTTGTGAAGCTGCTGATGTTCCATTGCCAAGATGCAAAAGCCATGCTGCAAAGTTCCTTTGATCTTCTGTTGTCCTGATGTTTTAGCTTAATCTGTATTGGATGAAAATTACTCATAGAGGAGAACTAAGACACTAAGAACTAAGCATAGGGTATTATATATATTTAGTAATATATACTTAATAGCTCTGTTACTTTGCATTGAGCACTGTTTTAATTACACCAAAGGATATATATAAATATGTGTATGTGAACACTTGCATGTACATTTATTCATATTTAATTATTTGATATATATATATATATATATATATATATATATATATATATATATATATATATATATATATATATATATATGGATCTTGAGAGATATATTAAATAATGCCATCTTAATAATTGGCCACAGATCTGATTTGTTTGCATAAATGCTAGATATGGGTCATATTGAGCAAACTTGGTGGCTACACCATTCATCAGAAGTCTCTAAAATGTTCCTCAAGCTAAATCTGAGTAACATTCATGTTGGAATAGCCCACTGGGGTACTTAGATTAATGTAAATGATCACAAAAAAGTACAAGGAAGTGATCACTAGTCAATGGTGTCTTAGGCAAACCAATGGACCTAACCTAACCCATGCCACATGAATATACCCTACTCTATTATAGAACTACCAGCCTGCATGTTGCTTTGTTGATAAATCATGCCAATTTCCACTGCCAGTCCTCTAGGGTTCAATTAACAATACCATGACCCTTGGTGAGGTACTGTGTCTGGTGTTATCAAGCGCATATATCCCATTTAAGGTAAATAATGTTGAACTGACCTATGGATATGCTGCTTGTACCTTCCGAATTGAATATGGATGTGATTTGATATATGATTTGAGTCAATGTCAATTGTCTATTACCATAGACAATTCGAGCCAGATGTCTCTGGTCATAATCATTATGGTCCCACAGTCGGCCACTTCACTGTCCATAGTGGGCAGGATTGTCTTCCATCAGGTATTCATAATAATTCATATACATAAACTGAAGGATGCCAAATGTCATCACAACTCCAGAAATTGGATATCTCAACTATCTGGGAGCCACTATCATGCTCATGATATTTCAAATCACTTTGCCATGATCAGCCTAGCCATTATTCACAATGACACACCATATATGAATACAACTAACAGAGATCAAAATATTTCCATGTCATCATGTTATGGTGGTACCACATACCATATCGTTAACATACTGCTATGACACTTTTCACAGATACTACACTGATCTTAAGAAGAAATGCTAATGTATCCATGCATAGTTCCTGTCAGATTTTACAGATAC
>OZ038481.1:91483201-91560701 GCA_964036315.1 Acanthosepion esculentum | reverse complement strand
ATACATAGCTATAGAGCCCAGTCATAGTCCCCATAGTGCTAGATAGCCATTGACCCTCCAAGAAGGTTCCTCCAAGAAGGTTCCTCCAAGAAGGTTCCTCCAAGAAGGTTCCTCCACCCTTTGATAAGTTTTGCTTTTAATTCTGCTGTGTCTAAACACCCTCCTCACCAGAAAATCTTGGTGATCGAATGGCCCAACAATGCAGCAGGTATTATTGGGTTACATAGTACCAGTAGCAAATGTAGAGTGACCTGGCACAACGATAAAAATAGACACACAGATTAAAAAGTAATTATGATCAAGCTGACTTGCAGTGAATGGTATATGCAAATCATTTTCCTGGTCCAATGCATTCAAGAAAGTTGTTCAAAAAGTTCAGTTACTCTTTGTCATAAGCAGAGAGTTTATAATTATCTTTCTAAAATAACCCAAGCTCAGTATTAATCCTTTTTGAATAAATTTATAACCAGTTAACCTTTACAAATGTTAGTTTATTGATTGTGTTAGAAAAGATACATTGCCAATTAATTTCAGCATTAATATTACTCGAGCTATGTTTCAAAGTAGCCTAAAAGAATTAATAGCAATCAATAATTTCTTTTCAATTCCTAAAAATCTTAATTCCTTTTCAATATGCTAAATCTTTCCAATGAAAAAAAAATTATTAAATTTGGCCTTAACAATTTAGACAATAGAACAAAACACAAAATAGAAGTGATTAATTTTTACTAGTTATTGTAATTTTCAGACTAAAACCCAAATTCTGAAAATAATTGAAACACAAAGATGTATTTTTCATACTATCAAAAAACAGAGGCCAAAGGAAAATTTCTTCTGCATGTTCTTACTAACAGCATATTTTAAAATAATCTTTACTGTCTAAAGATTTGCACAGAAAAATTTATAAGGTAATAAAATTGTGTATGATACACAGTCACACTACTTTTAACAAATAAAGAGTATCATATTGGCAAGAAGTGTCATTCTATATATCAGAACACAAAGAATGATGATATATATTAAAAGTATTCAAAACTAACTGTTTAAATAGATATTGATCAAGCGCCAACTACAGTTTGGTTAAACTTAAACCATCTGGATGTTATTGGAATGCTACAGCTATGAATTGTATATCTAATCTCTAACTAAACATAGAATTGTAAAATCAGTGGTTGGAACAATGAGTCAAGAAAAATTGTATGTGTATTTAAAATGTAACTAAAATAGCCATTTTGAAAGTCAGGAGTTTGTCATAAATTTCTTTGAATGTTTTTGTAAATTGATTGCTTCTGTTTTAAAGATTTGAAGTTTCAAAATGGAAGCTTAATTGAACATTTCTTTCCATCATTTTGAAGCAATACTTCCAGTAATTTTAAAATCGTCATCTTATATCAGTCATTCCATATATCAATACAATTAAATCATATTTTGTATTTTCCATATTGATACAATTTAACCATGTTTTCCACTTCACGTATACATACAATTAAATCATATCATTAAAGACAATATTTTTGCATAGATTTTTTGCCAAAGATCTGTACATTTCTTTGGTGGGTCCCAACCAGATACTTGGGAACACCCTTAAATGGAGCCTGCCTTAGCAGACTAGGTTAACTGAAATTATTTCTAACTGGGTCTCACCTCCAAGGTTATGCACTGTTTTATAAAAACCTGTTGCCTATTTCATATATATTTGGCTGTGATACATGTGCTTGATATACTGGAGGTCATGATGCATATATTGTACTTTCATATATTTGTACCTTAATGTCATTTTGTTGGCATTTGTCCAGTTGTTTATACAATGTTAGATATGTCAATATTACATCAGCCTGAACCAGCCAGAGGAGGCCACATTGTTTAGGACTGTACTATCCAATACTGACAGACATATAAACATGAACAAACTAGACATGTGAGGAGAAGAGATGGATTAATACTCTTGGGGAAGGTATGAATCCATCTCTTCTTCCCCCCAGTTATGGATAAATAGCAGGACAGATGGGGTTCTGTAGCCTTAGGTGGCAACCTGTCTAGGAGAAGGAAAACTCTGAATTCAAACAAGCCTGAGAGGGTTGGGTTTCATCGGGCTATTTTGCCCAAGATACACAACTTCTGCTGCAGCTGCAGTACATGTGATGCCCCTCCAACTCTAACGTGTTATGGGAAACATGATCATGATCTAGACATAGTGATTAAAGACTACAAACTAAAGATGCTTTCTCAAAGATATGTCTGAGTCATCAGATAAAAATATATCTGTTAAAGAATATGACAAAATAATATGAGGATCTTGAAACTGAAAAAATGTGTCATCTTAAAACTATTATTATACTGGTAATAATTGGAGTACCTGTGTACAATCAAAAAAGTTACTGACAGAACCATTAACAAGATTCCTGGTAGTCCCTATTTACCACTGTATATAACTGGTCATCTTTTCAGGAGTTCATTATCAATGGAAAGAAAATATGAACATTCTACATGTCAAATATCACTTCACATCAAAATTGGTGTAAATTTTAATATGTTGCCTTACTCTAGATCTTAAGTAATGAACTGATAAGGGAGTGAACAGAAAGGAAAAGAAAATAAGCATGTGATCGGTAAATTGTAACTATTTTATATTTTTAATTTCGCACATGCATGTTGTTTGATTTTGATTTTGTTGAGTGTGCAGTATAGTGGGGTCAGTTGGGCACTGTCTGTGAGAAAAAGAGCACCATGACACAATTCACTCCGCCAGAAATTTGGAATCAGCATGCTGTACTGCTTGGCATTCATGCTGGAAGCTCCAATACAAACATTTAAGAGTGAAAGTGAAATTAATTTACTATTAAAAATAAACAATTTTCAATTTAGGTTATCAATTTATAATCAATATGAACATTAATATTTTGATTTCAATCAGAATTAAAATTTACCTGCACTCTCCTCGTTTTTGATGGGGGAAAAAGAATAAGAGCAAGATAATAATAAAAACAAAAATTAACTACTGTTCTTTTGTTGGCTCTTACAAACCTGTAGACAACAAAGAAAGATCTTTTACACAAATCTTTACAGATCTGAAAAAGGCAATGATTAATGATAATATTCTTTTAATCTATTTTTTTAATCAGTTCACCCCAAGCAAAGCAATAATGCCATTAAGATGCAAAGGGATACTAGGAATGAAAAAGAATGAAAAAGATTTTAGAAGGAACTGGAAACCCAATCCTAAACAAGGAACAAGGGGTATACTGCTACTCCTGTTCAAAAGATGGGGGAGGAGTAATTTTAAAAAAATCATTTTTTCAGAAAAATGTAAAATTTATAAAGGAAATCAAACTTTGATTCAAGAGTAAAAATCAAATTTTAAAAATCAAATTTTAAAAGTTAAAATTTAAAAAAAATTATTTATAAAAATTTAAATGAAAACTAGAAATATTTAAAAACTGATCTACCTGTCCTTTATGAAGAGGAAAAGTAAATAAAAGCCAATTTGTTTCCATTGCAATAATCTCTCAGAAATGAAGGCTGTTTTATTGGGAACAGTAATGGATTTGTAAAATTTATATGTTGTCTGGCAACAGCTGTAAGTTTAAACAAAATTCGTTTGGCTTAAATATTACATTTCCTCATTCTGAGTTTTAATTGTAGATTTATCCAAATTTTATGTTGTAATATAAAAGAGTTGCCCAATATCTAAGCTACATCGCAAACATACAGAGTTTTTTTCATTCAAAATCTAATGACTATTTCTACAGACAACCAGCTTATACACATAAAAACACATGTATAAATGACATGGTTATGATTCCTATCATTCAAATACACAAGAAAGAACACATGCACTGCCTAATGCACATGTGGATGCACTGCCTAATGTTTGGTATTTCTTTGAATAAGAAATAAATTTCAGTCTCAACTCTGCCACTTCAATTATTTCATGCACTAGTACAGGATAAAAGCAGGCAATCTGAAAAACTCTCAGTCAGACAAATGAACTGAACAACTACACAAAAATGCACAATCAGTCCTTATATAACAAGGTATATAATAGGAGAGTTAGACATCAAATGGGCAAAAAATGAAATATGTTTATAGGCCCAATTGAACTAGTTTGACATGATACCAACAAATTGGGAAGAAGAAATGTTACCTACAATTATATGGCTATGATATGACTATATATAAGATAATTATGACTTTGGACTGACTGAATTGTTTTTATGGCTAATCAACCTATTGCAAGTTATTTAAAACCAGAAAATATTTTTAGATTGTAAGAAGTTTTGGGATATAATGAGGATTTTTACTGATATGAGTCTTACTAATTAACCTATAGCTGTGGGTGGAGAAGCAGTGAGTTCATACCTTTCTCAAGGATATTTGTGTGTAAGTGGATATAATGAACCCAACTGGAATTAGAACTTGGCTCTACAATTTCTAATCCTGAGTCATTATCCATCACACCACCTGAACATCCAAGTTTACAGCACTTGGTATTCCCAAGCAGTCACACATCTAGGTACTGACCAAGCTGAACATTGCTTAACTTCAGTGATCAGACAAGAAACAGTTTTTCAACATGATATGGTTGTAAGACCGTATAATTATATGACAATGCTTTCTCTCTCTCTCTCTCTCTCTATATATATATATATATATATATATATAAAATTAATAAAAGGTTTTACATAAAATATAGAAGGTAGAAGGGATACTGAGGTCAACACCAAGGAGCAACAGTGTTTAATGCTTGAACATAATCAAGGCCATGTGTGCTGTGTTTTGGCTCAACTATTTATATATGCTGGTCAATGGTATATTTCATAGTGTGGTTTGTTAACTTTTTACTCATTGCTTATTAATTATTCATAATAAATAATAAACAATGAGTAAAAAGTTAAAAAACAATACTATGAAATAGCTACAAGTAACAGCATTTGGATGCACAATTTTTTCTATTCAATAGCCTCTAGAATAATTTGAAATATAACTGTTACTGCCTAACCAATAACAGGATAATACAAGAGACATTGCTATACATAATGCACCATTGGCTATCATATTTAAATAGTCAAGCCAAAACACAACACATGGTCTGAAGAAGGAAATAGTCAGACACTGCTATTCTTTAACCTCAGTGTTCACTATATATTTACATATGCTCTATCTGTGATAGAAAGGAATATAGTTTTTTATATATATGGGGATTTTTAAATTTAAAGATTTTTTTTTTAATTAAAAATTTTTTAATTTAAAGATTTTTATATGTGTTTTGGGTATAAAATCTAATCTAGGTGATTTAATTTCAATTCACAAAAACTAAGCACATCAATGTAAACAATAAAGTCATAAAGAATAAAACATGTCACACAAAACCTTTTCCCATATATATATATATATATATATATATATATATATATATATGTGTACAGATAGATATGCCTGGTGCTTTGTGGCCTTCTGAAGTCAACACTGACTGCTGACAGTCCATTTCATGCTTGAACATAATCTTCAGCCCAGCTTGTATTCGAGCATGAAACAGACTGTTGCCACTCAGTGTTGACCTCAGTTTTTACTTTTATATTTAGATATACTCTATCCCTAATATTCAGCACTTTTACCAATAAACATTGCATATATATATATATATATATATATATATATATATATATATATATATATATATATATATGAGAGTGAAAGGGTAGGGGTGAAGGTGCATGTATTAATAGATATAGACTGATACCAATATTAATAATCCAGCACTTTTATTAAAAGGACAGAAAATTGCAACAAGTTCACAAACATTATAGACCTTGATTGAAGGTAACCACATCCTTGAAAATCATTACAAAGCATCTCTTGCACATGCTCAGAAAGTAATTATCTACTATTACTACTACAACTCAACTACTACCACCAACACCATGATGGGAGACATCCTAACAAATAAACGTCAAGTCAGCCACACAAGAGATTAGGCTTTTCTTTATGCAGGATAACCACAGTTAATGTAAAATATGTGTGTACATATGCTTTTGGATTGTATGAGACACTAATCTTTGTTTTGAGTTTTTTCAGTATTGTTAATACTTTTTTTAATGAATTGATATGCGAATTTAAGGTATATTTATTAAAAATGAATCTTTATGTAGTAAAGTCTTAAAACTTTCTCTGTATATTTTACATTGTTAAATCTCTACTGATGTGATTATAATAGAAAAATCTACAAGAAAAACCTTTTGTAAATCTTTGGTGACTAATGCAATAACTAGTGCTTCGTGTTCCAAGGCTATAAGCACAAAGAAGAGCACAATCACAGAAAGCCACAGAAAGCAATTACCATTTTATGCAAGACACACTGAAAAGAAGACTTGGATAAAAATTGTTAATATTAGAAACTGAAAAAAAATGTGTACGGAGAAAATATTTTCTGTGGATTATTTGATTTGAAAATCTCTGAATAGTCTGCCAACAGCTGAAAGTGTAACATGTAAAAGGTTTGCATTTGAAATGAAACACACAAAATGCTGCCAAATTGTGTAAACCTAGAAAACAATATCAACAACTGAGTGAAAAGAATAAAAGAATCGGGAAATAAAGTGGAAAGAAAAGAGAAGACTAAGCAAAGAAAGAAAGTAGGGGGTAAAAAGAAACAACAGATGGATTGGGCATAGAGAGAACAATAGAGGGAGATAAGGAGTAAAAACAAAAAGAGAAAGAGAGAAATGACTGTAAGAGGACAGAAGGGAAAGAAAAAAAAGAATGAATGAAAGACCATGTTGTGAGTAAAGCACTATCAGAGTTTCAATTAGAAATGCCAACACACTGACAAATCAAATCATGTTCAAGGTCCTGTTGTCTTCTCCATTTTAAATAGGGAAATGGACAATTTGTACCCAAATCATTTCACACAAAAATGTTTACTTTTAAAGTTTCTTTACAGTGTCTGTTTTAAATTTGTTTGAGTCTTTCTTTTTTTCTCAAATTTGTGATGTTAAAAGCTTAGATGGTTAGTCTAAAAAAGGACATCAGGCTGTAGAATATATGGAAAAAATGTCTATTCCATGGCTAAAGAAAATGACAATTAATTTGAAGATATCAGTCAAATAAGAATATATACATATATATTTGAATTGGGTGTATTTTGGTATGTTTCATTAAAAAGCCAACATGTGATAGATGAAAAAAATTAAACTGATGATATAACAAACAACAAAAAGTCTTTGAAAATGGTTGGTGCTAACTGAAACTGCTTAGACATGGGAAAATATATTTACAAATACAAGTTGAAAAACAGGAAAATGATTAGAAACATTGAAATATTAAAAAAGATCAACAAGGAACTTTCATTGGTTTTTAATCAAACATGGTTTTTCCATTTTTAATGAATGAATATATATATATATATATATATATATAAATAAAAAGAAAGAACAGTCAGATTTATAATCCACAGTTCCTTAGCATTTATTTTTAAAACCAGTGCTCAATACAGAGTAGAGCATAATATTATAATATTATTATTTAAAAATATGCATTCACCACGACACAGAAATTACCATGTTTTGGAACTAAAAACTAAACTTTAAATTAGAGTTAAAATTAAAGTTTTTGTTCCATTCTCAAGCGATGTTGCATAACTTTAAAGAAAAAAGATTTACTTTTTTAAAATTTAATAGTAATTTAGAGTCCTTAGGAATAGAAGGTATCATAACAGGTATTTAGATGCCACAGAAATAGCACTTATCATAGCAGATATTTAGGTGCCACAGGAATAGCACTTATCATAGCATATATTTAGATGCCTTGGGAATAGCAGGCATTATACCAGGTATTATAAGCAACCCAAGACCAGTGTATCAGATAAAATAAAGTTTAGTAAATAACTAATTACTTGAGAATTGATTTTGAGCCATTATTCTATGTGCTATATCCCTTAGGCAATCATGGCTCTCCCCAACTTTCTATCCCATGTACATCTTAGTAGTTTTCTTCCTTTGCTAAAGCCCCCCTCCACTTTTATTCTTCCATCTATTTATACAAGTTCATCAGGAAGGTTTGCTGCCTTCCCCTATCTCTTTTGCTCTCAGTATTCCCCATGAGGGCTAAGTTTTCAAGCCCTCCTTCCTCATTATATTGCCAATAAATTTTAGATCTGTTTTCCTGATTCTTTAAGACTTCCTCGTTGCACATTTGCTCCTTCCATTGTTTCTTTTTAAGGAATCCTTATGTAGAACCACGTTTCTGCTGTCTCTAGTTTTTTCCTCATCTGTGCAGAAATCTTCCAACATTCACTGACATTGACAGACAATGAATATTGTATAGCAATCCAGCACTCTTTTCTTTGTTTCTAATGATTTTTTTACATTTCTCAGCACCTTGCTCTAGTTTTTGGAATGCTTCTTTTGCAATCACAATGTGTGCTTTGATTTCAGTGTTGTATTTTCCACCCTCTGTTAAAACACTTCTCAGATATTTGAACTTCTGCACCTTCTTGATGTTTATAATTCATAATTCACATAACCCATCCTATTTACAGACCTTGTTTTACCCTGGGTACTTCATAGCATTGAACTAATGTTTTTGTTACTACTAATTATACATATTAAGAAGACTGGAGAATGGATCAGAATAAAATATTGTAACAATAGCAGCAAGAAAGAAAATGTTCAGTAGTTCAAATGATTTTTGGATTGATTTTTGGAACTCATCTCATGCGCTTCACCATCTTTGCATCTCTGCTGAATTATTTCCATATTTTTAAATACTCATTTTCAGCAAACAGATTGAAAGTTACTTATATTTGTGCTTATATCATTAGCTATAAATGCTATTTGGAAATATATTTTAATATTATTATAAAATTTATAACTGCTGTTTAGTTGAAAAGTTATTCCACATGTAGTCACATTAAAGATAGTATAAGCAGCAGCCCTGAAATAAAATTTATATCAGCAGAAGCTTAAACTTAATAGCAGTAGCAGCTCTAAAATAAAATTCATATCAGCAGCAGCTCTTGAATATAAAAACACATGAATCCTAAAGTAACTTTCTCTTTCCCTTTTTTGGACAACTGACATGAACTTTCCATGCTGAAGCTACAAGGGCTGTGAATGCTTCAAATAAAACACACCAACAAAGTAAGTTCCCACTATAACATATTAATGAACATTTTGTTGTGTATACAATTTATGTCTAACAAAAGAAACTCTTGTTTTAAACTTTGCTTTTGTTAATTTTGTTTTAATAAATGTTATCTTTGCATTGCAAATCAATTGGTTTGTTATTTTGAGCTTGTTCTCTTTTCACCGTCATTATTCCATGTGTTATAAAATGTTCCCGTAAGAAACCTTACATATTAATTATTGAAGTAGTTAATCCCTAAACACAAAAGCTGATTGCTTGGAATTAACATAGAGAGAAGAAAAGTGTTGAAAGAATTAAGGGATTGTTACAGTAAAAATTCAGCTGAATAACTGATACAATAAGGCAAAATACACAAACTGATTGGTATAGAATCTACAGTGTTATTGGGCAAAGTTTAACTTGACACTCTAGTGAGTATTCCTAATAAGAATATATATATGTGTGTGTGTGTGTGTATGTGTCCAAATGAGAAGAAGAACAGATGAAGTAAAATTCTGCTGTTCATAGCATTTACTTTTTTTTAAAAAGTGCTCAATACGAAGTAGCACAGTATATTATTATTATTTTATTTTAGATATTAGAACAAAAACATTTTGAAACCGTTAAAATAATATATATATATATATATATATATATATATATATATATATATATATATATATATATATAGAAAGTAATACAAGTTGAATATACTTACAATAACACTACTAATAGATTGATTCATTGATTGATTCATGTTCTATGGCTTATCAACCATTTGCAGGTTATTTAAAGTTGTAAAATATTTTTAGATTGTAAGAATTTTTATTTTTTAGATAATAATGATTTAATGATACAAGTCTTATTTATTAAGCCATAGCTGGAGGGAGAAGATTTGGATCCATACCATTCCCAAGAGTATTTGCATGTAAGTAAATATAATGAACCTGACTCGAATTGAAACACTGCTCTCTGATTAACAATTCCAAGCCATTACCTGTAACACCACCTGCACATCCAAGCTTGCAGTACCTAATATTCCCAGGTGGTCATTCATCTAGGTACTAACCAGGCTCAATGTTGCTTAATTTCAGTAATCATACAGGAAATGGTGTTTCAACATGAAATGGCCATAAGTTGATACTAATGTAAGGTAAAATTGTACAAAACTACATATTTTAGCAAAATCTATGGACAAACTGGAAAACATTTTTTTCTGTGACATGTTTCACCCTTTAGGACTTCTTCAGACTAAAGTTATGTTTGTATTAATATGATTACACATGCACATGAAGGAGAGTGGACACTGGAATTCTATATTTAAATTTCTTCTTAAGTATGTGTTTTTGGTATATAAAATAGCCAAGCTTAGCTTAGTTTCTTTTTGTTTAGGTTTTTATCACTTTTATTATTAAAAAAAATCCACTTTGTCATAGATTTTCCTAAAATTCTTCTTCATATAGAAAAAATTATATATTGTTTTCACATTAGTGAATGCTGAACAATCTCCTCACTGTTGAAGAAGAGACTTGAAGCAACAGAAATGTAGTTCTACAGGTAGATGCTGAGAATACCCATGATTGAACATGTGAAAATGGTGAAAATGGAAACAAAAAAGACACTTATACTTAACATCAGGAAGAGAATGTTGAAATTTCTAGGGCACATAATGATGAAAGAGGGCTTGGTAACTCTGATACTCACAGGACATATTGAAGGCAAGGGGGAGAAAGGAAAACAATGCATGACTTATTTAATGAGCTTGTGTAAATAGATAGCAGAAGGAAGTTTAGGAAAAATAAAAACAACAACAAAATTTACAAAGAGCTGCAAAGGACAGGAAATTGTGGATCCTCATGATTGCCAACATCCTAAAGGGACATGGCATATGAAAGAAGAAAGTCTCCTTAGATTTTGTACATGTGTTATTTGAACACCATCATGTCTCTAACAAATGCTTTTTCTTTTTGAGAATTCACTTGACAGCTTTTTGGCAGGAAAGATTGAGCTGCTACTTATGATATTTTTATGTGCTTACAGTAAAAGTGAAAAAAGCCAAGACATAATTAAATAATAAACAGACTAGAATAGCATTCAAGATGGCTACTTTTCAAAACTGTTTGAAATAAGCATGTAACCTGATTTGATTATTTTTAGTATTTGTTATGGATTGACCACACAGACAAGAGCTCGGAGACTTATCTTCTGAGATGGATTTAGACTTAGTGATGCCCTAAGTTACACAATGATTAGAAGGCCTTTTGTTTTAAATATATACAAGTAGTTCTCATTTAAAGAAATTTTTCAAGGTTCCTTCAAATTGTGATACCCTAAGCTGTAGCTTTTTCTATCAGTTACAAAGGGACCAGTATATGTGTTCCCCAGTTTAGAGACTTTGCTACTTGATAGTAGCATGGTAGCAATAGTAACAGAGTTAAAATTATAAGAATAATTTTTAATGTTCTGTAAAAATCTAAAAATAGATATTTATCACATATATACATACATGTTTAGCTGTAATTTATGCAAGTCTGCTAATATGTGACTCCTTATGGGTAAGGAAGCTGCTTATTCTTTAGCTACTGCTGGTGAAAAAGGCAACACTGTATTTCTGCTCCCTACTACTAAATCTGAAATTCTCCTCTAAGACACCATGTGTCGCTTTATCATTTCTTTGAGTTTATTTCAAATTGTTATTGTTTTCCTTGTTTATGTATTTCTTTGAAATGCATTTTGTTTATCCATTTCCCCTTTTGAGAGATATATTTGTTATTTGGCTCTAGTTTTATGGTGTATTTCCTAAATAAAAAGATACCATCAGCATAATGTAGGCTTCTGTGTTGAGTGAGACCCTGTGGAAAAATGAATGGAGGCATAACGTCACCATCATTCGTGATCACTCCAAACACCATGATGTTGTATAGGGTAAATGTGCTCAATATCAGATATTACAGACTGTCTGAATATAGGAATCAACAATGCATGGTGACTGTCAGTTTCACGCTTCAATATGATCTTCACACTTGAAGATTGCATGGAAGTGAGAAACTAACAGTCACTATGTAGTTTTGATTCTGACATTCACACTATTGACCTGAAGATTGTGTTTGACCTTTCTCTCTCTCTGTATATATATATAGAGAGACAGATTGAGACAGACAGACAGGCAGTCAAACAAATAATGACTGAACAATAATTAAATAAAATTTACCCAAATGTGTTAGTCGAACAACAAGCTCTAGCTAAGAGTGGTCAGTGAAAGCAATCACTTAACCAAGTTGATTAAGTGTCCTTTATTAATTAAAGTGGAGAATGTAGTCTTGGGGTCAGTGAGACTTATTAGCATATCTTTAAATGGCTATTAATATTGCCACTTGGCTATCAATTAATTTAAATGAGGTTAACAGATGGCAAAATGGAGAAAGAAACGTGCATTAAAATTCAGACATGATAAATCCATGGTAATTAGAAAAGATAAAAAAGAGACATTTTAAAAAATTCCTGTAGGAATACCTCAATTAGTGCAGTTAATGTGTACATCAGTAACTATAAAAATCAGTTTTCAATTACTATGGTTAAACGGAAGAATGTTTTACCATACTAACTGAGTATTATGTAAGCACAAATCGAATTGTGGTATATAAAAATTTTAGCGCACTAATCAGAAATGCATTAATTGAATGTGCATTAATCGAGAGATGCCTATATTACAAAGATATTTTTTTCATTTAGTTTTTACAATTAACATTTCTCTTGGAAGTTCATAATGTTTCATTGGGCAATTTCCTGTGTGAATCTTATCTAATCTTTTTCACTTATTAAATTTATTGATTGTAGTCTCTCCTATTCATCTAAATTCTTTTTTTTATAGATACTCTAAGTTTATCAACTCAGAAGCAAACACACTTCCACTGTATAACTTGTACAGTAAGAAGCAATTAAAACATACTCTGCATAACAGATAATTAAACAGAAAAGGCAAATAGTTAAGAACTTAAAAAGAGAAAATGAATAAAAAATTTGGATATTTTCTGAGGCAAAACCTATGCTTATTATAAAGTCTTTGCACATTTACAAGTCTATCATCCATCCATGCATTGAATATTGCTGCTACATCTGGTCTGGTGCTTCTGCTATATATCTAGAGATTCCTGACAAAATTCAAAGAAGAATCAGCAACATTATCAATCCTGACCTGGCATTTCAACATTGGTCATGTTCCCATCACCGTAACGTAACATCTGTTTACCTCTTCTATAAATATTTTCACAGTAACAATTGATGAGCTTCCCTTATTGGTATGACTTCATGAATTTAAGTGCCGTATTAGATACGATGGTAATGTAATGTGGTGTTTCCCAACCTATGGCCACTGTGCCACAATTGGCCATGGCAAATTTCACGTGGGCGACAGAAATTTTATAAATTTCACTGGGCCACCGGGCTAATATATGGGCCACAGCTTATTGAATGACCCATAGAGCTTTTATTGATTACTTCTTTTTTGTTTTGGGCCATATATAAGAAACATTGTAAAAATAAATATTGATAGTAAATAGCTGTTTCAATGGAGATGCAAAATATTTTAGATGCTTGTGAAATTGTGTGTCCAATAAATAGACATAAAATATATCCAATAAAAATACAACTATGTAAAATGGAAGTAATAATGATAATAATTTATGATGGGCCACAGAAAAATTCTGGGTTTGAAGTGGGCCATGGGCTAAAAAAGTTTGGGAACCACTGGTGTTAATGAATAATGGCTTTGAATGAGAAATCAGAGATCCAAGTTTGAATACCAGTTTCCTGCTTTCGTGTCAATTATGATTTTCAAAAATTTAAATGCTATGTCAACTGTCATCTTCTGTCTCCTTGAATCAAGTTCTTTGTCTTATTTCTTTTACTCTTCGTAACACCTTACAGCCTAGTGACTTTTATTGCCTTGAAATGATTAAAATTATCTGTCTGTCTCCTCCCCTCTCTCTCTGTATATATATATATATATATATATATATATATATATATATATATATATATATATATATATATATATATATATATATATAAATATGATATGTCTGGTCTTGTAGTTTAGATATCTGTAAATTTTTCACTGTTGATATTCAAGCCAAGGTGAGAATTCAGCATTTTAAATGCTGCTTTTTAAGTGAGCCAAACTATACTCACTTACAAATCATTTCACCTTATTGAACCTTGTGAAAGAATAAGCTCAATTTTGTATAAATAAAAAAGAAAATGACAGAGACAAGCAGTAATATTCAATATGCATTAATTATTTCAAACTGTTGTTCTCATCTTGATTATTATAAATCTTCTTATAGATACAATATTTCAGTCAAGTACACTCTGGCCATCTTCAGGTGTCCATTGTTTGCCTGATATAGGATATCAGTTATTGTGTTATTTTGTCCCTGCGATGACAATTCTTGTTCATTGCTGCTGAACCAATTTTTCACTACATAATGCAGGGCTTTGAACTTACAACCACTATATGACAGTAACACATATTTAGCTAATTCCTATATCCACGATGCCACCATTCCAAAGGACCTTAGTAGTGTATTCTTGGAGCCTTTATATTCAATGTCAGATGGTTTTGACATTTAGGTATTATAGCTTCTTCATACCGCTTTTCAATAATTTTGTATCTTATTCTTTCAGATAAGGAATTGTCAAGATACTTTAATTTATTCAAACTATTGTTCTCATCTTTATTGCTATAGACACAACTAAGCAGTGATAATGTTGGTATTATACAAACAAGTTTTTTGTTTGGAGTATTCATCTAATCTTAATAATAATTTAAAAAAAGTTTCCTTGTATTCTTACTTTTTAAATTACTCTTTTATCTTACTGACCTAAAGCATCTGAAAATTTTAATATCTTTATCTCTCTTGAGATCTTACCACTGCCATCCTACAAGGTATCACTATAGGCTAAAAAAGAAGAGACAGGCTGAGTAAAAGAAATGAATGACAACACCACTGAGTGAACTGGAAAATTATTCAGAGACACTCAGACATTGGCATGCAACCAAGACATATGGAGGGAACTGGTCAGGTGCTCAGCTGCACATTGGCTCTACAACTCCACCTGGTCATGGAACTGATTATGATGATGATGATTTCTCTTGAAATATTTTATTCTTTCTCTTTATCTCAATGTCATTTTGGCTTATAGCCACATCATGTTGAAACACCAGTTCCTATACGATCACTGAAGATAAGCAAAATTGGGCCTGATCAGTACTTAGATGGCTAACCGCTTGGGAATACCAGGTTCTGTAAGCTGGGATGTACAGGTGGTGTAATGGATAATGGCTCAGAAATGTTAATCAGAGAGCCAAGTTTCAATTCCCATTGGGTTCATTATATTCACTTACATGCAAATGCCCTTGGGAAAGGTATGAATCCACCTCTTCTCCCTCCAACTATGGGTTAATTAGTAATACTTGTATCACTAAAGCATTATTATCTAAAACAAAAATATTCTTACAATCTAACATTTTTTTCTAGCTTTAAATAACCTGCAAAAGGTTGATAAGCTGTAGAAAAAGAATCAATCAATGTCATTTTCTAATACTTTTTCTTTCTCCTTTTCAGTTTTCATGGACCATTTTTATACCAATAATTATGATTTTCTATTTCTCTACCAGATGTGCAGGTAGTGTAATGGTTATTTATGCAAAAAGGAAAATTGAGCCAAGTTCAAATTCCAGCTTAGCCAGTTGCATTCTCTTTCACACTAATGCCATAGTCATGTATTTATTTCTTCTCCCCACAAGCTATGGATTAAATAGCAGAGCAGACTGGGCTCTTTAGGCTTTGATGACAACCAGTCTAAAAGAAGGAAAACTCTGAATTCAAAACCATCGAGAAAACAACAGGAAACCATTTATCTTCACCAAGAAGGCATGGCAATTCACAGAAAATAAAGAAAAGGAATCTGTGGAGAGCCAGGATCATCTACATCCTGAAAGGATACAGCATTTGAAACAAGGAAAAATTTTCACAATTAAAATACACTATTTCTTCTTTTTTCTCTTTTATCATACTAAAACGTAAACACTCTTACCAGGTTTATACAGATTACAAACAGAGAAATTTATAGACTGTCATCAAAAGTTAAAAAAGTATTCAATAGCCAAGTATTTCTGTCTTATATCTTAAAGGTGAGGAATGATTTATCAGTTGAAATATTATAAACTTCACTTAGCTATAAGTATAAGCCAAGTGTAGGATTTCCTTCCATGTAGCTATATTAAGTAGCTATAGCATTTGCAATTCTCTTTATATAAGCACTCATTTTACTAGTAAATATTCCTTACTTTACTGCAATTTCCACTTAGGCACACTTTCTGTTTCTTTCTATTTTCCAACTAATCTACACAAGTTTTCAAAAAATTATGGCATTGTTAACTATGCCCTATTGACTTTTGGATAACTATTATGGAGATGACAAACTCATCTTGACTAATTATTATGAACTCCTTTTTGCTGACAAATCTCAAGACCGAGATATTTGAAACTTGAAGTTTCTTCAGGTTTAACCATAATATTGAGTAGCATTTCATTAATTATAGCATTGTGGTGCTTATTTACTCTATTACTTCATGGACTTAGCACTGATGTAGTTCATACAATAATAATATTCAAGTTTTGAGCCATGTCTTTGAAAGCTTCATTGTTGAATTCTCATCCATTATCTGTTAGAAAATTAGAAGGAGGTCCAAAATGTCCACCCCAAAACCAAAATAAAGGTCAATAATTTCTGAATTTTCTTTTGATTTTATCTTAGATGCGACACTATATGCTAACATGATCTATTAAAGGAATAATTTTAGTTCCTTTAATCAAGAAACCTTGCAATTTCCTTATACTTATAAAATATTGAAAACGTTTCTTTTTCAATGTTTTCTGAATAGTAACCTAAAGAAATAGAAATCTGTTCACCATTAAATACTTATGACTTTTATGTCATCAGAAGAATAATGATGACAAACAAAATGTGTTATACAAAAAATTATATGTATATATAAACAATGTGTTTTATATATATATATGTGTGTAAATTATTATATAACTATTAACTCTATTAGTATAGGAAATAAGGAAATTGAATATAGAATATCTTATATACTTGTGTATAGTGTGAGTTTTTATGATCAGTTTTTTATGCAAAATTAGGATATTGCAATATAAAAAAGTAATTTCTTTGAAGTGGTTAACAATTGTGCATTTTTGATGATCAGTTGCACTATGCACAGGTAGAATTGTTCTAGAGGGGTTAAAATTCATGCCCAAAAATACAGGGGTTGCACTATAGATAAAGTCAGCTAATACATGAGTATATATGGTAAGTTGCTTTAGAGATACTTTTCTTCAATACTACAAGATGCTATCAAACCAAAATACTATTTAATTATTTATTTATTTATTTATTCTTCTTGTCACTGCAATGCACAATGAAACTGAACAGCAATTCCCAGGTGCACCAACATGCACGCACACGCACACACACACACACACACACACACACACACAAACAAACACAAACAAACAAAAAAACACAAAAACTCAGCATCTAATGAAGAAAAGTAATAACATTTAAAATATGTTGAAAATTGCCAGCATGCAACAGCATACATTTTATCCAGAGCCCAAGAAAAAAGCTGTCTCTCAAGTGCTTTGTTCTTGAACTAATAGAACTATAACTTCATCCTGAGGGCAGCAGTTCAAACAAGTGATACTCAGGATGCGTGCTGACTTTCATTATTATTCCTGCTCTGCCGTGACAACAAGAATAAGAAATGTCTTCCAAGGAGGGCAGCAAGCAGCCGATTATTTTATGAGCAATATCTATAATCTTTGGAAGGATCTGTCGTCTGCTGCTAAGCAGCTGGCATAACTTGAGCCATGTTTTTAAATATCCTCATCTAATCAAGACTTTCATATTGAAAATTAAGAAATTTAAAAACTATCAGCTATATACAACCATTCAAGGCAAATTTTTACTACGTCACTTAAATATAATAAACGTATAAGGATAAATAAATCACTATGTTACTTAAAAATCGGAAACAGAAAAGAGTAAAATAAATTAATCCAAGTAAACAAATAAATGAACAAATTAACCGTTCTCGCTAAAACAACCGTTAGAACAAATAAAAATAAATAAGCAAAAACAAGTAAAAATAATCAATCCATATAAATAAATAAAATAATAAGCAAAATAAAAACTAGCCCCCCCCCCCCCGCCAAAATAACAGAATAGACTACAGCAATCAATCCAAAAATTGGACAAATAAATAGCTTTAATTATCTTCCCAGACCAAAACAAACCATTAAATAAGTGACCTAAGCAAAACCCCCCAAATTTTTTCTGAAGTTAATAAAACATCAAAAACTGAAAAGAATAAACAAATATATAAAATAAAAACTGAAAATAAATAAAAGCAAGTAAAATAAATTAACTTAAATTAACCCAAATAGATAAATAAATAAACAAGCCACTCACACCAAAATGACCGCCAGAATAGACTACCCACAATGCACCACTGACCCATATATACAAATAGTTGAGGAGAAACCTAACACTCGCGGCCTGACAATTGTGTCTAACATGAAACAGCCTGTCACCTCTGAGTGTTGACTTCAATATTCACTTTTATTTTTATTTATATATATATATATATGGATGACCTGAACATTGTGTTCAAGCATGAAACAGACTGTCGCTACTTGGTGTTGATTTTTACATTTGTATAGGCTCTATCTCTGATATTGAGCACTTTTATCCATAAACATATAACATACCTTAAAATTATATATATATATATATATATATATATATATATATATATATATATATATGGTACCTAGACTTTAAGAATTTAAACACTGTACTAGATTGGCAACAAGGTCTCAGCAATTTACAGTTGAATTGTCTAGATGTAACCATAAGTTCTACGCTAATAGTTTCTTTTCTGGCACTTATTGCTTGTGGAACTCTCTTATGTTTCCATGCTTTCCAGCCAACTTTGATCTTCAAAAATTTAAATACAGTGTCAATCGTTATCTACTGTCTTCTACTGTTCTTACTCCTTAATAATGTTTCTCTTTTTCCTTATTCTTTCACACTCAATAACCCCCTGTGTCTTAGTGGTTTTACTGCTTTGTATGGGGTGAATTGTTTAATATATATATATATTAAAATCTTATTGATTTTTCTTATTTATAGTTTGTACTTATTTCTCTTGAATATTCTATATTCCCTTCTTCCATTTTCACTCAAGATAAGGCAAGGTCAGAAAAAAAATTAGCTCAAATTAACCCTGGTGCGAATTTAAAGAAATTCATCAACATATATTTACTTAAGGAAAGAACCTTCTCATTTTATAAGAAAGCTAAAAGCCATATTCTCTGTCAATATAATTCTTGTTCTTGTAAAGATATTGTATTTACACTAGTTTACAAAAAATGGCATATACTTTCAAAAACATTGGAATATATCTTTGAATTCTTGCCTTGTTTTGTCAAACATTGAAAAACAAAGAAAGTTGTAACCATGAACATGAACAGTCTAAGAAAGTTTTCTTTCTTTTTCTCTTCAGCCTCCCTTTTCTAGGATCATCAAAACAAAGAATTTTTTCCCCTGCAACTGATATGAATATTTATCTGGAATTAAAAATTGATTATTTACACTATTTACATTGTTCAGACAGTTATCCTCATTTTTGTTGTCATATTCACAATGTTTTGACTGTTGTATGCTCCAGCCTTCTTCAGATGCCATGCCTCTTCCATTATCTCAGTATCAATTTCCCTTTTAACTCAACTCTCCGAGATTTTTTTTAGTTAAAAGGGAAATAGCTGATACTGAGATATCTAGAAAAGTCATGGCATGTGAAACTAGAACAATCTACCCTGGTGAACAAAATAAAAGATTTTGTTTGAAATTCCAATCACCTGAATAAGGCCAAAGTGTACAATGGGCAAAACATCATGAATATCACAATAAAGATTAGGACAACAGTCTGAACAACAAACAGTGTAAATAGATCTTGAGAGAAAGCATATTTATTTTTATTTTTCATACAGTAAACTTCACTTAAACGTCACTCTCAGAATTAGAAAGAGCAGAATAATTTTTTAAAATTTTCTTGTTTGATGCTTTGGCACACATTATCTGTGATGTTTTTAGCTGAGTATGACTAGGGGTTTTGAGACTTACAACATCATACTCCTTCTCCATGATGACCCAGTCGATACTGATCAACTTGTGTGACATCCATCAGTTACAACTATTCTCATAATATAAGGCTGCCTTAACACACTGGTGACTTCTGTGACCTTTATAGTCCAATCACAAACAACTTCCGGTTCACTAGTCTCTTCACTTTTCCATAAAAAAAAAAAAGCAAACACAGTGATTATTTCTTAGGAAGTATAAGATGAACACTTGCAAATTATTAAGTATAAGATGAGCACATACAAATTAAACAAAGATTCTGTTATGTAAAGATGTATGTGTGCATATGTTCATTCTGATTTGTGTTAACATCATTTAGTATAAATATAAAAGTTTAAAATTTGCTAATCCTTAATTTACATGTTTTGTCACATACTTAACAAAAAAATGATAGAAGAATATTCTGAAGGAATTGGCTTGAATACTTTCTTTATGCAAATTTATTAATTCATTCAGTGCATTAGTTGCTGACCGTAATGAGTCTGACTATAATTTTGATTTAAAATATGCTACTTAATTAAAAGAGAAAGCAATTTACTAAGACAGAAATGTAAAGAAAGTGATTTGATTGCTAGATCATCCATGGTAAATTTACATCCAGGTTCTTAAAAAATTTCACCTTTCTTTGCACATCTATTATCACAATGTGGGATATTTCATAAGAAATGTAATAAAAACGTAAACATAACAAAAAAGAATCTAAAGGAAATCGGCTATACTATATACCCAAAACATATTTAAAAATATATATATCTAAACTTAAATTTTAAATTTCAGCATCATTTCTCATTCATGCATTTGTGCAATAACATCAACTTAAACATCACTTTAGTCCGATGAAATCCTAAAGAATAAAATGCATCACAAGAAAATAATTTTCCACTTTGTCAGATATTTTCCTAATTCACTATAAATATTTATTAAACAAATTCAAAGATGATGAATGTTTTTTTTAAACTAGTCAGTCAGCTGAAAATATGGATTGATTTCATCTCAATCAAAATTTACTTTACTGATAAGAAATGCTAGTAATCTTTATTGATGAGGAAATTTCTAAAATAACATAAAAAGACTTTTTTTTGTATTAATTTGGATCATATTGAAGATCCTAATAATGACAGCTGTGTCAGCTTGAATAAATTATTTTAAACTAAGTTCTTTCAAGAAAGCTCATTCTTTGAGAATACATGAAGAGAGAATGCATCTTAAGCTTTAGAAAATCTAATAAATTTTGATAAAACAAAATATTTTCTATTCAGCTTGACAATGAAGAAAAGAGTAATGTAAATTGACAGATGAGTTAGAAATAGTAAATTAAACAGAAGCAAAGTTTGTACAAATGATTGATGGATAATTTTTTCATATTTACAATGAAATTCCTCTGAGATTTGCTTGAAATTTCTAATTTCTACTCAGGCAAAACAACTTATTTAAAAAAATTAGTTTATATCTCATAAAATAAATTCAGACAAGATCTCCAAGACTTTAACATTATTAATTAACGATTAACTAAAGATTTTATTCCAATTTATTAAATGAGGTAGCTTTCAGATCAGATCCCCAGTGCCAAAGTTATACATACAATTTTGTTTTGTTTTACAGCATATTGACCTCAATGGGTTATTTAATGCCAACAAGATTTTTCGGAGAGATTCATATGAATATGTATTCTTTATAAGAAATCAGTTTGTAGGTTACACTGACATATTTTTGTAAAGAGGGTTTGGTTGAAAGTCAAATGTATTGCTGTTTTTGTTTTTTGTTCAAAAATCTATTGCTGGTAATATTTTTTTCCAAAAATGTATTGTTGGTATTTTTACTGTAAAAATCCATTTTTATACTTTCATAGTGTTTTCACTCCAGTTCAGGGGTTATTTGCCCAGAACTGGGACCCTAGCAGGTACTACCACCCCAGGGTGGATCTGGGAACAACAGCAATTAAAAGATGGTTCCCCACTTCTCAAAACCTCCTGATCAGAGGACTTGCTGCCAGATAACACATACAGTGCAACAGTTAGGATCGATATGAAAAAAATTCTACTTAGGGCAATGACACTTGATCCTCTGTGGGACGACCCCAGCATCTTTTTCACTTTCCAAAATGGCCTGCAAGTTCTTCTTTGAGGATCACAATCAGCTGTTTTGTTGCATTCAACTTAATCTCATCTGTGGTTTTTCTGTATTAATTTTTATTTTTGGGTAATTTTAAGAAGTTGCAGAACTGTGAGGTGGGGAGTGGCTGATAGACATGGGTGAGACAATGTTTTGTCAAAAGAACTTTTTACAAGACATGAAAAATCTATTCACACAATCATTGTGAATATATCAATCATACAGTACACATAGACAAGAACACTCAACAGCATCTCACTTCTAATTGAATAACCTCATGAGAGAGTGTCTGTTTCATGCATGTGCAAAAAGGTCTCTTCTGAATGACTGCCAATTTATATCAAACCCACAAAAATAATTCTTAAAATATTGCAAATAGCAGGATATATTCCAAACTATATATATATATATATATATCTTCAGGTAACAAGAATATATATATATATATATATATATATATATATATATATATATATCTTCAGGTAACAAGAATATATATATATATATATATCTTCAGGTAACAAGAATATATATATATATATATATATATATATATCTTCAGGTAACAAGAATATATATATATATATATATATATATATATCTTCAGGTAACAAGAATATATATATATATATATATATATATATATATATATATCTTCAGGTAACAAGAATATATATATATATATATATACATATATATATATATATATATATCTTCATATATATAACAAAACCAATGGGAATGAATATTCACAAGTATGATTTTGATAGAATATATAAAAGTTTGGCAGAGCTATTTTTTTGCATGCAGTTCACCAGGTCAAAACCAATGTCAAGATTTTGGCCCTTATATATATATATATATATATATATATATATATATATATATATATATATATACAGGATGCAATGGGTAAATCGTTGCCATTTTATATTTTTACATGCACATTGTTTTTGGTTCAGTCAACTGCCCAGTATAGTAGGGTTAGTTGGGCACTGTCTGTGAGAAAAATAATACCATGATGCAATTCACTCTGCCAAAAATTTGGAAACACTATGTTGTACTCCTTGCCATTCATGCCGGAAGCTCCAATACGAACATTTCGGGGTGTTTGTGTGTCAATCTGAGGACAGTGCAGAGGATTCAGAAAGAGTTGGATGAGTCTAATGGGGATTACGAAGGTACAGCAGCTTTGAAAACTCACACTGATCGTTTTGATAAGAAAAGAACTCCCAAGTTTGTTGGTGAGGGCCTCAGACTCAACACGGAGGCCTACATTGAATGCCTTAAGGAGGTAGTACCACCCTGGGTCAAGAGGGTGGTTGCTGAAACACCCTATGTCTGGCAACAGGAATCTGCACCATGCTATATAAGTAGCAGAACCCAGTCATGGCTGTCAGACAATTTCGGCGACCACATCACCACTTACATCTGGCCCCCTAACTCCCCAAACTGAAACCCCCTTGATTATTATGTGTGGGGTGCTGTTGAGCATGAGAGCAAAAAAACTCCTTATAACACCAAAAATGAACTGAAGGCAAGGATTATGGCAGCATTCACAAACTTAAATAATGACTATCCAGAAAAGTTACAAGAGATTCCGAAGTCACCCAAAAGCCATGGGTGAAGCCAATGGCGATTTTATTGTATAAATTTACTCTTTAGTATTTCAAGATATTTTTGTGTAAATTTTGTAAATATATCTCTTAAAATGAAATGTGAGTGTAATTTTCATTTTTGCATAATTTAGACAACAATTTATCCATCTCACTCTAAATATATATATGTTTCCATTGTAATTTTAACATGTATATACTTTTGTGAATGCTAATGCCTTTTTCATTTAACTCAAAATAAACACTTACTTTATTGTAATAAAAGATATATAATATGAAAGTGAATGAATGCTATTTGCCCATTATAGTATTTTAATAGGTCCTTACTTGTATCTTATATAAGAATACAAATTTATTATTTGAAACTAAAGAAAAAAAAGATATCTGTTTTCTTTTTATTCTGTCAGCAGTTGTTTCTTTTCTCACTTACAAATAGCAAATGAATGTTTGCATGCAGTACTAGTCCAGTCACAAAGGACCGATGGACACAGGACAGCATGGCATTCAACTTAAATATGAGAAAAATCGATAAGCAATAACCAAAGAGACTTTATCTTTATTTCCAAATAAAATCTGTGACAAGGAGAATATATCTCCTGAGAGACAAATGTTTTTTTGCTTTGTCATTTAACAGAACAATATGGCCGACAGTGTTGTCTATACATTGTACATTCTGTAAATACAGCAAATGTGTTCTGTTTAAACAAAGAAAAAATGAAAAAAAAAATGGACACTCATAGAATGTTTTTGATGTTACTGATAAATTTAAGACAGTTCACGCCTAATGGCAAAGTTTTGACTGATAATTACTTGTTGATTTTTATCAAATACTTCTACTCATAATGATTGAAACCTATCATCCTAATAATTATAATCACTATAATAGTATTAATAATTAAGATGTATTGATATAAGATTGTATCGAATAAATATAAATCATTTCTAAAAAATAACTTTGATAACTAAATAAGGTGGAAAATTTCTCATATTCAGTCACAATTAATGACCAAGTTACAAATGTTGCAGATCACATGATCAACTAAGTACACATCATGTGCTGATGGGGATTTGGCCAGTGAATGTATACATAAAGTGACCATCAGACATTCACCCCTGCTTCTATAGTCAGATGATTTGAAATAAGGAAAGCTATAACTTGATCTTTCTCCATTTTATGCCTGAATAAAGTAAGGCCTATCAATAACAGAACAGTGACTTACATTATGTTTTTTCTGCTACTACTTCTTTTATGTGCCATGTCCCTTTAGGATGGGGGCAATTATGGCTCTCCATGTGTTCCTGTCTTTTATAGTTTTTATAGAGTACAGTTTGTCTTTTTGCTATATCTCCTAGTCCCTGTTCTATCAGCCATTTACACAAGCTTATTAGGTAGGTTATTTTCAGCTTTTCTTTGTCTCTCTTGCCTTCAATATGTCTTGGGAGTGTCAAATTCTCCAAGTCCTCTTTCCTCAGTATGTGTTTCAGAAATTTTAACTGTATTTTTTTATTCTAAGTGTCCTTTTTGCTTCTAGTTTCCTTAAAACTTCCTCATTGCTTGCATGTTTTGTCCATTATATTCTCAGCATCCTTCTAGAGAACCACATCTCCATTGCCTCAAATCTTCTCATTGCCAGTGAGGATATTGTCCAACATTTACTGCTATATAGGACTCTTTTCTTTGTTTATGATGAAATTTTCTTGTTTCTTAATATTTTGACAGGACAGCTGTAAATAATATTAAAAAAATGTTGGGGTAGAAAAATCATGACAAAAATAGATACAGAGAGGAAGTTTTATTTCCTATTTTTAAGATCTAAAACTCTGCATGTGGAAAAATTCTTAATGTCTGCTGCACAGTTTCTGTCTCTGAAAGATAATTCTCTGATTTTTCACTGCCAAGAAATTCTGTTGTTTTCATGTTGAACACTGGGTCAAGTCTGTCCATTAAGAAATGTCAGTCATTAAATATATTTGCATCGTGTGGGTATATTTTGGAAACAATTTGGTGCCACAAACAGTTATGGCTGTTCAAATACTTGCAACAGCCTTAGAAGCAAAAATAACAAATGTTGGCAAATGTGCAAGATAAACATCGGGAATCTGCCATGTCCTTATAATCAGTGGCCAATTTTTTTCAACTTGCTTCTTTTATGAAAAGAAAGGCAGAAAATATGTTTTCTGATTTGTTTTATTATTTATATTTTTTTTTAAATTTCAAAGATTTTAAATTTATAAACTTTCATGAAAAGAATAAAATAATATAAAAGTTAATAAGAATTTTAATCATGAAGGAAAGTTTCTTTAACCGCATGATTATATTGTTTTATAACAAATGAAAGAAACCGAAGCATTTTATAATTTCCAGATCTAGTTTAAACACTTAATCATAAAATCTATTATAAACTCCAAAGCCTTCTGATACTCTTATATTAGTTATAAAAGGATAATTTAAAATACAAAATAAGACAAGAAAGCTTTAAATTTTGTAAGAAGCAAGGAACAAACAAAATCTAAATAGATTTTTTTAACAATTTGGAATAAAAAAACTTTAGTAAACCCATTCTGCTTTGAAGCCAAAAGAGGCCATTTTAATCAATCATACTTAAAATCGATATGCCAATTATGAAAGAAGATGTGTGGATAATGTGATGGTTATTGACACAGACAGTGGAATCAACAATCTGAATTCAAATTCTGGCCAAGCTTGCATTTACTTTTGTACACATGCCCTAGGAAAAGGCATGAATCCATCTGTTCTCCCGACAGTTGTGGGTTAAATAACAGGTTAGATTTGACACTCTATCCTTAGGTGGTGACCAGTCTAAGAGAAAGAAAACCCTGAACTTTGTTTTTTTACTAAATGTTTACCCAAAGACCCAAAAACCATTCAAGGTAGAGAGTTGCTGAATGATGTTGTTGTATTGACATAAAGGTGAAGGTAAGTGCAGATTATGAGGATATGTAGGATAGATAATGGTTAACTGTAGACTTGAAGAGGTTAAGATTGTAGTGATTGGGATAGCATCGACTCTGGAATCTTTTCCACAAAGTAGGACTTCTCTGAAAAAAAGTTTCTGAGTGGAAATTCATTCTTACCAATGGAATACAAAGAGAATGAGGATAATTCAATACTGGGTATTGTGGCATGGTGGGTCCTAGCTGTAAATGCTTAACCTGGTGAAACTCAGGAATGTAGCTCATGTGAACATTTGCCATGGAAATAGTTATAGTGTAGTGATTGTAGTAACAAGTACATTCACTTACATGCTAATACCCTTGGGAAACTTATGAATCCTCTTCTTCTCCTCCCAGCTATGGGTAAATAAGAGGACAGATTGGGTTCCATAGCCTTGGATGGCAACTGGTCTATCGCACAAAAATGGCAACCTACTGCAGGAAAAAATCTGCCTCGTCAATCATGTATAGAAAGTGTGTATCACGCATGGGACATAACTGACTGTAGTGAGTGGCTTGCAATGTTCCATCTGTAGGTAAGGGGCTATAGGGTTAAAAATAATTCATGCCTCATGAGACTACATGAATGCTTTTAAACTTCATCAAGGCTGTAAAGGGAGTATTGGGCAGTTCCAGTCCAGATATGACAGCAATATAATTCCAAATAGTGGAAAGGGCAATGGGAAACTAGTCCACTATCTTTCTCAAGACCACTTATAGCAATTCATAGATAATAAAGAAATGGAAACAGTAGAGAACCATAATTGCTTGTATCCTAAAGGATATAGCATTAAAAAATAAAGACTTGTGAAATATACATGTTCAAATTCCTATTAAGCACTGTTGTCAATTAATTATAATTTGTTTTAATTTCTACTTATTGGAAAAAAGTAGCTCAGTAGTAAAAGCTTTGGTAAAAATGGTTCAGAATTTTCATTGGCAATGAAATTACCAAAGTTTTTTTTTTAATATAAGAGATAACTATTGTCATGTATCTGTCAGACCCACACCCTAAAATCTGGCCAATGAGCCAACGTCAGAATGTTTCTTTGGAATCACTTCTTGGCCAGGCCAAGATCTTTTATAGCAAAATTAGAAATACTAATATACCAATTACTGAACTAAAATGAAAATAAATGTAAGAGAAAAATAAAATACATTTAAAAATAGTAATAAAAATTTATGAAAATATTAAAATTTATAAATTTAAAATAAAATTAATAAAACAATATAATAAGGATAAAATGAAAACAATAAAAACACCCTTCCCTGCTATTTAAACTTAAAATTGAATTTCAATAGGGAAATATATATCTCCAATTTATTGTCTAAAGAAATTGATATTATGCAAATATTTAAAGGTAATATCTCCAGCTTTTTAAAAAAAGTGAAATCTTATATTTCTTACATATTGGGAAGTAAACTTACACTGCATGTGAAATTTTATAGTAATATTTCCACTTAGCAAAAGATACTTGAGATCTATCTGGAAAGCATTCAGCTATTTTAAATCTCTCAAGAACCATTTATACAACCTTTATATAATTTGGCAGCCAATCAGAGAGAAACTTACAATTTATTTGTGAACAGACAATCTCTAAGACAACCAATCAGAGGTGACCTTACAATTTAGCTGTGAACACTCTCTCATAAGGCTATTAAGTTAGTAGTGATACGTCCTTGAATAAGTTTGTGTAATGTGTGACAGTTATATTCAAAATGAGTAATTCCATCCATATAATCTTCATGTCTGGCACAGGTTTTTCTTGCAGAAAAACATATGCCAGGTTGGTCACTTCTACTGTAGGTTTGATGCCAGCAATTCTTGTGTTTTTTTTTTTTTCCCAAATTAAAATCATGGTTGTTTTCAGAACCTGGGCAAGATTAAAGATACAGTGATGAGGCAGCTGAAGCAATTCCAAAAGAAGATTTTGCAGACTATTTTCAAAAGTGGGAGGGATGCTGGGATAAATATGTGAGGTACCTAGAAGAATACTTTGAAGAGGAATAAGGCAACATTCCCCTAGTTAGGATTTTCTTTTTCATTAATATTAAATTGCTAGATAGTTTATGGATATATCTTGTTTTTATTGCAGATTAAATTACATCACAACACTTCAGTTGAAAAAAGAAAAATCTCTATTGCATCTAAAAGGTGGAAGGACAACAGCTTAAATACATTTTTCATACAAAATTCCCATAGGATTTTATAGTGTTCAACTTTAAGAAAAAATTTAGAAGTTAAAAATATTTTCTTTAATTTGTTAGCAGAGCTCGAAGAGTTGAAAGTGAATTCTCATTGGGAGAAACTCAAGTGAAAACAATCTAAACAGTATTAAATAATTTATAAACAATATAAATTTTGATATTTATCTTTAGAAAAATGTCCTTAGAACCAATCTGATAACAACAAATTAAATTCATAAATATTGTCTGAGTAATTTTTCAGAATCTAAGGTAGCCATAGGATCTCAAAAACTTTCTTGAATTGTAAACTCAACTAACATTTTTTAAAGAAAATATTCTGTAATTTGTGTGTATGTATGTACATGTGTTTTTTTAGATTTGGCTATGATCACAGACAGAGTAAAACTTTACTGGAATTTAATCAGCCATTTTAGTCACAAAATCACCTTCCTTGTTGCCAGTTCTATGTCTTGATGAGTCTTTCAAAACAAGAAATTTTCTGTATATTAAGCAGAAGTCTGGAGTCAATAAAATATTCACTATTATTTTGACATATTGCCATAAAATATTTTGTAGATGATTTTTGCAAAAGGAAGCTCAGTTATACAGTTCATTAAAATTAAACTCAGAAGCAAGTGAGAAAGGAATAAAAACATTTTTCTCTTTGCTACAAATTTATTGGGTAGGATCCTTTGTCCAAATTTATTTGTAGTATGAGATTAAGAAATGTTTCATTTTGTCATCTGCACTCACAATATTTATCAAATTTAAGTCATTTCAAATTTGATTAGCTATTTTAGCGATGCATCTTCAATCTTGAGAGAATTAGAATGTGATTCTACAGAAAGATGCTGAGAATACAATGGACTGAACAAGTAACCAATGAGGATGTTTTTAAGAGAAATGGAAACAAAAAGGACACTTATACATAGAATCAGAAAGTGACAATTGACATTTTTAGGGTAAATAATGAGGAAAGTGGGCTTGGAAAATTTGACATTCATATGATATTGAAGACAAGAGCGAGTGGAAATCAGTGAATAACCTACCTATTTAGTTTGGGTAAATGGTTGTCAGAAACAGGGATAAGGAGAGATAGCAAAAAGACAAACCTTGCTCAGGAAGTATAAAAATAGGAAATTGTGGACAGCCATGAATGCCCACGTCCCGAAGGGACACAGTATATAGAAGAGATTTTCAATTTAATGATTTTTTTCTTTTTGTCTTAATGAGATAATTTGCATTTTCAATCTGATTTTGGTTTTATCTGAAAACCTTGTTCTTAAGAATAATATTTATAAATATGTTATACATTACAGCAAAAGATTTCTAGAATAGAGATAATTTTCACTCAACTCACAAAAAGCAACCACTTTTTGGTGTCTTTCAATTGAATCAAGTGGTATTTAGATATAAAATATGTAAATTGAGTAAGATATGTATTTTATTTCTAAACAATGTTAAACTAATTTAAATTAAATTTCTAACCTCTAATAACTTTGTCTGTCGTGATTACTGACGTATCTTTAATAGGGTATTAAATAAGTGCAAGGTTGCTATTCCCCCACTTTTCAATCAATTTGAGATGCATTAACTGTCATGACAGCTACAGGTAGTATTCTGTGAACGCAGACTACTGGTCAAGATATTGATCCTTTTGTGGCCAAGACTTTCGGGTCTTTTTAGATGAATGGGGAGTGCAGGGGTGCTAGTGATAGGGTAATGGTATAGCAGAGCGATGTCACCACACCATTAAAAGAATTCCAGCCAAAACACAGTGCTCACTTCAGGAAACTGTGTATTGGTACAATGTGATCCCGAAATATGACTCAACACCATCAACTGCACCAGCCAATGGAATTTACCAGTACGACCAGCACATGAAGGGATAGATGCATCACTACCACCTGACAAGGTAAATAATCAGTATCAAGAGGGTGACAGTGTTTGGGTCAAGGGTGAGTCAATGGAATAGTTAGCTTCCAAACAGTATTGGTTAATGGAACACCACACCATGTGAAAGACCTGCAACCATGGTATGAATTTTCTGCTTCAGAAGACAGCAGAAATAGTACGTCATCTGAGAGTGATTCAGAGACTCTGTTGTTCTTAAGAACAAGGTCGGAAAATCTGCCTGCAGATCCAGAGGATGATAATATTAAAAATGGGGGAGACTAAGAGAACACAGGAGAGGGTGTGATGCTGATAGAAACATCTCCTCCTCATCTATGAAGAAGCACTGCTACGTATGTGACCAAGAGATCAGAGAGGAGTGTAACATGAGAGAAAATAGCTTACCTCCTGGTAGAAAATGGATTCAGATGTGTCTTGCATGTAAAGTATCCCAAAAAGAAAATGTTGGCATTACAAGTCATATTTAAGAAACAATGATTGGATACTTTCGCAAGACTCTTTTTTGCACCTTTACAAATTTGACATGTCACTCAAGATACAAAAAGTGCTTGACAAGGCAACAGAACAGTGTGACTGTGGAAGTGAACAGGAGACATATGTGTTGGATTGTTTGACTTATACTTCACTATTTGAGGGTAAAGAAACAGATTAGGGAAAATTATTCCAAGCAGAAAGAAACTGACTACAATTCTTTTTATTACTAATTTCAATATTTGTGCATCTTTTGTTAGATTATAAATCTATATTTGATCATCCATTTCTGGTAAATCTTATGTATGTACATACTACAATATCTAAAACCTAAGCATAAATCGCTGCCATCCATGATGTATATTTTTCTATATATAGTCAAAAACAATATTGTCTACACACATCATTTTTTACTGCATTGCTGCTAATGTGAATACTACTGCTGATAATATTGTGAACACTACTAATTATTTCCTATTGCAATGTTATTAGTGCTGACCTGGCATCTCAACTTGTGTTACTTTCCCACTTCCGTAATGTAGCTTCCCTATGCATTTTCTGTAAATACTTTCAAGGTAATTGTTTTTATGAACTTTCCTCTGTGGCAATTGTTATTTTTATTCCCCATCCCCTACAGACAAATTGTACATATGGGAACTAGTTAGAACTTCATAGAAACTTTGAGGTATTATAGTGGCTGTAGTAAGAATGGCAAGTAAAATGTGTTGTTTTGGTGTAAGGAATAATGTGTTATGTTTGGGTCAGTAATCATGGCTAGCTAAGTTTAAGATAAGTCAGACTGAAGGCCTGCCTTACCCTATCCCCCCTTTTGGCCTTGTGCCACATTTTTGTATTACTCAAAATAAATATTACTTTCCTTTATGGTGCACTGACTTCATGAATTTAAGCTAGATTGGTGATAATGTCTCATGATTTTACAGTTGAAATGGCTAGATGTAAGTTCTATGCTAACAGCTTCTTCTCTCACACTTCTTGTTTGTGGAACTCTCTTCTGGCTTCTTGTTTTCCAGTTAAATTTGATCTTCAAAATTTTAAATGCAATGTCAACCGTTATCTTCTGTCTTCTTAATTCCTGTTCTTTTGTTGTTTTCTTTTCTTAATAATGTATTTCTTTTTCTCATATTCTCACAGTAACCCTTTGTGTCTTATTGGCTTCATTGCCTTACTTGGGGTGAAATGAGTAAAAAAACTAATACCATATTGTGCCCATAACTTATTTCTAAAAGATCTTTACTATTTATTTATTGGTAAAAAGATTCATTACACTTGAATAATATATTTTTAAATAAAAACTCTACAATATAATATACCCTATATAAGTATATACTCCAAGCTGTCATAGTTGTTGACTTGGATATAAATGTTTGTTTCTTTGCATTACTATTTACTGAAGTCTGTTTTTATGTATAAGATATAATATAAAAATATTTTTCTTTCTCTGGATCTTATATCAGTAAGTATAAGGTATATGATGATATCTTTTACAAAGTATGAATCCATCTCTTCTACTCCCAGCTATAGGTAAATAGCAGAACAGATTGCTCCTATAGCCTTAGGTGGCAACCAGTCAAGGAGAAAGACAACTCTGAATTCAAAACCTGAGTGGTCAAGTGGTTGGTGACTAAACTGACTTCTCCTGGTGTGGAGGGTAAGTGGAACCCCAGCAGCACAAAAAAACAGTATCTGCTATTACAACAAAATTAAAAAAGAATTTATCTAAACTTGACATAAAATTTATCACAACTATATCTAAAACAATGAAAGACTTAATCAATACAAAACAAAACAACAAGCCAAAACCTGAAGGAGGAATTTACTCTATCACCTACAAGGATTGCCTGAAAGAATATATTAGAGAAACCTCAAGAAATTTAAATAAAAGATTATATGAACACGAAAGAGACATTTAAAAAAAAAACAACACACAAAATGCGTTGGTTGTTCACTGTAACGAAACTGACCACAATTTTAACATAAAAAATGCTACTCTAATTAAAAGAGAAAATAATTCACTAAGATGAAAATGTCTAGAAAGTGCTTTAAGTTCAGCCACAGTAAATTTACATCCAGATTCTTACGTTTCATCATTCTTTTGGCAGATTTTCTGTTTGTTATCACAATGTGGGATATTTAATAACAAAGATGATTGAAAGAAAAAGAATATGGATGAAGTTGAATAGATTGCAAATAAAAAATTCTTTCTAAATTTTTAAACTCCCAGCATCTCTCATTCATACACATGTGTAGTTACAACAACATAAACAATCCCAGTCTGATGAAGTCCTAACGGATGAAACGTGTCACAAAAACCTTTTACAATTTGTCATATATGCACTGACATGCCAAATGTCATGGGATAGCAGTATGCTCAGGTAATGGTAGGTGATGCCACCATAACTGGATTTAGATCTTTTATAATCTCTATTTGCAGTGATAGCAATTTTTTATTATATAAATACTATTTAAGAAGCCTAGAAATTTTCAAATCAACAAATTTTATTTATTATTATTATTATTATTACCATCTCCCAGGATTTACAAAAAAATATTTTACAAGTCTGATGAAGGTAGAAAGCAAAGCATTAATGCACATGTTCATTTGTCAATCACGTCATTAATCTTCATTGATCTCCTGTCAGATCTTATTACTAATTTAACATATCTGTCTGACTTTTATGCTTTTAAAGAACCAACTGTTCAAAACTGTCTTTTTTAATGATCACTCTCTGAGTTGTCAATTACTTCAGTTAGACTTAATTATAAAATTTGCATTGCTAACCTTACAATATGCCAGTATTATGCATATAAAGAAACCATTGATCTTGGTAAGGTATATAGAAATGTGTTTATAGACACAAGTTATTTCAAATTGAAGAATAAAGGCAAGAAATTTTCTGTTATAGCCTAAAAAGAAAACAAAACTATCTTTATGAAGAAGTACAAACTGATATTGGCAAAACACAAACACCAGATATTTTTGTTTTTATAATACACATGATTATAATATATATTATTCTAAATAATATAAAAATATCTCAATCTTTTTTAAAAACTATTTTTATTAGAAACAAAGAAAAGAGTGCTGAATTGCTGTATAATATCACTCCTCCTATATGGTAGTGAATGCTGAACAGTATCCTCACAGATAAAGACGAAGTAACAGAGATGTAGTTAAGCAGAAGAATATCAAGAATAACATAGACAGTGAATGTGAGCAATGAGGAAGTTTCAAGGAAAATAGAGACAAAAAGGATACATACTTAGAATCAGAAAGAAAAAGTTGAAATTTCTTGGATAGATAATGAGTAAAGAGGGATTGGAGAATTTGACGCTCACGTGATATACTGAGGGACAAAGGAAAACAGCAAATAACCACCCTAACAAGTTTGTGTAAATAGTTGACAGAACAGGGAGTGGGAAGTATAGTAAAAAGACAATCATTGATAAAGGCTACAAATTATAGGAATTTGTGGAGAGCTGTGATCGCTAAAGTCCTGAAGGGACATTGCATATAAAAGAAGATTCATCTTCATACATTTTAACAACTGCATATTGATCATTTTTATTAAGGTAAACCGTCATAGTAACTATTCATAAAATTCAATTAGCAAATAAAATCCAAATCACCTATAATATACCAACTACATCTCTTCAGAAGGGTAATCTTCCATCAAGAGATTACTTTCTAGGTGGATGTTATAAAACTAACCATTATTTTTACCTATAGTCTCAAGTACAAACCCAACCACTTTATACCTATAAACTCAAGTATAATGTTTACCTACAGGTGCAAGTATAATTCTTTAAAAACTGACATTAAATAAGTTGATATGCTGTAAAATTCACCAACCTAACCTTGCCTAAATCCAAATTGTAACTTTAACTTCTGAAGTTAATACCCTTAGAATAGATTTGACTATAACTCACCTTATACCTAATCCCATTACTAATCATCTTATTATTGATCTTGTTACTAATATATGCTGATTTCAAACAGAGAAAAAGATGTGAAAGTGATGTTGTATGAGAAATCTGAGCTTCAAACCCAACACATATTCAAGATTTGTCTAAAAATAAGAATGGTTGCCATACTTAAAAATAAGTAACTGCTTGTTATTGCCATGGAAGTGTTGTTTTTGCTTTTAGTCCCTTCTTAAAAACTACAGACAAAAATCAAAAGAGATTAATAAAAAATAAATCTGACCTGGCATCTTGGCTTTAGTCACTTTCCCACTGCTGTAATATAACTTCACTGTGTCATAAATATTTTCATGGTAATTGTTCTGATGAACTGTCTGCTAAGGTACCTAAACTATGAATTTAAGCATAGTAACAAGGTCTCATCAATTTTATCAGATAAATGATCTAATACTGAAACAAAAACATAGATGTGCTGTAAATCAGAAGTGGGGATTTAGTCCAACCATCACCAGGCAATACAGTATGGAATTTGCAGTGTAGAAATATTTAAAAAAACTAACAAGATTTTATCAAATAAATGATCTAAAACTGAAACAATGAACATACAAGATAAAAAACTACAAAGTCAACATATTCTATGAAAATATCAAATACACTATATTAGATTGTATTATGCAATAAAATTTCACAATAAAATTAGTATTAGCCAAATGTTTGTAAAATTTTCTGGGCATACTTATTTGAGAAACACACCCTGTGAATGTAAGCTAATTTGTTTGTATTATAAATATTTACAATAATTTATTTAGCTGTTTGAGATTTTATTATACCACTTGAGAGATTTATCATATTGTCAATAAAGATCTATAATAGTATAGTTATTTTTTTTATTTCAGATATATAAAATTTGCCATAAGATATTACCTCAAAAGATAAAATTGGTATTGTAAAGTTACTGATGAGAACACCACATTGGAAATTGGAAAAAAAATACAATAAAAGATCAGAGAACAATCAAAAAAGAAAATGAAAACATTAGTAGGATAATAACAAGAAAAATATCTTTAAGAATGTCACAAAAAGAGATTTGAGAAAAATTAAATGAATAATAAGCAAGAAAAGTGGATGACCAGTAAGAAAATATTTGAAGAAGTTGTTTTTGTGAATGTAAACAGAAAGAAAAACATGCGGAATATTAAGAACATTAGTGAAAGACATGAAAGCAACCAAACAACCATCTTTAAGTAAATATCACAAAGACAAAAAATACATTAATATTGATTTTTCAGTAGTAACTTTTAGTCATAAATATAGGGATACATTGAATGAACCTGATGGCTAGGTTAACAGTTGGAACTTTTATGGAAATAGTCAACTAACATCACTAAGAAGACAAGAGTGGGAATAATGTTTTTGGTTAGTATTATAAGTAGTATAAGTCTCTTCAAAATTGATGATAGTTTTCTCTAGATAAATGCAATAAATTAATCTAATTTCTTGGATAAGACTAATTCTAAGTGATACCAGTGAGAAGTAAGAAGTGTCTAAAGGGTCTCTTCATATGTCAATGATCCTTTACATTTTGTGAAGCTGACTACTGCTGCCTTGCCAAAAAAGACAATTAATGGAAATGCCCTCCAGTATCTCCAGGTATTAATTCAATAGAAAACTTATGGTCCATCATTGAAAGAGATGTATATGAGAATGGAAAACAACATTCAAACAAAGACTTCTGAGAGGCAATAACTACTGCATATTAACATCAACAGTAGTAAAGTTAAAGTGAATGATTGAAAAAACTGATGAAGGTTATAGAATGTGGTTTGATTTGGTTTGGTTTCTGCTTAACAGACCTTCCACCACGAGATATATTTAAGACCAGATAAAGGTTTTAAATCATGGTCATTTTGGGTATAGTTTTATGTTATATGTGGATCAGTGATAGTTTTGGGTACAGATTAGTTGGTGAAAGATTTTTCTCTTTTCAATCAATTAGAGATGCTGGTTTCTAATACAAATTATTTTGTATTCAATTTCTGATACAAATTAGTTATTAGAGTTTGCATTGTTATTTTTAGTGGGGAACTTTATGACAATTGAAGATTTCTTTTACTTCATTTTCAGTTTTCAAAATATAAGTTTTATGCCGTTTTGTTTGGAGGTTTTATATTAAGTTTGATTTCCTTTATGTTAAGAATATTATTCAGTTTAGTGTTTTGAAAGAGTTCTTTTGTATTGTTGCTTGATAATATTTTGCTTGGGTTTGAATGGGATGATGACAATTTATGAGTATATATTCAACTGTAAGAGGTACTTGACATCTGTTGCATGATGAAGGAATGTGAAAAAGCTCATATTAACATTTTAAATAAAATAGTTATTACATTATGCAGGATATTGTTTTAAACTATTGTAGGTGTTCTGTAGAAAGACAACTGCCCTTTTCTACACTAATTGCTGAAGGTAGACTCATCCATCTACTATGAGTAGAATGTCTGCTCATAGGAATGGTTTTTGTAAAGTGGGTCACAAGGCATAGCATTTGAGTTGTACACATTGCTGCATTGAACTATGGTATTCTCTGTTACTGTATTATTAATCAAATGTCTCTTGTTCTTCACTCAACCTTTTGTTTCAGTGTTTCCTTACATTATTATTAACCAGAACTATGAGCATTATACAAATTTTATAACAGTGGGATACTGTTTTTCTATGTCTTATATCTTTTGGATTTATTTATAAATAAAAAAATGATGGTGCCCTTTGTATAATAAAACCTAATACTCACAAAACATATTTTTTACTAACAATATTTTTCATAAAGACAGATATAAAAACTGAAACTCATACAGTATATTACTTATAGCAATAAAAGTATCCCCTGAAATTTTACCTACTCTGATTGGTTAACAGTAATTTTATTGTGAAAACATTGACTTACACTGTATAGCCTGATATACTGTAAAATAGCATCTAATGAAATAAGAAGTGGCCAATTCTTTTTGTTCTGGTCTGTAGTCTGGATAAACTAGAAAAAATAATCTGACAGACAGAAAGTGAGGAAACTAAAAATAACCTGATAGAGAATATTATTGAACAAATTGAGTTGGTTTCTATATGTAACCATAAGCAATGGAAAGTATACAGATGTTAACAAAAATAGCCAGAGACATCTATATTCAGTTTATAGTTATAAGAAGTAGTACTAGTAGACATCTGTCAATCCTGGGAGACTATAGAATCTACTCAGGTGAATAGCTAATCCCTGTTGTAGATACCTGCTCAGGCATATTTGTGTTTCTTCCTACAGAGCAAACATTTATACTACAACTATGCTGAGCAGACCTTAATTAAATTACAGTTTCTGGGAGAGTGCACAAAATCTGGTGTGAAAAGTGGTTGAATGAAGCCAGTATGATAAAAGCCCTCAGTCACTATGACTTGTGACTATATGGTAACACAGCCATCAGTGTCTTTCAAACAGTTTTGTTGACCCAATTTCACTCATAAAGCTTCAATCGCATGGCTTGCAGGCATGTCCTAATGGAGTTGCACACTGGGATCATCTCCTTAGGTTTATATGACCAAGAAGTCATCTCTTTGACAAATTGACCATGGTGAGATTTGAACCTGGGTCTCAAGGAACACGAACGTTCTAACCAATCAGCTTCATACCCACAGTAATATGTATTGCTGCTGCATATTTTTTTAATCATTTCACCCCAAGTAAAGCAATAAAGCTACTAAGGTGCAAAGGGTTATTGAGTATTAGAGAATATAAAAAAAGAAGTACATTATTAAGGAGAGAGGATAATAAAAGCAAAGGCATTAAGAAGACAGAAGATAACAATTGATATTGCATTTAAATTTTTGAAGAACAAATTTGGATGGAAAGCAAGAAGCCAGAAGAGAGTTCCACAAATGAGAAGTGCGAGAGAAGAAACTGTTAGAATAGAACTTATGGCTACATCTAGTAATTTCAACTATAAAATGATGAAACTTAGCTGCCAATCTAAATGAGGGTTTTTATTTTTGCACAGACCAGTCAATAATCTTTACATGCTCTTATGGGCAATATGTTTTGGAGATAGCATGTGTGCATTAATGCTTTTAACAAGCATTGTAGAGAAGTTATTTTGTTATATATAAGGATAAAAATTCTCGATATGTTGTATCAAAATAAAAATAAGTTTCAGAAAAAATGAATTTCTATTCTTGTTATACTTGTTTTCAATCCAAACATTACTTCAATGGAGTATTTGCATAAAAATTGTTTTTACTTCTTTAAAAGCATATATTCCTTCAAGATGTAGCTCTCCACAGTTTACTTTCCTTTAATATTGATGAATTCCCATCACTATTCCTCCTTCTTCTATGTGCCATGTTCCTTCAGGATGTAGGTGGTCATAGTTCTCCGTGAGTTCCTGTCCTTTATAGCTTTTAATAAATTTTGTCTTTTTGTTATCTCTCCTAAACCCTGTTCTGTCATCCATTTACACAAGCTTACTAGGTTATGTGCTGTTTTGCATCATCCTTCTTGCCTTCAAATCTGTCCTGTGAGTATCATATTTCCCAAGTCCTCTTTCCTCATAATTTCAGTTATCTCTTCCTGATGTTAAGTATAAGTATACTTTTTGTTTCCATTCTCTCTAAAAACTGTCATTGCTCACATGTTTGGTTCATGTTATTCTCAGCATTCTTCTGTAGAACCACATTTCTGTTGCTTCAAGTCTCTTTTTCATCTGTGAGGAGATTGTCCAGTATTCATTATCATACAAGAAGACTGATATTACATAACAGTTCAGTACTCTTTTCTTTGTTTCTAACAAAATTTTCCTTGGAAATATAATAGTTTCTCATGACTTTTTCTACAGTTTTGAATTCAGAGTTGTTCTCCTAGATTGGTTAACAATCAAGGCTAGAGAGCCCAGTTTGCTCTATTTTACACTTTTCTAAGGATGTTACTGTGAAGTAGATGTAATAACCTCAAATAGAATTTGAACTCAGCCTGCTGATTCCATTTTCTGCATTGATAACTATTATGCCACCAGCATATTTATATAGAAAGTGTGAATTAACATAAAAAGCAAACAATTTATAATGCTTTAATGTTATAGATGTTTGTACTTACTATGATTGAAATAACAAAAAAAATATAAAAAGTGCAAAAAAAATGACAAAATTGTTAACAAAGCAAAAGTAGAAAAGAGAGAAACAAAACAAAAAATAATATAAAAATGAGAATAAAAAAGTATAAAAGTTTTTGTCCAGTTAACAAATCATGAAAGTAATCACCATTTGAAGAAATCCTTTTTGGCTACAATGGGAAATAGATAATGATACAGTATAGGCAGATTGAGTAAATTATTTACAATGTATTGATTTGCATACTGCTAAATCTAAACAAATAAAGAGCTGTCCATTTTTTTCTAGATGCACATACCATCCCGTTATGAATTACTTTTAGTTGTCCTCAAAGGCTATTGTTATATAAAGTAATTATTGAGAAACAAGATTACATGTTCTCCTTTGCTTTTTCAAGAGACAATGTTAAAATAAATGGCAGTGGATCTGGAAACTGATATATACACTTCCTTTCAACTCTGGCATGAGGTAACATTTCTTATTGGTGGGTATACACAGGTATTTGTATCAATTTCTATGAATTAAACTTTTGAAGAACATCTTTCTCAGGAGCATAAATATTTATTACATGCCTGAAATTGCTAATGTTCAGATTTGCATCCACAAAACTAACTTCGAAACTTAAATCTTATTTCTTGCCACTGGCTTTTTATCTTTGGTTTTGGGTGATTACCCCACCTTGTCTGCTAGAGAACTTCTTTTAATGCCTGCAAGGTGATGTTGTATAAAGCAGTATAAAAGGAAACAATACAAACTCTCTCATTCTTTTCTCTCTCTCTTCAGCCACAGGATGCTGTAGTGGAAAAATGTGTCATGTTTCTCCTCCGGGTGAGGGAAGGGAAGATTTCTTATTTCCAACTGAACCACATGTCAAATCACATACAAAACAATACTATCACTACACCACTTTCTGTAAAAAAAAACTCATGTGATGACAATATCTTCACCACAACTATCATATATTGATAATTATATATCTCTCTGTAACACAAGAAAATATCCATCTTCATAAAATGAGACAATGGTACTATAAACATAAGTCTATATTCTTATATGCCTATAAGATATATAAGACTATAAACGTTTATAAGTTTTATAAGACCAACCAACAAAATCCTATTCAGCTCCAAATCAGTTACAGGCTGAACAAGGTCAATGAAATTTCTGAATTCACTTTTTGCTATTAGATTTGACACCATCATTTTCACATTTCATCAGCATAAATTGTTTATTTCTAAATCATAAATGTCATAGAAACTGCTGACATACAACACAAACATTTTTTACTTATCAAAATCTTATGGAAGTTTTTACTCTAACTTATGAATAAATATCCAGTTATCGACTTGGTGAATTTGTCTGCATATTCAAGTTATTCTCATTAAATTTCTCCTGGGGTCGAGGCAGAAGAATAGTTTTGTAAGCATATAAAATATTACTGGTAGAAAGTTGAAAGTAAATTACTTTATATGAATTCAGTTATTATTTTAAACATTTATAGTAGTAATACTAATAGTTGTGTAGCAAAATCCAACTACCGCTGAATTTTTAAATATATAGAAAATATCTCATAAGGATCAACTATATTGAAACATTATTAGATTTGTTGTAATTTTCCATGGGTTTTAGTAATGAGATGGCATTACACAAAATCTACTTCTGATATAATCTTATCCTTAATGTTTTTATAAAAGTACATAAGTCTTTCTGATCTCTACTTTTTCCAGATTTGGAAACAGCTCTTTTTTAACATCTTAAATTTTATATATGAACATAGGTCATAAAAAGAGAATAGCTCTAATATTGTTCGTTTTTTTAAACAGTATAATTTTCAATCATCTCTAAAAGATTGTTGTGTCCACTAAAATATCAAGTACAACATTTATAAACCAATCACACTCAAGAAAATACTTACATCTTAAAACACACCAATAAAATCATAGAATACAAATCAGAAAGTTTGTTGTATTAGTCATCATGATTTAGGTAGATACCGCCCAAATATCATGTGGGCGTAGTAGAAGACATACCATGTGGCTTTTTAGGGTCAATTAGGAAGAAATAAACAATTTAATTCTGGAGCCGATTTTGTTATGAAAAAGTGTATGAAAACATATGAAATCTAGCCCCAAACAGGATATGCACAGTTGTCACCAAACTCCATGCAACTCTTGCTTATGATCTTCACAACCTCATGCTAAAAGAGACAGCGTTGACAAACTTCAGACTATGGCAACACTGCCAACAGTAAGAAACAATTTCTAATTATCTCTTGTATCCTCTTTACTATGAACCACACACACATGTTGACTTTTTCATACAAACACGCATATAACAACATTTCATTGTTTCTCACATCTGTACACAAAGACAATTTATATTTTATTTCAGAACTTTATCAACACAAACAAAAAGACATTATTTTCCAATCTATCATCAACTGCTTGTATTCTTGTCATTAATATATTAATGTTTATTTGTTGAAACTGCGTTGTCTTTTCAACTGAAATTTTATTCTTTCAATGAAAATTGTGTGATTATTTTAAACGGCTGAATTATGAGCAAACCCACAACAATATTTTTATTGACACTCCTGACACTCCAAATTTTAAAATTCAATGAAAAAATGAGTAGAAGGATTCCTAGAAGATGTTAAGCAATGCCTGATTTTCAGGACTCAATACAAAAGATTGCTACAAACTTAAAACCTTTAACAAGGATTTACAGTTGTTTGTGAATTGGAAATGCAATCTTCTTCAATGTTTCATATTTTAGGCTTTCAAAATATTTTTCCTGTATTATTATTATTATTAAACTAAGAATAGATATTACACATTCATCTTGGCAGGGCAGGTTCTAGGGTCTCAGTGTAGGGGCAGGGACTCTATCTCATTTCTGTTTTCATAAAGTAGTATTCATATAAAATACAAATTGTATTGTAACCTAATTATGTACAGTAATGGATTATACCATCCTATATATGTGAACACTTCAGCTAGAAAAATTGAAAATAGATACAATGTATGTAAATGTAAATACAAATTAGAGACATGCCATAATGGACCAGTCCATATTAAATGAATCAACAATGATTTGTGGCAATTTTTAACATCAACATGAGATTTTTTTTCTTGATAAAAAGTAGAATAATGTAACAATCGAAAAATAAATACACCTCATAAATTTCTTTATAAAAAGTTTACTTTCTGTTCACATGAGACGTGAAGTTTAAAAATCAATTGGAAATGAAAAGTTTTTTTGTTTTTTTTTAAATCAATTCTCTGCAAGCATAGATTACTGGGAGTAAAAGAGAATGAGAAGAATTTAGATAGAAAAAAATGTAAACCCAATCCTAAACAGGAAACGACTCCTGCTCAAAAAAAGAGGTAGATAAAAAGGAAATGTTGATAAAATGGTGATGGGTCATAAAGCACTACTGAAACCTGCCCTTCCATGGACCTCAAGCAGGCTTTGGGGATAGGATGGCCTGGCACTGGGAGGATTTTTCGTATTAATCACCCAGTTAAATTTACACCTTCAAATTTTCTCAAAGGCAAATTTATAAGGTGCTTATATGAGAAATAATTTAATACTGACAGACTGTCTGAATAATAAACAATAATCAAGAAAGTAGCATTTTTGTGCATCAATGCTGAATCCTTATTTATTAATAAAACTTTTATTATGTGTTATATGTATTGAGAAGCACAACATGTCAGCATGTAGAGCCAATAGTGCAGTTTTAAATTTTCACACCAGCTGTTACTGTCATTTATTAAGTCTAATACCTTTGGAAAATGTATATACCTGTACAAACACATACATTAAGATTTATGTTTTTCAACTCAAGCAGAAAGTGGCAAAGGGACTATTTTAATGTAGATCCTCACATTCTATACTATGTTGCTTAACAAATGGAGGAGGGGCAAATTTTAGTTTTTTCTTATCTTTGCTTTTAGCATAACCCAGGTATCAGACAATAATAATCTTGTCCTGTTTCTAGTACAATGGGGAGATACAACTTAAGAGAATGAGTGTCCTGTAACTAGACTTTCCAACTGTTGATCATGACTAGAATCAAGATATAAACATTAAATTAGTTGAAAGAAGAATTAACAAGAATTAACTTTCCTTTTCCAAATATGATTGCCAGTTATTTTAACAGTGTCTTGTTTTTGATAACTAATTAGAAATAGGAAAATGTAACCAAGTCAATCTGGACAAACCTAAGTTTTATAACTATTGGGTAAATGATAGCAAATATAATCATTGTGTATTATTAGGGTGTATCAAAAGTATTTACATTTTATTTTTTATAGACACTTACTCCAAAGTTTATTTCATGCACAAATCTAAAGTTTATCTTTGACTCTACTATTTTATTAATATTATTATATATAAGTGGACACTGAAGTCAACACTGACAGATGACAGTCTGTCACATGCTTGAGCCCAATTTTCAAACCCAAATATTGTACTCAAGCATGAAACAGACTGTTGCCTCTCATTTTTTACCTCAGTGTACACTTTTATATTTACATATGATCTATCCCAAATATTGAGCACTTTTACCCATCAATATAGCATACCTTAAAACTATAAAAAAAAAAAGCTCCATGAAAAAATATCTATCAACCCACAATCTAAAAGAACCCTTGAGAAAAATACTGTCTGAAAACACCAGAATTCTATGTAAATCAAATTTCTGAAAACATCTTATTATAAGAGAGGCCTTTTTCATCAAACATCTCTCCTCCACCATCAACCTAACCTTGTTTAACAATGAGCAGTGTGCTGAAAGTCTTTTAAAAATAGAAAGTTTCCCACTTGAATTCCAGTCATTCCAACACATGATGGCTTAGAATTAACACTCCTAGTAGTATTCAAAAACCATAAAAATAATACATCTCATACAGTCAAAACATGAAAAGATACTAGCAACACCAAAACAAAATACTCTTAAAAATGGCTAAAGTGGCTGAAAGCACTTAGGACAATGGATGATATGGACAGTTTTTGTTCTCCCTCACTCCCACCAAACAGAAAAATGTAAGAACTAAATAAAAAATTAATTAATGTTTAAAAGAAAGGTCACTACCCAAATATACATTATATATATATATATATATATATATATATATATATATATATATATATATATATATATATATATGCAAACATTTTTGGTTATAATGTGGATTTTTTTAATATATTATACTTTTTATTTTCTATATTTTTGCTACATGTTTCAGGACCTTGTGACCTTATATATATATATATCATTATCAATACTATTCCCCTGCACCTTTTGCTTCAGATGTCATAATGGTAGATATCTGACAATTTTGAGGCAAAATTTTAAACTAATGCTCAATGCCACTGAAGCTGCTTGTAGAATTTAAGAAGTGGAAGAAGATGAGACAATATCTGATTACACTTTCCAAAACCAGTTTAAACACTTTAAGAATGTCAATTTTTTCCTTGAAGGAAAGCTCAAAAGTGGACAACTATCAGCTGCCAATTATAATGTTTCGAATTTTATAATTGGCAGCTGATAGTTGGATAAGTTCAAAAGGGAGAACCTATCGAGCAGCACTCAAAAACTTTCAGAGTAACTAAGATCATCAAAAGGACATATGTGCAGCTAAAATTTACATATGTAAAATGAACATATATAGAACAATTTTTTTTTTATGCATTCTAATATGAGCAATAAAAAAAATAGAAGTGTCATTTATGAAAATCTCAGTTTTGACCATAACAGATCTACCAACATGAAATAAGCTATTCTAAAAGTATGCAGAGAATTGTCAATAGTTTTGTAGCCTTACCATGAAAAGCATTTATCTTAAACAATAAATATTTATTTTTCTTGTCAACAAACATAACTTATTTGGGAATACATTGATAGATCAATAAGTCTGTGGCTTAATAATGAAAAAACATCTATTTTACACATCAAATATTTATTTTTCAAAATAATCTCTTTCAAAATAATCTCTTTCAATTAATTCAATGCTGAATCATACAGACTGAACATTATACAGTGAAAATTTGAATCAAAATTATGACAATATCTATGGACTTATTTAATCCACCCTTGTACAAATCCATAAGGTTAAAGGTGGGTTATTCTTTGCAGAATAAGCAGTTCCAAGAAAATATCGATTGGAGCATTCATTTGTAGATTCACATGACTAAGAAAGGAAAAGGTGTTATATAAACAGACAACATTTGGAATGAAAGCCATGAGAGTTGTGACAAAAGATAGATAAGACCATATGGTAACAAGCCAGTTATAAGTTGTTAAAAGATGTTTATTGATCAAACATTGGTGGCTTATCATCTTGAATACAGGGTTGTCACTATGGTGTAAACATTTTCCATTTCACAGATAAATTACTAACTGCTGTAAAAGGTCAAGTATTTTGAATCTGAGAGGTCACTTATAACATACAGCATTAAAACAAATAAACTATCATTGGTTTGTTTCATATCATGTATTTCTAAAGAAATAACTCCAGTTTTATTGATACTTCCATCTCAGATATAAATATATATAATAATATAGTCATTGATTTATATTTTTGGTAATCTTGGACATTCATGTCTGCAAAAAACAGAGTCTCAAAAGGATCATTTTTTCCTTGACACCACTATTATTTTAACTATCTTCACTCCTTAGCAATGTCTATTGTTTTAAAAAGTGATGATTAAAATTTTAATAAAACCTAAACATATGATGATAACAAAAATATTAAACACTATTTCTTTATTAGATTGTTTATTTACAAGAATAACTTTATATTTACAACATTCTAAAACTAATACAATTGTATTATTACAACTAATGAATTATTACTACTAATGATATACTATTATCATTTGCCATTTTATAAAGCAACAAATATGAAAACAACTTTTTATTCAAATATTTATAAATATCTACTAAATTATTAAAAAATGGAAACCATCAATAAGTAAATCCTTATTATTTACCATTTTATAAAGTATGAATCAATTGGCAATTAGCCATTGTTTTGCCATCCATTCTAATAAGCAATCTAATAAATAGTGTTTATTTTTGTTGTTAGTTCTCAAGAATAAAGAAATGTATAAATTCACTTTCATATTTTATTAAAATTCTAATCATTGCTTTTCAAAACAAACATTGCAAAAGAGTGAAAGTAGTTCAAATAATAGCGATATCAAGGAAAAAAAACATCCTTTTGACACACTATTTTTTTGCAGGTATGAAGGTCCAAAATTGCCATATTTTTTTTCATTTCAGTTATGTACAGATTTCCATAGGATATAAGAATGATATAGACTCAAAATAGAAGCAAAATAGTGTAAAGTTATTGAGTGATGGAAACACAAAGTTAGAAATTACAAAAAGGTTGAATAGAGATCAGAACAAATAAAAAAGAAATTAAAAGCATTGGCAAGAAGAAAAAAAACAGTTTTTAAGAATGTCACAAAAAGAGATTTGAGAAAATTAAAAAGGTAATAAGTAAGGAAAGTGAATATACCAGTAAGAAAATAATTCAAGAAACTGGTATTGCTAATGTAAACAAGAAAAAGAAGATGAAGAATATTAAGAACATTAGTGAAAGACATGAAAGCAACCTAACAACCGTCTTTAAGTAAACACCACAAAGAGAAAAATTAAGTTGGGCAAAAAAGTACATGAAAATTGATTTCTCAACAGTAATTTTTAGTGATGAATTTACAACTATATTGGCTGGACTTGTTGGCTTTTTTATGGAAATGATTACCAAACACAACAGTGAAGGGGGGGGGGAGAATTGTTTTGGGCTAGTATTGTAAGCAGTAAAATTATAGGTTTCTTCAAAGTTGATTAGGGAATCAAGATAAATGCAGAGAATTATGGTTCTTGGATATTTTTTTTACATGGTCCAGATTATAATCAAGAATCTTTAAAATAAAGACTATATGCAATAGTCTTCACAGGTGACCATTACCCACACTGCCAACAAAAAGCTTTCAAAGACAACAAATTGTAGTGACCTTAAATATAGCAGCAGTAACAGCCCTAAATAAACCTTGTATCATATCAATGGCTCTGCAAACATCCTAGCAGACACACTCTCCAGGAATATTTCTCTAATTTATATAACTCCAGTCATTGATTTTGAAGCTATTGCAACTTCCTAAAAAGATGATGAAGATCTAAAATCTCTTCTAAAGGACAATAATTCTTCATTATAAATGAAGGAAATTTAGTTTCCACAAGTGAAACATTCCATTTAGTGTGACATTTTTACAGGAAATTTGTGACCTTTTATTATGAAAACTCTCCGTAGAAAACTATTTGACACTCTTCACTCAATATCACAGCCAGGTATAAAAGCAACCTGCAGGTTAATTAGTAAAAGTCATATTTGGCCTGGAATCAACAAAGATATGAGGGACTGGACATGTCATTGTGTTCCATGTAAAAAAGCCAAAATAGTGAGACACACTAAATCAGCTCCTACATTTATTCCCATTCCTGATACTAGATTTGACCATGTCCATACTGACATCACCGGACCACTCCCTCCCTGTCATTAATATTATTATCTCCTCAGCTGCATTGATAGATTCACCTGCTGGCCTAAAATAATTCCCCTTATGGTGCAAAATCAGGAGCACAGGATTTTATAACTGGTTGGGTCAGCAGATTTGGTGTTCTAACTGCTATCACCATGGATAGAGGAACACAATTTGAATCCTCACTTTTCGCTTCCCTAAGCTGCTTGGTACAATCAAAATTTTTACAACTGCTTAGCATCCTGGAGTTAATGGATTGATGAATGTTTTCATTGCTCTCTGAAGGAATCCCTGAAAACAGCACTGAATTATACTTCTTGGCTTTACAATATTCCATTAATACTTTTAGGGGTAAGAACAGCTGTAAAATCTGATTCACAGAGTTCTGCAGCTGAACCTGTATATGGCATGCCTTTATGTCTACCAGGAGAGTTAATAATCAAACCAAATGATCCTGCTTCATTTGTAGATATGTTGAGATTGAAAATATCTCAAGTAATATCCCCCTCTTCTAGAAAGTCAACCCATGTAACATAAGTACCAGAATCACTCAAAAACTGCAACTTTGTGTTAGTAAAAGACAACACAATCAAACAACCCTTACAACTAGCTTACAGAGCTCCTTAGAAGGTAATAAAATGTACAGAGAAACATTTCATGGTTATAATTGAAAATAGACATGAGAATATTTCCATTAATCTACTAAAACTGGCACATTTAGAAAATATTGGTGATGATTCTTTAGAAACCACCAAGTCGACACAACCTAGAATTTCAAAGCACAGTTGTCATATTAGATAGTCTAAGAAACTGTGTTTTTACTTCGCATAATAAAAATTCTCTTTCTTAGGGTTATTGTACAACTGTCTCACTTGAAAGGGGGTACTGTAGTGACCTTAAAGATAGTAGCAGCCTTAAATAAACCTTGTATCAGCAGCAGCTTGAATATAAAAAACATGTGTATCCTAAAGTAACTCTTTATTCCAGGTTTTCCTCATTGGAACTGGTGACATGAACCTTCCATGCTGAAACTAAAAGGGCTGTGAATGCTTCATACTAAAACATACCAACAAAGTAAATCCCACTACAGCATATTCATGAACATTTCATTGTGTATACAATTTACTTCTAATAAAAGAAACTCTTGTTTTAAACTTTCCTTTTGTTAATTTTGTTTTATCTTGCATTGCAAATCAATTGGTCTGTTATTTTGTGCATGTACTCTTTTTCACCACCATTATTTCATGTACTATTAAATATTCTTATAAGAAACCTTACACATTTAATTACTGAAGTAGTCAATCACTAAAAAAATAATAGAATGACCTTCAGCCACTCCAGATATAAAACCAACAGAAAACTTGTGGTCCATAATTAAAAGAGATATATGCAAGAATGGAATAGTGTAACAGATACTGATGCAGAAAGAGTTCAAATTCCCTGCTAGCCTGTTGCATTTACTTTTGTACAAATTCCCTCAGGAAAGATGTGAATACATTGCTTCTAGCTACAAGTTAACAGGGTAGACTGGGTTCTATAATCTTAGATAATAACCCGTCTAAGAAGAGGAAAACTCTGAATTCAGAACTGTGGAGAATGCAATATTAAATCACTCCAATATCTTTTCCAAGAATGTATGGCAATTCCTAGAAAATAAAGAAATAGAAGCTGAAGAGATCAACCACATCTTAGAGGGATATGGAATCTTTGTAAATATTTTTTTAAATTAACACAATATTCCATATACCTGAACAAATTATTTTATTATCTTACATGTTAATATAGGGTCTTTGACATTCTATAACATTCATCAGTCTTTCAACTATTGATTTTATTAACTTTTCTATTGTTTCAACTCTAATATTTATTGCAGCATATTTTTATTAAAAACTGTTTTCCATTCTTATAAGTCTTTGATAATTTCTGTTTGAAATTCTGAGATAAGAAATCATTATTATTATACATTAATTTATATAATCTTTTGTGACTAATTTCTGTTGTTATAGTCACAACATTTTAGCTGTTGTATTTTCCAGTGTTCTTCAGGTGCATACTGTATTTGATAACATTCTTCTAATTTCAAACACAACCCTTTATTCAGTTCATGGAGGTAGATTGTTTTCATTCCATTATCCATGCTACCCTGGTTCAGTAGAACAAGCAGCAGTGGCATCGCAAGATGAATTAACAAAAAGGACAAAATAACAAGAAAAATTAACTATTAAAAGATTAACTCCACATGGACCACAGAATGGAAATTTGTTAACTATTAGAACTAAAAGTATCTTGAACAAAACTAGACCACCTAATCAGTAGCAGCTGACTACTTTAATCAATATGGTTAAATCCATACTTTAATCAATATGCAGTTACTTCCATCTAAACATTCCTACATATAGTTTTCAATCAAACATTGAAGATTTCACAAGAGACTGATAACTGAGTTTTTGTACTTTGTATCCTCCATTCCAGTGGTTTAATCATGAAGCTATCACTTTACTGTTTGTATAACATTTTATGTAAAGTATTCCATTGATTAATATAGCTTAGTGATTCAGAAAGAAAGAAAATAAATCAATAGCTACAAATGTAACAAACAACAACTATCAATAATAACCGAGATGGCTCAGTGATTCTATGTCAGAACAAAGCAAATGTAATGTCATCAAGCAACATTTTGCTGTCCAGTGTATGCAAATATTTGTTTTCTACAAATGACAATAAAAAAGAAAAAAATTAAGTCTATTAAGATTTTCAGTGCCAACTTTTTTGTTTTTTGTTTTTTTAATAAAAGTTTCTAATGGTCTTTACATAATATACTTTTGGATAATAAACCTATTACAATGATATAATATCTTATTGTCAAATGGCAATATGCAATATAGAGTGTATCAAATTTACTGTATATACTTGCAGGTTTTAATGATCAGTTTTTTATGCAAAAAATAGGGGATCACACTATACAGAGGTAATTTTTTTGAAGAGGTTAAAAATCATGCATTTTTGGTGACCAGTTGCATTATACACAGATAAATTCTTTCTGGAGGGGTTAAAATTCATGCCAAAAACTTCAGGGGTCACACTATACATGAAGTTGGCTTATATATGAGTATATACAGTACATTAGCTACCTGACTGAGTAGTTGATAATGATGAATGGAAAACTCATATAAACCCATCAAAAATTAAAAGAAAATCAGAATAAAATCACTCATGATAACATACTACAGACATGTCATGCTTCAAGATAAATTGTACTTCTAGGTCATAGAAGACCCCTGTTCAAGTTCCTACCTTTCCATTATGGGTTTCTTTCTGGAGTAGCCAGTAATTTTGATCAGGTTCTCAATGGGCTTCTGATTCAGTATTTACTCACCATCTGCCCATGGGAGTGAGTAATTTATGAGGTAATTTTTAATATGGGATGCCTATCATATACATATAGGTTATTGCTCAAAATTGTCCAGTCCACTTGACTACTATCTTTGGTGTAAAAGGAGGGAATCCCTGGGGCCAAGCATTCTTCAAAGCATTTTGTGAACTGGCTGAAGACAAAAACAGAGCAGAGATGAAGAATAGATATAACAATTTGATCCGTACATCTGATTCTTGAAGGTAGTGCTTTTGCAATTTCAAGTAACATAAGTGTTTTCAGATATGGATTTGTTAACCTGATATCTAACCTCCAACCTGAAGAACCAAGTATTATTTCTTGTCTGACCTCTCCCTTATAACCTGTCAGAAGCTTAAACTCTAACAGTATAGCTCAAAGTGTCCTTAAGACATGCAAACACTCCTTCACATGACAAAGTATCCGCACGGAGAGAAAGAGGAGGCCAAACTTTACCAGATGACTGGCAGATGGTACTGAAAAAGAGGGTCACTCATATAGCTTTAGCACAAACCCAAAGACTGAATTCAGAGATGATATATGATTGCACACCTTATGTCATGCTGGGATAAAGAAAATTATATCTCATGATAATAAATTATGAAATAGTCTTTTTAACTATTAATAAGCTTTCTGCTAGTGTAAAAGAAAGAAATGGGCTACCTTTACTGTTTCTTTAATTTCTGCAATATTTGTATACACAGATTTGCAACTGACTTTATTTTGGGGTTGCATGATTAATTTATTAAAACTGTCATTGCTACTTGATTGCCTGGTGGACCGTTGATTTGCACAAATAGTTCTGTCTTTGAGTTGGCAAGATTGTTGCATAATTCTTTATCTTAAATTCATGATGCAAATCTCTTCTCTTCTTTTATACAATCTAGAAATTCTATTTCGGTCGGCCTTCTTTATGAGGTAATTAGAAAGTACACATTCTCATTTACACAGCTGAAGATATGACCAAATTTATCTAGAAATGAGAGTCATCTGTCAGTTCTAACAGTTTTAGGCTCACTGTAGAACAAGTTTCACTGGTCAGTAATCATTGTCTAATTTCCATCCTCAAACTGTATTCTTCTAAAAGGAGGAAAAGTAAAAAGATTTTTTTGCTTCAGTGTTATTTTGGTGCATCTAAAGAAAAATGAAAGAATATATCATATATGTGTAAAGAGTGTGATGATGAATTATGCATTTTACCACTTATTCACCCAACTCTCACCCACCTCCAAGTCAGTCATGCAACTTGTCAGTCCAGAAATACTTCCAAATATTGAGGTTTTCTGTTAGTATAAGTAGCAGGATTATATCCATTGCCAGATTGCTAGGCCTGTCATGTAGCTTACAGCACCCATTACTCCCCAATAGACACCCATCCTAGTACTGACTAGGCACAAAGTTGCTTAACTTTGGTGATTGTATGAGAACTTTTGATATGGTTGTAAGTATGCATTTTAACCATACCTTGAAATCTACCAAATAAAAATGAATTTTTCTAAGGAAATACAGGGTGTCCATAAAGTTTGTGTGCACTTTAAAAAATTTATAACTTTATTTGTATTTGTGATAGAAATAATCTATAAAAAATGTTATAAAGTTTAATGTACCTAGTTTTAAATATAGCTAAAATAACTAATGTGATTTTAGGCATTACTGTAAATCAGTTGGCAAATGTTTTCCGTGAACTGCAAAATCATATTACCCTTTGTATTGCTAATGATGGAGGACATGTGGAAACTTAAATAAAATTTCAATAAAACCTTAAAAAATTTAGATTTACTTCTTTCTAATCCTTTTTACAAATTATTTCTATCACAAATACAAATAAACTTATAAATTTTTTAAAGTGCACACGAACTTTATGGACATCCTGTATTTTTGTACTTTTCCCTTTCCCTTTCAACCATTTTCTTTAACAAGGTTTATTTTTTATTCCTGCTATTTAAAAATATATTTAAATAAGAAAGATTAAAAGAAAAAAATTAATCCCTCCTCACCCACTAAAATCATAGCATTTAGAAAATGAGCTGATCCTCTTGTGATTAATGGGTTAAGTTAATTGAGAAGAGGTTTCTGTGTTTCTTCATTAATGTGATCAGAACTAAAAAATTAAGAGAAATTATCAGTATCCATTAAGCTTTCAGATGCATAGAGTGATTGCATTAAATTGATTTATGTAAAACATTGTGATGAATTAAGCAATAACTAAATGAAAAATACCAGCAGATGTTGCACATTAATAGATATATATATTATATAAAAATCCTAAATGTTGGTGTAACCAACAGACGACCTGCCAAAAGACCTCAAAAAAGAGGGGTCAGGTGGGAGGGTGTACTAATAACAAAAAAGCAAAAACAAAGAAAAACCTTACAAGAGAAAAACAAAAAATGAAACTAAGAAGAAAAGATCAAAAAGCAAACATCTACCTAAGCAGTAAATAACAATGCTCAATGCCTAAGATACACAAACTGAGCAAATAATGCTTCACTGCATCAGTCCTTAATGAATCACAGCTTAAATTCATGCTCTTTGTGATCTTCAGGTTACCAGAATGCAAATGAAAGAATACTCTAGTACCATACTAAGCTGTAACTTATTGCAACATGGGAAAAAATGCAAAAAAAGCATATATATATATATATATATATATATATATATATATAGACTATTTACATTATTCGGACTATTGTCCTCATCTTTGTCGCCATATTTATTACAATGTATCGGCCATTGTACGCTCCATCTTTCTTCAGGTGGTTGGAATGTCAAACTGAACCCTTTATTTCACTTAGACTGTTTGAGTTCCACGTGCCGTGTCTAATGGATGTCAGTTATCAGTTTCTCCTGTTAATTCCCCTCTCTAAGTTCTCCTTTATCCACTGTGTCCTTGGGGACACATGGCACAGTGGATAAAGGCATTAGTTAGATCCAGTGACAGGACTCAAAGAGTGTGAATTCAATAACTGGTTAAGGCGGTGGAGAATTTAGAGAGGGGAAGTAACAGGAGAAACTGATAACTGACATCCATTAGACATGGTACGTGGAACTAGAACAGTCTACCCCAGTGAGCAAAATAAAGGGTTCAGTTCAACATTCCAACCACCTGAAGAAGGCCGGAGCATACAATGGCTGAAACGCTGTAATAAATATGGCGATAAAGATGAGGACAACAGTCCGAATAATGTAAATAGTGTACATAATACCTCATCTCAGAAATATAGACAGATATATATATATATATATATATATATATATATATATATATATTTATTTACTTACTTTTATAAGTACATTAGACACTATTGAGAGGAAAATAGACATTGACAAGAAAAAAATGTGCCCAATATCTAATTACAGAAGAAATATATTAATATTCCTAAAAAGGTGTATCTACTGACCAGCCACTACTTTAAGTTTCATGCATACAACTGTACCCATTCTTCTAGCTCAAAACTGCTACCTATCAGGCATTGCTGTACCAACCATGGTGAATTTAGTCAATATACTGACTACTTAAGATTTTACAATTTGGGTTCATCCTGGTGAGTATATGAAACTGGCATTACAGCAAACAATGTCGACTATATATATATATATATATATATATGAGAGAGAGAGAAGGAGAGAGAGAGTTTCTACCCAGCACCTAAAGATTTTATTGTGCATGAAACTCCAAGTAGTTCTACCAGTGAGGGATAATATCTATGTGTGTGTGTGTGTGTGTGTGTGCGTGCAGAGAGAGAAATATGGGGAAGGCACCTATTCATTTGAGAACATGTCTTTATCAGGACAGAAATGGAAGAAAACCTAACATAATATTATGTGGCATGTGACAAATTTTAACATTCTTATTTCTAGTTCAAATGTATCAAGAGCATTAACATGGCAGCTTCCAAACAAAAACAGGAAATGAAAAGGTACATCATGCTCATAATACTGTCAACCACTTTGATTCAAGAATAGGCACCTTTTTGAAAATGGTCAAATGACTATGAGGAATGACAAATGGCTCTGCATATATCCCATGAATGGATCCACAGTGATACCCACCAAGTTCTCATTGTCTGTAATGTTTTTGGAGTTTGAGAGCAATGAGGTCCCTGTCATGCCAGCATGTTTCTCTCCCACAGTGTCTATGTCAGTGTGCTATATAGAAGGTGATGTAGCCTCTTTTCCATGAGTGAACCAAAAATGTCTGGCCAAGAATTTTTACTATTATGTCACCCCAACATGTAGTAGTCCTGTTCTCTTGGGATATCATCAAGAGAGAGATCAACCAATATCACTACTGTTAATCTTCACGAGTTGCTCCCTTGGCAATTCTTCAACTGGAAAGGGGTGACTTACCCAAGGAGCTGAGAGGCCATTTTAGATAAGCCACACACATGGAGAATGAAGGAGTTGAAATAAAACGTTCTCTTTCCATTACATGTCCGATTTCCTTTAATTTGAACTTACATTGATAGCAGAGCACATCGATCAACACAATGGCTTCCAAATTTATTCCTCCACCTATTTTGAACACAGATTAATACAACACTTGGAAAAAAGAAATGCAGTTTGGGAACTTCCTACCTGCATCGACAAACCTCGCTATGCTCCCATATTATTTTTATCCCTGGAAGGAAAAGCCAGAGAGGCCATATTGGAACTGGACATTACCACATTACATGCCAATGATGGAATGAAAAAATTATATGAAAAGTTGGATATGCTCTTTTAGAGGACGTTAACCAGCTGGCTTTTATGACATACAAGTCATTCAAACAATATCGACAATGACTACCTTATTAACTTCAACTGCTATATCGCAAGGTTAATGGACCACAAAATACAATTACCAGAGCTGGTACCTGCCTACAGAGCATTAAAAAGTGTGAACCTAACACCTGAGAATGAGTGACTAGTAAAAGCAACCATTGGTGAATTAACACTGTCCAAACAACTTTAAAAAATTATGTACAGACACTTTTCTGATGTTTCGTCAACCAATTGTGATAATAAGAGATATGGATTGTGCCTACAATGAAAATGGCTGGGAAGACACTCATGAAGTATATTATGGTCACTTTTCAAACCAGCATCCTTCTCGGTTTTCCAGTTGCTAAGGTAACAGAAGCAGAACAGGATGTAAGAACAAAATACAGGTATCCTCTGACAAAAATTCAGGCTCATTTGAACATGAAGGCAATACCACCAAATGCTTCACATGTGGCTGCAAATTCTACTGGTGTTACAATTTTCTGTATGCTGCAAGATAGGAGTCAAAAGGATAACTACATATCTGTAGCCAAAATCATGCTGATGAGGAATCAAAAGTGGGAAGATAATGGTCAAATATTTTTGGGTGAGACACTTGGTTCAGCAGTTCTAGACAGTGGTGATTAGGTTATTGTTTGTAGGACTACATGGTATGAGAACTAACAAGTTCAGCGATGGAAAGAAACTAAAATCACTGTTCACGAATGGTTTACCATATGTCATTGCCAGCATTGATGTCAGTATCGTAATTGATATTGTGGACTTGAAAATTCCACTTTTATTAAGTAAAGATGCCATGAAAATAACCAAGATATATCTCAATGTTGAAAATGACAGTGTCAAAATGCTTGGAAAAAAGTTCCACTGTGGTGTACCTTGTCTGGTCACACATCACATCCCTATTACCAGACCTCCACTGGATCAAGGTAAGATTATTAATCAAATACTTTTCATTAAAGAAATTACTACCACAAAAAGATCAGAAAAAATTAGAATTGCAACAAAATTACATAGACAAATCAACCATCCAAGTAGTAAAAGGTTCTGTGATCTATTTAAGAAAGCAGGAATAAAAAGACCCTGAATTCATTAAAACTTTACAAGAACTTCCTAATTCATGTGAAATATGCATTCAATACAAAAAGATTGGACCCAGGCCTATTGTTGGGTTCTCATTAGGATCATATTTTAATGAAAGCATTGTCATGGACATAAAAGAAATTAATGGAAAACAAATATTACATCTAACTGATCATGGTACATGATACAGTGTTGGAGTCAGGATTCCTAGTAAGGAAAGTTCTGACATTCTTAATGCTATATTCATACAGAGGATAGCATATTTTGGCACTCCAGCATCTATCCTCACTGGCAGAGAGTTCAATAACCAATCATTTAGGGACATTTCATAGAACTTGAATATATTCTAGTACGTACTACTGCTTCTGAAAGTCCATGGAGCAATGGTTTGAATGAAAGACACAATGGAATACTGGGAGAAATGGTGAAGAAAATGATTGAAGACACAAGTTGTAGTTTTGCTGTAACACTTGCATGGGCCATAAGTGCCAAAAATACACTTCACAGTTCTCATAGTTATAGTCCTAACCAACTTGTTTTTGGCAGGAATCCCAACTTGCCTTCTTTTTTAAATGACAAACTCACAGCATTAGAAGTTATTTCTACCAGTGAAGTTGTTGCAAACAACCTCAATGCAATGCATGCTGCCAGGAATCCTTTTATAACATGTGAGTCTTCAGAAAAACTAAGACACACACTTCATCACCAGGTTCAAACAAATATAGTGCAGTCATATAACAATGGTGATACTGTTCTCTATAAAAGAAATATATACGATAGATGGCTTAGTCCAGGAACTGTCATAGGGTGGGAGCATAAGCGGGTACTCGTTAAACATTGCAGTACATATGTGAGAGTTCATCCATCCCATTTAGTCCCCTACCTGGAAACATATCAAAGTTCTGAAAATAGCACAATAATGGAACAGACATCCAGCAACTTACAAAAAAACCTGATAAAACATCAAAAGTATCCATTTTGAATAGAATAATATGGACGAAGAAAGCTCAAGTGAAAACATTGAACAGCATCAGACTGTGACAGCAAGAAGCAGACCACCCAAGCAAAATTCCATTCTTAACAAAAAACAGAACAAACTATTAAATGTAAGTTTGCCAATGATGATGATTCAGAATGGAGAAAATTGAATGTCTTAAGTAGAGCAGGCAAATCAACAGACAGAAACAAACACTTAATGAATGTTGTTATGGAACAAGATGAACCCTTTTGGCTGGACTTTGAGCATGGAGTATCAGAATGGCAAGCAAGTGCAGTTGAGCAAACAAGAGAAAATGAAAACACTTCTTGCGATGAGAAAAATATAATGATTTCCTCCTCAAATGATGATCTGAAAAAGGTAAGAAAGAATGAGCTCTAAAGTTGAGTTCAAAATAAATCTTACATTCAATTTCCTGACCAGGATATCCCCAAGATGGGTTTATACTTATAAAAGTTCTAATGGTAAACAGATTTGTAAAGCTAGACTTGTAGCTCGAGGCTTCCAGCACATCTTATATTACTTGCAATATAAGAATTGATTCTCACACCAACTCTAAAGAAGGTCTACATATAGGATTGGGAATAATGGTATCTAACCATTGGATGTGTAAATCCATGGACATAAAAACTGTGTTTCTACAGAGTAAACAGTTAGACCAATTGGTTTATTTGGATCTACTGAAAGAGGCCAGTGTACCTCCAGGTTATATTTGGAACCTCTCTAAATGTGTATATGGTCTGACTGTTGCTTCAAGATCCTGGTACCTGACACTCAAGGATGAATTAATTAGATTAGGTGCAGGTGTTTCAAAATATAACTAGGCAATAATTTGGGAAACAAACTGCAGGGTATAATTGTTGCCCATGTTGACTTCTGCTTTGCAGAAACAGAAATATTTCAGACCAAAGTTATAGACAAAATTCTTCATCTATTTGAAGTCAAATCTGAAGAAGTTGCTGAATTCTAGTATATAGGCTTAAACATAAAGAAAAATGGAGATAATATCAAACTAGGACAGAAGGAATATGTAAAAAAGTTCAAATATATCCCAGTAGAAGTAGGCAGAAATTTGAAAGACACTATATCCACAACCGAAGTAACAGAGAGCTGATTGGTCAACTTAAGACCAGGCCTGATCTAAGTTATGATGTTAGTGCATTAAATTCTGTATTAAAACAAAAAAATGTAGAGTGTATAAAACAAGCAAACAGAGTAGTCAACAAAGCGAAAAAGAAAAAATCCCAAATAGACATTCTAGATTTCGGAAACCTAGAACACTTAAATTTTTTTATAATCATTTTACCCCAATCAAGGCAGGAATGCCATTAGGTGGTTACAGAGGGTGAAAAGACTGTGTATAGGGGTGATTAAGGAAAGGATAAAAGATGAATAGGGTCCAAGACAACAGAAGATGGCGATTGGCATTGCATTTAAATTTTTGAACATTGTAGTTATCAGGGAATCAAGTCAGCGGAAGGAAGTTCCACTGTCAGGAAGTGCAAGAAAAGAAACTGTTGGAGTAGAAGTGGCGGTTACATTTAACTATTTCAAAAGTAAAAGAGTGTGGCCTAAATGCCAATCTAGTAGCCTGCTTAAATTCATGTAGTCGTAGCACCATGAAAAAAATAGCTCCTCAGAGCAGTTGCCATGAAAATATTTGTAGAAAAGACAGAGGGAAACCACATCATGTCTGTGGGAAAGTGACTGAAGTCAAAATGCCAAGTCACAATCGATTACATTGCAGATCTTTCTTTGGATTTTGCCAAGAACCTCGAAATGAACAGCAGGGGCACTAGACCAGATATGGCAACAGTATTTAATGCATGGACGAATGGTAGATTTGTAAATGTGCAAGATGAACTCTGACTAGAAAAACCTTCTGGCACAACACAATGAACCAACTTTTCTTGCAGTAGATGCAGCTATTGATTCAATGTAGTCGTTGAAGACATGAAGCCAAGAAGGCGCAGTGAGATACTCTTCTGGAGTCAAGCATCAGCCATGCTGATGGCAGGCAGGGGAGTTTCTCTATAGTGGTTAAATAAGAACAGTATAGTTTTGGAGGCATTCAAATTTACAAGCCATTTCCTGCCCCAGTTAACCACTGATTGGAGGTCCTTTTCAAGAGCAGCAACCAGGTTAACTTTGTTGGCTTTGATGGATTTGCTATTGATACAGGAGTAAATGGTAGTGTCATCTGCATAAATGCTTACTTGGGAACTGAAGACATCAGGAAGGTTATTGATGAAGACCAGAAATAGCATAGGACACAAGACAGAGCCTTAGGGGATACCCATGTTTGTGTGAAAAGATCTGGAAGCAAGCTCATTCAGAACAATCTTCATTTCATGATTTGATAGGAATCATTGGATTAAATCAAACAATTATCCTGTAATACCATAGCCATGAAGCTTACATAGAAAACCAGCATGCCAAACCCTGTTAAATACCTTTGAGATATTTAGTGCCACAGCTTGAGCTTTGCCATTATTATCAAGAGCTTGATATACATATTCAGTGATGGCTGTAAACACATCAATGGTAGACCAAGCAAAACAGAATCTATATTGTTTGTTCAAGAGTAGGTCATGAGAGGTTAAGATGCTTAACCACTTCAGCATTGATTAAAGCCCTGAATACTTTGCTGAAAAGTAGTAGGAGACTAATAGCGTGATAGAGGTGTCAGAAGGTTCTCCAGAGTTCTTAAAAACATGGACTACAGGAGGACATCCAACAAGCTGGAAAGCAGGAAGCAGTGAGGCAATAGTTGTAGAGTTTGGAGAGAACTGGAGCCAGCTCGGAAGCCCATTTCTTTAGGATGACAGCTAGTAGCCCATCACCACCATTTGTGTTATGGGAGTCTAATTTAGAAATGATGTCCAAGACCAGTGATGGGGTTATGTGCATATCAGACCAGTGACAGGGTTATGCACATATCAATTTATTGCATATACTAATGCCTCTTTTGATAATTTAACCAATGGTGGGTCACAAGGAGGGTATATACTTTTCTTGGTAGGAAGTACCAATAGATATATGGCTATTACTTGGCAATCCAAACTTAATTGAAGAGTCGTCAAAAGTACTCTAGCAGCCAAAACATTAGCCATGGTTGATGCAGTAAAAGGATGTCTTTTTCTAGAAAATTGTTATTAGAATTGTTGCAATTTGAAGATAATAATGAAAATATACAAATTATATGTAAAACTGACAATTCCTGTCTCTATGATGCAGTACATTCATCAACACAAATTTTGGATAAGAGACTTCACATAGAAATGGCTATTTTGAGAGAAATGATAGATAGAAAAGAAATTGCCCAAATCCCTTGGATACCAACTGATGTACAAACCTCAGACTCACTGACAAAGAAAGGAGTACCATCATTTAAGATTCTTGGGTTCATATCAGAACCTAAGGAATCCTGTTTAATGGATTTACATTCTCTTATATATTTTTTTTTGCAGATTAATAAATATATATATATACACACCTGATGCTGAAAAAGAAAAAAGTGGAAGAACTGTAATCTTCATGAGTTGCTCCCCTTCACAGCTCTTCAATTGCAAAGGGGCAGCTTACCCAGAAGGGACTGAGTGGCCATTCACATGGAGAGCCAAGGAATCGAAATAAAACATTTTCTTTCCATTATGTGTCCGAGTTCCTTTAATTTGAACTTACAACTACAATACCAAGAATTCACTGAAAGCTATCAACCATCACAAAACACTTGATTCAGATATGCAGTCACTTCTGATGTCATTTTTTTTAATCATATCACTCCAAGGAAGGTGATAATGCCAATAAGATGCAAGGGGTTACTGGGAGTGAAACAGAATGAGAAAACCTTAGGAAAATGAACCAGAAACCTAATTCTAAACAAGAAACAAGGAGTAAACCTCTACTCCTGTTCAAAAAATAGAAGGTGTGTAAAAAGGAAATAGGTTAACATGTCTACTCTTACTGACAAAAAAAATAATTGACATTATCTTTGATGTTGAGCATGATCTTATTGAATAATATTTTTATGTTTATCTACATAAAACAGGTATACAAAGAAAAATTTGAAAATAGACTGATTTTTCTATTGAATATCTTGTTTTTCTTTATATCATAATTTGTCCTCAATTATCTGTATATAATATATACATACTAAATGGACTATATTAACAAAATGGACTGATTTTTTTACTGAACACTTATTTTTCTTTATATTATAATTTATTCTCAATTACACACTGTAAATATGGCAGTCACATGTGCATGTGGGGCAGGCAGTTATTGACCTATAGAGTAAAGTGTCAACAAAAGAAAAAAAGTCTTGTTATTTTAAAATATTTTGGAAAGAAATTTATGTAATATTCTGATCACAAAAATTTACAAAATTGTTATATAAGAAAAAAAAGTGAAGGCAGATTTTTGCTGCTTTTATGGTCTGTATTATTAAATGTGGCTTGGAGCAGCATCCATGACATATGTACTTGACATTGTAATGCATATTATATCTCCTTAAACTGAAAGGCACAAGAGAATTAATACTGTTTCAATTGAAAATAATAATTATATATTGAATTAAGTTAAAAATCTATGATGAATTGGAAATCTTTTAACTTTTAATAGTTTTAGCCAAGGTAGACATTGCCTCATTAGATGTCATGTCTCTGATATACACACATAACTGGATGAATAATTCTGTAGCTTTATATGTAGTTATAGTTTGAATTTTCACTTCTGTCTGAACTTCTGGGATAAGGAGTTATCATTATTCATACTATTTATTTGCAGTCAAAGTAATGTCCTCATCTTTGTTACTGTGTTTCAGCCAGTGTGCTCTCCAGCTTTCTTCAGGTCTCGGATGATTTGGGTAACCTTCAGAGAATTTCAAATTGAACCTTTTATTCAACCTACAGGGGCAAGTTGTTCACATGGACAACAGAATGAGAACAATCTATCCTTATGGGTTAAATAAAGGGTTCAGTTGGAAATTCCCTGAAGGTTACCTATATCATCAGACACTTGAAGAAGACTGGAGAGCAGAATGGCTGAAAAATTTGTGATAGTAACAAAGATCAGTAGATTAGTCTCACTAAATAATAATGAATTTTCATTGTATTATGCTCAATCTATATGATTGATATTTGCTAATGAATTAGTACACTGACAAGATTATATTGAAAAATAAATATTTTTGGTTAAAATAAATCTCTCTTTCATTATCAAGCTGTGGATTTATTAACCTGCCTATACCTCTGTGTGTGTATATATATATATATATATATATATATATATATATATATATATATATATATATATATATATATATATGATGACAGTATTTTACTTTGTTACATTTAAAGTAAAGAATCAGTTATAACTATGAAACAATGCTATCAATATACAAGGAAGTATATAAGTGCAACTTCAGCTCTCTGTAGCTATTGTATGTTTTTTCATGTGCTTCAATTTCAAGTGGTCAAGTAATGGGCATAGGGCAATGCTCATACAGCACACTAAGTCCTGTTACTTTACTGGCACACCTCATATGTATGAAAATCCAAAACCTTACCATGTAAAAAAAGAAAATTGTTCAGTACAAATTAAAAGATGTTATATTAGTCAGGTCAAGAGTTCTTAGACCTTAGATGTGAATAATAGTTGTAGTTTGCTTAATAAATAAGAGTTGTTTCTTTTTGTGTATATGTGTGCATGTCTGTATTTTATTTTCTCTTTCATAAATTTCTTTGATTTGGTAGCAGGCACATAAGCAATTGCCATCATTCTATATAAGCTCCTATGATTGTAAGTTTTACATTGTTTCAAAGAATTAATTCTATTTTATTATTTGTTTTATCAGATTAAAATTTTTAAAAAAGCATGGCAAAAACATGAGAACACAAATGACATAAAAATAAATAAATTTTTGTGTAAAAACAGACAAGCAAAAATCAAGATAAATTAAATTTTATTTAAAACAAAAGCAAAACAACAATATGAATCAGCAACAACAACAACAGTACAAAGAGTGCACTTTATTTTGCATTGTGAGACACAAAGAAATGCAGCAAAACAGTGCAAATATTTGCCAAATAAAATTTATCATATGAGGCAATATTGGTTTGTCATTAACATGATAATCTATTGACTTTGTGTTGTTTCAATTAGTATAAATTGTCCTTCTGGATAATATTAGAATTTTTTGTAACACACAAATCCTTACAATATTTAGTATTGTTGAAGTTATTGCAAGATTTACAAACTCTATGTTTCATTTAATTCTGTAAAGCAATCAATGACATTTGAATAAGCTGATTTGTTTGTAAAAATATTTGACAAAAACCCTACTTCACGATTTAATAATTTCTTTAATTTAATTTTATAGGACTTCATGGTAAACAATATTTTTTAAGAAAAAAATTTTTTTTCCTTTTTAACAGCAAAGAATAAATTCTTAGTATATCTTACTCTTGAGCATGCAACATACAGCTGGCCATGCATAAATATTTCTTTCTGGAGCCAAATTCCAACTTTTTGAAGTGTTTAGTCTTGTTAACTGTATTGCCAACATTGCAACTAGTTAAGTAAAATAAAAGTAGCTTAGGAAATGCTTTATGAGGGTCAATATCTCTTTGTTGAAGGGTGTTTATAGGGGGTTGACTGATGCTTGCAGCTGTGGTTAAGTCATTTGATGTCTGACTCCACTGTAGTATTGGGAGAAAGGAGAATAATGATACAGTGACCTTATTTTGTACATCAAATGATTAAAACTTTTAATTTTTCAAAATAAATTAATAAAAATTTATTGTACTAAGCTACACACCTTAGTCAAACCAACTGTACTTTGTACCCCCTTACATGTTTGCACTTCTCCCCAAAATTTGGTTTTGATTGGTCAGTGTATGGCTATTTTAGGTGTGACAGGTGGAATAACAGAAGTCACAGAATTTTATATATATATATAAATTACCAACATTTTTGTTACATTTGATACAGGTTTATTTTCATACTGTTGGCTTAATAAATAACTAACAGTACCTATGAACATTTCAGTTTTACTATTTGAATTTTCTGAAGAATCATAATAAGAATAAGCTCCTTGTGAGTTCCACAACTATAAAATACCTGGACAAATTTCCAAATTGCATCGTTAAATATTTGAGCTTAATAAATTCAACAAAATGAATGCAAGTTATTATTTAGAAGAGTAAGAGTACAAATGAAAAGATTCAAAATTAACAAGGTTTTCTATTTCACTGAAGCATACATTAAAGACATGAGAGCATTATCACCTCCTCTCCCTTTTCTTTTTTATTATTATATATGCTTTCTTTTTCTCACTAAAACCAAACAGAATCTCTGATAGATCTTTTTCTTTTATCTTTCCTTGCATTCAAAACATAATAGTCCATTATTTATCTGAGATAATGGCAGAGTATGATATATGTATTTACTAACAGGCAGAGAGGCAAGCAGAATTATAATATTATTTTATTAGGGTACCTGGAATAGCTAGTCTTGCTCAGTCATTTACTAGTGTTATGAGTTCAATCCATGTGGAATTCCACACTCTTGTGGTCCCATGTCAGACAAAGCTAGGCCTAGCAAATAAAGATAATTATTAAACAAATGTGTGGAGCAATTTACAGTGTGTTCTAAATTTGTAAAATACACACACACACACACACGTGTGAGTGTGTGTGTATTTTACAAAGCGTGTGATGATACCATTTGACTACAGAGAATCACATTCTACTATTCTAAATTAACAGATTTAAAATGAAAAACGCTGACTTGAAACTTGAAATAAAATCCTATAACTAATTTTATTTATCTCTAATATGAAATCACATAATCATGTTTTTAAAGGAAAATAGAAGATTTGCAAGGGGTAGATAAACAAGCAAACAACTGTAAGCAACAACAACAAAGAGAAGAGAATTTTTGCATTTACTTTATTTATTTATTTCAATAATGTGTTGCAGGTTTGGCTTATTAATGGCTAGAGTATATATGTTCCAATCAGATCTAAGAAAAACTAAATTATGTAATGCATAAATTAATTTTATGCTTTTTGTTATTATAATATTTCAGACAATTTAGTTCAACTTAAAATTGCCAATTTTAATTTCTTTGATATTTTTAACAATTCTTTTTTCCTTAATGATAACATTTTGATATTAAAATCTTTGAATATATTTTGTTGATTATTCAGTTAAATTTTTATTTCATTAATTTTATTGCATTTTTTAGACAAATATGAAAGCATTACAATTCAACCATTTGATGATTATATAAATTTATACTGAGCCATAATGTAACTGAAGTTATGAGGAATATAAATTTTGCATTTGGAGACAATGCTGAGACAATCTAAAATCTACGGTCAATTATGAAGGTGAAATCATATGAAGATGGCAAACAATATGGCCACAGCAAACCTATTAGAAGCAATTAAAATCATCATGTTGGAAATTGAACCTGCTGAAGAAAGATTTTAACAAAATCAATGGATTGCTGGCTATTATTGAGAAGAAGGGTCACTATATTAAGATGTAAATGCATCAAAGACTTATATATGCTTGTTATTTGTTCTATTATAGGTGTAGATCAATTGATGATGATTTTATTAACTAGTTATTGAAGTAAAATGTGTTTTTTTTGTTTTGCATAATAACTTCAGACTGCAGTTTTTATAATCAATCCAATAACTTTAATAAAACTTGGCAAAAAATTCTCCAAAGCAAATTCGAGTTATTAAGGTTTATATGATTTGCATAATAACTTCAGACTGCAGTTTTTATAATCAATCCAATAACTTTAATAAAACTTGGCAAAAAATTCTCCAAAGCAAATTCAAGTTATTAAGGTTTATGTGATTTGCATAATAACTTCAGACTGCAGTTTTTATAATCAATCCAATAACTTTAATAAAACTTGGCAAAAAATTCTCCAAAGCAAATTCGAGTTATTAAGGTTTATGTGATTTGCATAATAATTTCAGACGGACTGTAAAAACCATTTAATAGTAATTAATTAGTATCAAAGAAAAAAAACACAAGCTTAACAAGTGGGTTTCATTTGAAGTTAATAAAGAACAAAAGATATTGGGCATAATGTTCAGTTGTATGAAATTGATCCGTTTCTACATTGTATTATCATTTGTAATGAAAAATTGATTTTTTTTCAAATCAATATAATATACAGAGATCTGCACAATGGCTGGATGCAGATGAGAAGCTTAAGCCTGAAATGAAATTCTGCAATTGTCCCTGGAAGGTAAATATGAGCCTTTGGGGATACAGAAGTCGTTTGACTCATCATCATCATGGTTTGATTTTACAAAAGAAAATGTAGATAGATTTTCTCTGACTGTTACAGATACCCCCCACATTGGTTACAAGAGACATAAGGAATAGCTCTCAAATATGCCATAGTGAAGTTTTAAGGAGGAGAGTATATATAGGCAGAGAGACATATGAATTAACAATCCCACCTTTTAAATTAGATTCACAAACCATGACCCAGCAAAGTGGATGGATTGATTTGTTTTTTACCACTTATCAACCTTTTGAAGGTTATTTAAAACCAGCAAATATTTTTGGATAGTAAGAATTTTTTGTGATAGTAATGGTTTTCTGATACAAGTCCTACTATTTAATCCATAGCAAGGGAAGGATTTATACTTTTTCTCAATATATTTGCATGTAAGTGAATATAACAAATTCAACTGGAATTGGAACTCAGCTCTCCAATTCCAAGCCATTATCCATTACACTACCTGCATATCCAAGAGTACAGAACTTGGCTTTCCCAAGCAGTTACATATCTAGATACTGACCAAGTTGCTTAACTTCACTAATTGTATGAGAACCAGTGTTTCAATGTGATATGCCCCAGCAAAATAGAATAATGGCAGTAAGGTCCCATGGTTGTAGGTCTTCTGTTGTAGTTTCCTTCTCCTAGGCAAATGGTCAAGCCGCTTTTCTTTCAAGGAAATAATTGAGCTTAATGGCTGATTAAAGCTCTGCTCTTACAGAAGATTGCCGATTATTTGTCTTTTTTACTATAAGATTTCATCTGAAAAGATGAACCTATTTTCCTGAAAAATTGTTTTAAGAAAAATTTTATAAACTTCAACTGACAATAGTACTGCCTACTTGGTCAATGAATGCCAAATGGTTCCTCATAAAGGAACGGCTAATATTACAATTACTATCCTTCTCACTTCTTGTTCCACACTATTTCAAACAAAATGTTAAGAAGGAAGTCTGCATCAATACTGGAAAGAGTTATAACAGTTAGTGGATTTGAGGAACCTATTTTCCTGAAAAATTGTTTTAAGAGAAAGGTTTTATGAATTTCAACTGAAAGTATCATTGTCTACTCAGTCAATGAATGCCAAATGTTTCCTTATAAAGAAACAGTTAAAATTGCCATTAAAGATAAAGAGAAGAGATATTACATCTTGATCCAAAGGGTGAAGAAAAGCATAAGCAGCAGTGGTTGAATTTTATCTTCTTGCTTTTTCATCATTTCTCCTGTCATCACATTTGAATTTAGGTGACTATTGAAAATTATAGATATAATAAAAAGTTTGTTTATAGATTAATTAGGCAATTACATGACAATAATAGTAGTAGTAGTAATGAAATAATTCTGATGAATACCACTTTTGCTTTGCTTCTTGGTTGCATTAAGGATTGTTAGTGTTGGTTCCTCTGAGATTCCTTTAACAAGACCAAACAATTAGGTCACATAGGTAAAAAAAGAACTAGTATAAAATAGTACATTTGAGATTCAAACAAACAGTACCCAGATTGATGAAAAGAAAGCATGCCATTTTATGATATGATGACATGCACTTCTTTTGTATGTTTTTTCCCTTCAGAATGTAGGCAATTATTATCCTCCACAACTTCCTATCCTTCACAACTCAGTAATGTTTGTCTCCTAAGATCAATGGTTAAAATATTTTTGAGTGAGTGGAGCCTGTGGGTCTTGGCAAAGATCATCCTTCTTTGAACCTTGTGGAATGGCACTACAGAATCACAAAGAACTGAAAGAACTGTACCAGATAACAGAAACAACATCACTTGAGGACTATCAACAGCAGCAACAACAACTAAAATAGATATCACATGGAAAGAAAATGACATAATCATGATATTGACATTTCACCCTACTTGAAATAAAAGGTTAGGAAGGAAACTCCATCATTACTGGAAACAGCAATAACAGTTACTAAACTTGAGAAACCTATTTTCCTGAAAAAGTGTTTTAACAGAAAGATTTAAATAAATTCCAAAAATAAATTTCAACAGAAAGTAGTAACCATTGCTTGGTCAATGAATGCCGAACGTTTCTTTATAAGAATGAGGCTAATATTACAATTACCATTATTTTTTTCTAAGACCAATGGTTAAAAATGACTCAACTGAGAATGGAGATTTTATCATACATTGCCTGTTCACTTGATCATGCATATTATCATTTTCTCAAGGATTTATATCTGTTCTTTACAGGCAACTTCTCTAAGCAGAGTCAAATTAAAGACATGTTCATATATCAGTTCTTTGGGGGGAAAAATTTCTTTAGGACCGGAAATGATGACTTGCTATTAAATAGGAATAAATCTATACATGCCAAGAGGGAATGTTTTGATTGAATAAATCATTTTTTTTTTTAAATTGTTTTGTTTAAATAAATCAGCAAATTTCATGTAAAAAAAAAAATGAAAAAAATATATAAATTACCTTAAAGATATAATTTTATTTTTGTTTTCTGTATTATTCAAAAAAATATTTTGTTTACATTTTTTTGGTTTGGTTTGTTTTTTGTTTTTACGGCATATCAACCTCAGTGGGTTATTTAATGCTGACAAGATTTTAGGATATGTTCGTATTAATAGAATATGCATTCTTTGTAAGAAATCAGTTTGTAGATCAGGTTTCATTGAGAGTCAAATGTATTGCTGGTAATTATTTTTTTAAAATTTATTGCTGATATTTTTAGTATAAAAATCTATTTTTATACTTTAATGGTGTTTTTACCCCAGTTTGGGAGTTAACTATTTGCCCATAGCTGGAACCCTAACAATGCTACCACCCAAGGTTAGTGTGGACCTGAGACCAACAGGAATTAAAAGGTGCCACCACACTCATCCCAATCAGAGGCCTTGCTGCCAGATGTAGTTTATTGTCATACACAAGATGCATATTCCTTTGGTGTTGGGCATTAATTATGCTTCACATTACTATTTAAATAAGCAGAAACCAAATCAGATATAATAATGAAGTCCAGTATAAATTATATATAGGATAATGAAGTTCAATATAAATTATATATAGGAGAAATATTGTGTATAAACTCTATATATCAGACTGGTGGTGGGTAACTGAATGACGAAATGAAAAAAACATTGAGTCTGATAAAGTCCTTTTGAAGGATGGACCACGTTAACATGGACTTTTTTATTTTGCTATTCAGTTTACTTATGGCAATATATAAGAGATACATTCAACATTGTTTCTCAACCATGACCAAAATATAGGCATATCAATGGAATAATAGAATGTGTAGAATGTTGCTAAGAACATCCATTTTATTCAAAATGCATGTGTGAACAGCCTTTAACTTCATTAGATTTGGACAGCACATTAAGATCTCCCAAAGAAAATTGCTTTATGATAAGTATTTGTGCAGAAGTGATTAACATAGTTGAAGGTATTCTTACCCACATTACACTTAGCTACCAAGATAGCAAATTATATCTGGAAATGAACTAGATTCCAGATGTTTTTTTTTTATTTTTAGCCCCTCAAATAGTCACATTACTACTAATAAAAAGAAATGCAAGTTAACTTTTTTTGACAGAACAAAAACAAGTAATGCATAAAAAAATCCATAGGAAAATATGGTTGCAGTTATAGAACTAGAAAGATTTAATAGAAAATATAAAGAGTAGAAAGTATGAAAAAGATTCTGCAGTAAATATGTAATATGGGCAAAAGACAAAACTAAATAAGTAAATAGCAAATTGAATGGATGTTCCTTAGTAAATTCATCAGTAAAACACCAGACTTGCTAATACAATTCATGCCAACAATTATTTTTCAATATTTAAAGAAAATAAACACACACACTATTGATATTTTAAGATTACTTTTTTTTTCATCTAACTATATACCAGATATAAAAGGCAGGATGTGTGTGTGTGTGTGTGTGTGTGTGTGTGTGTGTGTGTGTGTGTGTGTGTAACGAATGCACGGCCGCAATTTTCGAAGAATTTGCACCAAAATTTACATGCACATGCTCCATGTAAGCAGGAAAGCCAATACTGACTTTGCATTTCCCAAATAATCGATTTTTTCATGCTTCTACGGCAGTTTTCATGTAGTTTGCGGCCATTTTCTACTGGCCAGAGTCAGAGCCTATAGCTGGCTGCCACGAATAGGCAGGAAGATTCTATTGGCCAGCATGAGAGCCAACAGCTGACTGACATGAATGTTAACTAGCATGCTAGCATGCAAAAAAAATTGATAGCTGCATTCATCAGAAGTGGGAAAAATTTAAATCTGCATGGCACTTTACTCCAATTGGCTCATTCGCTTGCTTAAACTCAACGTTGATTCTGATTCCGCAGAACTGGGTTGGGTGTGAAAAAGTATTTGTTATTAACATTCTTTTTTCATTCGGTTTTTCCAGTTACGAGTCCTTTTTTAAAGCTGATCGTTTTGTGTTCATTTTGTTTAGTTCTTTTTTCGTAACAGATTTAATGTTTAGTATAGAGCTTAGAAAAAATTTGAAGTGTGAGATAAGCAAGAAGTAAGGCATGTAGCAACATCAGCACAGCAAAGAGCACTCCTTTAAAGGCAAAGAAGGGCAAAAATATTTTAAGTCAAGTGATAGCGATTGCTGTATGAGTCGTACGATTTTTTAATCAAGCACGGGCAACGCCAGGTGATGCTGCTAGTTATAACACCAGTTTAAAATAAATGCTATTTTTTCCTAAAATATTTTGTATACTATATCAAAGCTTATATACTATTTCTCAGCATTATGCAGGCTTGTCCCTTTGCTTTGTACTGTCATTTTTTTACTTGTGAAATTTGTGGATGACATAAAATGGCATAAGCAAAATTATCATAATTAAAGAAATTCAATAGATTTAAACATTTTGACAGTCATTTATTTTATATATGGCATATTATAATGTTTAATTTATATTATTTACTAGATTTTCAAAATATACTATTAAAAATATTGTAGCAGACATTAAACCTTTTAAATTCTTCTATGGACATTATCTACGCAGCAGAAAGTCTATTCATTCCTGAATTACTCTGACAAGAATTTCCCAGGTTACTCAAAGTCCGGGATTTACCTTGACCTCCTCCCCCCACTGAGCCAGGTTGTAACACAAGGTTGGATTTTAATGTGGGGACCCAAGTGTTTCCATTCAAGCCACTGGTCTAAGCTAGTCATACCACCACTGCAAATGTTACACAATGGGGGAAGGGGGTGACAATGCAAGAGAGGAGAGAAGGCCTCTGGCACAGAACAAATATTTAAACTGCTGTATCCATTCTGATGGGGAAAACCCCCTTCTTCTCCCCTGCCCCTTCCAGAAGAAGAACCCCAGGCTACTCAAAGTCCTCTATCTAGCTTAAATTGAGCTACTTGGTCTGAACCTATCTGAACCAGCAGGGGAGACAGGTTAATTCAACAAAGCATTAATTTTTATAACCAGGAGGATGTAAGTTCAATCCCTATGCAGGGTAATAAATGTTGCCCATAGAATAGAACTTAACAAAAATAAGTGAAACAGTTTTGTTAACAACCCTATCAACAACAGTAACCCATTTTCAGATTTGGAATGTGTAAAAACTGACAGTATGCATGCTATGAATCTGAGGTTATGCATGCTATGATGAGGCTTGCTTTCTTTCACTTCAGGTTGAGATTGGGATAGGACACTAAAATTAGCACTCAGTGCAATAAACACATATTGTGTAAACAATACATACACCTCACTTACAATTTAATTCACTAACAAAGTTCAACTTTTCCTTCATCTTTTTTACAGAGACATTCTTAAAAGCATTCCTGGAATTCATACTTTCTTTCAGGAATTATCCTCAAATTTTTCTCTACATAAAATGTTCTCCCCATAGAATAAAAATTTATATCTCCTTTTGTTTGTTTATTTTCTCAATGAATTCAACATTTTCTGTTTTCATTTGTCAACACATGACATTTCAACTTCAAATAACAACCCCTAATCTAATAACAACAATATAAACATTGTTTACTTTGGTTGATAAATCGCTTACTTTCCTTTACTCCCAAGCTGTGATGCAAATGATAAGGTGCTACTACTTTTAGGATAGAAAATGGTTTTATTTGAATAACGAAGCAATTTTATTATAAAAGCCATCAACAAACAATTGCTTATTTATAAAGAACAGGAAAAATCAAACTGGAAATGAATAATTAAACAGCTTTTTTTATACATTTGATTTTTAAAACTGAATATGCAAAATATTACCTTCAATAAGCAAGAACAATTAAGTTGGTCAAGATACAAGGAACATGCTTGTAGATATAAATAATTGCTATAACTTGCTTCTAGTGATCATAATGTCTTGCTTAGGCTACTCCAACAGACATCGCTTGATTCACTCTGAGTTCTTTATTTAAGGCATCTTGCCTAGTTCATTTGTGTTACCAGGGGTGTCTTATTTACTTCACAACAACAATAAAACATGTATTTTAAATACACTATGAGAAGAGTTGTAGTTGACAGATGGCACACAAGTTGATATCTGATCAGTATCAACTGAGTCACTCTGAAGAAGGGGTATGATGTTGTAATACCTGAAACCCCTAATGAATCTTGGCAAAAAATATCACTGACAATATGTACCAGAGCATCAAACAGGTGTATTTCATGGAAAGATATCACATTGATTTTCAGGGTTTTGAGCCAACACACAAAATTTAAGCTTTATATATCCTGCAGCCAAGCCATCCCCAAATGTAATGCCCTGTATTTCTTTGAATCTTCTCAGTAAGGCTGAAAAATGGAGCCATGTAGTCTGGGCAGTGCACAGCTACAATATAACATCACCAGTTTAGGAGAAGTAAAACTCTGAATTCAAACCACCTGCTGCCTTGTACATCTTACTTTTAACTTCTGAGAGGAGGAATGGGGTAACCTCAACATTCCTGGTGCAAAAGGAACCAACAAGCCACTGCACTATTCTGCCTTGAATGTCACTATGAACCACAAGTCTGAAATGGAGGGGAATGGTGACCACTTTTTCTTTTATGTGCTGTGTCCTTTCAGGGCATAGGCAATCATGACTCTCCACCTCCTCCTGTCTTTTGTAGCTCTCAATGTTTTGTCTTTTTGTTATTTGTCCCAGACCCTGTTCTGCCATCCACTGTTAAGTATATCATGAATTACTTTCCCTTGTCTCTCTTTCCCTCTATCTGCCCTGTGAGTATCAGATTTTCCAAGCTCTCCTTTCTCATTATGTGTCCCAGAAATTTCAGCTGCCTCTTCCTGATACTAAATTTCCTATTTGTTTGCATCCTCTCCAAAACCTCATCATTGCTCATACGTTCAGTCCATGGTATCCTTAGCATCCCTCTGTAGAACCACACCTCTGTTGCCTTGAGTTTCTTCTTCATCTTTGAGGAGATTGTCCAACATTCGCTACTATAAAGGAGGACAGATATCACATTCTTTTCTTTGTTACAAACAAAAACCTTCTGTTTCGTAATACTCTGCCTAGCTTTTGGAATGTGTTTTTGGCCATTCCAATATGTCTTTGGATCTCAGCATCACACTTTCTGTCCCCTGTCAGAATACTTCCCAGATATTTAAATTTCCACACCTGCTTGATTTTAGTGTTCCTGACCTGTAAATTGCATTTCCAGCTCATCTTTTTGTTGATGAACATGTATTCTGTCTTCTTGTAGTTTATGCTTAGTTCTTTCTTCTCACCCTCCTTCGCTACCTTCTATAGGCGGTTTTGTAGTTTCCTTTCTGTGCCTGCTATGCTGTATCATTTGTGTATCGTATGTACCACAGCAGTGCAAAATGTGCTAACAGCTAACTGAATAAATTAATGAATCATGCCTAACATTTTCTTTTTGTTCCAGAAAAAAAATCATTCCAATAATGGGAATCAATTCAAAAGAAAAGGATACAGTTTAAAAGAACAAGTGTCTATACTTGTTTTAAATACAGTAAAGTAAGAGTAAAAATAAAATCTGAATTTATTTCTTTATTCTTCAGTTATTATTTGAACCAGCACAAATGTTACATGACAAGAAGATATCAGTATTCAATTTAGATTGAAGCATAAGCCTATTATTTCTGAACTATACTTGTTTGTAATGTTGGGTTAAGTTTACTTCCTCTTCCCCAATAGGCAAGAACTGCACTTGGTTTTTCATGTGACCCTCAATAGCTAACCAACAGAGCACTTTCTTGACAATGAGAACAGTCTTCCGATATATACCGCTAAAACAAATGTGTTCCAGGACTTATGAGAAGAGAGTCTTTTTCAACATGACATGCCAGACTTGTAAGTAAAGACAGCCTTTTGTAATATCCACTTTCCTATTCAGGGTCAAACAGAAGGCATGTAATATATTTCTATACTTTGTTAGCATGTTTTCTTTCTAGAAAATAAAAACCTCCTTTCTGTTCTTCTGACTTTTTCATAGTACTCTTTATCTTTATCATGTTTTCAGTAATTATCTGTTTACCACAACCAGATACTTCAGTAGTCACCCAATATATATTTGGTAATAGTAACAAATCTATTTTTGATATAAAACACAATGAGACTTTATATATTTATTAGTCATGAAACTTGATCACCACTTTTTATTCATAAGATATTTTGTTGTTACAGTAACAAGAGGCATTAATCAATGTCAATAAGTAAATGCATTATG
>OZ038481.1:91310701-91478201 GCA_964036315.1 Acanthosepion esculentum | reverse complement strand
ATAACAACTTGATGTTAAGTGGTTAAGATATAATGTTCAGGGAAGTATCCATGCAGGGGTCTGTTCCACAAAGTGGCAGTTCTTGGAGAAAAAGCTGTCTGAGTGCCAATTTTTCCATACATCTGGAATATGGAAGAAATAAGAGGTATTCAATGGTATGCATAAAATAGTGCAAATGGTCTGCAGGAAAATAATCTGTTGATGTGTCATATCTTCTAAAACTGATTCTATTTCCATTTGTAGTCCTTGCAAAATTCAATATAACACAACCCATATGCTTACAGAGCTACCACCAGCTTGTACAATATATTACAGGCTGAATCCATAGCCTCATAGAGAAAATCTCCATAAACAAACACAACTGTCTGTCTAAAAGAGTTGGAAATTTGCCATGGCACCAGCCTTCCATAATCCATTGACAATGTAGTGCCATAGCTGACATTCTGGTGTCCATAATGGCACTCTTGGTTGATGACTATGAAACTGTATAGAATTCAGAATACATTGTACACCGCATTGACTGATGGTTTGGGGGCATTGGTATTGAATTGGAATTTGATTTGCTACAATGTTCTCCTTTGTTAGGTTGCGACTATGCTGTCAGATGCTGGTCATCCTATTTTTTCATTACCTGTGGGTGTCTACTTTTTTCACATTCTACTGATGTCTTTCTAGAATTCAATTATTCCTTGTATACAATTTCTATTATTTAATTTAAAAATACTTGAGTGGTTGCTACCTTGGAGACAGTCTCAAATCTTTCTGGCTTTAACCATCATTCAGTCAAACAGTTTCAAATCTTGTTTGCATACCATGACTGGCACAGCTACACTATCTCTTTACCTATTATGTCACACATACATCATCTATCCATTTCTACAAGTGGAGGGGTTGTAGGTGAAACCATCCAGCATAATGCTGTCTAATTCAATTGGCACTTCAGTTTAAATGCACTAAGAAACCTAGCAGAAAATAAAGAAATCTACATTACATCCAAGGACAAGAGCGGTGGGATTGTTATTATGAATAAGAACACATACAATGATAAAATTAATTTACTACTCAATGATATTGACATATATGAAAAAGTAAATCAACAGAAAATAATTACTGAAAGACAAAAATTTAATAAGATGATTAAGAAACTAATTATAAATGAAAACAAATCATGTTATAGACTAATAGAATATCACCCTTGAATACTCAAACTTTATGGTCTTCCTAAAACCCACAAAGTAGGTATCCGAATGTGCTCCATTATTTCAGGTATTGGCAGCACTCTCCACAAACGGGTGAAAGCCATAACAAAAATTTTAACCCCTTGGAACAATCAGCCTATCACATATAAAAAAATTCAGGTAACCCAGTTGAAAAACTAAGGGAAACAAATGTGATTGGAAAACTCATAGTCAGTTTAAATATAAAATCCCTTTAATCCAATGTCCCAGTTAATATATGCCTAAATCTTAAAAAAGCATCTAACACAATAAAAAATAAACCTCTCCCTACCAATAGTTAAAATAATAAAAATCCACTGTCTCATCATCAGTCAATGCTGTTTCACATTTAATAATAATTTTTATAAACAAAAAATTGGATCAAAGTGGAGTGATGGCATGTATTTTCTTAGAATTTCTTGAATTTGGTCCTTTCCAAAATATTTTACCTAAACAATGAACATACTTCTGATATAATGATGATGCTCTATTAATATATCGACCTGATCTTGTAGTTAAACTCACTAAGACCAGCCAACCAAGAGCAACAGTCATAGAGGATGAGAATGGTAAATTGTTGACGGACAATGAGGAGGAACTCCATCAGACATCTCCATATTGCAAACTGACCATCACTCCACAGAAGACAATGAGACCAGTTCGTCAATACTGAAAGAAGGGGTTGAGTTGGCAGTAAGGAGCTTGAAACCTGGCAAGTAACCTGGAGCTGATAAAACATGGAGGTGAAGAAACGATCAAAGCCATAACAGCACTATGCCAAAAGATTTGGGACCAAAAAAGTGGCTTAATGAGTGGACTCAGTCATTGGTAATACTCCTGCCAAAGAAAGGAAGCCTCAGGTAGTGTTGCAATTATAGGACAATAAGCCTGATCAGTTATCTTGTAAAGTCCTGCTCTGTATCATTTGGAATCCAAGGCTGAAGAACTGCTATCAGAGGAACAAGCAAGTTTTAGAACCAGATGAAGTACAATGGAACAGGTCTTTGATTGTAGGATTCTCATAGAGAAACACCTGGAACATCAGAAGGACATGTTCCACAACTTTTGATTTCAATAAAGCATTTGATAGTGTATGACATTACAGTTTTTGGCTAAATCTTAAGGAATTCAATGGACATAAAAGAATTATCCAAATCATCCAGTGCCTATATAAAGATGCCACCAGTACAGTTCTTCTGGAAGAACAAATAGGAGAATTCTTCTTAACAACTGTCAGCATGAGACAGGGATGTATACTTTCACCCACATTGTTCAACCTTTATCTAGAGAGAATCATGGAAGAAACCCTGTCTGACCATGATCCTTCAATCTTTATCAGTGGGACACCCATCTGTAACCTACATTCTGTAAATGACGTTGACCTTATAGTAGGTAGTAAACTTGTTGAAAGAGCTGGAGCATATAGAATGCAGGTCAGCTCCGAGAAATCCAAAGTAATGGTGAATAGTAACACCTGTGTCAATATTACCATGAATGGGAATTCACTGGAGGAAGTGTCCAGTTTTAAATACTTGGGGGGCAACCTTGGTACCTGCAACTTGGAAATATGCATACAGATTGCTGCAACTATGGCAGTGATGGCCAAATTGGCAAAAATAGAGAAGAGTAAAATCAGCTTTCAATTGAAGTACAGACTGTACAAATTTCCGGTAGTCTCTATTCTGCTATATGGATGTGAAACGTGGACACTGTTAGCAGAAACAGAGAGAAGGATCCAAGCATTTGAGAACAAATGCATGAGAAAACTCTTTGGTATCTTCTATTGGGAACATAAAACCAATGAGTTTGTGCGGAAAAGGGTTGAATGTTTTATGGGCCACCAGGAAACTCTTCTCGTCACTGTGAAACAGGAAAATGGCATGGTTTGGACATGTTACATGGCATGACAGCCTGTGCAAGATTATCATAAAAGGCACCATTGAAGGTAGACATAGGAGAGGATGACAACACAAAAAATGGTTGAACAATGTCAAACAATGGTCAGGTATGATTATACCAAAATTGCTAATGGCTACCATTGATAGACTATTGTGGAGGAGATTCAGTGTGGCTTCTGCATTTGGATCCCTCCCCCACAATTACAAAAGTCAAGGTGATGATGATGATGATGATGATGCTGTAGATAAACTAAACAAAGTTTTACTATAGAATTGACATATGAAATGGAAGGAAACAATAATTTAACTTGCTTAGATATCATGCTACACCACATTAACAATACCTTAACACTTAGTGTCCAACAAAAAGCAACTAATAAAAATGATCTAATAAATTTCTAATCTCATCATAACAAAATAAAATCTGAAAAATCATTGGATTCTATTTAAGAGAACTCAAAATTTACAACCCTTAGTATTTACATGAAGAGGATAAATACATTGAAAATAAACTCCTCCAATATGCTATTTCATATTCAACAGCTCATAAAATATTTAAAAATAGAAAATCAGTCCTTCCTGACAAACCCAATGAAGAAAAAATATATTGTTCTACCCACAAACTCTATCACAACAAGACTTGAAAAGATTTTATCTGAACTTAACATAAAATTTGTCACTAAAACAATAAAAGACTTAATACAAAACAAAATAATAACCTAAAACTTGAAGGAGGAATTTACTCTATTACCTTTAATAATTTCCACAAGGAATACATCAGAGAAATCTTAAGGAATTTAAAATAAAGATTATATGAACACAAAGGGGATCTTTTACAAAAAAAACATACTAAATTCATTAGTTGCTCACTGTAATGAGACTGACTACAATTTTGATTTAAGAATGCTACTCTAATTAAAAGAGAAAACAATTTACTAAGCCAAAAATATTTAAAAAGTGCTTTAATCACCAGATCATCCACCATACATTTGCATGCAGGTTCTTACAATATTTCACCATTCTTGGCAGATCTTCAGTTATCACACAGGGGAATATTTAATGACTAAAGTGATAGAAACATAAACAAAAAGAAAAAAGAATCTAAATGAAACTGCTTAGATTATATAACCAAAACACATATAAAAATAAAAAATTTAAATTTAAAATTCTCAGCATCTATCTTTCATTTGCGCGCATATGTCGTCACATCAATGGTAACATCAGCTTAGTCTGATGACATCCTAAAGAACAAAACATGGCACACAAAAGGTTTTTCCATTTTATCATACTTTTCCCTTAAAATATCTATTTCTCTCTTTCTCTCTCTCTCTCTCTCTCTCCCATTTTGCCATGCAACTATGGCCTAGAGGTAGGTAAGATATCTGACTGATGTCAAATCAGTCAGGTTTCAATCCCAGCTTGAAGCAATCGGACATCTAGCCACATTAAGGAGCTGTGATACAGCAAAACAGTCTGTCTGTGGATGACTACATATATGCTCCCGGAAATCCGATTGAGCTCTCTAGGGAAAGGGTTTAAAAAAAAAAAAAAACAGCGGCTACTACTGCCATTAAGCATTACCCTTCAAGTAAATTGAATTGAGTTCTTCAATCAGCTGGCATATTTCAGTGAATAACAAAATTTAGTTTTAGTATATAATAGGTTAGCCAAAAGTTTGTTCACTTATAAAGTAAAAAAATTACTTAATACACTGAACAAACTTTTTGGTCAAACCAATATATGTATATACAGCGCAGGTGTGTACTATGTCCCCACCCAAATGCTCCCAATATATATACAGAGTGATTGAAAAGTAACTCCCCATTTGAAAATACTTGTTATTTATTTATAAACTATAATTTTTACAAGAAATGGATATGAGAGTAAAGCTTTTAGCATGAGGTTTTATTTAAAATTAGATATGGGCACCAGATTTCACTACCAGCATCTCATTTCACCAGGAACTCTTGTGGTATGGAAGACATAACTTCTTGCATTCGCCCTTCAAGTTCTTCCAAAGTCTTGGTTTGGTATAGTAGATTTGCTCCTTTAACCAACCCCAAAGAAAAAAGTCACAGGGTGGTAAGTCAGGACTTCTGGCTGGCAACTCATACATAAAATAGGGAGTTACTTTTCAATCAATCAATATATATATATATATATATATATATGAAAAATTTAACAGAGTTAACCACATTGGACAAAACGCGTTAGCTAATATTACAGTTTTCCTATTGTCTTTTACCTTTTTATATATATATATATATATATATATATATATATATATTGGCGGGGAGTAACATTGCTATAATTGTTTTAAAAAATGGTATAGCAATATTACTTATGTACTCAAATATTTACACTTCATGTTGGCACCAATTAAAAAAAAAAACAAGAAACTTTAGTTTATATTTGTCTTAATTAGTTTCTCTACTCAGATCCATAGAAGTTTGCCTAATTTTAAAGAATGACTATTTGCACAGAAGAAGAGAAAATGCTGGTGAAGTGAGAAAAGTAAAAAGCCAATAAAGAAATGAGCAGAGAAAGAAAAGTAACAAAGTGGAGAGAGAGAGAGAGAAATTGAAGAGCAGATAAGAGGAGCATTAACAACTGCAACATCCAATAATGTCATATGATTAGTTTCCTCTGAACAGTAAGCAAATATCCTGCACTTTATTCTATTTTCCTACTTTCACACGCAACGCTAAGTAAATTTATCATCCAGCACAGTATAATGTGATTAACAACTTTTAAAAGTCAATGAAGAAGTTGCATTGTTTAACTTTAATAAACAAAGTGGCAAAAGTCCTACTTTCTAACTCAAAGTCCACTAAATAGAAGAGGAAATAATAAATTCTGAAATAAATGGACACAGACAAATGATCCAAAGGACATTGTTTCTCTGTAATAAGAGGGAAAGCTCTTGTGTATAAACAATGGTGTCCTTTAAGTGACCAGACACTCAGGTTTTATTTTGAAATCTTTTTAAATAAATATGTATTTTAAATTCAGATGCAATAAACAGAACAAACTATTAGGGATTTCTTTTAATTGAATGTTATTTTGTGGCATATTAATATCTATGTAGGTCATGCTGTATTAAGCATTTTTTATTATGTGTAGGTTAAATAAAGCTGTTCCTGAAATTGTGCTAATGGATGGATTTCCCTGGATCTTAATTTTGACAGACAAAATCCATAGAGGACATTGCCAATTACCTATCAAGAATTAGTAGAATGGCTTTTAAATGATAAAAAAAACTGTTAAAATGACTGGGATGACATTGAGGCTGTAGACATATTTAGAAAAATATTAGTCTTTTTTTTTTTAAATCTTTAATTTTTTTAATCTCATTATGATCAGGTATCTTATTTTTCTACCATAGTGAACCATATGTGGGCCATGAAGCATTAAGTATTTTATCTGTCAGTATTAAAAAAGCTAAGGTATCATCTGGTCACAGTTCATGACTTTGGGGATGTGTTGAAACCAAGACAAAAACGTATAGCAGCAGTAGATATATAATGACAGCTAACAGAAAGTCAAGTTTATAGGGAGAGAAAATCGATATGAATAATAGGTGCAAAATAATGGAAATTGAAAACATAAAAACAAACTTTCAGAAAAGTACAAAATTCAATATATATATATATATATATATATATATAATTTAAATAAAAACAGATTACTTTAAGGTTCCATATAATAAATTATTTCACCACAGTCCTTTTAAAGGACAGTGGATCATCAGATTTATTTCCAAATGTTGAATATATATATATATATATATATATATATATATATATATATATATATATATATATATGAGCTTCAAAGTAGGAAGATAGAAAAAAATAAAATAAAAAATATTATTTAATACTACAAGGTTCTGTCATAGTCTGTCAGAACTGCCAGTCTTCAACAAAAATAGAAGTGCCCATCTTGACAGCTACCATTCAAATGACTCCACACATTCACTCCAAGGACAAAAAAAAGTAGAAAAATTAAAAAGTCATAAAAATATTTTCTGACCAATTAGAAAATATCCATGCATCTTCAACTAACAGTTCAGTCACTTTAACACTAAACTGCCATAAATTCAACTCCATAGTAGAAGTTTCAGCAAAGCTACTGCCATCATTTGACTGTCTCTTACACATCTTGGCCTGACACTTGCCAAAAACACCTACCCACTGAAACCCAATGACAAGAACTGAAGACAAACACAGGCACCAGAAGTTTGATGTTAACAGCAACAGCCAATGCCGTTACTTGACGAAAACCTCTATTTCTTCTGTGCTGTGTCCATTCAGGATGTGGGTGATCATGGCTATCCACAATTTCTTGTCATTTGTAGCTCATAGTAAATTTTATCATTTAATTTTATCTCCTAAACCTTGTTCTGCTAACCATTTACACAAGCTCATTAGGTAGGTTATGCACTGTTCTCCTTTTTCCTTCTTGCTTTCAATATGTTCTTTGAATATCAAATTTTCCGAGCCCTCTTTCCTTATTATTGACCCTAGAAATTTCAACTATCTCTTTGATGCTACATATAAGTGTCCTTTTTGTTTCCATTTTCTCTAAAACTTGCTCATGTGTTCAGTTCATGGTATTCTCAGCATCCTTCTGTAGGACCACATTTCTGATGCCTCGAGTTTCTCCTCCATATATGATGAGATTCACTGCCATATAGGAGAACTGATATTACATAACAGTTCAGTACTCTTTTCTTTATTTCTAATTTTTCTGTTTATTAATGCTTTGCTTACCTTTTGGAAGGCATCTTTCGCTACCCCAATGCACCTGAAAGCTCCCACATTAGTATATTTACTTATATAATCTTTTGAGATGTAATACCAATTCCTACATATTTGGTAGGATCCCAAAGCAAACACTTTAATCATTTTTGTATACCATCTGAAGCAAAAGCATAAATAAGTCTTCTTTTTCTCTTTAACAATGCTGAATCTCCATTACTATGTGTTACCCATCATTTCTTTTTTGTTAACATAAGTTATGGTACCCTAGATAACAAGGCCTCTTCATATTAGTCATTACTGTATATCCCATAATAGTTTCAATCAGAAGCTGACTACTTTGTTATTTTCAAGATTATTCTTAAATGCTTATAATTTGTCAATAAATTTCTTGCATTTGTTTAGATAATTTTGTGGGGTGGGGGACTTATTCTCCACTCTGTAGCTTCTTTCACCACAAACGCAATATCACTAGCCTATTGCTATTTCCATAACAAATGTTCAGATGAACTCCATTCTTTAGTTTCCCTCTTTCAGACATTTATATCTAGGACATGCCATGCCACTTCCATGGACTTGAATCACCCTCATTTCCTCCAATTTCCAAATTTAAGGACAAAGTTCCATTCCAAGAGTTCCCCCCCACCCCAAGAAGTGCTACTTTGTGGAACAGCCCCCCACATGACTGCTTCCATGCAAAGTATCTTAATCTTTTTAAATCAAAGGACAATAATTATCTACCTTCCTTATCCTCATAATCTTCACTTCCTACCACCTCCACTTTCATTCATATCATACACCTTATCATTTTAACAGTAATCCTCTACCTTGAATGGATCTTGAGCTTTGTATTTGGTGATCTTTAGTAGTAAAAATTTATTTCTTATACAACATTAAAATGAATGATCAAAGATGGAAAAAGAATATCAAATGGTGTTCCTAAAATTTAATTTTTCATTCATGTCAGCAAAATTATTTCAAAAAATTAACCCAAATATAAACAATTTTCTTACAAAATATGGTTCTTTACTACAATACTACTAAATTTCAACAATAGAGCAATGGAAACATATGAAAAACATGAAATAATGTATCTGAAATGTTATAGTAGTGATATGATCCAGTAAGTAAAATGGATTATATTCAAATTTATAAGCAGAATTAAAGCCTGAGGGTATTAATCAATAGTTCAAGTGTAATTTCTTAATATTTATAATTGAATAAATAAAAGATTTACAAAAAAACACACAAACATAATTTGATTCTTTCTCATTTTATGTTCTACAAAATCTGTTGTAGCAGGATTAATTTCCTGAATAAAAAATTAGCAGAATGAAACTGAAAATAATTTCTTCCCAAGATCTTAGTGGTGACAAAACAAAAAGAATCATCTTAGCAGCTGATAGGCAATAGAAGTCCTTCACCCTTAGCAATGAGAAATAAGTTAATTTAGAAATTAAAATGAGTTTAAATTTTACAATTATTTATATAAGAGAGTGCTGAAAAATTCTCAGCCTGCCACACTTCACAAAATCTAACCAAATAACCAAACTTTTTTTTAAAAGGTTTCTTGATCAAGCTGAGATCTTTACCACACCTCTTCATAGAATGTGGTAACCGAGATATTTTAACATTAGTATTAAAAAAATTGAAAATTATAGCTACTGATTGTTTCTTTAGGATTCCATTAAAATGGAAGTTAACTTTGATAAAATATATCCCATGATATTTTAATGATAAATTATTTTAAAGAAATAAAAATGAGCTACATTGTAACAATGTATTGCATAAAATTATGAACAAATACAATCACTAATAAAATTGAAAATAATTGTGTGTAGATCCAATGTGATATAACATTTATTAAAAATGAAATTGTAACCATTTCATGAAAAAAACACGTGTACAATATAGCCTTCATATTAATTCATTTTCAAAATATCAAAACATTTATATTTATCAATATAAAAATCAATATTCAATTAAAAAAAATCAAATATTAAATATATATCCTTTTTTGCTTGTTTACTTATCTGATACTTTTTATTGTTTTAAACATTTTCTCTTTAAATGATGACCAATATAACCAATATTATTGCACAATATTTTATATTATACAATTAAATTCAGTGAAACATCAATGATTTTTTTGACAAAACTTCAAAAGGCAAATGTTCTAATGTGATAATATTCTGAAGAGAACTTTTTTATAAATTTGAATATTTTTCTGTTAAATAATATTCTTTTACATAAGATCAAAAACAAAATAAAAAATCTTTTAATGTCATCCTAAAAACATTCACTCTAGAAGCCAAATAAAAAAACAGGTAAAAAAATATGGTTCCAGTAATACTGCACAATATTTTAAAGCATTCCAATAATATTGCACAATATCCTACATAACTCCAATAATGTTACACAATATTTCAAATGGTTCCAGTAATATTGCTCAATATTTATACATGGCTCCAAAAATGATGCATATTTTAAATGGTTTCAGTAATATTGCACAATATTTTAAATGTTTCCAGTAGTATTACTCAATATTTTATATGGATCTAATAATGTTACACAATATTTTATATGGTTCCAATACAACTGCACAATATTTTATATAAGAATAAATGAAGATTTGACTTTATACCTGCATGAATATATCTGATCTAGCAGGAAGCAAATAAAAAAGCAAAATGCAAAACAAGTCAAGCTAATGGTTAGCCTTTGTTGAACACTTTTTCACATTACATTTGAAAACAGTGAGGAATTGTGAACCTGAAACTGAAATCATTGTTAAAAAAAAAAAAAAAGAGACATAAAATGCAGGGAGAAAAAAGAAATGCAGACAAAAAATCCATGCAATGATAATGATTAACAACATTAAGAGCAGCAAGATAGCAGCCTATGGTGGCAGAGGTGAGGCTGGATGTCGAACACACAAATGTGTTGAAATTAACAAGAACAAGTTAATAGAGCTATGAGACATCAAGGGTTGATTAGCACTTTTTTTTTTGCTCTTTCTAGAAAAGAATATTTGAATTAGGCAGTGGTTTCAAGTGAAGTGAAGGTCAACATTAGAGAACCAGCTTTCCATGAATCCCCACAGCAAAACAAAGGACATTTTCTACAGATTTGAAGGCAGAGGTTAATGAGATACCAGAAAATATTCCAGTCTTATATATTGATTATCTCAGTGATTTCTTTTTACTTCATTTTTTTTTTTAAAGTAATATCTATATTTTTTTTGGTTTTATTCATAAAACCAACAAAAATGTTTCTTCTAGTAATATATGGAATGTAAAAGCAAATAAACAAAAAATATGTATGTCTACAAGTGTGTTTGAACTGTTTCTGAAATTCCTGGACTGGTTTCAATACAGAAATTGAATAAATACTTTTTGCCAAAATTGCCACAAAAAGAAAATGTGGTAAGTAAAGTATTAAAAAACAGAAAGATTTCATTAGAAACAAAGAAAAGAGTGCTGAACTGTTACAGAATGCCAGTCCTCCTACATGACATTGAATGTTGGACAATGTCCTTACAGCTGAAGAAGAAACTTAAAGCAACAGAAATGTGGTTCTACAGAATGATTCTGAGAATACCATGGACTGAACATGTGAGAAACATCAAAGTTTTATAGAAAATGGAAATAAAAAAAACACATACTTAACATCAGGAAGAGATAGCTGCAATTTCTAGGGTGTATAATAGGGAAAGAAGGCTTGGAAAATTTGATACTCAAAGGACAGATTGAAGGTAAGAGAGATAGAGGAAGGCAATGAATAACCTACTTGGTGAGCTTGTGTAAATGGATGGCAGAATAAGGTTTAGGAGAGATAGCAAAAAGACAAATTAAGTGCTACAAAAGACAGGAAAATACAGAGTCATGATCACCAATATTTTGTTTAATATTTGTTATAAGCATGGAAATTCTGAGTTATATTTCAAATCTGATTTTCTTTTTTTAAATTTTAGCTCTCCATTTTATTCTTATTTCTTCCTTTCAGTGTGGTTTTAGATCAAACATTACTATTAAAGTTGTCAAAAAACTAATTTTTAATACAAGCTCTACTCAGTATGTTCCCTTTTGTAGGGAAACCAAGTCAGATAGAAAAAAGCCTAAGTTATTAAACAATTTTTTTAACTTGAAACAAATACGAGAAATTATGCTTTAAAAGTAAAATAAAAGTTAACCTTTTTATTCCCAATACATATATTCATATAGATCTTACATCTAAAGGGAAAAAATACATTATTGCGCAAATATTTTCTGCTTGTTTCTTTTTCTTTCTCTGATATTTTAAAGAAGAAACAAAGAAGACAAAGTAATTAAAAGCAAAAAAAACAACTTATAGCTCTAATTTCTCAATGCATATTTCTTGTTGATTGGTTAGATTTTGTTTAATGATGTGTCAACCCAGATGGGCATTTTATACCAACCACCATATCTCTCTATCCTCTAACAATCCCAATGTGATAATGTATGTAACACATACAATGTATATTTTCAATTTTTCAGGATAAATAATTTTTGTCTAACAAAAAATTAATTATTGATAATTTTTACTCTGCTCCTTGCACTCACAATATTTTTTTAAAATCTGTCATTCATTCATTTCTTAGGATAAATTGTGAACAAGCGTTCATTTAGTAGAGTAGCATAAGCAAAGAAGGCCCTGCTTCTGTATACTACACCCATGCCATTCCTATTCACAGGCAAAAAGATACTGCTTTTTCATGAGACTTAATATATGATTGTTTAGTTTAGATATCATATTTATTGGTTTTTTTATTCTTTTTTTATATCGTATTTTATTTTTCATTTTTACATTTTATTCTTATTTTATTTTTTATTTTTATTTTTTATTTTATTTTTATTTTTTATATATTTATTGGCTCTTTTAATTGGAGAAGGAAAATAAAAAAGTTGTTTTATTTATTAATTGTTATATAAAAATTAATATCAATAAAAAAAATCCAAAACATAATGTAACATAAAAAAATCCAAAAATATTTATTGAAAGTGCTAGTTCCACTTTTAGATGAGAGTACAATTTCATATATATATATATATATATATATATATATATATATATATATATATATATATATATATATATATATTTTAATCATTTCACACTAGGAAGGTGATAAAGCCACACTGATGCAAGGGGGTTACTAAGAGTGAGAGAAACTGAGAAAAAATGTTATTGAGGAGAGAGAGTACAATAAAAGAACAGGATTCAAGGAGACAGAAAATGATGATTGACATTGCATTTAAATATTTAAAGATGGTAGTTGGCAAGACAGCAAGAAGTCAGAAGAGAGTTTCACAAGCAAGAAAGAACAAGCAAAGAAACTGTTAGCATACAATTTATTGTTACATTTAACAATTTCAACAGTAAAATGATGAGACCTAGTTGCCAATGCACTTAAATTCTTTAAAGAGGAAAGCTAATCAGAACAATTACGATGAAAATATTTAGAGAAAAGGCACAGGGAGGCTATGTTATGGCAATGGGAAAATGACTGAAGCCAAGATGCCAGGTAAGAACTGTTAATATTGAAAACTCTTCTTTTGTCAATAATCTTGAGATATATAGCAGAAGCACAAGACCAGATGTGTCAGCATTATTCAATGCATGGACGAATAGTAAACTTATAAAGGTGCAAGACATATTCAGGTGAGAAAAATTGTTTACCACATCACAGTAAACTAACTTTCCAAGCAACAGACCTAGCAATTGTTTCAATATAATCATTCTACATCATGTCAGTGGAAAACATTAGACCTGTAAGGTACAATGAGTTACTCTCCTGGATGTTAACATCAGCCATGTTTGATGAAAGACAAAAAAGGTTATCTAAAGATGATAAAAAAAAGCAGTTTTGTTTTGTTTTGGAAGCAGTAAAATTAACAAGTCATTTCTTGCTCCAGTTAACAACAGACTGAAGATCATTTTCAAGATCATCTGCCAATTTGATTTTATTGAACCTATCAGATTTACTATTATGACAAGTAGATAGTGGTGTCATCAGCATAGATACAAAGTCAAGAACTAATGACATTGGGAAGGTTGTTGATGAAAATTAGGAACAACATAGGTCCAAGGATAGAGCACCTGGGAATATTTTCATTCATGTAAAAATATAAAGAAGAGTGGCCATTCAAGGCAACTTTCATTTGGCAATTTGATGAGAAAAATTGAATTAAAACAAAAATTCAACCAGAAACACTATAACCTTTTAACTTATGGAAAAAAAAAATAACATACCAAACCCTGTCAAAAAATCTTTGAGATATCTAAGGCAACAACCAAAACTTTACCATTCTTATCTAAACCTTGATAGATTCTTTTAGCAATCACTGTTACCACATCAACAGTTGACCTACAGAAGTGAAAGCCATATTGTTTGTCTAAAAGAAGATCCTGAGAGGTGAGATGCTTAACCAATATGTAGTTGATTAGAGCGTCTAGTGCTTTGCCAAAAAGAGGTAGAAGACTAATAGGCTGATAGTTTGAAGGATCAAGCAGTTTTCCAGAGTTCTTAAAAAAAAGAATTACAGAAGAGGATTTCCAACAAGCTGGAAAGCAAGACGCAGCAAGGCATTTATTGTAGAGCTTAGAGAGAACAGGAGCCAGTTCAGGAGCACATTTATTTAGGACAATTGCAGGGATACCATTAAGTCTAGATGCCTTGCAAGAGATGATGTTTATAAATTGTTGTGGACCCAGAATAGGTCCAAAAGAAAACTCGAACTCAGCAATTTAGTGAAAACATTATTAAACAAAAGAACGAATACAAAAGTGTTGCATGTCCGACTGACAGCAAAGTACAGTAGTCAACAGTAGACAGCTCTGCTGAGAGGCATAATCTCCCCGTATATATAGTAATAGGATGAGTCCATTTAGTCCATAAAGGTAGGTCCCATAACATAAATGATAGCAGAAACCATGGGCGGAGTTTCTACTGTGTGATATGCATATAACTCTGCCCATGGTTTCTGTTATCACCTCTAAACAAGGCATTCTAACTTGATGGTATCCTTGCAATTATATTAAAGAAATGTGTTCCTGAACTGTCTCCTGTTCTCTCTAATCAAAACTGAATCTCTACTGTATTATATGAATGTGACAGTTTTAATTAGAAAGTCAAGCAAAGATACACCAAATGAGTTGAGAGTAAAATTGGAAGAGAATTTATGAGCAAAGCATTCTGCTTTATCAACAGGAGATGATAATACTTGAAATTGAGTGAAGATAAACAGGATTGTATACTTATCTTTATTTAATACGCTATTACAGAGTCACCTACTGCCAGGAGACCCAACTGTGGGAGAGGCTATATGATGCCTCATTCTATCTATATTTAAAAAATTTTCTTCTTTCAAAGAAAGGGAATGAAAAGGCTTGAATCTAATAAAAACTTTGAAATAAAAAACTTGGAAATGTAAAATTTAAAAACATTAGGCAGAACGCCTACCTAAGCCAATGATTCCTAACATGGGGCACATGCTCCACTGGTGGGGCATGGTAATATTTTGGTGGGGCATGTGTAGGATTTGGCTTACTATACCAACAGAATTGTTTTCTAGTGAGTCCGAGTGAGAGTGTTAATGTTAATACATATGATGCATATACAGTATGCATACATAAAAATATTTTGTGTGTATTGGCATACATGTAAAAATTGAATATTATGGGTGGGGGGCACCAGAATTTTAGAAATACCTGACCTAAGCAGTAATTTTTTTCTTAATATTTACATAGAAAACTATTATACATATACGTATATAGGGGGCTCCATATGCAGACTGTGCCAAGAAAAGAAACTTGTTATAGCCTCTTTCCCCAGGTAACAAGAGCTGCTGAATAAAAGGAAATCATGATTGTGCGTAAGAATGCGAGGAATTATCTATTGGCACATATGTAACCTCATTGATTGGATGTCTTAAATAAAAAAAGAATGCTAATTTGGTGTACACTATGACACATAAATTCTTGTGATTCAGAATATAGTCGATTTATCATTTTTTTTTTGTTCATTACCTTAGGAGTCTATCAGGGAAAAACTATTTGCAATCTTATATATATATATATGTGTGTGTGTGTATGTGTGTCATCCTTTGAGAAAACGGCTTCAGATTGTGCCAAGTGGAGGAGTATGTGCACAAAAGGGCATAAAATCTTTTTGAAAGTCCACACATCGAAGATCTATGTATTATTAAACACTGCTCTAACATTCCTGAAGCCTTCACAAAAGGTGCTGCTCCTTGCTCTGGATAGAGAATGTTGATAGGGTCTCCACCTAGACTTAAAAGTCATCAAAGGCACAGGTACAAGTAAATGAAACCTGCTGGTGGAGCTTCATACATCGAAAATGATAGGAGAATATATCATATATATGTATATATATATCCCGGTAAAATGAGAACAAATGGAGTATAATTCCACTGGATGTAACATTTAACTTAAAAGAGGGCTCAATACAGAGTAGAGCTAAATATTATTTATTTTAGGTTATTAAAACAAAACATGTTTTTGTTTTAATAACCTAAAATAAATTTTATATATATATATATATATATATATATGTAGGTGGGCCCCTTAAAAAGAGGGCACCATGGCAATGACTAAGGGCAATGCAGCAATTTCTTTTAGAATTTGTAAAAAATAATATTAACGTAAAATCTTTAGAAAATGGATAAAAATAAATAAAAGGCTTTAAAATCATATTTTTATTGACAAATAACATAGATTATGATGACGAGAATTATTAGCAATGATACATTGCATTGGAACATTTTCAAAAAAGAAATCAAACATTACAACATTATTAGCTTAGAATATGTTGTGGAAAGAACGATTGTTGTATTACTGTATAAAAATATAAAGCTTTTTCAGAATAAAATCAAAATAACTATTGAAACAAAAAAAATATGTACAGTAAATGTCAAAACGATTCTTTACTTTCCAAGATGAATATTAATTAGTAATTTCTTATAGATAAAAATATTTAATTTTTGTTGCCTAGCATTCAGAACTTCCTCTACTCAGGCAATTTGTCAGAATCGAAAAACATTATGATCACTGACTTTTTGACATACATGTAGTTTTCTTTCTTTTTTGAGGGGACCAGTCTATTTAAATATTGCTGTTTTAAAATGAAATTTATTATTACTATGTAACGTGTGTCTATACATATGATGTTCATTTCATTCCGGTAGACATAAATGTTACAAGATTAAAATAAAGTTTGTTGATATTCCTTTCATCTACCTCTTTTCTTCGAAAATATATCTGTATAGGGCTCTAGTTAATTTTTTTCTTTGAAAATCTCCACAACCATCTTATTAAGAAAAACATAACATTTTTCATTCTTAGATTTTTTTTTGTTTTTAAAAGAATTTCATTTTTTGAAGTTGAAGGCAAAAATTGTTGCGGATGTGACTTTTTAAAAACAAAGCTTTATATCCCTTTAATTGTTTGTATAATACTCTCTACTGAGAGTACAGATCTCTCTAAAATACCTGTATTGCGATGTCTTCTAGTCTGTGACATAGAAGTTCTCCTTCTGTACCGAGTGACAACTGACTTATTAATAGTCCCTTGACTATGCAAAATAGGGCAAGTCCATTTTGCCAAAAAGATTTTATGCCCTTCATAGATCTGTGAATTCTCCGAACAATAGTACAAGATCTTATCTCTCTCTTGAGGTGTGTACCTGGTTCTTTCGATTGGGGATCTAGGTTTGAACTCATCATCATTCTGATCTTCCAACTCCATGTCAGATCTGTGCAAATTATCCTCCATAGTTTCTTTACTGCTATGTTTGCTTTCTCAATCAGAAGCACTCATGCTTTCCTCTTTTTAGGGTTCCTCTTCCTCTTCCATCTCAACTTCTTTGTTGTCAATTTTGATTTTTATCTGATCAGAATGAGACAATAAATTTTGTCCACTTGTTGCTATTATCATCATATAATATCCCTTTTGTGCAATAAAGTTAGCTATGCCAGGACTTGATTCTCTGTCTTTTTTTACACCACATGACATTGTTATAGGTGTCTTCCCTTCACTGCAGAGGGTCTTTGCATTCTACCAAGATGTAGAATAGTTCTATAACTTAGTAATATAACTCAGTAGGTAATTATCTATGGTGTCTCTGGAGGGGGAAAATGCCTTCAACCCCTTTTTCATCATCTGCACCATTCTTTCTGCAATTCTATTCAATTGCAGGTAGTATGTTGATGTTTTATAAGAGAGGCATCCAATTTGTTTTAACCACGAACACAAAGTTTCATCACAAAATTTTGGTGCATTGTCAGAGACTAACATTTTTGGCACCCCATTTCTGGAAAACATTACTTGTAATATTTGCTTTACAGTGGCTACTTTCCTGTTCAGAACTCTAATCACTTCAGGCCATCCAGAGCATGAGTTGACCAAAATTAAAACATAGCCCTATGCCTTTAACATGTGCATATGATCAATATGAATGCAGGCCCATGACTCTCTTTCTTTAGAACATGAATGTATCTTGGTTTGCCAAAAGCTTTTAATTTCCCTACATTTTGGGCATTTTTGTACATATTTCTCTACATCATGTGAATACCCAGGCCATCATGCTTACAATTATAATTGTTTCTGTGTACACTTTTTATTACATCTTTTCTTAACCTCTCTGCTGGTATTAAAACATCTCCATTACATATAAGACATTTCTCTAAAGTTAACCTGTGCCTTATCTCTTTATAAGGTCTCTCTGCCCTAGAACAATTACTCTATTTGTTTCTTTTTATTCTACATGCAATTTTGCTCAATCCCGGATCCTGTAAGGTTTTAAATTCAAGATCTAAAGGCAATACATCTGTTTCAATCCAGTGCTATATTTTATCTTCATCTTTTTATTAATTGTCTGATCTTTCTAATGGTTCATTATTAAACTTCAGTCTTGATAGAGCATCTATGTGGAATAGTGTTTCCTTTCACATATTCAATGTCAAAGTCAAAGACCATGAGCTTCATAGCCCATTTTAAAATTCTAGAATATATAACATTAGGTAACTCTTTTCTGGAGTTAAAAATAAACTCTAAAGTTTTATGGTTAGATTAAAGCAGAAGCTTCCTGTCTAATAAAAATTGGCAAACTCTATCTGTGTTCCATATAGCTAATGTTTCTTTTTCAATGCTTTGGTTGACATTAATCTTCTAGAAAGGTACATTATGGAATGACCTTCTTGAGACAAAATTGCTGATATGACACACTGACTTGCATCCGTAGTTAAAGTCACTTCTTTGTTGTGGGTCAAAAATTTTTACAACATTATTTTTTTATAAGTTCTTTCTTTAAATTTGCAGATATTGTATTCTGCCATTGAGTCCATTTAAATCCATTACTGATTTTTTTGTAACTCTACAAAAGGTTCTAGCAATTTACTATTCTTTGGCAAATATCTGCTGTAAAAATTGGTTAACCCTAAAAAAGATTCCAATTCTCTTTTATTTGTAGATGAATAGATCCTCTGCTATTCTCTTTATTAAATTTGTTTCTGGTGAAATTCCATCTTTGGAAATCTGATATTCCAGATATGTTATTGTATCACAATTTAACACACGTTTATCCTTGTTTATGGTCATCCCAACATTTTTTAATTTGTTTAAAATATAATGTGTTTTTTGTTTCAGCTTTTCTCTACTGGTATCCCCAATAGATATATCATCTTGATAGATGAACATAGTCTTAACATCACCAGTTTGTACATTTTCAATGGCTATTTGAAAAATAGCACCTGCTGTTTTTACACTGTACGACATATGCTTCCATCTGAATAAGCCTACTGGAGAGTTAATTGTAATGTCCTCCTTAAATTTTTCATCAATTTGTATTTGGTTATAGATAGATTTAAGGTCTATTTTAGCAAAGTATTTCATTCATAACAACTTTTGAATAGCAGTTTCAATGTTAGGAATAGAGAACAAATCAGAGTATATTTTATGGTTTACTCCTATTTTGTAATCCCACATATACTTAAATCTTCATCCATTTTTTGTAAAACAATAGGTAAGACCCCAATTACTACCACCTGGAGGAACATGCTCTAAAATTCCTTACTCCACCATTGATTTTATTTTAGCAACTAATAAAGGTAGCATGTGAATGGGCAGTCTGTGATACTCAAAGTGTGTGTGGGGGGGAGGGGTAACCATTATCTTTTAATTGAATGCTCACTTTGTATCCTTTTAACATCCCCATGTTATTACTTTCCAACTTCACACTGTTAATTAATTTGGCTGTATCCAATTTCAAGACATCTATTCCTACAAGTCCATGACTTTTTCACATTTCACTACTGTGATGGGAATAATTTCAAAGCATGTGTCAGTCTCAAAAGTTTAAGCAAAATAATGTTTTGATGAAAGAGCCATTGAACTATCTTAGTTTAAGCCAACTTTTCTTTAATTAGGGTCTGACCATTTGTTTCCATGAATTTATTGGGATTAGGGTGACATCATTCACAATATCTAATTGCATAGGAAAATTTATACTATTCAATTTATTTTTTTCTCTGACACTTTCCTCTTTATGTCTTTGTATTGCAAATACAGCTGTATTTTCCTGGGCAGGCGGAATTTTCTACCCTATCTATCTTCCTTTTATGCTTGCACATAGACTGAAAATGGTTTTTCTTTTCGCAATTCCAACATACTTGTTCTAAAGATGGACATTTATTCTTGTCCCATTCATGCTTTTGTCACAGTATCTGCATCACACAAGGTAATTCGATATGCTGTATGCTTCAGCATTACTCTTGGGTGTATTGAATTTTTCAATTAAGAACCTCTATAGATGAATCCAAGAACATTTTAATCAACTGTAACCATTCTAATATTTTGTGTTTGTGCAAAGCATCATACATACCTTTAATTAATTTCAACTGTATTGAATCTATAGTCATTTTTCCAGTACCAAGCTTTTCAAACTCACAGAATCTGGAAGCCTCTCATAGCTTGTGTACAGACTGTAATATTGTTTCATTTGGCTCTTGTTTGCTTGTGAGAAACTTTGTCCTCTCAGCAATAACCAACTTCTTTTTCAGCTGTAAATGTCTTTCTATAATGTAAAAAATTTGTGAAAAGGTCAATTCTCTGGAATACGCCATGACAGAGATCTTTCAGATGGCCTCACATCCTGCCGAAGCCAAAAAGAGATCTGTAATCTCATTCTCCCCTTCTGAAACTTTGTGGTCTTTTAATTTCTTGATCCACACCTGGGCAGCAAAATCACGAATCCATGTTTCCACAAGTCCGGTGTTAGTGATTATATCAGTGACACTATATTGTTGTGATGTCTTCTAGTCTGTGAGATAGAAATTCTACCTATATACCAACTGATTTATTAGTAGTTGCTTGACTCTATGCAAAATAGGGCAAGTCCATTTTGCCTATGTCACTTCAGCTAGGATGTAGACAATCATGGCTCTTCACAGATTGTCATTTTTTTTTCTGTGAATTACCATGACGGTTCTTAGATATGATTGTAGAGTGGTTTCCTGTTGCCTTCACCACAATTTTGGAATTCAGTTTGTCTTTTCTTAGACTGATTACCACCCAATCGTAGAGAGCCCAGTGTGCTCTGCTATAACTTGAAGAAGAAGAAGAGAGGGATTAATTGTTTCTGTAGTTAAATGAGTCTCTATTCCTTGGACATTGTTTGTACAATACAAGATACTGCTTGTTCTTGTATCCACTCACTTCACCAATGTAAAACTGTTCTGCCTTCTCACTGCTTCAGCCCTCTTTTATCAGGCCAACACCGTGGCCAACCAACCAATCAGCGTTCTTCACTTTTGTTCTCAGTTATCCAAGCAAATAGCCTCCTCCAGTTCGACCAATCAGCACACGACTTGCTATTGGTTGAACCATGCCAAACTGAACAAAAAACCCTGTTACAATACATACTGCTGGAATAGGTAGATGGGAGAATAATGCCATTTTCAAGGAGCAAAATGCTGATACCATGTGCTGCACATTGAGGTAAAACACTTATTTTCCTTTGCACCAGATGCAAGCCACTCTGGCTCACTTGCTTCTACATGACTGTTCACTAGTTTCCCAAAGATATTCATGCCAAACTGAACACAGAAGGCTAGACTAGAATTTGAATTTAATTTGCTGATTCCACTTTCTGCACTGATACATTCCCATACATCCCTGAGATTAAAGATATTATATTGTGTTATGAATAATCAAGAGTGGTTTCCCCTTGTTTTGTTACTCTACTCTTTGAGAGAGCTATTTCTGTTTACTGAGACTACAAAAGGACACTATATGCAAACCTTGTATTCTCAATTTAATAAAGCTTTCTTAAAGCCTACACCTGCATACTTTTGTCATTACATACTGATTCTAGGTAGAGTACGAAGGAGGCGCATTTTGATCCTAAGCAGAAATGCTTATTCATATGTAAAGAATTCTGTCATTTTACAGCTATCATGCCAATCATAAATATAATTTAAATATATTTATAGATTTTTCAGACTTTTGAACTTGGTCATCGGGACTCCTGAGGTTCAATAATTCTTTCTTCTAAAGAATAAACTTTCATATCAAACTAATGTTCCTTTCACTTTTCAAACCTAATTTAACACTGACGAAACATTTTTTTAAATTGTTTAAATCTGCAAAATGTTATTGTTATTATTTAATAAAGAGTTGCAGAGCTTGTCTTGAGAAGAAGAAAAAAATCAAATTTGGCTCTAGTTTCAGTAACCTTGTTATTTTTGCTAATATTATCCAAGATGGATAACTTGATGGTCTGATACCTTTTTAATCTTTTTAACTGTAAGATTGGCTCCAGTCAAAGAAAGTTGTTTGTTCCTTTCAAGATGAATTAGAACTAAATGATTTAAGGAAAAATAGGAAACTATCCAATAAGTCCCAATAAATTAACCTAAAGTAAGAGCCAGGATAACCACCAGCACAAAATGTATTAGCCGTTTATTTTGGTACCAACTCAGAAAGTTTTGAATCTCTGAAAAGCTTATATCTGTGCCTAATTAATGTATAAGTTGATTTACAGTTTGAAAAATAAGATCAGCTATTCTAAAATAACCATTAAAGTACATTTTTTATCTTATTAAAGAGTAGAAAAAAAAAAGATGAAAAAATTCAAACTATTCTTTTAAAATTTCCCCAAACATCTATTTTATATTTAAACATTTCCTTTATTCTTATTTTTTTAAAAGAATATTGCTAGAAATATAAGCAGTGTTTTTAAAAATAAGGAACTTATATAAATTTTCCTAATGTACAAGACAGAGTTTAAATAAGATTATATATTTACTAATATTGCTTTGTCATTGTTTCAGTTTATATCTTTCTATTAACAGTAGACCTGAAAAATCACCAACAAAAATGAATGAAAATTACAATAATGTTGATCAGGCACAATTAGAATAAATGAAATGATTCTGAAGGTTAAGACTAAAATTCATCTAATCTATGTGTGACTTATTTTAACTAAACTTATTTTTTTTCCAATTTTCAACATGCCTTTCCTTTTTCACACTTTATGTATGTTTTGTACCACAAAGAAATTGTTCAAATATTTGAATTGATTGGAAATCTCAATAAATTGTTGAAAATGTGTGGAAAATTGAAATCATCCTATTCTTAGCTTGCTTTCATTCAAGTTTTGCTTTGATAATCAAATTTTTCCTAAATACTTGGAAATACTCAATAATTGAGTGAGCATTTCTTCTGGATGAGATAAATAATATTAAAATTCAGGTTGCTAGAATTAGATGCTCTTACATATATCTTTGGACTCAATTAAGAAGTTTTCTTTCATTCTTTAATATGATTTGCCTTTGTCATTATATTTCCCGTAATGGCAAATGTATTATTGATTTTGCCACATGTAGACATTGAAGGAACATTTCCTTTCTTACTTGTAAATAGTTTGGTGTTCTATTGTCTGTCCTTACAAGTAATGGCTATGTCTCAAATATTGTAGAAAGATTTATTAAAAAAGAAATTGTTCTTTTTTTCTATTCATAAAATGTTTTGGGCCATCAAAATGTCCAGTATATCTTAAATTGCTTTGATTGGGTAATGTCAGCATTTGGTTCTCCCAACAAATTACTAATTCTGCCACTTGGTGCTTTCCTGCAGAGAATTTGTGTCTGGAAGGCATTTTCTTCAGCTAACAAGGATAACGTTCTTTTCTCTCATAAAAGTTCTGCCATTTATTCTTTTACAAGACAGTGTGAATCAGGTTACATTGTGTGCACCTCACAGAGATTAGTGTGGAGGATTAAGCGGCATGTTTCATTATGGATTAAGAATGAAGAGTACTGAACTGTTACGTAATATCAAGCCTCCTATATGGCAGTGAGTGTGGGACAATATCCTCAGGGATGAAGATACTTGATGTAACAGAATTGTGGTTCTACAAAAAGAATGCTGAGAATAACATGGGCCAAACATATGAGCAACAATTAAATTTTATAGAAGATGGAAATAAAAAGGTAACTTATACTTGGCATCAAAAAGAATTGAAATTTCTATGGCACATAATGAGGAAAGAGGGCTTGAAAAATATGATACTCACAGAACATATTGAAGGCAAGTGGGACAGAGGAAAACAATGCATAACCTACCTAATGAGCTTGTGTAAATGGATGGCAGAGCAACATTTAGGAGAGATAACAAAAAGACAAATTTTATTAAGATCTACAGAGGACTGGAATTATAAATATCACCAATGTCCTTCGGGGACACGGCACAGAAGAAGAAATGTGTCATATTATAACACTGACACATTCACAGATGATTTGGGATTCAATGATTGGCCAACATCTCATTGATAATCCTGTTTGTGCTAACACTTTTCCAAATACATGTTTTTAAATCATAAGTGTTGCACAGTTATCATTTCACTTGAAGATCCTTGAATCTTTTTTTTTTTATTTCTAGTTGACAACTTTCTCTGTGTAAGCAAAAACAATTGCTTAAACTACCAAGTATTATTTCTAGAATGTTTTCACCTAATTTTTATTAGTAATTTTAGTGTTTAATCTTTTACATTTATCAACAATCCTCTTTGATAATGATTAATTGAAAAGAGAACTAGCAACATCTTTTTTTATTTAAAAAATAATTTCCAACTTCTTTCCACTTTGTAATGGTAATCACATTACTAAGTAGTGAGACCAGATTACTATTACTTTTGTTTTTAATTTTGTGTTAGCTTCCTTTGGATATATTTATTTTTAATGGTTTAAAAAGCAGACTTCTTTATGATTGTCACTTTTCAACAAGAACTTTTATTCAAGGAAGGCAAATTTGAATGACTTAGGAAGAACAGTTAGCAAAAAATTCTATAGCCATCATATAGATGTGAACATTTCCCTATGACCTATTAGATGTTGAAGGTGCTATACCAAGTAATTCCTCTTCGTGACATCTTTTAGAAAAAAAAGTTTGGTAGTGTATTATAAACATTAATATACAATTTTAATTTTAAAATTTTTAACAATTCAGAGCTTAGTATTACCTCACTATAATGGTTAAATAAATCTAGTGAGAAAATTATTCATTTGACACAGTGTTGGTGGCAGACACAGAAAAAATTGCAGGAACTTCTAGTGAAAATGGTAAAAGAAAGAGAGAAGAAAAGACTAGCCATTAATTGTAAGAGGGTGGAGTGCATGATTGTCAGCAAGAAAAATAGTTTAAGATATGAGCTACAAATTGAAGACGTCAAAATCAAGCAAGTACAGAAATGTTATAACAGGCAATAGAAAATCTGAAGATGCATTTGAATAGATAAAGCTGCCTTCCAAAAACTAAGCAAAATATTAAGAAACAAGAAAATTTAGATAGAAATAAAGAAAAGAGTACTGAACTTCTATATCAATCCTCTTACATGGTACTGAATGCTGGGCACTTTACTTAGAAATGAAAAGGAGACTTGAGACAACAGAGATATGATTCTACAGAAGGATACTGAGAATACTATGGATGGAACATGTGAGCAGCAGGGAAGTTTCAAGGAAATTGGGAATAAAAAGGATGCTTATACTTAGAGTCAGAAAGAGCTGAAATTTGTGGGACATGTAATGAGGAAAGAAGAGAGAGAGTTTCACACTCACAGGACATAATGAAGTGAAGAGGGACAAATGTAAAAAGTGTTTAATCTCCTTAACAAGGTTTTGTAAATGGATGACAGAAAATGGAGTGGGAGAGATAGTAAGGGATTTAATAATGCTTAGATCTACAAAAGATAGGAAGCTAGGAAGAGTGATGACTTCCCACATCCTGAAGAGATATGGCATATAAAAGAAGAAAGTTTCAGAGCTTAATATAATTTTTACATATATCTTACTTTCTTTTTTTAATCATTTCAGCCCAAGCTAGGCAATAAAGCCACTAAGACACAATGGGTTACTAAGTGTGAGTGAATATGAAAAAAATAACAAAATTAAAGAGAGGGAACAATAAAAGAACAGGAATAAAGATGATGGAAGATAACAGTTGATATTACATTTGAATTTTTAAAGATCAAAGTCAACTGGAAAGCAAGAAACTGGAAATGAGTTCCACAAGCAAGAAGTGCAAGAGAAGAACCTGTTTGTATAGAACTTATAGTTACATCTTAACCATTTGAACTGTAAAATGACGAGACTTTGTTGCCAATGTAGTACTGCAGTTAAATTCATGAAGGAAAGCTAATCAGAACAATTACCATGAAAATATTTACAGAAAAGTCACAGGGAAGCTATGTTACAGTAGTGGAAAAGTGGCTGAAACTGAGATGACAGGTCAGGACCAATAACATTGCAAATTCTTCTTTGTATTTTATTAAGAATATTTAAATACATAGTAGAAGCACTTAAATGTGCACCATTAAGTCAAAATATTTTTTATTTGAAACATTGATTTTTTTAAACAAAACAAAATCTTTTCTCAATAATTGAATTTTGCATTAGAAGAAAAAAGTTTTAAAATATTTTAAATACTCCTTTTTTTGTTCATTTTATACAATCATTAGAGTATAGATGCAAAGTGTCTTTTTTTTCATTGTGATTAGAGGAGCATTTAAAAGAAAAGAAAAAAAAATTTGTAAGCCTTCAAATCCAAAGGAAATGTCCTTGACCTTATAAGAAAACCATGGTGCTGTTTCTCCAAGACAGTCTAACGTGAGTGAGTTGTTCCTCACATGATTATTTTACCAATTTTGATTATAACAGAGATTTGTACCAAGCACATTCAACTCTATCTACAAGACTCACAGGTATGGCCCCGTTCTGCTGTGGACAGGAGAGATAAGAGAGAAAGGCATGAAAGATGAATTTAACATGAAAGAAGCAAGATGGCAGCTTTGTTATAAGAGGAAATATTTTAAACACTTTTTTAATAAAATACAAAGGCAATGGATTTAAAAACAAAGAGACATTTTAAATGAAAAAAAGAAAACATGTTAGACAAAATGCAAAATAACACATACAGCTCAAGAAATCGAAGCATAAAGATATCTTTTATGGAACATAAGATTAAAATTTAAAATTGCAGGAATTTCTTTAAAAGAAGGCTTTAAGTATTTGTGCTGCCTTTTAAAGAAATCCCTGATTTCATTTCATGGCATATAAATAGATGTTTGTAGATTCACTGTGAAATGAAAAAAATCTATGGGAGCCAAATATACAAAATGAGCTTATAAGCAAAATTTCAAGATAATTTTTTTTAACTTTTCATTATAAATACAAGAAATATATGACAACTTTATTTAGCATTTAAAATAATTTTTTTCAATAAAGTATACATCTGTCAGCCATTTTAGGAGTTATTTTAAAAATGACAATGTCTTATTCAAGTTACAAAAATCAGTCACATGACAAGACTGCCAAATCCATTTATGTTTCAAGGCTGGATTTGTTGCAACTTCTAGCAATTTGACATTGACTTAACATTTTTTTCATGCTTACATTAAAATATTTTTTTTTATTTTCTACAACCATGGAAATATGATTTAATGTCAGATGTTACAAAAAGGCATTTTATAATTCATAAAACATTTAATGCTTCTTGCTATCTTAATAAACTAAACTGTATATACAATAAAATATCACATCTGCTTCAATATTTGCAAGGTGTAACAGCATTCGTCAGTTTATTCAAACTTACAGGTGTGTATTTTGGGGATACACATTTTTGTTTTTCTTAATTCGAATTACTGATCTTTTCTTTCTTCCTTTAATTAACAACTAATTTAAAGCAATATCTTTATAAGACCATATATTAAAAACAACATTCCACATATGAATTGGTTTCCAGATTGAGCTACCAAGTAGTGAACTGGGCTACAACTGAAACCCTGAACAAACAAATTTTGAATTAACTTTCTTTTCATTAGTACCACAAACTCATCTAGCTTATTTTGAAAAGTAACATAAGTAAAAGAGTAGTTTATTTCAAAATTTGGTAGCACAGAACTCAATTATAACCCAACCTGATGACCTTGTTTTAGATCATACAAAATATCAGTTTAATAAATGGCAATATAATTTGAATAAACTAACGAATGCCAAAATATTGTTAATTTACAAACATTTATAAAACATAAAAGCAAAAATCAAAATAAAGCCAACATAGTTTTTATTAGCTCATCACTGAAAATTTGTATATTCAGACATTTTCAGCCAATCAGTGTTTCAAACAATATAATTTAAAATGTGTAATATAATTAATCTGGAATTTATTGGTTTCTACTATGTGTATGCATGAAAAACTGAGTTGTTAGAAGTTCTCTGCTGTTGGTATGGGTCAACTTTCTTGAAAAAATCCAAGATTCTTTCAAGGGACTTATTAACCCAAAATAATGTCTGAATAGGCAAATATTCACCAATGGCTTGCAGTACCTCATCCCAAAATGAACATGAACAGACTATTTTTACTCAAATGTACACAGAGGGTTTGCATTACTTCCACATAAAAAATTTTTTTTGAAATGAAGCAAAGTGGGCACAAAAGCAAGAATTCAAACTAGAAAGACATTCCACTCTTGACAGAAATAAGCAATAGACAGCAGCAGGGAATGGAAATAACTTTTTAAAACTCTTTCTTTTTAGTTTGGCACCATCCAAAATAAATCTAATATTCCAAATATACAGAAAGCTTCATTCTTTGAAACAGCTGCATATCATAAAAATCTGCTTGAATCATAGAATATGATTACATTATGACTGAATACATGAAATGAGAATATTAATGTAGTCATTACTGCAAAAAAGGCCTTAATATGAGGGGATTATTAGATTACATTATACTGTATTAAGTTAGCGATAAAATTATTGTCACAATAATAATTGAACATAATAAGGAATGATTAAGACATAAACATACCAGTTAGCTAAGAAACTCCCATTGTAAAGAGAATGTTTACATCAAATGAAAAAAAAAATCCAATGTTCACCTGATGATTGCATGAAGGTTGGTTGATAGACTATACTTATCTAAGAAGTATCGAAATGTTACTGATTTTTCATATATAATAAACTATGAGATTTTCCCTATTATATAGAAAAAGTAATTTTTCAAAAAAAATCATTTGTAAAAATTATTTAAGATGACTCATTATGAACTTACATTTTAATCCTAAAAATATGGCAATAATAAGTATGGCAAAAAATATCCAAATTTGAACAAAAGTACATTATAAATTGAATTCAAATGAATTAATTTGTATTTTTAATTTCGAGATAAATGTAGGCATTTTATGATCCATCAATTAATTAATCTCAAAATATGTAAAGTCATAAACCACCAAGGCGGTTTCTGTTTCTAAAAATAAGCTATGCATTTCTATAATTACCTTAAGTTTTGCCTTTCTATTGATATTAAAGCCAAGTTTTCTGCCTCCAAAGTGAGTTTGTATAATTAATTTTATTAAAAATGTTAATTTTGAAGAAATGAAAGAAAAGGTCATTATTATAATAATTGCAGAATTCAGTCAGAATCAATGCAAAGATTTCCCTCAAAAGCAGTAGTAGTAAACTTGTATCTTTAGACTAATCAATTATTTTGCACCAGAAAGTGGTTCTTAAGTTGCTTATTATGTCACACATGTAAAACAATAGCATTATTCATGAGAATAACTCTTTGTATGCATTTACATTTTACGATCTTGGTGCATCTTCATTGAAGAACATAAATGCATGTATAACCAATCAAAACACAGAATCCATTTTAGAAATGTTATAATTTGAACCTGGAATCTAATAAGCCAATCAAATATCAGCAATTAATTTACAGTAATCATAATACCTAACTGGCAAGAGATACAAAAATATCTATTAACTATCTAAACATAAAGACCAAGTATAGGGTAAGGCAGAAATACCTCCACATAATGCTAAGACATTAGTAGCAATGGTGTCTTCATTTAACTAATGTGTTATCATTATATAGGAGATATTTCTGCCACACTCTGTATATTCACAATAAGATTTCAGATTAAGTTTATAATGATACATATTTAAGACAGTATTCACTTCAATAAAGTTGAGTCAGTCACAAGATATTCTAAGACATAATGATGATCATAAATCTCAGGAAATTGACATTTTCTAAAGAGAGCAATGGTGGGCTAAAGTATCAGGAATGGTAATAGTAATATTAGCCATTTCCCTATAAGGAAAGATTTGGCATTCATCTATTGATCAGCCATTGCTCTTTTTGGTTAAAATTTATAAAATCTTTCTCTTAAAACAATTTTTCAGGAAAATAGGTTTTTTCCAGTCCAGTAGCTGTTATTGTTCTTTCCAGTATTAATAAAGGTTTCCCTCCTAACTTTTTATTTGAAGTAGCATAGAATGTCAACATCTTGATTGTGCCATTATTTGCTCTTTGAGTTACATCTGATATCCATTTTAGTTGCTGTTAGTAGTCCTCTAGTGATACAGTTTCTGTTATTTGGTACAGTTCTTTGTGAATCTATAGTGCCAGTCCACAATGTTCAAAAAGGATGATCTTTGCCGAAATCATCAGGCTTCACTTGCTCAAAGGCTTTTCAAACCATTGATCTTAGAAAGCAGCTGTATACAGCTGACAGTTTATATTTCTGAACAGACTTGGCATTATGTATGGTATCCATATGAAAGTCTCAATCTGATGAGACTATTTAAGAAAATGACTCAAATTTTCAGGTTGATGTTTTGGTTTTATAGCAATTTGTAGTGTTGGAAAAAAACTACCTCTACCACAGTCTATTCTCAGTTCAATTTCCTTTTCTTCTATAGACCTCTGATACTTATGCTAATATTTATAATTTTTTTTTTTAAAGATGTACCTGAAGTATCTGTGATTTCAATTACATTGAACTTAATTCACTTTCCCAGAAGATTCTATCTGAGCATCTTGCATAGATAAGGAAACTGAATTTCATTCTTGTCCGTGTTTATCTTTTTGCTCCAAATTCTTGCAATTCAATATACTGCATGAAATATAATTATTATCAGATATGTATATATTTGTGCATAATATGCTGTTATTTACAAGCACACATATGAATGCCCAAATACCCATTTTACTGGTTTACCCATACCATCAAAAAAATGACAGCATCGGTTATATTTTTTGTGTGAATAATCTAGAATTTTTATTTATACAATTAACCTTATTGTCACATGTAAGAAAGAATTCTGCTATTTAATTGATTAAAATAAGATTATCTAAAAGAAAGCTAACATGAAACAGACAGAATAAAAAGCAATGTATTAGCAGCTTGATCTCCCCTATTTACTAATGATATATTTTCTTACGGGTAATCCCATCTGTCACTATAGCATCAGAATGTTTAAGTACTAAAAAGGGGAGATTAGACTGAGTGACCAGTAAATATATAAAGTCACAATGTATTTTATAACACATCCATGCACATAAATATTTAATGACCTCAGTTGTCACTTTTCCATCACATGACATTGGTTTATTTGTGGCAGGAGATGCTCATATTTTTCCAGACCTCACTTATCATCAATTTGCCTCATACTATATATATATATATATATATATATATATATATATATATATATATAGAGAGAGAGAGAGAGAGAGAGAGAGAGATAGATATATAATTATTTTAATTTTTTTAATTGGATTAGTGTGGGATACATTATATGTTTATAAGTCTTTAAATTTTTTTTCTCGTGCTTATAGTTAGAATGAATTTGATTATGGTATAGCAGTTTGATATGTTTAGTTATTTGATGATTTATTATGTTCATTTTTATTTATGTTTAGAGTTCCAATAGCTTGTCTAATTTGTTCATCAACAATGTAATTAGGAGAGTCATTATTAATGAGGGTTGATTTAAATATTTTTAATTCAGTATAGAAAATCTTTCTTGTTGAAGAGTTTGCTTTTGCCAGTTTATTAAGCTTTGTATTATACCTATTTTGTAAGTTAGGATATTCCCTTTTATAGTTGAGAGTATTTATGCTAGTTGTTTTTTTTATATGGGGAGGTAGTAAATGTGTGTGTGTGTACATACACACACACACATATATATATATATATATATATATATATATATATATATATATATATATATATATATATATATAATTTTTTTATATTATTGCACTCTCTCATCGTTTTTGACATATGAGGGTCAAGCAGCTCAATACTTAGAACCAGCACCCAGACTACTTACACATATCATTTGATTATAGTGGTGAAGGCTTGTGCAGAACTAACCACACTTTTTGAAATAGCTGAACACAGAAAACTGGTACATAGTATGCCACAAGGTCCCCAATTAAGAGATGTCCTTCTCTGAGACTATTCGCCACACAAGGCTATAGTAACCCAGTCTCTCCTGCTATTTACCCATAGCTGGGTGAAGAAATGGATTCATACCTTTCCCAAGGGTATTATCACATAAGTGAATGAAATGAATTTGGCTGGAATTTGAACTCGGCTCTCCGAGGCACAGTGGAATAATGGCAGTCCACAATGCCTCCATTATACATATATATATATATATATATATATATATATATATATATATATATATAGATAGATAGATAGATATATACACACACACACACAAATGTTTGTATGTGTTTTGTTTTATAATTGATGATTGCCTGAGACATGAAACATTTTTTTCTTTTTAATATTTTTTTAAAAACATATTAAAATATGATAACACATGATATTTGGAAAAGAGTAAAATAAAAATATCTCATCCTTGTGATAATCCATTAAAAGACTAAGTTAACAGACTACTAAGTCTGAGTGCTATTCATTATTACAAGTTCACTTTGGAGAAAGAAAACTTAAGTGGCTTTAAAAATGAGATAAATATGAACAAGCTAAGCATCACAAGAAACATAACTGTATTTTTATATCAAAATCTCAAAATTTCAATCACTTTACAAATCATTGCCTGTCCTTTCCCTTGATTCATTGGCAAAATGAGTCAATGATCATTTTATTGGGTGTCTCAGATCTTTATGGCATTAAGCCAGTTTTTGTGAAGAAGCAATAAGTAAATCCCACTTGATGAAGATCTATTGTAGCCTATCTTTGCCAAATTATCAGGAAGAAATTTGTAGGCTATATATGTTGTTAGAAGTGCTCTAAATTGTGAAATGAACTTGGCAAATTGCACTGTGTTTTTTTTTTCTTAAAAGCAATTAAGCAAAGAAGTGGATGGACAAGTTGAAACAAGTTGGTGGATCAAGAAAAGTTGTGCTGAAAAGGAAAAAAATGCTTGTGTTGATGCAAGATAGTGAATGATCAAGTGTAAGAGAAAGAGAAAATGGAGATGTATTAATGGACAAAAATCTTACAAAGTGGAACAAGTTGCAGGGAGCCAACGTAGAATCACCTCCCTGAAAAAAAGGCCAAATTGCATGCAGATGGTTAGGGAATAATAAGTGAAGTTAATAAATAAATATCCAGGTGAAAAAATTCTGCTTGGACTGAATATTCATCAGATAGGAACTTTGCAATATTTTTGTTCTTTTATAAGAAGAATAAACCCATTTCTTTTTAACAAGATAAGGATTTGGGATCATTAATTAAAAATTTGATCTTTTACAAGAATGAATATACAGTCTAAACAATATTTTTGTTTCAAAACATCCTATTCCTTTTCCAATCAAAGTAAAGGGATCCAATTGTACAATGTGCTAATTTTATTTGGTTGTGTACCATTCTCTTTTTTTCATGCGCCCATTTCTCTCTCTCTCTCTCGATATATATATTTGAGATTACTTAAATAGACTGGTTTACTCAGAAAAAATAAGAAATAATCTTTGTACACTAACATTCTTTAGACTTTCCTTAGGCCATAATACTTGTCAGTATTGGAAAATATTTATTTTTTATCACTTTGAAGGAGGGTCCCATTTATAATATAAATACAGTATAAAATTGATCCCTGACTTTTACAGAGTTATTGAAACTAGCAGTTTGTTTACAACTATGATAAATAGAACCCCACTTCTAAATTGATAAAAAAAAAATCAATACATTTTTATTCTGACAAATTTTGCAGCCTAAGGAAGGTCTAAAGAATGCTAAGCTACAAAAATTATTCCCCCCAAATTTTCCCTACTTTTATCACAAGTGGACCAGTCTATTTAAGTAGTGCCTATATTTCACAAAATCAGAAATTAATATTTTCTAAATAGAGAAATAGGTGAGGTAGTCTTTTCTACCTAAGAGTATAATTTTATTACAGTGTTACTTTTAAATAGAGTTGGTTTTACTACAGAACAACCTTTAGAAACCAGAGCTCTGAACCATATCTTCCCTTCTCTCTCTTGAAAGTTAAAATAGCAGAAAATTTGCACCAGTTTTGAAATCTAGTTAAAAGCCAGGAATTACACTATTCTATTTCTGTTCATTGCTTTTTTTTACAGCAGGTAACCCACCTTTTTTCTATTTCAATACATTTATACTTCTTTTTTTTTTCTCACTTTCGTTTCTTCCTATTTATGCTTTTATTTCTTCCCTTTCTTTCTTACATAGATAACTGCATGTCTTTCTTTAATCTTATATCTTTCTCTAAGTATTTTGTAGGCCTTTCTCTCTCTCTCTCTCTTCAGTTAAACGTTAATGTCTTTCTCAAATCTCTATAAATATGTCTTTCTTTATTTATCACTAGTCCTGCACATCCATAACTCATACTTTCTCAGTAAATATTTCTACTTGTCTTTCTCAACACTTTTGTATGTTTCAATTTTTCTTTAATCCTTTTTTTTTTTCTCTGGCAATATCTTTGCATACTAAGATATAGACATCTCTTTTGCTTTTCTTCTTTAGATTTGATTTTTATCAAAAGATAAAAGTCTATATTTGGCATAAGCAATCTGATTTAAGGATATTCTACACCCAAACACCAACCTATGCCATTTTTATACTTTTGGCTAAAGAAAAGTTAAATTATAGAAATAAAAAGTATCTCTGAATTTTATCAAACCAAAAATTGGCAGTAAGTATTGTTATATATATATATATATATATATAATGATGGATGAATGCATAGAGCATACAGATATATACACACACATATATATATATACACACACACTCACACATACACATCTCCACAGATATACACATGCACACACGTGCATATGCATATATATATATATATATATATATACTGCTACTACTGTTGACTCTTAAAAGAAGAAACTGTCAATTTTTTTCCTTTTTGTAAAAGTTGTTTACAAAATAAAATTCTAAACAATGAAATGTCTTTTTCCTTTGAAGGTAAAACATTGAAGATTCACCCAAATCAAATTTACTAGAATTATTTTTGTTATGTGTATACCAACAAAAAAATCATAAAAATGGAAGTATCAATACACTCTGAACATATGCATACATATTTATACATACATATAAATGTATTTATATATACTTTTGTAGTATATTTATAAATATCAATACTAATCTGAATGTTGGTATTGTTTGTATTTTAAAAAATGATAACAGAATGTATCTGTTTAATTTGATAGAACTATAGAGTTCATGAGAAAATTAAGTAAAAAGAAATTTCATACTTTGCATGAAGCCAAGTTGTAATAGAGAAATTGTAAGCCTCTTCTTGTACATCTATACATTTAGTTGAGAAAGAAAATTGTAAGGAGTGTTTCTCCAATTCCAAACAAATGTAATTAAAAAGAAGAGAGCCTAAAAAATTTTCCAGTGAATTTAATTTAATTTATAACAATATAACAGTAATTTGGAGTTGAACAACATCCAGAGTTCAGGCCTAAGAAATAATCAATTTCTTTAAGATGTAAAGCTTACACGAAGTTCTCATTAAATTGTTTTAATACCAAGTTAGTCAACAAGCCAAATCCACCACAAATTTGTCTATGGCATATGATAATGATTTCCAGTTTAAAAAAGACTCATTAATACAAATTGTATCAAAGAAAGAAAAAAAATTTATAAGTCAAATCCATAAATATGAAAAAGATAAAATATTTCTATATTTTTGAAAACCATAACTGTATTAAATAATAGGAACCACATCACTTGAGGACTGTTTCAACAATGGCAACAACTAAAATGGATAGCACATGTAACTTAGATAGAAAATAATGACATAATGAAGATGTTGACACTCCATACAACTTACAGCAAAAATTTAGGAAGGAAGCCCCCATCAATATTGGAAAGGGAAATAACAGTTACTGAACATGAGAAACTTATTTTCCAGAAAAAAATTTTAATAGAAAGATTTTATAAATTTCAACAGAAAGAATGAATGCTAAGTGTTTCCTTATAAGGAAATGACTAATATTAATATATAATAAAGATATCTACAAAAATACAAAATACATATGTACAATAATGACAGAGAGTTTTTAAAAAAATTGATATTTTTAGAAGGATTAGTGACAAGATAAATGATCAATATTTATTTAATCCTTTTTGATTCATGCCTAAGATTAACATTTACTCATCAGGTATTATTATGTTATTATTTGATTATTATATGAGGGGGTGAACTCAATGCTCAAAAATGAATCTGAGATGAGGTATTGTAATTATTTACACTATTTACATTCTTCAGACTGTTACACTCATCTCGTTTGCCATATTCACAATATTTCGGCTCTGGCTTTCTTCAGGTGATTGGAATTTTGAACAGAACTCTTTATTTCATCTGCCGGGATAGATTGTCCTAGTTTCACATGTCATGCCTCTTCTGGATGTCTCAGTTATCTCCCTTTAAGTCAACTCTTCATTTTTTTGTTCACCACTGCAATAGTCAGGTATTGAACTCACAACTGTTTGGGTCAAGTCACTGGATCCAACCAATGCTTTTATCCATTGGGCCATGTGTCCTTGAATACATCGTGAATATGGCAAAAAAGATGAGGACAACAGTAGGTGGCCCACTGCTTTCCCTTGTCCTTCAATATGCCATGTGAGTGTCAAATTCTCCAAGCTCTTATTATTTATCCAAGAAATTTCAACTGACTATTTCTGATTCTGAGTATGTGTCAATTTTGATTCCATCTTCCTTAAGACTTCTTTATTGCTTACATGCTCAATCCATGGAATTCTCATCCTTCTTTCTGTAGAACCACTTTTCTGTTGCTTCCAATTTTATCTTCATCTCTGAGGAGATTGTCTGGCATTCACTGCTGGATTAATATAGTATATAAAAGATGAACAACTCCCTTATATATTAGAAATAGAATAAGTGTTTTAATTTGTTAATAGTAATCTTCTGACTATTCTAACTACCTAAGATGTATTACTTTTTAAAATAAGAGACAAATGGAAATGATCCATTGCCTTTAGATTTATTGTCTGTTGATGCTACTTGCTGTAAATACACAAAAAAAAACAAAAAAAAACAGAAAACAATTGCTCATCTAATCACTCAACAAATTACCAAAAGTAAGTTGGGAAAGTTTACAAGTTCAGAGGAAATATGATGTCTGATAAGAGATCTAAAATTATAAAAACTTGAAAAGATTTCAAAAAAACATCTGAATTCCTAGAAACATTAAGGTCCAAAATTAATTGTAGGTAAAAAGGAAAAAATAGAAAGAAGGTAAATTATCCTTATAAACAAATCCCTTGGCTTACTTCTCAATCTTTTCTGGCTGAGAATGTTAATAACTTAAACAGCCAGTCCAGTGAAACTGAATCTTCTCAAACAACATCAATCTTACAAATATGTAAAAATGCAGCATTTTCCATTTAATCTTTTCATAAAAGCAAAATTCTTTCATCATCTTTAGATGATTAAAGAATATTCAGAAAAAAAAGAACTAATCAAATGATGGGCAACCAAATCATAGAACCCTGCTACTCAGAATAAATAACTAATTTCAAGTCTCCAAAAGTGGAGGTAATCTTTCACACCCCTAACTCTGGTGATCAGTCTTGTACATTGAAGTTTAAAGTATATACATAATGGCTTTTCTTTGGTTGCACTGCCAGATACAGTTTCAGTTCAATAACAGTATTATTCCTAATCAAGTGCAATCATTTTATTAATTTCATTACTTTAATAAGAGCAGAAAAAAATTATATATAAGATATGTATAGCATTTCTTGTTTAGCTTCAGCAACTGGAGTTTGATCTGAATTCCTGCTCTTTATCAGATGAGACTTTTACCATTGGACTACAGAATAGTTGGTGCAAATATATAGAGATCATTTTAAGTATTATAAAACTAGCTAATGTATCTATCCATACCTTGTAAAAGGTTAAGACTTTTAAAACAATTCCATAGTAGTGATAGTGAATTGGTAAGTATAGGTTTTGTCTAAGTCAAATAATGCTAAACTGATGGACATATATAGTTCTGAAAAGTTCAAGAAGTCTTGCAATGAAAAAAAATGATTGTTTGTAGACACCCTGATGGTGGCTTCAAACAATAGATTTTTGATAGATTTTTAAAATTTCTTCAACATCAAGATACATTTTACATACAATGTTTTTTCAGAATGTTTATGATTTTTATAATTTCTTAAACCAAATTGAAACTAATAAAATGTGTAACCAAAAATTAAACATTTGTGACCTGATAGGCTTAGAACACATTTTTTTTCAATCATTTCACCCCAAGCAAGGTGAGAATACCATTAGTATGCAAGGGGTTACAGAGATTGAAAGTGCAAGAAAAGACTGAGTATAGGAGGGATTGAGGAAAAGATAAAAGATGAACAGGGTTCAAGACAACAGAAAATGGTGATTGATGTTGCATTTAAACTTTTGAAGATTGTAGTTTTCAGGTAAGCAAGTAAATGGAAGGGAGTTCCACTGTTGGGAAGTGTGAGAAAAGAAACTGTTGGAGTAGAAGTGGCAGTTACGTTTAACTATTTCAACAGTAAAAGGGTGAGACCTAAATGCCAATCTAGTAGCACACTTAAATTCATGTAGTCGAGGCACCAGAGAAAATAACTTTTCAGAGCAGTTGCCATGAAAATATTTATAGAAAAGACAGAGGGAAGCCACATAACATCTGTGAGAAAGTGACTGAAGTTGTGATGCTAAGTCAGAATCAATTACATTGCAGATTCTTCTTTGGATTTTGTTGAGATGAATAGCAGGAACATCAGACCAGATATGGCAACTGTATTCAGTGCATGGTCGAATGGTAGATTTGCAAATGTGCAAAATAGACCCTAATGAGAAAAACCTTCTGTCATGACACAATGAACCAACTTTCCTAGCAGTAGATACACCTATTGATTCAATGTAGTTGTTCCACTTCAAGTCAGTTGAAAATGTGAGAAGTTGAAGTCAGTCCAGGAGTCTATGAAATACAATCTTCAAACAACCACCCATTTGACCAAAAGGAAATAAAATAATAGATAAATAAATGCAAACTTTCAAGATCAAGTGGCACTTGACTGGAAATTAAAAATTTCTGCTCACCACAAAGATAGAATTGAAAGTAGTTCTGGGCCACCTATTTGCATGTAATGGCTGTCTGTCAGGAGAGAGTTTTGAAGCCATGTGTTATGAGGGAGAGATGCAAAGAAGGGTGGTAGAAGAGAGAGTTCTTACAGGTTGAAAGGAAAAGTTGCTCTATAGTCTGTCATGACAGAAGTAGCAGAAGTTGTCCTAAGCATCACCTATCTACTTACCCAACTAGAGAGTGCAAGGGAATCCTTGAATAAACAACCATATATACTGAAGACAGGATTTAAGTCTTCATTTCCCCACTGTGACATTAATTATCTCATTACGAACATATAATGAGCCTTTTCCAGTTTTGTGCACAACGATGTGAAAGAGAATAAAGATACAACATGGGGTTATTTGTCTAGACAGTGAAAAGCTGAGAGGAACCTGTTGTATGTTTACAAATTTCTTAATTTCCAAAATTTATTCCCACTCTTTAACAAGAAAGAAGATGGTGAGTTGAAAAAGTGGAGTTTGTTAGTAAGACAGAACAGTCATGGTTGTCATGGAAGGATCTGAGAAAATAGATTAGCAATGGCTGTTGCTGATGATGATGATGACACACACATGGTATATAATCTTTTAATGTCATTAAAGTAATATGTAAAATATTTCTATTGTACAATAATCATAAATACACTCAATAAAAAGTAGCAGAAATATTATTATCACATCAAACAGATAACAGTCTCAACAGAAATTCCTAATTGGGGACAAATCTTGAAATCAAACTTTTTGGAAAATAAATCTCTAATCTTATACAAGCTGTGAGGAACTCAACTGACACGTATGAATATGAAAGTTCAAATTTTTTACAGACTGCAAAACTCAGTTTGACTCAAAGTTTCACACAATCTAACTCATTACAACTTCATTATATGACATATTATGGAAATATATTTTATTAAATTTAAGTTAATTTCTCAAAATTTCAAATGAAGTTGAAAGTACCTAACACTGATTTGAATGCGTTGGAAATAGCTCTCATTTTTTATAAGCTTTTCACTTTATTCATTTTGGTAAAAAGTTATGAGGATTTTAAATTATACCCAAAACTGAAAATTCATTTTTTTTTATTTATGATTCCCATCTTCTTAAAGTCTTGCAACTTTGTATCTATATTTACCTTTGCCAAACATATTTTTAAGGTACACAGGTACTTAATTATTTTTCAAATTTAGCACACATGGAACACCCAGAAAGTTTGAAACTCATTATCAGTGAACTGCATTCATTGGTATCAAGATAAAAAAAGTAATAAGACCATCTAACAAAGATTACTCTTATAAGGTAAATGGTAGGCTAATGTTTATCCAAACTCTATAGGTGAAGTATTTTTGTTTACATACTAGTTTACTCATGCTATAAAAAAAAAAGGAAAAAAAAGGGGGGGCAGCTATATTTAAGTTACTAGAATTTTAGAAGTACAATGGAATTATAATTACATATATCCTTGAGATAAAAATAATGATGGTGTTAAAAATAATTCTAGGCATAAATAAAAGAGGTTGTATTATTTATAAAGGTTAAAATGGCAGAAAATTCTATTTTCACTACATCGTCAAAAGTGTCCAATACACAAGGTTTGACGATTATGTTTAGCATGAAATAGGCTGTTACCTCAGGGTGTTGACTTCAATGTCCATATATATACATATATATATACTAATGTATATTTGGGGAGTAACCTTTCTTTTAAGCATCCTTTGTTAAATATGGTGAACAAGGAAATTTTTATTTTTATTGAGTTTTTCCAGCATTCTGACATTTTTCTCTCACTCCAACCAATCAGAAAAATGTAAGAATATTGGAAACACTAAATAAAATGATGCAAGGATTTCTGGAAGAGGCAAGCAGTTTTTGCAATTAAAATATTCACTATCAAGAGATAGAGTATCAAAGTAACAAATGAAATGTTCAACTTACCTGTCACTACTAAGAGTTTCATGGAGATATACCCATTTATCATTTGTTTCTGTAAATAAATTCCATTTTATTATCAACCTACTTGACAAGAAGATCTATATCCATGAAACTCAGAGCAGGAACAGATAAGTTGAACATTTAATTTTATTTGTTATTATATATAAATAAATAGACATGTCTAGATTATTCAACTATATATATATATATATATATATATATATATATATATTAATAAATACATATATACCTATGTTTGGTGTGCGACTTAAATTTTGTTGGTAATTCAACTCATCAGGCACAAGATATAGCTTATAAACAATAAGCTATATCTTGTGCCTGACGAGTTGGGTAACCAACAAAACTTAAGTTGCACACCAAACATAGGTATTTGTGTATTTAATATATATTTCTTAGCTCTGTCTAATCACATTGAGCACTATTATGTCTACACCTCCTGGTTAAATTTGGTAATTATTTATTTGCTTACCAACATATGTATGCTAGCACGCACGTATATGGGTGCTAACATCTAGTTATTTCATTTACATAACCATATATATATATATATATATATATATATATATATATATATATATATATACACACACACACACAAACACACACTGGGTGTGAAAGCAAAATTGTACAAATCATTGTCTATCACTCAAAATCTCTAAAAAACCACTAAACTAATTGAGTTTCTTTTTTGCAGGTTTTCAGATAAGAGGCCATCTTGACACCATTTGTTGTAAGAATCAATGAAAAACCCTTTGAGTTATTCAGCTAGAAAGAGAATGGATTAAAATTGTTTTGGGTCTTCCCAAATGAGCAATAGTGAGAGGAAAAAGATCATTCAGGCCTTCTGTAATGGTACCAACATTCATACTCTGGCTTCCATATTCAAGGTCCATTCAAGAACCATCAAGATAACAGTGAACAAGTTTAAAAAAGACAGAACAGTAGAGAGGAAAACTGGATCAGGAGGTCACAACAAGAAGAGGGATCATCATTTCAACTTAGAGCTAAAGGGATCAATTAGAAAAGATCCAACTCAATCCATAAGACATTTGGCACGTGAGAGAGGAGTTTCAGCTATGACAGTCCAAAGAGGAGTGTAAAAAGACTTGAAAATGAAATCATATGTGAAACCTGTGAGGGACCTTGTTACTCCAGGACAGAAAGTTAGAAGTTTAGAGAGGTTGAAGATCATCTTGAATAAGTTGGAAAATGATCCTGGAATAATATTTGAACTTAATTTCAGTCCTTCATGAGCTTCTGATCCTTAGCTATGATTAATTATTAATGAACTTGTCATTTTTGTTTATGATCGATTTCATCATGATTCTTGTGTTAAGCTTAGAGAGTAATTTCTTATTGCTCAAAGTAGAGTTTAATAGTGTTATAAAAACTTTGGAGAATTTCAGTAAGACACTTTTAATCCTTTCTAAGACACAACAGTTCAAAGCTTAATCTAACAAATGTACAATTTTGCTTTTACATGATTTAGACAATTTTGCTGTTATACATACACACATACACTCATATATAACCACATATAACCATATGCACACACATATAACAACACATAACTACATACAGACACATACACAAATATATATGTTACAAGAGCAAAATTCAAGTTTACAATAAACTTTGATCAAAAGAAAATTTTCCCTTCTGAAAACTTTGCTCAAAGTTTCAAATGACAAAAACAAAAGATCAAGATGAAGGTGTAGACAGAGCATGGAGAAGGTGTAGGTGTAGTGGGGTGGATGAGAATTGAAATTAATGACATGATTTTATAATTGCCACCATAAAGTATGCAGTATTGATTGTGAGTTTGGGTGAAATGCACACCTGGGAACCTACTCCTACATGGCATGGTATTGTATTTCTGGCAGGTAATCAATCAAATAGAATCAGCCCTAAAATAGAAAGCCTTGACAAATGATATTCTTCAAGTTTTAAGCAAAGATATTGTACACATCATTGGTTAACAGTGACAAGGTATAAAGTCTTTCAGGTAAGTACACATAAAACTCAAATGTTTATAAACAGGCCCATGTGTCTCTATGCATGCTTTACTCTTTGTTAACATGGAAAAGCAGTTATTTCAATGTACAGGTCTACTATATATATATTAATAATAATGGTAGCATTAGCAGTTTCCTTATACGGTAATGTTTAGCATTCACTGACCGAGCAGCCAATGCTACTTTAAGTTGAAATCATTCTGTTAAAATAATTTTCTCAAGGTTTTACAAGCCCAATAACTGTTATTGCTATCTGCAATACTGATGGGGGTTTCCTTTTTAACCTTGTATTTGAAGTAGTGTGAAATGTCAACATCTGGATTATATCATCATTTTCTCCTAGAGTTAGTGGTTGCTGATGTGGTGATGGATGTGGTTTCTGCTATTTGGTACAGTTCTTTGTGATTTTGTAGCGTCAACCCACAATGTTCAAAGAAGGATGGTATTTATCAGGACCCACAGGCTTATATATATATATATATATATATATATATATACAGTGTAACCCGGATATAAGAAACTCGGATATAAGAGAGATTTTCTCTGGTCCCAAATTAGAGCCATACTTACCTAAACAAAATAGACCAAACCCGGATATAAGATAAACCCGGATATAAGAGACTTCTTCTCCGGTCCTGACAACTCTCTTATATCCAGGTTACACTGTATATATATGTTTCATTATACAAAACTGACAATGTATTTTGTTAAGTTTTTTATTATATATATTTTTATCATTTATTTTTTGCATGAATACCAAGTATTTTCGTTTTGGAACTTATGAGTGTAAAAATTGTCCAAATGTTTGATTCTGAGACATTTTCAATGGGTTTAGTCATACTACTCTCTATATTAAATAGTGTATTGGTGCTATTGTAGATGGTATGAAACAATGACATAACTAGTGTGTATGCCACTCAGGGCAGCCCTTGAGTCCCCCTCTCCCTGCAGATCACACAAAAAATACATATTGCACAATGATGCATTTTTAAAGTTATAAAACTAGCTTGTGCACCATTATAATATTACTTTAACATAGTCAACTTTAGTATGCTTTAAATTGTCCCCTGAACCCCAATCTAGCTATGACACTCACATGAAAGTTATTGAAATAGATATATTCTTAATTTTCCAATATGAACATTTGGACAATTTTTACAATCATCCAATCCAGAAAAGTAAACACTTGTACAGATACAAGAAAATATATAAAAAACTTAAAAGTAACTTGTCAGTCTTGTTTAACAAAGCATACATATATTTATTGTGAGATGCACTTCAGAATGTCATCAGACTAAAGTGATGTTTAAGTTTAGATACATATACGTATGAACAGGGGATGCTGAAATTTTAAACATTTAAATGTATTTATCTGTATTTAATGTTTTGGGGGTCCATAGCCTATATATATTATATATATCTATAGATATAATTTTTTTAAATTTTAATATATATATATATATATATATATATATATATATATATATATATATATAAAAACCCAATTTTGGAGCTTATCCAATTGCAAGAATTATCAACCCAACCCAAACTGAAATTGGAAAAATAAATTAAAAAATCCTGGAAAGGGTTAGCCAACAAATAAAGGATTACCTGGGATTAAAACTATGGGTCAATACCAAAGAAGTTACAAATTGGTTTACTAATATTAAGGAGAAACCAAATTGCACCTTAATACAGTTTGATATTGAAGAACACTACCCATCAATATCAAGGAAACTTTTCACGCCTGCCAAGGATTTTGCTACCCAATACACTGACCTAACAGATGAGGAAAAAAACATAATTATGAATGTGAAAAAAAAAAAAAAGGATAATCATTCACAATGGCAACCAATGAATTAAAAACTCTGATGACCATTTTGACATCACAATGAGATTATTAGATTCTGCAGAGTCTTCTGATCTTATTGGTCTTTTTATATTATATAATATAACAGTACATCATGAAATGAGTATTAATGACATCAGACTGTATAGAGATGATGGTCTTATATAAGAAAGTTTACTAACTTTAAAGCAGATAAAATTAGAAAGCTATTACATAGAGAATTTAAATGCCTAAACTTGAAAATTACTGCAAATACTAATTTTAAAAAAGTAACTTCCTAGATATAACATTAGATTTAATGAATAATATATACCTACCTTACAAAAAACCAATATTAATCCTCTATATATACACCCCAAGTCTAATCATCCTCTATCAACAATTAAGCATATATTGAAAAAAGAATAAGCACTAATTCAGCAAATGAGAAAATATTTTATGAACATAGCAATTTCTATGATAAAGCTCTAAGGGATAGTGGCTATAAATGCCCAAAGATTAATTATGTAAAAAGAAAAAATAGAAATAGAAAAATCATTTGATATACACCCCCATTCAACCAAATGGTTATAAGTAAACTCGGACAAAAATTCCTTGCATTAATTGAAAAACATTTTCCTAGAAATAGTAAACTCAGTAAAATTTTTAATAAAAATACCTTAAAAATAAGTTACAGTTATACTGAGAACTTAGAAAAGATTATCAAGAAATATAAAGCCAAAATCATGAATAAATACTTATACCAAAACCAAAGAAATAGATCCTGGAATAAGAATAAACAAAAATAAAGAAAAATTATGTAACTGTAGAAATCTTGAAAATTGTCCTCTGAATAAGAAATGTTGTATAAAATCCATAGTTTATCAATGCAATATCTTATCTATTGAGAATCCTAATGTTGTTAGAGTCTATGTAGGATGTACAAAGGATGAATTTAAATTAAGGTGGAACCAACACCAAAGTTCCTTCAACAATACTAAATATCACAACCAGACATCTTTATCTAAATATTTCTGGCATTTAAAAGAAACAAATAAAACACCAACAGTAAAATGGAAATTAATAAAAAAAAGAGAACTTGTAGATCTCTAAATGACCTGTGTCATTTGTGCATATATGAAAAGTTATATATTATTAAGTTTCTGAAAAGCAAAAACTTATTAAATCAAAGAAATGAAATAGCGTTTTTTTGTAGACATTGCCAAATTTTTTTCCTTAAGTAATAGCTAATTTTATAAAATGAAACTAACATATTTATATTTGATCATAAATAAAATAGTTTATGAATACATAATTAGATTCTAATATATAAATTTTAACATTACCATACAGGTACTCAATTAGTAAATAAATATTAAATCTTAAGTTGGTATGAATAAAAATATAAATATTAAAAATGTGACTAAATAATATTTGAATGCCCCTTTTGAAAAAATCGTAATTGAAATTTATATAAAAATAAAATTAAATTAAAAATAAAAATGCCAAATGTATTGCTATTGAAACCCAGACAATGGGTTGGAACATAGACACTACCACAAATTTTTATTTGAAAAAAAAAAGGAAGTTTGTGTCAATGGACAGATACCCCAGGCCCCACCTTGACTTGACCAACTTGATAGCTACAATACATTAAATACATGAGTTTTCTAAATAAGCTAAATCTTAATACCCCTAAAATAAAAAAGAGTGAATTTTCCTTAACCCCAACATCTCAAAATATCAAGTTTGTCTGGACTTATAAATTAAGTAAATCAAAATCTAAAATGTTTTTCTTAGCATTGCTTTATAATGGAACAGAACTTTGTATTTTAAGTTTAATTTTTATAATTGAATTTGAATTGAAGTTTCAGTTTTGAAGCATGGGAATTTCAGTGTTGTGATGATAATATATTTTTAAAAAAACAATTGTAATATTATGCTCTATTGTTGTATCAGGCACTGTTTTTAAAAAATAAAAATAAATGCTAAGAACTCTGAATTATAAATCTCATTGTTCTTTTCTATTATTTTAATATATATATATATATATATATATATATATATATATATATATATGAAAGAAAGAACAGATGAAGTAAAAGTCTGCTGTTCGTAGCATTTACTTTTAAAACAGAGCTCAATACAAAGTAGAGCAATATATTATTATTATTTTAATATAAGATATTACAACAAAAACATGTTGAAATCGCTACACAGTAGTTTTCATGTGGCAACTTTTTGCCTCTTCAGGTGATGGTAAATAACTGGTTATTAAATGATTTTTAAGAAAATTTCAAAAGCAGTGTTACCTCTTTTCTGAAAGATAAAGGGAGGGGGTTGAAAAAACACAAGGTTTTGCTCATTGCATTAATGTTGTCAACTAAATTAACAATATTATTATCTACTTTTCTATAATTTTTAGTTGAGTTTTTTAATTAAAATAGTATAATCCTTAGGAGTAAACTTGTAGAAGTTGGCTGTTTTGTTGAATTTGAAAAAAACCTTGTTGGGCAAATGAATGTCTTTTACAACACAGTCCAGATGCCTCTAAAAATGATTTTTATATTTATGAAAAGAGATACAATTAAAGATTCCTAATAAATTATTTTCAAAACTATATAATTGTTCGATGAATGGTACCGTTTTTAAGCTTTTGAAACCATAAAAATCCAGTTCCTTCAAAAAATCGTTATCATGAAGGAAGAATTATTCAATATATATATTTTAAATTTTATTTAAAAAGTGAATTTGTAAACAGTGACTATTACTGCTCCTAATGCAAGACTCTTCGTTAAAATGAATCAAGTTCTCTCAGTCACTGGCATGTTTATCTAAAAATAAATACGCTTAAATTCATCTTTATCCCTGCCATGTGCCAATGGCTTAGGGGTAGATTCTCTAACTGATACCAAATCAGTCGGGTTTTGATCCCAGCTTGAAGCAATCGGATGTCTAGTCCCACTGATGAGCTATGAAACAGCAAAACAGTCTGTCTGTGGATGACACTATATTTTCTTTCTTAATATGTAATTTAGGTTTACAAGTTGAAATATTAAGCATGTCTAGATAATAACACATAATTTTAGGAAGAGAAAAATAATTCTTACACATAGAAATTAAATACAGAATTCTATCTTTTGAAAATTAAAAAAAATGGTATTTTTAAAAAGACATCCATGTTTTTTATGAGAAAAAATTGTTGATATTAAAACTTCACAAAGGTCAAAGATCAGCTTTTGCTATTTATCCAAAATATAGTATTAATTTTCATGGAATGTAAATTTGATGAAGTTGATTAAATAAATTTGTGTGATTGACTAATTTTCAAGTTTATGTGCTACTTCAAATGTCAAATAAATTCCTATACCTGTAAAATCTACATTTCTGAATAAACAAGTGTAATGCTAATTTATTCCATTTTTTTAAAATTTTGTTTGTTTATTTTCACCACTTAAATCCTGAGGATTTAACAAGCATACAGTTAAGTAAAAAATGAAGTTGTTTGGGAGGTTACAGTTTAATTTCAAAATCTTTATTTTCCTTCTCTTCAGAACCAGGCGATTATGGCTCTCCACAACTTCCTAACCTTTGCAGCTCTAAGCTATGTTTATCCCCTTACTATCCTTCCCAGTCCCTCTTCTGATATCCAGTTGCACAAGGTCATTATGTAGGTTACTCAATGTTTCTCTCTGCTCCTCTTGCCTACAGTATATCCTGTGAGTGCCAAACTCTCCAAGCCCATTTTCCTCATTATGTGACCCAAAAATTTCAATTGTCACTTTCTAATTTTAAGTGTTCTTTTTTTCTATTTTTCTTAAAACGTCCTTGTTTCTCAAATATCCTGTCCATGGTATTCTGAGTAAAGTATGTGACAGGTGTTCTGAATCAAATTTAATGTCAATAAAGAACCTTTGTTTTAAGAGAAGTCAATAAAATGATCCCAATATGTACTAGGATCACATTAAGAGATATCTAAGTAGATATTTTGTTATACCAGAACATGAGAGAAGTCAGTTGCATGAGAGGGTTGACCTAGAAGGTAACCTCATAGCTACCAAGTGTAAATTTTCACCTCACAGGATGTCAATAACTACCTCCAACATGTAAACAGGTGGTTGACCTAGCTGCACACATGAGACAACTGGATGACAGGACGCTATATTTATTACAATGCTCCGGCCTTCTTCAGGTGGTTGGAATGTCAAACTGAACCCTTTATTTTGCTCACTGGGGTAGACTGTTCTAGTTCCACATGTCATGTTTAATGGATGTCAGTTATCAGTTATCTCCTGTTAATTTCCCTTTGAAAGTTCTCCACTGCCTTAACCAGGTATTGAACTCACACTCTTTGGGTCCTGTCACTGGATCTAACTAACGCCTTTATCCATGAGGGCACATGGCACAGTGGATAAAGGCGTTAGTTAGATCCAGTGATAGGACCCAAAGAATGTGAGTTCAATACTTGGTTAAGGCAGTGGAGAACTTTCAGAAGGAAATTAACAGGAGATAACTAATAACTGACACCCATTAAACATAGCACGTGAAACTAGAACAGTCTACCCCAGTGAGCAAAATAAAGGGTTCAGTTTGACATTCCAACCACCTGAAGAAGGCTGGAGTGTACAACGGCCGAAACATTGTAATAAATATGGCGACAAAGATGAGGACAATAGTCCAAATAATGTAAATAACATCAATTTTAATTGACAATATCTAGAAGTAAATAAACAATAAATTTACATAGGAGAGAGTTTTAGTTTTGTGTTCTTATTAGCCTTTGCAATGATAATATTACATTATCATCATTCTGTAAAACCACATCTCTGTTGCCTCAAGTCTCCTTTTCTTAGTTTTATATGAATTAGACTTTTACTAATAAGCAACAAACTTGAAAACCACAAATCTATCAATGAGCTTTATATGTTCATGGATCCTGTTGCAAGATAGATTTTAATTCAATCAATAGTAAATTTGTATTAATGTAAAGAATTAAAAAAAATTAAAATAGAGTAGTCCACTTGTAAAAAAAAAATAATTGACTGCTCCACTTATAAAAAAAGGGCAAAATTTTGGGGGACAATAATCTTTAATGGGATCTTTCTCAAGCCATGACATTTTTCAGAATTGAAAAATATTGATTTTTTATCATTATAGAAGCAGGGGTCCTGTTCATAATATAAATACAATGTGAAATCAATAATTCAGAAAGAGTTATCTGTACTTGTTTTTATTTACAAGTTTATCAAGTTTCACACTGTGCTTAAGTCATTGAGAATTACATACTACTGATCTTGTCATTTTTCTCAATTTGTAAATTAAACATTTATCACTGACATAAGTACAGTTAGAAACAAACTACAGGTAACTTTTTAAGAAGTCAGGGATCAACTTCACATTATTTATATTATGAACAGGCGATGTCTTTTAAAATGATAAAAAAAAATCAATATTTTTCAATTCTACCAAAAAGTCTAATGAATGCTAATCTATAAAAATTATTTAAAAAAGAAATTCTTCCTTACATTTTATGATTGATTGATTCATTTGTTCATTTTCTGCAGGTTATTTAAAGCCAGAAAATATTTTTAAATTGTAAGAAGTTTTTGTGGGAGAGGAGATAATAATGGTTTAGTAATACAAATCTTACTAGGGGAGAGAGGTGGCTTCATACCTTTCCCAAGGTTATTTGCACATAAGTGAATATAATGTTCCCAAATGGGAGTTGTAACTTGGCTCTCTGATTAACAATTCTGAGCCATTATCCATTACACCACCTGTACATTCAAGCTTACAGCACCTAGTATTCCCAAGAGGTTACCCATCTAAGTATACTTTTTACAAAGGGACCTGTCAATTTAAGTATTGCTTATGGTAAGATAGCACACAGCCTTCATATATCGTTGCCCAGGCCTGTGCACTGAAGAGGTCACTCCAGTCTCACCAATAAACAGGGTGCTACCTTTATCTCATGAGATAAACAGATGCCTACTATGGTAAGGAATTGAAGCTATGAAACTGACAACTCATATGAACCACTGACAGATCAAAACTTCAACATAGATTGAATTAGGAGCTGCTTGAAAAATACAGATCTTCATTTATTGTTTGGTCAGTCCAGGAAGCAAAGTTCACACAAATATGATAACAAGAGTAGATTAAGGTAATAAACAATAGCACAGCAAATAAACAGCAATAAAATCAAGCAGTAAAAATTGATCTCCTCAAGGAAAACTGAAGGCAAAATTATTCAGTCCTGTAGAAAATGTATGAAATCAAGTGAATGAGTTCAATGTGGTAAAGTAAACTACTCAGTGAACAGAGTGTAATTATTGCTTCAGTTTGTGAACCAGCAAAGATGAAATAATGGTTATGCAGAGGGATATTTCTCAAAATGCAGAAGTTGAGTTATCACTTAAGGAGGAGAATGCATAGAAGGAGAAAAAAAAAGCCAATATATGAAAGATTGTGGGAAGAATAAAGCAATTGATTGCCTCTGTACTATGAAGTATGTTTAACAACATTGACTAGGATTCTCCAACAATAACATTAGAAAGAGGCATCAATATTTTAAGTTTGTCTGCACTGGGCTATCCTCCAACAAACCTCTGAATGGAACACTTATAATTTTGTTAAAAGCACATGAATTATTAATAACTAGCATAGTATCTGTCAAAAGTGATAGGGTTATTTACATATGTATAAGCATTTCTACCTAAGATCAGGGTATCAGTGTGTACTGGCTAAGATCAAAATGTCACTCCATGGGACATCTGTGTAGGATCAAAGTGTGGTATTTGTTCAATCTATGAAAAGTGTTCCCCAAGAATATAAAAATAAGTGTGTTTGTGAGGGAGGGGGGGGGGTGATGAATATTGAATTTTATATGTGTAGATTACCATAAAGGATTGGGGAAAAGTAAAGCATATATGAAAGAAAAGGAAAACATGTAGAAAGAAGAGAGAAAAGGAAGGCATGTAAGGAAAATGGTTTCAGAAGCAAAAGTAAGTATTAACTGTTAATAATTATGAACAACAAAAGAACATGAAGTATCATGGATTAAGACAGTGAAAAAAATAAACAATAAATGAATAACCAACAAAAAACAAAAAAAAACAAAGTCTACTGTAGAGTCAGTGATTTAGCCAATCAGAAGACAGAATTTATTGCATCAGAGAGTATAATAACTGCGTGGGCAGATAAATAACTAAAGGTTAGTGATTTGGTTCCATGATAAAATAATTATAGAGATGAATGTCAATCAAAAGTCAAAAACTGTAGCATTTCTTAAAGAAGACAGAGGTTATCACTGAACCAGAAAATGGAATCTTTTTAATCAAAATGCTGATGTTTAAAAATGCATAGATAGAAAAATAATATTTTCTCAATGTCTAGAAATTCATGATCCCAAAATGTAGTTACAGTGACAAAACAGCAGACAGATTAAATTAAAGTTTCGCCATTACAGATATCTAAGCTGGAGTAAAACTGATATCAAAGAGTTTATTTTATTTTATTTTTTCATTTCCAATAGTTAATTTGTAAAATCTATGCAAACATAGAGTAGTAACTGCTTACATTGAATTTACTTCAAATTATAAACCTGCCGAATATGAAATCTAAGAATATTAAATATAAGAAGAAATGAGAAACAAAACACACAAATACATGGAGAGCTATATTAACCTTAAGGTAGCAGTGGCTTTAATGACATGAAGAATATTTTCTCCTTTTTTTTTATTAAATGTCCTATCCTTTCAGGAATGTAGGTGATCATGACTCTCTACAGATTCCTTTTCCATATTATCTGTGAATTACCATGCATTCTGGGGAATGATAGTGGAATGGTTTCCTGCTGTCTTCTCCATGATTTAGAATGCAGAGTTTTCATTCTCCTAGACTGGTTAACCATCCAAGGCAAAATAGCCCTGTTTGTCCTGCTATTTAACCCAGGAGAAAGATTCATGCTTTTCCCCAAGTGCATTTGTGTGAAATGAATGCATCAGACTAGCCCAGAATTTGAATGTCTTACATTAGCATGTAATAATAGCATTAAAATTAGTTAAATACTATATTTTCAACCATACCTATAATTTGGCAAGAGATATTTAAAAAAAAAAATAATAATACTTAAATATAAATTCACTTATACTTATATATTGTTATGTTTATATTTTAACATTATTTTTATTTGTAATTATAATTTAATCATTTACAACCATATCTCAATCTGTGTGCATCAGGGGAGTACAATACCAAGCAAGGGTGTTTATATACTAGCCTATTACTACTGGTAAGCCAACCATCAGGGTATAAAATGCAAAGTGATTTTTTAGGAATCATTTTGATAAAAAAGTGTTTCTTCAATAGCAGGATATTAAAACAAATGTTTCATTTGCTTAACATAACTTTTGTCTCCCCCCACATATCCCCATAAATTGTGCCTCTTACTCTGTAACCATTTACCTCAAGTGGGCCTTGCACGGGGTGAAAATCATTGTAATAAAAATAATTTATGGATGTGTGTAGGGTATTCCCAAGAGATTAAATAGTATCACTTGAAAGCAGGTATTACACAACAGTGTATGGAATAGAAAATGAGAATTTCTAAAAGGGAGATACTATATAATTTTGGTGCTGAATAGGCAAAGTATCAAAAATGTAAATTCAGCTAATTGAGATTACATAAAGCAAAAACAGATAATAATTAATGGAGTCAGGGTAACAAACTGGTTGGGTAAATAAACTTGGAACATTTTAAGTACTTACTCAGTAAGTGCATTACTGTATAATAGATTTTCTAATTTAGTTTCTAGGACAAAAATTTTCTTTATAAAGAAAACATAAAATTTCTGAAGCCATAAAGCAAAAGTGTTGTTGTTTTTTTTTAAATTTCCTTTTAATTTTTTGGGCCCAACAGTTTTGCTAAGCAAACTGAAAATAATCTAAAGTCTTAAGGGATATTATTAGGCACTCTTTGTTTCCTCAGCTAAAATTGCCCAGGTAACTTGTGTTCAAATTAAGATGTAATCTATTCTGTCAGTAAATGGTAAAACAGCAGTCTTACACAGCTGGCAGTGGCCCAAAAATTCTGCTTTCACTGATAGTGTAACCAGAAGATAAGTAGCTTTCACAACTATCTCTATTCAATTTTGCCACTATCTCCAATATGTCACTAATATCAAAAATACTAATTTTGCTCCCATTCATGCAAAATTATGAGATGGGTATTATGCTATACTCTGATTAACTTCATTATTTTTCCTATATTTCACCGATTCTTTAATAATTTCTACGTAATGATAAAGGTGAGTACAATGTCTCCTATGACCGTTTAAACTACTTTACCCTATGGGGATTTCTCCATCTTGTTGGCCAGAATGTCTACTGCACAGCATGGTAATCAGCAGTATTAAAATAAAGGATTCATTCTTTCACTTTTTTCTCTGAGAAGCAATAGCTACAACAATTGGACTCTTTGCCAGGGAGACACTCGCTGGGCAGCTGACTACTTAATTTCATCCCAACCATGCTGGGCAGCTGACTACTTAATTTCATCCCAACCATGCTGGGCAGCTGACTACTTAATTTCATCCCAACCATGTGGAGTGCATACACATATGTATGCACTACAGTTAAACATGTTTTTCTTCTTTTTTTTCAGCTATCTGTATACACATAGATATAATTTTCTTCCTCTTCTTTTGTGGGCTATATATATATATATATATATATATATATATATATATATATAAGATTACATGAATTTACGTGTGCTACTAGATTAACAACTAGGTCTTACCATTTTACTGATTAACTACTTAGATCCAACTATATGTTCTATTCTAATAGTTTCTTTTTCTCACACTTCTTGTCTGTGGAACTCCCTTCTCATTTCCTGCTCCCCTATTACCAACAATTTTCAAAAATTTAAATGCAACACCAATTGCCATCTCCTGTTCATTTATTGTCATTTCTCTTCAGTAAAGTCTTCTCATTCTCTTTCATTCTCAGTAACCCCTTGCATATTAGTAGCATTATTGCCTTGCTTGGGGTGAAAGGATCAATACATTCCTTCACATGTTGAATTTCTTTCCCTTGAAAATGTGGAATCCATTTGATCTCAGCCATGACAAGTAATAACTCCTGCTATAAACTGGTGATGAACAGCAACTTTATCCATGACAATCCAGTAGCTCCTATTTGCTACAACCCAATACTACATCATTCTTCAATGGTTGACTTTAATAGGAGTAGGTAGGTTCACCTATCCTCCAGTTCACATGACTCCCCAATCTTTTGAAAAATAGAGATTTATACCTTGTTTCCTGTTTAGCATTGGGTGTCCAGTTGCTTTTAAATTTTTTTTTACTTTCTTTCACCCCCAGTAGCCCCATGTGTCTCAGTGGCTTGGGGCGAATTGATTAAAAAAGAAACTATTTTTAATTAAGTTTACCAATCTACCTAATAAATTTTACCAACAGTAAAAATTTTACAGATTTCTGTCTTATAACTTTAGATCTGTTAAGCTATAGTTTGAACAGTTTATTCAAGAAGACAGAATGTGTTGCCATCAGCAAGAGAGACACCCAGAGGTTTAGAGACATTGGAATCATGCAGGTACAGAAATGTAAATATTTGAGTAGTAGTGATGGACAACAGAAATTATGACAGAGAAATCTGAAAGTGTATCAGAATGGTAAAAGATGCCTTCCAGAAACTAATCGAAGTATTAAATAATAGGAAATTTTTGTTTAAAGAAAAGAATACTAAACTGCTATGTCATAGCTATCCTTTTATATGGCAGTACATGCAGGATAATTTACTGAGGAAGAGACTAAAAGATGTGGTTCTAAAGACAGATGCTGTGAATACCCTGGACAGAGCACGTGAGCAACAAGGAAGTTTTTAAAAAATGGAAACAAAAAGATGACATTTACACTTAGAATGAGTTGAAATTTTTGGGACACATTATGAGAACAGAGGACTTGGAGAATTTGATACTGACAGGGCATATTGAAGGTAAGAGGAAGAACAAGCTTGTGTAAATGGATTGCAGAATAGGAAGTGGGAAGGATAGTGGAAAAAAACAAACAAACATTGCAAAGATCTACAAGGTATAAGAAATCCTGAAACTACATGGTACCATAGAGTTGACTGATCTCACAATTCTCTATGGTCAACTTTATACCAGACTGATATACATTATTGCAAAAATATTAATAGTACAATATGGCATAGAAAATAATAGAGAAGAAAAAACAGATCTACACATAATGACCTAAATTTAAAATCCAGCAGATGTTAGTGGCTTCAGTACTTAAAAACATCAACATTCTAGCTGCAAACATCAGATAATGAGTTTTATTAATACTTCCTCATATTTCATCATCCTTTTCTCACATATGGGTTTGTCTCATGTCAGCCAAAAGAAATCTACTATAAGGAGTGAAATGAATAACTGATTAGCTTTTCTACTTTGTTCATATAAAATCCAAGAATATATATGAATTTCTTTGATAAAATTAATCAAATGACAATTAATACAATTGAAAACTTCAATATGAAATAAATCCATTTGAATACATCAATGTGACAAATTCTAATGTGTCTAAAAATTCTCTTGTACAGCAAATGTGATAGTTTCTATTTTTTTAAAATTATGCAACAAGGTTCTTAATAAAATATAGCCTTGTGTCAATCTTGGTTTGGTCTAAGCATGGTCTGAGGCAAAAATTACAATAATAATGAATTTAATAGCAAAAAAGAACGCCTTATCCACAAGACCTTTTTCCATTACCAGCATGCTGATTGGGACTATGATTTTCTCTGTGATGCCCCTTGGCCTGACATCTTTAAACTCCCAATTGAAAATTGTGCCACTGAGGTTTCTTCTTGGGTCAAAGCCAGCATGGACACTTTCATCCCTTCTTGGAAATACCAGGCGAAACCTCAATCCTCTCCATGGTTCACATTGGCATGCTCAGCCGCTATAGCACACAGGAACCACTATTTTCGGCTATACCAGCATGATTGCTCTCATCACAACAGGCACCTATTCGTTGACAGGGTCTGGCATTCAGGTCTTCTCCACAAACTGAAAAGTTATGGTGTCCGTTGTTATCTTGGGAAAAAATGGCTTGTTAATTTTAATACCTCAAATACTAAACTTCTCTCCATTAATCATCTGAGAGACCCCTTGCGACCTTCCATCAACCTCCAGGAAAGTGACTTATTGTGCCTTCTTGAGTTCATGTTCTCTGCTGATATAAAGCGGAAAGACTATATTGAATCCATTGTCAGCTGCTAAAAAAATTGGCTCACTATGTTGGGTAAGACAATTTTTCTCTCCATATCTATAAGCATACCATTCGTTCATGCTTAGAATACTACTGACACATATGGCTCAGTGCCCCTGCTATTTTCAATGAGCTCCTTGATAAGTTCCAAAGAAGAATCAACAATATTACTGCTCTTGATCTGACAGCTTGGCTCCAGTTACTTTCCCACCACCATAAGGTTGCCTCTCTGTCTTTTCCATAAATACTTTCATGGTAAATGTTCGGATGAGCTCTTCGCTATTTTACCTAGACTTTATGAATTTAAGCACAGAACTAGACTAGTGTCAAGATCTCATCAATTTACAGTTGAGCTGGCTAAATGTAACTGTAAATTCTATGCTAACAGTTTCTTTTCTCACATTTGTTGCTTGTGGAACTCCCTTCTGGCACCATGCATTCTAGTTCAACTTTAATCTGCAAAAATTTAAATTCTAGGTCAATTGCTATCTATTGTCCTTCTGATTACTCCTTCCTTATCCCGCTCATTATTAATGTTTCTGTTCCTAATTCTTCCACACCCTGTAACCCCTTGTGTCTTAGTGGCTTGTATGGGGTGGTACCGATAAAAAAAAATTTGTCTAAAAGTATCTACTACTATTTTATCAATTTTTGCTGATTCTTTAAAAATGACCACAAAATAAAAACCAAGTTCTAAGCCAAAGACGAAGACATTATGCAAATGATCTAATTTTAATTCCAAACAAAATACAAAAATGAAAAGACATTCACAAAAATTATAGTTACAAAATACAAAATTTGTACAAAATTTAGTTACAAATTTAGAGAGATACCAACAGGATTACTACTTCAATTAAGTCTACAGGTCAATTTTTGAGATTCAGTCAAAAACTCAGATAACTGAAGAAAAAGATGAAAACAGCATTAGTCTTATCCAAAATAAAAGTAATCCTATTTGAATATAATAAAGAAAAGAAAAACCTAGGTGATAGCTGTGTGGTTAATTATTTATTAGATTTACATGATTCTGTGAAAGAAGATTTATTCTCCAATTGGCAGCTTCTTTCCCACAGATGCAAAATTGCAAGCCTGTCACTATTTATTCTGTTCCTATTTCCATGCTCAGATGAGCTCCATTCTTTAGTTCCATTAGTTCAGACATGTACAGTTAGGACACACCTTGCTACTTTCACAGAGTCAAATCACCTACTTTTCTCCTGTATTCGAAAATTAAAGGAGAAAGTTCTACTCAGACAGATTTTTCCCCAAGAACTTCTACTATATGGAAAAGACTCCTGCATAAATGCTTCCCTAAATACTACAATCTTAAACTCTTTAAATCCAATGTCAATTGTTATCTATCCTCCTTATCCTCATAATCTCCCCTTCCTACCACCTTCTCTTCCATTCATATCATTCATCTCACTCATAACGATTTTAACAGTAACCCACTACCTTGAGTTGCTCTTGAGAGTTGTATTTAGTATTATAAAAGAAAAGATCATTGACTTGAAAGCCAGCATCCTGAGAGATTTGTAGATATTATCTCAACTGAGGGAACCAAATCAAAATAAGAAAAATCCTTTTCTTTATTCAATTTGTGAAATTATAGTGGTATATAGATAACAATGTGTACATTTGCTATAGGGTTCATTGTTTTATCCCTCGTGAGTTCTGGCATAAAACCAAAAACTTTTCATGTCTCAGTTATTGGGATTATATTTACAAACTCAGACATCAACAGAAATAAATGAATAAATTACGTTTGTTAAATAAAGAATTCATTCATATGCCAAAATCAGAAAATCAGTTTGAATATCCAAGTTATAACAATCTTTCTAGAAAACATGTACTACCTCTATCCCATAATAGTTATTACATTTGCATATATGTTTTACCAGCCCTGGGTATGACTATAAAGTACATCTGTCAGCAAAGCCTCTGACCAGGACATTGGAGGTTTTGAGGAATGTGGACCCACATTTTAATTGCTGTTGTCCCCAGGTTCACCCTGACCTGGGGTGGTAGCACCTGCTAGGGTCCCCACTATGGGCAAATAGTTAACCCCCCACCAAACAAAAACAAAATGTTAAAAAATATAAAAATACATCTTTATAGTAAAAATACCAGCAATACATTTTTATATAAAAAAAATTACCACCAATGCCTATTTATAGTAAAGTAACCAACAATAAACTTTATAGTAGAATGACCAATAATATATTTTATATGTTGTTGAAGGCATACAATTGCATTCAAAATATTTAGATTTCAGCATTAAATAACAACCAAACAACCAATGTGAAAGAAATTTCATGACATTAAAAAAATATAATATCCTCCACTTTCTTAAATCAAACTGTATTCCAAAATATAACTTCAACAAAAATACAATATAAAACATACATATCATCGCCTCTAGTAATTTATGTCCACACAAACATGTATATACACAAAAGCTGTGTATCATCTACCATGTATTCAATTGTGAAAGCAGAATGACATATCATATTCTTATTACTTCAAAGCTCCCAAGAAAATTAAATTTTGGGATCAAATTGTCCATAAGGAGTTGATATGCCATTAAACAAATCAAATCAATAAAATACACATTTTATTTACCAAATATAACAATCTATTTTAGGACAGAGCTAATAGTTAAAAAAAGAGAATTAAATACCTGAATTCTATTAAAAGCAATTTTAAGTGATCCTTTTAATAAAATTCAGGTATTTAATTCTCTTTTTTTAACTATTAGTTGATTATTGCTTCTTATAATCAACTACACATGATCAACAAGGTTTTACTGTGATTGTTCACACTTACATTTTATAAAAGTACTTAATCCATATCCTCCTGGTGTCATTTTAAACTCAAATCTTCTTTTCAATAGATCTAAACTATAATTATAATCATAATTATTATGAAAGTGAAAATTTCACTGAAATATGTTGAAAAATTTCTAACTTTTCATGTGAAATCAAGAAAATATGAACTTTAAACAAAATGGCCACAATTTATGAAAAAATGAAGAGGTCAGTTTAAACTGATGCCTGTTTTTGGTTTGGTTTGTTTTACAGCATATCAACCTCATTGGATTATTTAATGCTGACAAGATTTTTATTGCTGGTAATATTTTTTTCAAAAATGTATTGCTGGTAATAATGTTTTACAAAAATGTATTGCTGGTACTAAAACCTATTTTTACACTTTCATAGTGTTTTGACCTCTTTTGGGTGGTTAACTATTTGCCCATAGCTGGGACCCTGACAGGTGCTACCACCCCAGGTGAGGGTGGACCTGGGAACACCAGCAATTAAGAGGTGGTTCCACACTCCTCAAAACCTTCTGATCAGAGGCATTGCTGTTGGATGTAGTTTATCATCTTACCCAGGATGCAGATGTAGTTTATCGTCATACTCAGGATGCCTGTTTTTGGTTTTTCAATATATCTAAACTATAATTTTGGAAAGCAACGATTTCACAGAAATATGTTGGAAAATTCCCAAGTTTTCATCTGAAGTCAAGAAAATATGAAATTTAAGCAAAACATTCACATTATATGGATAAAAGAAGATGTCAGTCTAAACTGATGCCAGGAGGATGTGTTAAGTAATAAATTTCTAAGAGTTTTTCTTATTATCTATTTAGTCTTGGAACTTGTTGAGTTCTGTCATGATTTGATGTTTGCCATCTAACCTACATTTTTTAGAGTAAAAGATTTGTTAATTAACAGATTTTTATTTTTAAATCATCTGCTTTTTGAATAAGACATACTTTTTTTGTTTAAATGTTTTTGTATGAGAATACAAATATACAAGTCAAAGGTTTAAAGAAAACCAAATAAAACAACAACTAGAAAAAAGGCTACTTTTAAAAGGTGGGAAATGAAAGAAAAATCAATTGTGAGGAGGAATATGAGAGAAAAAAACAATTTCAAGAAAGATAGAAAATGAGATGGGGGAAAAAAGAGAAAACTCTTAGGACAATTTGAGAGAAGAGGGAAAAAACAGGGAAGGTAAAAGAGAAAATGATAATTTTAAGAATGGAAACAAGAGAAAAGGACAGTTTCAAAAGGGAAGAGAGAAAAAGAGAATTTTAGGAGAGGGAGGAAAAGGAAAGAAAAAGACCATTTCTTCAGCAACAGAGATATAGCTGCATTTTTGTTATATATATGCATGTTATATATTTCTTATAATATTTTCTCAATTTCATGTGACATTTGTATGAAAAATGTGCAGGTAATACACTTTGATCTTGGTAGAGAAAAAAATCTAGCAAACAATTTTTACTCAGAATTCTGATCATTTCTGATACATTAGGTATTTTCACATTTTATTTTGTTCATCTTTTTCCTTTTTAAATTCCCAAACTTATAGAATATTCTAGAAATCAAATATCATTTTCGGTTTTATAAATATATCTCCTCTTTACTTTTCAACGATGGATAACTACAAATTATAAAAGAACACTGTTGTGTTTCATTTAACAATAGACTTTTACTCCTGATAAATATTTGACCAATATTATCTTAGTTTATACATGATTGTTCTATGAATATAGTTAATTTGTTAAAATCATATAGAGTTATTATTCAAACAAGTTTATCTTACATCTCATTTCTTTTTATTGAAATTAAGATGAAAGCTTGAAAAATATCAAAGAAAGTAGATTGAAATTAAAGCTAATGTAAATACTTCATTTAATAAATTCAGAAAAATTAAGACTATTATGTTTACTACAACAAAATGTAAATAAATATCTTTGCCCATATCTACCTATCTTTCTTTCTATCTATATATCTATATCTTTGTTTCTATCTATCTTTGTATAAATCCATGTCTGTACTTCTATCTGACTATGTCTATATTTCTATCGCTATCTATGTCTATATATCTGTCTATCGATGTCTATATTTCTATCTATAGCTCCATCTTCCTATCTATTTATATCTACAGGGTGCGATGGATAAATTGTCATATAAATTACACGAAAAAAAAATTTCGTTTTAACTGATATATTTACCAAAATAAAACATCCTAGCATTTCCATGAGCACCAATGCAAATTTCATCAATGCCATTTTCCTACCAATGCTGATATACCAGTTCCAGACATGGCCCCTAACAAAAACTCTTGAGAGAAAACTGATCACTTGTGAGATGAAATGCCTGATGAAAGCAGTGAACAAGGAAAGGCAAGACAAGATCAGGAATGAGGCAATAAGAGGTATGGTAACAGCAATAGTAATCATACAACACATCGAAAGACAGAGGATCAAGTGATTCCGACACCTCACTCGTATGCCTATCAACCAAGCAGCCCTATGAGCATACACCCTCAGGTACTCAGGCTGGAGAGCGAGAGGCAGACCAAGAAGATGCTGGAGCGACTCAATAGCAGATACTCTCAGAGACCATGAGATATCTCTTCTCCAATCCACTTGCCTTGCCAATGACAGACAACTGTGTCTCCCCGCAATGCCTAAAAGCACAAACAGAAGAAAAAACTAAAACTAAACTAACTATTTACCAAAATTACACAAAATATCTTGAAATACTAAAGAGTAGATTAATCAATACAATTGCCATTGGATTCAATCACAGCCTCCAGATGACTTCAGAATCTCCCTCAACTTTTCTGGATAGTCTCCTTGTTTAAGTTGGTGAATACTGCCATAATCCTTGCCTCCTTCAGTTTATATTTGGTGTTACAAGGACTTTTCTTGGTCTCTCACTCAACTGCACCCCACACATAAGAATCAAGGTGGTTGCAATGTGGGGAGTTAGGTGGCCAGATGTAAGGGGTGATGTGATCACAGAAATTGTCTGACAACCATGACTGGGTTCTCCTGTTTGTGTGGCATGGTGTAGAGTTTCTGTTGCCAGATATAGAATCTTCCAGCAGTCACCCTCTTGAAGCAGGGCCACACTACCTTCTCAAGACACTTGATGCAGGCCTCCACGTTGAGTCTGAGGCTCTCACCAACAAATTCAGGAGTTCTTTTCTTATCAGAATGATCAAAATAAGTTATCTGAGCTGCCATATCTTCATAATCACCATTAGACTCATCCAACTCTTTCCAAATCCTCTGCACTGTCCTCAGATTGACACCCAAGCACGCTAAAATGATTGTATTGGAGCTTCTGGTGCAAATTCCAAGCAGTACAGCATTCCATTTCAAAATTTCTGTCGAAATGAATTGTGTCATAGTGCTATTTTTCTCAGAGATGGTGCCCAACTGACCCTACTATACTGTGCAGTAGACAAAATCAAAAATAAACAACATGTATGCACAAAATTAAAAATATAAAATGGCAAACATTTGCCCATCACACCCTGTGTGTGCGTGTGTGTATATATATATATATATATATATATGGGGAGATTCAAAATGTAGACAAAAATATGTAAAGTACTTAAGAGAATGTATTCCTTAGCAACATGATACTAACAGGGTTTACATGTTACTCAAGGGTTGTTAGATTTGCCAAATAGAAATACAAGACGTGTTCAAATTTAAATTCAAATGATTTCTAATTTGCATATACATAAGTAAATTGAGATAAAATAACATCGCTGCATGGAAAAACGTATATACTGAAAATATTGGTAACACAATCTGAGTAAAATTTTGCAGTTTACTTAAAAACAAAATAAAAAACACATCTTAATAGTGGCCATTTTAAAGCGTTCTGTCAACACAGACAATGTACAGAACAAAATCATTAAATAAAGAATATTTCATATATATGTGTGTGCATATATATATGCATGTGTGTGTGTGTGCACACAAGCAGTTAAAGCATGCCGGATCAGACAGTGGTTTCTACTTCAAAGAAGGACGTAGGCTCAAATCCTGCCATAGAGCACATTTTCTTCTTAAGTGTGCAGGCTGGTAGCCAAAATAAATACTATATAAAACAAAAAACAGCATCTACTCAAATATGGTTATCTACTAAAAATAACATTTGAAGTAATAAAAATATGTTAGATTAAAAGTAAAATCCATTAATTCTTTGGAAATTGCTTTGTTTACGTTACAGATACAAAACTGAACAGATATCCTTTTCGAGAAATCTGAACAAATTAGTGTGCTTTAGAGACAAACAGAATCTCGCTTGATTGTGAAGTTTTTCATAAGTTAAAGCACATTGTATCAGACAGTGGTTTCTCCTACAAAGTGGGATGCAGGTTCAAATCCTTCTGGGTGGGGGCATATTTTCTTTAATAAGTTTTCTCAAGTGTACAGGCTGGTAGATGAAATAAATACAGTTTAAAATTTAAAAAAATAAAAAAACAAAGCAACTTTTCAAATATGAGTATCCACTACATTTGAATTTATATTCTTTTCATTCTTTTACATTTGTGTATATATATATATATATATTGAAAGTACTAGCTGAATTAAAAAATACATCATATCGATTTTATACATAAGGATCTCATCATTCAGTGGATTATTAGTAGTATGATGCTTATAATTATGTCTACTAGCGAAGGGATTCCGCCAATAATTGCATTAATATTGCTAATTAATTCAAGGTATGATTAACTCTTTGTAATATATATATATATATATATATATATATATATATATATATATATATATAAAGTGAATGCTGAGGTTAAGACCCAGCAGCAACAGTCTGTTTCATGTTTAAACCAATGGTTACCACTGGGTGGTGACTTCAATGTCCACTTTTATATTTACATATGCTTTATCTCTGATACTGGGCACTTTCTTTAACCCATAAATATAGCATATCTTAAAATTATATTTTATCATATTGGTTCCAGACATCCCATATATATATATATATATATATATATATATATATATATATATATATATATATATATATATATGGTACCAAATTTGTGCCAATTACCCCAAATTAAGGACTGATTTTCCATCCAAAGATATCTTTAAAAACAAATTTGTTCTGATATACACTGACAAAGAAGCTGCAAATCTATGAATACAGTAATAAAACATGCCTGTTTTTTCTCTAAAGGGAAATACAAGAAGTGAGAGTATTGCTTATCATAATAGTAAATAAATATTATCAATAACAGCCTGATTGAAAGAAAAGCTGAAATTACCATTTATCAGAATCATAAAATAAATTTATATATACAAAATGTAATAAATATATAAATATTTATAAACATAAAATAAAATTTATAAACTATCTGGTGAGGAAGCAGTTATGGCTAAGCGGGCTAGACTTGAATAACCGGACATATATGTAGTTACATCTAAAAGTCTGTAGGTCAATGATGTAAAAAAAAAAAAAAAAACAAAAAAAAAAAAAATGCATTTGCTTTGCACAACAAATATCTTTTCCATATAATCTATTTCCTGTAATTTCATGTAACCCAATGCTTCTTCACTATATTGAACAATATATAGTGAAAATATCAAATAAAATTCAGATAAAAAATGCCATATTTTGCTGCTTATAAGAACACATTTTTTTTCCTATAAAATATCTTCAAAAATCACCTGGCATCCTATAAATCGAAGGTTTGGGAATTATAACTTTGAGCTCTGGGATAAGCATTGGTTTACTAGTTACATCTGATTCTGAGCCCTTGAAAGTAAAACAAGTGCTCAATCCTGGTTTGTGATAAATTTGTCACAATTAATGAGAATTTCAAGTTGCAATAAGGTTAGATTTCAGTGGTATTATGCACTCTAACTGCTCTTCTAATTATTACATTAAATAGTTACCATAAATTTGGTATTTCTTTTCAATCTGTGATGAATTTATAATGATTGGTCAGCTTTTCATGCTGAAATATGTTATTTAAGAGATAAAATTGGCGACAATAGGGAGGGCTATGAAGTACAAGGAAAAAACTTTTTTCCAATTTCTTCCTTCAAAATTTGTGGTGGGGGCATCTAATGCATCGGCGCATCTTAAGCAGTAAAATACGGTACATGTTATATTATGGACTTATTGATACACAGTAAGAAGAAAAATAGAAATTAGTAGTAATAGTTATTTTTTAATGGCAAGTATTGGTCAAAGGAAATTAACAGGAAGCAACAAAGATGCAGATCACTGAGAATACCTTTGACAGAACATGTGAGCAATGAGGAAGTTTTAAGGAAAATGTAAAGGAAAAAACATTTTTCCCTAGGATAAAAAAAGAAAGTTGAAATTTTGCAGACAGATAATGAGGAAGCAGGGCTTGGAGAATCTGACACTCACAAGACATATTAAAAGCAAAAGGGAAAGAGGGAAGCAGTGATTAACACCTAATAAACTTGATGGCAGAACATGAACTGTGGGTTGGGGATAGTAAGGAGTCAAATGTTGCTTAGGGCTACAAGGGATAGGAACTCAAAGGGAGCCTGGAACACCTATGACATGAAGGGTAATGGTACAAATGTTTGTCTATATCTAATTATTCTAGTTTATTCATATCTAGGTTTATCAATATCTGTTTATCTATCTACTACAGTTAATCTATGCATATTTACTTGTTGAAAGAAAAGTTTTGGTCAAAATTTGATTATGTTTGTTAATAATTACAAAGTCAAAAACAACAAAGAAAAAGAAAATGTACAAAAATATGTGCTGAAAAGTTCTTGGCCCATTTTCTCAGATTTCAGGAAGTAGATTAGTCTGAAAATATTTCAGTGCCCCCCACACCTCATATGAGACAATGGATTCAAAAGGAAAAGACAAGGACAGTACAATTTCGTTAAGAAACATTTAAAAGTCAGAAAAAAATATTAAAAAAAGTAAAAGAAAGCAAACACTTCAAAAATAAACATTAGAGAAATTAAATAAAACAAAATCAGTACAAAATAAATTCTTAGATTTGCAAAAAGTGATATTTAAGATTTAAGTGTTTACCATAATCAAGATATTGACATTCCACATAACTACAAACAAATGGTTAGGAAGGAAACCCCCCATCAATACTAAAAAGAGTGATAACAACTATTGGACTTGAAAAATCATTTTCCTGAAAAATTATTTTAACAGAAAGATTTTATAAAATTCAACCAAAAACAGTACTCGCTGTTCAGTCAATGAATGCCAAATGTTTCCTTGCAATATTATCATTACCTAAATAAAAATATAAGCAAATTGAAATTATTTAAATATAATTAATGACTAGAATTTGCCAAGAAGGAATCAATTACGTCAGTTTACAAAGATGCCAAAACTATTAAAAAAAGGTTTCCTCCTCAGATAGACACTAGAAAGAAATCTAAGCAGAAGATAAAAGAGAGAGAGAAGAAAGAATGCATGATGCTTGAAGACAAGATAATAACCACATCTTTTAGTTTTTGGGCCTACTATGCTCCACTGAATCGTGTAATGAATGTATTACTCTTGGTGTTTTTTCAGCAAATGTGAAGGTGATTGTTAAAAAGGCTCGTGTGCATGGTTATGCAGGGAGGGAGGGGGAAAGAATATTAATAAAGGGAAAAATACCAAAGTGTATATTTTTGGGACGCGGAGAAAAGTAAGGCATTTTGGAGCATTATTAACATAAGTCGTGGACTAAATCCCAAGTACAATTTCATTCACAGATATGTTTTTAAATGCATCATACAAATAAGATTTTTCTAAATTTTTACAGAGAAATCAATTGTGTTAAATCAAGAGATGCTTTTTTGACACTTGTCACTCGTGTTCTCTTTTCTTAATTCATGAAATGAAAAGCATAACTTCAAGCAACGAGAGTTAAAAATGCAAAACATTTTTTAAGGAAACTTAGTTGTGACTAAGTGGTTATATGACGTAAACATTTTAAAGAATGACGTAATTCAATTATTTTTTAATTATTGTTTGAAAATAATTGTCCGTTTATAGAAATTTGATTGTTTATGCTTTTTCTAATCTAAAATATGAGAATAAAAAATACAAACGTAAATAAAAAAAAAAGTCACATATCCTTGTTACCTTCCTTGTACTGTACTGAAGATGTTGGAAAAAACATCGAAATACTAAAAAAATTAATGTAAATAGTCAATGTGACTTTAAATTCCGAATGGATCCTTTTGTCAGAATTATCAGAGTGGATATTGGTTACTTAAATAATTATAAAACAATTTTTAGTTTCAAAACATCGTTAATTAATAATTACGAACATTTTATAAATCAGTTAAAAAAAAGAAAGAAAGAAAGAAAGATACACACTGACAGGAAATAAGTAACGCTTCCACTTAGGCCTTTGAACGAATGAGATGAGTGACAAAAATATTTTTCATAATTATTGGCACATGTTTTACAAGATTTTCATGATAAGGACGATGATGCTTCTTGTACCAAGGACAGATTCTACAGAAGAGGTAAATAATTATTTTTTAACGACGAGAAAGTGCATTATTGCAAAATTTCCTTCTCTAACTGCTTCTGCTTAATAATAATTATGTAATTGTTATTGCATGTCACTTTATCTAAAATAAACTTTTTTAGCAGAATTGCTTTAGTTTTTTTTTTTTTTGCTCGTTATCAACAATGCTTTTTTTTTAGCTTTTAGTTGTTACAAATTAAATTGTTGCTACTTTTAGTTTTATTATTTTCCTTTTCTTTTTAGAAATGCAGTAACTAGAGAATTAGAAGTGCGATAAGTTTTTAAGAAGATTAAAAAATGCCAAAAGGTAGCTAACTAAATCCACTTGAAATGTCAGCTAATTGTTTTTGAAAACGTGTTGTGACTACTGTGTGTAAACATTACTTTTTACTACATTTTACAATTACAATGTAATTAACTTTTTTTTATCGTTGACACTTTTTAATTTAAAATTTCGTCGAAATTTGCTTTTTTGTTTGGCTTACTTTATAGAACCAAAAACTTAAGAAATATGTCAAAATTGTTTAGAAAATGAATCATTTCCATAAAAAAATTGTATATTCTCCTTCGAAAAACAAACAAAAAAACACAGACAATAATGACAAACGTGTACATTCAAGAATCAAAATAAAAAAAAAGATTCACTTGTAATTTTTTTTCTAAACTTAGCTGCAGATTTTGAAATGTCTTACTTAAAAAAATGCATTAGAAAATTTTTTTAAAATGTGATGGGGACTGTATTGAACCACTAGAAAGAAGGAAGAAATTAGAAATATTATTTAGTTTTCAACAGAACGTAACTGATGGACGATGACCCAAGGAAAAATTAATTTTTTTTTTTTTTTGATTTGTAAGAAGAAAGATTTATTGTTTTGTAAAAATCGCTAATTAGAATCTTGAATCATTGCAAGAAAAATACTAATTATTATTACTGTTTTACTTTCATTTATTTATTTTATTTATGTTTGTATGAATTATATTTTTAAGTTTATTTATTTTAAAAATTTAGTTTTTTTTATCCAAAATCAAGTTTATTTATTTTAAAAATTTAGTTTTTTTTTTTATCCAAAATCAAGCATCAATTAAGCAACAAATAAATATTGCTTTTTTTATTATTTTATTCTTAAAAATGGTTCGATTTTTATTCGATTACTATGCTATGCACAATGTCAACACAGTTTTTTTTACCACATTGGCTAAAAAAAAAAAAAAAACTTTTACAAAGCTTTACTACTCTTTGTCTTTAAGCAACTTAAGGACACTTCAAAAGTAAAATTTAAAAAATTAACTCATATTTAAAATAAATTTCCATTTTCGTTGTTGATCAATGATAACCATGACTGTTTTATTTACACGACAGATGCCAACTGTTAAATCGTGGCATTTTATTATTATTATTATTATTATTTTTAAATATTTTTAATTTTAAAGTTAATTTATTATTTTAGAGAATATTTTAGTAAAGTTTCGATTATTAATCTTTGGTTGTTGTCAAGTCTATCTCACGTGCAAAAAAGACAAGTTGTGATTGAACTTTAATAATTTACACATAGTCTCTCTCTAGAGAGAGGAAGAGAGAGAGTCTACTTAAAAATCAAATAAATCAGAGCTTACTCCATCCAACCATATTAAAACACTACTACTGAAGAAGATTGAACATAACAGACCGAAACCTCACATTGAAAAATATTCAATAGACACTTTACCTATTTTATTTATTTATTTACAAATTTTACATGCATAGCAAGTATTGATTGATTAAATTCACATATTTAAAAAAAATACAAAAACCTTGCTTATGCACACTTTCTTTCCATCTACAATTCTCTGTACAATCTACATTTTTGATTACGTTTTGGTTTTAAAGCCCCGTTCTAAACACGCCAAATCAATGTTTTAGTCCAAAGAAAAATGAACTACAATTTTTACGGTTTTAACGAAAAGTAAACATATATATCGGGATCTTAGAATTCGAACTTAATACTTTTTTCTGGCATTGTAAAAATAAAAACGTGTATGTTAACTTAAAGGGCTCGCATGTCGCGAAAATGACACCAGTTGCTTTACGGAAAAACTATTGCAAAACTGGACAAGGAAGTGGGAAAATATGACTTATTAATTATCGAATTGATTACTGTCGTTTTTTAACTTTACATTTGTCACATACACACAAAGAAAAAATCTTTAGTAACGTCTGCTAAAAAAAACTTAGCGAGAGAGGCAAATACAAAACTAAATTGTTGAGTGAGAATTCAGTTCGCGGTTTCTTTCATTTTTTCATCTCTCCGTTTCAAACCTTAATCCATGATTTGAATGAATGAAGTAGTCACTCGTCACTAGCGAAGCGTTAGGATTATTTTTTTTTCTTTTATCATTTAAAATCTGTTCATGTAGATGTGCACTTTTTTGCGGGTCCTACATATGAGAGAAGTCTGTGAAAGAAGCTTGAAAGAATAAGTAAAAAAAACCAATGTCACCATTTCCATTTTCGGCTTCAAACAGTGCAAAACACGAGACAGAGCAAGATTCGAGACATTTTTCCCAAATAAAATAATATATATATATATACGTTGTCGAGTAAATTAACAAATTACCCTCACTTCTAAGAATATGCGTGCCCTGTTTTAGAAAAAAAATATGATTAAATTCATTGGTTGTTACGCTGACCATGAGGATTAATATCGATTTTTAAAAGAATGAAATTTCACACGCGCATTTGTCGGGTCGAGTGATATTCTCAACATGTTCTTTCCTTGCATTTTTCTGAAGCACATGATGCCTGTAAAATGTTTCCGCACTGAAAATCGTTTTTTATCATTTAAGGTAAATATTTTCTCTGTGTATCCATGATGGCACATGCCAATCTAGGCTTTTCTTAATTTAATTAAGTGCACCTCAGTACAGTATGCAGTTTGTTTTCAGAGGGAGAGAGAGAGAGAGGGAGGGATGGTTACATTGCAACAAGAAAAAAAGTAACAACAAGTGACAAGAAGAAAAAAAAGGTGATGGTAGAAGAAAGAAAGCCAACCGGTATGTAATTGCCGACACCACCCTGGACGTTGGCCACGGCTGAGGCATCTTGCGCCACCTGGTACAGTGCGGACCCCGCACAATTCATTCTCGCTCCACGGCGAGGATGATGCTACAACAGCTGAGATGATGATGAAGGAAGGAGAGAAAGAAGAAGAGACAGTTGCCTGTTTGCTTATAGTAGTTATAATAGCAGCAGCAGCAGCTGCAGAGAAAGAAGGATGGGAAAGAAGATTGAAGAAAGAGAGTGTACATACAGTACAAAATATCAATGATGATACTGAGACAGGGCTCAGAGTGAGTTGGTTACCACTGTTTACCTTGCTTGGCTACACCTAAAACCTTGTTCTTCCCACTCCTCCCGCCTTTTTTCGATTTTCTTTCTATCTTCTAGGGTTGCTAACCAGTCCATCAGGTTTGATGTTTTTTGGGGTTTTTTTTTTTTTTTTTAAATCTAAATGTTCACCAAATTCAAGGCCCAGGAGCCAATCAAGGTAGAGAGTCACTGAATGAGGTTGTATGGATGTAACAGGAAGAAGTGCAGATTATGAGGATATGTAGGATAGATAACAGTTGACTTTAGACATGAAGAGATAAAGATTGTAAAATTTAAAATTAAAGTTACCAGTTGAGGGGGAGTTTTATTTTATTCATTTTTAATGTTATGTCCCTTCAGGATGTAGGGTGATTATGACTCTCTACAAACTCCTTTTCTTTATTTTCTGTGAATTGCCACAAACTCATTTTCTTTCATATCTGTGAATTTCTTGAGTAAGATACTAGACTGATTTCCTGTTGTCTTCTCCATTGTTTGGAATTCAGTTTTCCTTTTCTTAGATTGGTTGCCCCCAAGGTTAAAGAACCTAGTCTATTCTACTATTTCTACTATGATAGCTGAGAGGAGGGATAAGTAAAAGTTATAAAGACTATAGAGGACAACAAAATATTGTTACATAAATATAGAAATTTTGATAAATACTACTTAACACCAAGATACAAATGTCACACATTCTTATAAAAGTTATTTTATAAGCTGAAAGACAGTTTTATGATACTAAAAAATTAAGCTGAGCTCATTAAAAGCACATCTGCCTTTATTTTGAACTATATATCCTATTCTTTCTTCTATCCTTACTTTATCTGTGACATTATCCATTCTTCTATTTGTTTCTAAGCTCAAAAGTTTGTCTTTTTTATTTTATTTAATCTATGTCTATATTTACTAAAGTTAATATTTAATCTTGCACAAGCCTACAACAGTCAACCAATCAGTAAGATTCAAATTATCCAGCCAACCTTTTTAACAATTACTCTTATGACAGGTACTCTCTAAATCATATGGTGTAACTTTAATTATCTATTTATCTAACACTTGTGTATGTGTACAAATTGTATTTGTTAACTTCTCTCTCTCTCGCTCTCTCTCCTAATTTGCATATTTTTATATCTATCTCTGAAATAGTCTTGTCATTAAGGGAGGAGGATCCCCCTCCTTCCAGAAAATAATTCCTCTCCTTGAGAAAATGATGTAAACTAATTTTAGTATGCAAATTCTTACTCATGGGCACCCGACTTAAAGGCCCACCCTCCTACTCAAAACACTCTCTGCACGGGCATGCTCTGAAAATAAATGTTCATGTTAGTGTTTGATAATTGCCAAGTTGGCCTCATTAACCATTTGTTAATAAATAGAATCTTAACTGGATACTCCACAAAATGTAGCTTTGTATCAAACAGTTTTAAGTTTAATGTTAATCTGTAATATGTTTAACTGTTATAATCTCTGCACATCTTTTGTCTCTAAGATATGCTTTGAATAGTTAGTAAGTTGCCTATCTATAGCAAATGACTGCATTTTTCACCTATCCAAATCTGTCATTTTTCCCTCCCTCTTACTTGCATTTATACCTACCTACCTACACATGTAAAATTTGAATTCCTATAGTATTGAAAAGTGCTTCTTTCTATCCAGTTGTGATTCAAACAGGAAAGCTTTCAAAGTGATCAGTTTCCCTGAGGATAAATTTCAGCACCTTTTTGGCAGAAACTCCTTTAAAAAATTTTTGTTTTTAAATCCCCACCTACAGTCCCACTACCTGTCTGCATTAATAGCTGTATCATGATCCATTTATTAGGTATTAAAGATAAGAACAAATAACCTCCCACATGAAGTACCAATTAGATTCAATTACCACCCCCAGCATCTAAACGAGTCTTTTAGTAAATTTTATGCAAAAATAGCATTTTCTTGCTGCTAAGGAATGCCATCCATAACTCTGGTAATAAAAATTCTGCTGCTTTAAATTTTGTGTTGTAGTGGAAAAATTAGGTAATAAACTTGTTCTCTTTATTATGTTTAGGTTAAATCTGGTAAATGGCTTTAGTAATGCCAAAATTCAAAACGATAATAAATTATACTGACATTACAATTATGATTGTAAATTAAACAAAACAGACACAATTAAAAAACAGAGGAAAAGAAGAATTATTTTTGATGGACTTAAAGAATTAAATAATCACATTAAATTTTAAAATTCTGAAAGAAGTTAAGATATCTGACAGGACTTTGTTATTCTCTCATTGCTTCCTCAATGTGGCTCTGGGTCAAAATAAGTGGTGTATAACATCTAATATTTTTCTTTTTAATCATTTCACCTCAAGCAAGGCAATAAAGCCATTAAGACACAAGAGGTTACTGTGAGTGAAAAACTGAGAAAACATTGAGTTGAACGAACAGTAAAAGAACAGGATTCAAAAAGGTAGAAGATAATGATTGACATTGCATTTAAATTTTTAAAGATCATAGTTGACAGGAAACCAAGAAGCTGGAAGAGAGTTCCACTGGTGAGAAATGTGAAAGAAGAAATTATTAAAACAGAACTTAGTTACATCTAGCAATTACAAGAGTAAAATGATAAGACCAAGCTGCTAATCTAGTACTGTGCTTAAATTCATGAAGTCAAGATACCAAAGAGAAAAGCTCATCAGAACAATTGCCATGAAAATATTTATATAAAAGGAAATTGATTGAAGCTAAGATGCCAAGTCAGGACCAATAACACTGCAGATTCTTCTTTGGTTTTTGTCAAGAATCTCAAGATACATAGCAGAAGCATCAGACCAGATGTGGCAACAATATTCAATGCAGGGACAAAGGGTAAACTTATAAAGGTGCAAGATAGATTCTGTCAAGAAAAATTTTCTAGCACAAAAGAGTGAGCCAACTTTCCTAGCAGCAGACTTCACAATTGAGTTGATAATGTGTATCAATACTAATGTGTGTTCATCTTTTATTAGTATGTTTAAAAATATATGAAATATTGAGCACCTTGTGATAGACAGCAAGATGTTATCAAGTTTGTTTCAGAGTAATCAAATGGGCATTTCACTAATATAGTCTTGTAGTTAGATCACTGGTTCTTAACGTTTTATTGCTAAAGCACTCTTTACACCATATTGCAGAATATCATTTCCTGCTTCCAAGATTGGCTGACTCAAAAGGTGTGTTGTAAAAGTGGAGAAAGATCAATATTCCAACACTTTGAATTTGCCATTCTATGGTCCCTATTCTGCACTGAAATAAGTTGGAGGCAAGAGATAAATTTCTTCTGATTGAGAACCACTGTGTTAGATTAAATAAGACTTAGTAAATAATTGTATGATATTTTGTTTTGTGTTAATAAATTGCTCTTTTCAAGATGAAGAAATAAATTTGAAAAAGAGTTTGTTTATTTTTCTGTTCGTCATCATAAATTACCCATACCCCAAAAAATGGCAGCATATTTTGTAAAGGTTTCATTTTTTTAATTTTTTTTTATCAGTTCACCCCAAGCAAGACAATAATGCCTGTAAGACACATGGGGTTACTGGAAGTGAAGTTCTTACTATTATTAGAAAGTTTTTCACATGTGATTATTTTACTTATTTTTTTTTTAATAATTATTATACTTAACTCATTATTATACAGATATCTTTGATATCTTTTTTTATCTTTTGTTTTGTTTTTGGCCTTTCTTTTAGAATTCATAGACACAAGTCTGCATTATTCATTCAAACAATCCATCATTGTCATAACAAAGCACTAACACTTGGTGTCATCAGTTAAAAGGTACAGACAAAATATACAGTGTAACCCGGATATAAGAGACCCGGATATAAGATACCCGGATATAAGAGAGATTTTCTCTGGTCCCAAAGTCTGTGTTAATGTATATATAATAGACAAAACCCAGATATAAGAGACTTCTCCTCCAGTCCCGACAACTCTCTTATATCCGGGTTACACTGTACATATACACTTGGCATATTAAAATAAAAGTATGGTCAGTTTATTAATGAACTGATAGCATTTCTTTCTTAACAGGTGATGGTTTATTTCTATATTAACATATTTATTTTTACCTACGTATTTATGGTGTACATCTACTATGTTGATCTCATAGCTGCATATATGACCACATTAAATAGAGACTTCCTCATCTCATCCATTAGAAACTGCCTTCCAAGCTCCGACTCCACTGTATGTCTAGACCTGATAGAGAAACTATATCAGCCCAGTCGTACATGTCTTACCTAATACAGAAACATTTCAAACCTCATCAAGAGTACAACAAAGAGGAAATGAGAGCCCATCTATTTAATTTTTGTTCCTAGACTATGCCCTACACATATACAAGCATGCATGTGAAGAGATGGACACTGATCATTTAAGCATTCTATGCTACATCCTAAATAAATCTACTAATAGAAAACAGTGTTCCTGAGGCCAATGTGCTGATGATGAGGCGTGGTTGCTACACCAATGACATGAGTATTCATAGTTGGGTTAAGAATGATCTTGAACAAAAAATTCAACATCCTCTAGCAAGTGTTCCAAGAAATAGAATAGGAGATAAATAGATTGAACATAGAATAAGGTGTGCTCGGGGTAGTTTTGCCCAACATCACAAACTGCTACAAAACCAAAACAGCAACATAAAATCCCAAGTCATGTTCTTAAATTGCCTTGCCAAAGACATCATAAGGATGCCATGCATGGTGCGAAATTCATTCAGAAATATTTAAACTGTCAGCTGTTTACAACTACTTTCTCAGATTGATAATTAAAGGTGTCTTTGAGCGAATGAAGACTGTAGGTCTTAGGATGGATCATCCTTCATCAAACCTAATAGAGTGGTGCTACAGAATCCCAAAGAATTTTACCAAATAATGGGAAAGCACATCACTTCAGGACTATCATCAACAGCAACAACTAAAATGGATAGCACATGTAACTCAAAGAGAAAATAATGATATGATTAAGATGTCAATGTTCCACACTACTTTAAACAAAAGGTTAGGAAGGAAGCTCCCATTAATACTGGAAATAACACTTACTGGACTTGAGAAACCTATTTTCTTTAAAAATTGTTTTAAGAGAAAGATTTTATAAATTTCAACTGCACAAGCAGCTCAGTCAATAAATCCCAAATGTTTCCTTATAAGGAAACAGCTAATATTACCATTTATACTAATTCGAAAATGTCATAATACTTACTATAATTTTGAGAATATCTATTATTCCATGATTTATTTAGACTACTGAATGTGTGCTGTTTTGCTTTTGTTACCACAAGGTGTTTTTTAGCCAATCCATTCTCTAACCTTCTTCAGATGTATTTTTGTAACCTATCTGGTATGCCTACATAATCACGGTAACTTTGGTTAACCATAACCATCTATTTGTTATAAAATATGTCCATTACTGCAATACTTGACTACAGTAGACCTACTAGTATTGCTCAGAAGTTGGGGTCACATTATACACAAGTTATATGAAAAAAAAATCAGTTTTTTACACAGAAAATTCAGGGGTTGCATTGTACATGAAGTAGGCTTATACATGATTGTATACAATTATATATATATATATATATATATATATATATATATATATATATATATAAGGTGCTGATAAATTCTCAGTCTGACTCACTTCCAAAAATCTGACCAAGTGATCAAACATTTTTTAAAAGGGCTTTTTGGTTGGGTTTAAACCCTTTCAGTATCATACAGAACCATCAATTGCCTTTCTGTTGACCAAGAGAATTTGGGAAAAGGAATTGGGAAAGAAACTGTAATGGTGGAAGCATAAGGAAGAAAGGTAGAGAAAAATTAAGCAAAAAGCAAAGAGGGAAGAGATAAAGATGAAAGAAAGACCTAAGCAGACACTTGTTGCCTTTGGTTTTGTTATTATTATTTTTTATCCTTTTCACCTTTTAAAATTGCTGATGCTTCATTAATTTTTTTTTTTTGAATCATGGCCATCACCTTATATAAGAAAATAAGTTTGACTACATAGATTTTTTTTGTTTTTTTTTGTTTTCTTATATAAAAAAAAAAGAAAAGAAAAATTAAAAATTTTTTTCTAAATTACATCTCATCAATTTCTTAAATCTTTCCAGACTGTATTCATTTTAAAATTTTACCAGTTTTAAGTTAACTTAAAATTCATTTCACTTTGTGAACTATCACCATACTGTATCTATTCTGAAAGGATTATACTTGTGCTTTATAGTAGAGACATGTGTACTCATGAAGATCTGGTTTTAGTTGTTACCATGGAGATTGAAAGCAATTAATTCAATCATCTATCAATGAAAAAAACAAAACAAATAAATTGCTACTTTCACATCATGCTGCTGCTGCTGTATAGAAGCATGTTGCTTAAGCTGATTCAATAGCATGTATCACTCTACAACTAATTGGCATTATTAGATAGTTGTAAACAAACACGTGTCTGACCGATCTATATGGAAATGGTTAAGCAGTATTTTCTTTTCATTCAGGAATTTTGCCTAAATGATTACAGATTCTTTTAAGATATTTTTACAAATAAATATTCTTCTTTATATCATCTGATTACATTGTCTCGGGTAGCAGGTCAGATCCATAGGGCACTCAGTAATGAACAAACTCAGTATTTGTGTTTCATGAAACTAATATACAAAACAGACAAGAAAGTGGATGAATACAACTCTCTCTCTCTAAATCTGTATATTGTAGTCTTTCCTATCTTTAAATGGGGGTTATATTTCTGATGTCAACTAAATGAACATTGAATTTAAAATTATGTGAAGGATAATAAAGCATGTTAAAGTGGGAGTATTGAAATACTTTTCATTAAGGTTTATGGAAATGCTTTGCTTTTTTTTTCTTCTGAAAGGAAGGAATATATCTGTAAGTCTCCAGTTCAATTAAGATACCCTCCCTTGACAAATTTATTATATAACATTCCATATCTAGAATCCCTATAATATATATGTATGGTTCATGTCCCAAAATCTAACAAAATATAAATATTTGTAAGTAAACATAAATCTAAGCTCTGCCAGGTGTGCATGCATTGCTACTTCATATGTATGTGTACACTCTAAGGAATATATATATATATATATATATATATATATATATATACACACACACATTCAAATTCAAGTTTCAGTTTGTGACATTGACTTATGTGCAAAAACCCTTGGAAAAAGTATGAATCAGTCTCTTCATCTCCACAGCTATGGGTTAAATAGGAGGACAGATTGGGCTCATTAGTCTTGGTTGGCAACTAGTCTAGGAGAAGGACTACTCTAAATACAAAACCTGGGGAGGTTTGTTTGGAAACCTTGTGGCACACTATGTGTACCAGTTCTCTGTATTCTGTTTTTTTTTTCAAGAAGTGTGGTTGCTTCTGCACAAGCCTTCACTACTATAATCAAATCATATGTGTGGGTAGTCTGATTGTTTGGTTCTAAGAACTGAGCTACTAGACATCTTCATACATTGAAGGTAATGGGCAAGTTCTTCATTATATATATATATATATAATTTATTTATTAATCTGATAAATTTTATTACTTAAACATTATTTTTAGTGGATACCCATATTTGAGTAGACACTCTGTTTATTTCTTAAACAGTATATTTATTCATTTTCATCTACTGGCCTGAATATTAGAGAAATCTTAATAAAGAAAAATATGCATTCTCTGGCAAGATTCAAATCTATGTCTTCCTTGACAGGGGAAACTGTAATTAGATCTGATGTGCTTTAGACTGTCTCAACCATGAAGTGCATTGATGATTAATCAAAACTGAATAGTGCCATATAACAGCAAATCTTTCTCAGAGTCTTAAAACATTCATATCTACTCAGTTTCAGATCCTAATGTAAACAAAGCAATTTCTAAAATACTGTCAATATTACTGACTTCTCTAGTTCCAAGCTGTGATCTAAATGCTAAGGTAGTTACCACTTTCAGGGCAGAAAAGAGCTTTATCAGAACAGGGTTTGAGAGAAATGGCAAAAAGACAATAGTTATTAAGAGGTACAAAGGACAGCAAATTATGGAAAGCTATGATCACCAACATCCTGAAAGAACATGACACATAGAAGAAGAATTATAAAAGTCAATAACAAAATTATTGCTTGTTTATAAAGATGGCAAAATGCCAGATCAGAAATAATTTACAAAACAGTTATTTTTAAAATTTGATTTTTAAAGCTGAATATGCAGATTGTTAAGCAAGACTTGCTAAGTTGGGCAAGATACAAGACACATGCTATTAGATATGAATAATAAAGCACATTTATTTCACATCAGAATTTGATATAATAGAAACATATACACACATGGATAGCCAACCAACTTTAAATATATTTAATTAATTTTCAGTATGTTGCATGGATACACATAAAATTTCATCTTTATAGATTAGAGACCTTAATAATGAATTTTCAGTATCTCTGCTATTACTAGGATTTGTAATCTGTCATCTACTAGATTAAGAACTGAGCAAATTATTGTACTTCTAATTGAAACTTGACACTTGACCATTTGTTTTGCTCATTCTCAATCACTAGAAATTTTGAATAAATTTCTCTACTTCAGAACTGCCTTTGTTATGGAACAGATCAGTAGTGAAGAACAGCAAATGACTCATACAAAGTTGCACATATGAACAGTCTTACTTTTATATTAGACTGTAATTTTTTTCACTGGTCGAATCCAAGAAGACGAGTTAAAATGCTAAATCTATACTCTTTTTGTCCTAAAATCTTTTAATCCTACAATTATCAAAGCTGAAACAGTTGTACAAAGTATTATAAAGCCAATGACTATGTCAGTTCTTGAAGGCAAAAAGTTCTCCACTTTATATAAGATCTGATTGAACTGCTTTTATATGAGATGCAACGAAGCAGTCTTCCTTTCATTGTTGAATACACATCTCTAAAAAGAAATCCGATGAAGATAGAAAATCAACATCCACTAGTAATTTAATATCCTGTGATAATTCAATTAATTCCATTCAAGGCTTCTGAAGAATGTGGGATCATCGACAAAGTGAGAATTTCTCGGAGATAATCACATCTAGAGAAATCAGTAGGCAGTTATGATTTATCAGATTCGATGAAGAGAAACAATTTAACCAACACTGATGGCTTCTCAGCCTGTATGAAAAAGATACAACAGAAACATGTCAACAGTAGAGGAAACATTGTGCCTCGAATGACAGGTGCAGGTTATTAAAATTTCTAGCACAAGTGCAAAGAATTTATTGATAATAGGTATTATAGTGTAAAATCTGTAAACATACATACTCAAATAGGAAAACTGTATAATGCTTTTGGAATGAAGTGAGAGGAGAGGCTTTGTGTGTGTGTGTGTGTGTGTGTATATATATATATATATATATATATATATATATATATATTAGTTACAAATATACCTACATTTACAGTATGACTGACTTTGGCAATTATCAAGTACAAAATGTTACAAACTATTCAATATGGTTATATGGTTTTTTTTTAATTTCTGGGTTCATGGGAGCAACGTTACATTATATGTGGATTCAAAGTTTCAAGATTATTATAAACATAATACAGTATTGGGGTATAAATTCAAAATATAGTATTGGTAGAAGGATATTGAAAAATAACCTAAGTTATTAAATGTAAATTTAATAGGGATATTATATATCTATATATATATATATATATATATATGACAAAATACTGTTTAAAATAAAAAGGGCATCTACTCAAAATATGGGTATCCACTGAGGTCAACACCGAATGGCGACAGTCTGTTTCATGCTTGCACACAATCTTCAGGTCAAGCATGAATCGAACAGTCCCTATTTGGTGTTGACTTCAGTGACTCCTTTTATATTTACATAAGCTCTATCCTTGATATTGAGCAGATTTTATCCATAAATATAGCATGGGACAATAGCCTAGTAGATTAAAGCATTGGTTTCTGAATTCAGTGACATAGTAATTGCATGTTCAATCCCTGGGCTAGGCAGTGTGTACTTGGGATTGGTGGAAATGGGTGAACAATAAGTGAGTAGTACTAAAAATAAAAACTAGACAATATCATTAGATATGAGCAGTGGGATGAGAACAGGCTACCCTCGTAAATTAAATAAAGGGTTCAGTTCAGAAATCCCTGTAAGTTACCCAGATCAATTTACACATGATGAAGGCTAGAGTGCACAATGGTCAAAATGTGATAACAGCAACAAAGATGAGGACAATAATCCAAATGTAAATAGTGTAAATAATCATAATTTCTCATTCCAGAAATTCAAATAGAAAATATAGCATAGCTTAAAAGTATATTTTTATCATATATACAGGGTGCAATGGGGAAATTGTCACCATTTTATATTTTTAATTTTGTACATATGCATTATTTATGACTTTGTCGACTACACAGTATAGTAGGGTCAGTTGGCACCATCTGTGAGAAAAAGAGCAGTATAAAGCAATTCACTCTGCCAGAAATTTGGAAATGGCATGCTGTACTGTTCAGCATTGATGCCAGAAGCTCCAATACAAACATTTCGAGTGTTTGGGTATCAGCCTGCGGACAGTGCAGAAGATTCGGAAAGAGTTGGATGAGTCTAATGGTTATTTTAGAGGTATAGCAGCTCAGAAAACTCACTCTGATCATTCTGATAAGAAAAGAACTCCCAAATTTGTTGGTGAGGAATTTAGACTCAACTGGAGGCCTACATCAAATGCCTTGAGGAGGTAGTGCTAGCCTGGGTCAAGCAGGTAGCTGCTGGAAGACCCTATGTCTAGCAACAGGACTCTGCACTATGCAACAACAGCAAGAGAACCCAGTCATGACTGTCAGACAATTTCTGCAACCACATCACCCCTTACATCTAACCACTTAACTCCTCAGACTGCAACCCCCCTTGATTATTATGTGTGGGAGCAAAGTTAAGTGAGAGACCAACAAAATTCCTTGTAACACCAAAGATGAACTGATGGCAAGGATTATGGCAGCATTTACCAACTTAAACAAGGAGACTGTCTAGAAGAGTTGCAGGAGATTCCAAAGTCATCTGGAGACCATGTTTGAAGCCAATGGCAATTTTAACTTTAATCTTTAGTATTTCAAGATATTTTTGTGTAATTTTGGCAAATATATCTGTTAAAATTAGATGTCAGGGTTATTTTCATTTTTGCACAATCAGTTTATTTATCACACCCTGTATAGTAGGCTGATGAAAGAAATTTGAAAGATAAAAGAAAAACTAATAATACTGATAATAAAATTAATAATATTTATTGTTGGCCTTTTGACCAAATAGAAGAATGATGAGAAAGATGTTAAAAATCAGAATATTTGGACCTGCCTGTATTCTTTCTCAATGAGAAATATAAAATGAAGTTGGACCTTTAATTATGTGAATGAATAAGATACTTTTAATTAATTTAATTTTAAATATGTGGAAAATCTTTTCTTTAGCAGTGTTTTTTTTTATTTCTTCAAAGTGATTAGGATAGAAATAAAAATATCCAGAAAGTAAAGTTTTAAAAATTGCTCTTCTTCCTTGGTTAATCTACTTGTTCAATAGATTTTATTTTTAATGTAAGTATTTGTGTATATCATTCAAACTTAACTCCACAATAAAACCTGGTGGATTTCAATATATCTCTGTAGAAATATTCTCTGCTGTGTCTGAACTATGAAGTTCACTGGAGTAATTTCTAATCAGAAAAGCAGCAAATGGCTAGTACAAAGTTGCTCATATAAACAGTCTTACTTTCATTTTTTTTCACTGATCAGATCCAGTAAGACGATTTAAAATGTCAATTCTACATTCTTTTTGTCCTAAAATCTTTAATTCTAGTCATGCAAAATTATCTTTTTATTTGTCTATTTTATCTTTGTTCCTGACAAATATAATTTTATTCTTATTGGAGTAAAATGACACCTCTGGAACTTCTAATGAGGATTAAATTCAGTTATGAGTTCACATGACTAGCATTTAACCATTACACCACACCAAGGACTGAAACAAGTACAATTTCAGATCGGTGTAATCTTCTCAATTCAAATTGAATTTCATAATAAATCATTCACATGGCACATTAATAACAGGTCCACTTTGCATTAAGACTTTCTACTGGTGATCAAAATTAATTTTTTATAAATTCCAAGTCTTGAATCATGAATGATCAGATATCTAAAATAAAAGAAAACTCATTCTGAGAGATCCATCTCACAAGTGCTATTAACATGATTCATCAACACATCAGAGTGTTTCCTCTGTCATTTTACTGCATTCATATTTTTTTCTTTCATTAAGTACCTCAATATTTTTTGGGTGCCTCTGATAAACAACTAATTTCAAATAGTCCCACAGAAAAAAATACGAGTGAGAGAGATCTGGTGACATCGGTAACCACTCAACAGGACCTATCAAAACAAATTAGACATTTAAAACATGATTAATTAACCCCTGATTCTGAAATCCACTCATCAGGAGATGAGTGGGTTTCAGAATCTGCAAAACTATGAATAGACATAAGTAAATACTTATTGTTATTGTTATTATTATATAATAATCACAGCTAAATAAATTAAATCCATAAACTGAGCCTACTCAGCTAAAATGAAAAGATGAAATCCAATTAAAATAGACAGTGCTGGACCAGAATATCTAAAACAGAAAATCAATTCATAAAATAGTGGGAGCACATCTGAGAATTGCTTTACACGTGAAACTAATAGTCATGGTGAAGTACTGTGACTTTGGGACTTGGAATATGTGTATGCATGTGTGTAATACATTGGCAATATAAAAATGATATTGGACAATGATTTGTATAGCTTTGTCTTAGTTTAAAGAACATTATGTAGGAACATAATCACCTAAACCCTTAGAATTGTTCTGATATTATAAATGATACTACTACTACTACTAAATAATAAATGCCTGTTTGCAAAGTGAAGCAGGCCAGCCCGCCTCATTGAATGATTATAAGTCTCATGATAAAATTGACAACAATAACAAATTAGGAGAATTTATAAATATCCAAATAAAAGGCTCTGTTCTTCTTGATTTTAATTTATTGTCAGCAATTTTCTTTCTGTAATTATCCACATAAAAAAGAAACAGCTGGATTTTTCTCTCACCTAATAAGAGAATATTGATTCAAAGCACAATCAATGTGATTGTTCTTTGCCATCAAAGACTTAGTAGCTTTTAATAATTACTTTGATGTTTATAATTATTTAGACATGGGGAGGACATAATAACAAGAAGATTTGCCAGGGTGGAAGAGATCAACAAGCTGGGGTAAGAAAATTACAAGATTATCAATTATAATCTGAGAAGACAATTGAGTGCCAAGAGTGAGTCCTGTAAAAGCCTCCAACAACTTGTTAACCATTTTGTTGGCTTGTTGTGAATTAATTTGCTGAATTTCAATCAACAAGTGATTAATAAATTATTGATTGAAAAATTTTTGCTGTAAGGCAGGTAAATTTTCTCAATGGTCAGTTTTGCTTTTGTAAAATCTACAGTAACCACAAGATATAAAAAGCATTAAGACAAATATTGACTTTTAATTTAAATAGAAAATTGTCTGGAATTAAATACATCATTGTGTGTATTTTGCATATGCACATGATTGGTATTCATCTACAAGAGTGGATTGATAAGGTCACAGACTGACACAGTTATTAGCTAAACTTTGATCTGAAATTTTCACTGTATAATATTGGAGCTGGTTGATTAATATTCACCATGGATTGCATTGTCAAGGACACAGATTATATTGCAAGATATTTGTTGTGTAAAATAAGTTTTTTTTTCATTAGGCTATGGACTTATTTGATAAGTTTATATATGTATAAACATTATGTACAAGGACTGCATTAATTAATTGGTTGATAATGAGTAATTAAATTACTCTTAATAAAATAAATGAATGGAAAACTCTCAGGATATTATTTAAATTCATTCCATATCTGAGATAAACTTAAGTCTGGGATGAAATTTCTGTGATTCAATAAAAAAGAACAACAAAGTGTGAAAAACTGATTAATTGACCAAAAAGAAAAGTTGATGATGGATTAATTATCAAATGCTGATATGACCAATTATTGATTATTGGCCGATTAATTGGTATAACCCTATTATTTATTTTTTTATTCTAAGGTAAAAGGAATGTATCCTATCTTAATAATCCTTATTCTAAAGAACTATGGAATGTATATAAGTAAATAAAGTTGTTTAATATTTCTGGAAAGTCATTCTGAATAAGTGCTAGCATTCACAGTAAATATGTATCAAGTTTTGCTTGAAACTTGGATATTTGTGTGGAAACTATTTGAATGACTAAAAATCCTTTTGCAAATGATTTAATGCATGAAGCCTAGATAAAATTGTGATACTAACAGTTGGTTGAGAATCTGTTGAAAGTGATTCATGTTATGGTTTGACAACTAGCAGAACACCTGAAAAAAGGCAAGCTGCAATGAAAGGAAATTGGTGATTGATAATACAAAAATTAGATCTGAGGATATCATAGACGGTTCAGAAAGTAGCAAATCTCCCCTAAACACCAATGTTTTGAAAAGAGCTAGAGATGCCAGGATAAGTATTTGATATCTCATCAGAAGAGGACTAAGGCACCATTGCTCAAGGTAGGCTACTGTTTCAGTAATATTAAATGGCAGGATTAATTCCTGAGAGACCTTATATGTAGGTATGTTAAACCTGTAGATTCTAAATTTGGAGTATAGGGCCACAACCGCTCCATGCTAGGTGCTACTGCTGTAATTTCTGTAACAAATAGGTTTTATGGGGTGGAGTTGCTTTGAATTCAGAGTTGTTCTTTTCCTAGACTGGTTGCCAACAAAAGCTAGAGAATCCAGTCTACTCTATTCACTCATAACTGATGAAAAAAAGATATGGCTTCATACCTGTCCCCAAAATATTTTTTGTAAAAGTGAATTGAACAAAAAATGCAAAAGCCTTGGCCAGAATCTGAACACAATTTCAATTTCTGTGTCAATAACCACTATGCTACATGCAAATCCAGACGATAGATAGATAGATAGATAGATAGATATTTCTCAGGGATGTTCAAAATATTTAATTGTAGCCATGTATTTTATTTTAAAGGGTAAAATTGATTGATTTGTTTTTTATGGCTTACCAACATTTACAGGTCGTTTCAAACCAGAGAATATGTTTAGATTGTGATATTTTTTCTTCTGGAGTAAACACTAGCACAAATATGCTTGACAGGTAAGTAAGTTTAGCCCCCATATGTTTAACATTTGTTAAAGGATATTTCCCCCAAAGTCCACAATACAGTCTTTATTGGCCAGGGAAGAAAGTTTGGCAATCTTGAACCTTCAAACTCACCCAAAAAAAACAGTGTGACACCACTATTATTTTAACTATCTTCATTCCTCAACAATGTTTATTGTTTTAAAAAGCGGTGATTAGAATTATAATAAAATTTAAACATATGATGAAAGTGAATTTATACATTTCTTGTTCTTGAAAATTTCCAACAAAAATATTTATTTATTAGATTGTTTATTTACAAAAATAATTTTATATTTGCAACATTCTAAAAACTAATAAAATTGTATTAAAACTAATGCAATGCAATATTTATCATTTCCCAATTTATAAAAATAAACATAAAACAGTTTTTTATTCATAAATTTATAATCATTTGCTAAAGTATTAAAATATATGAACCAACCATAAAGAAATCTTTATTAGCTATCATTTTATAAAGTTTCAGTCCATTGGTAATTAGCCATTCTAATAAACAATAATAGTGTAAATAAACAATCTAATAAATACAGTGTAACCCGGATATAAGAGAGTTGTTGGGACCGGAGAAGAAGTATCTTATATCCGGGTTTCTCTTATATCCTGGTTTGGTCAATTTTATATACATTAACACAGGCTCTAATTTGGGACCAGATAAAATCTCTCTTATATCCAAGTTTATCTTATATCCGGGTTACACTGTAAATAGTGTTTTTCATTTTTGTTGTCAGCTCTCAAGAAAAAATAAAATGTATCAATTCACTTTCATCATATGTTTAGGTTTTATTAAAATTTTAAATATCACTTTTTAAAACAATAAACATTGGCAAGAAGTGAAGGTAGTTAAAATAATAGTGGTGTTAAGGAAAAAACTGACCTTTTGACACACTGTTTTTGTGAGCATGAAAGTTCAAGATTGTCAATATGTTTCTTCTTGGTAGCTGACTATGTTATCAGAAGAAATAAAAAAACTATATGGTTTTGTAATCCATAGTCTTTGTAGCATAAAACAGCTACTTTATGAAAGCAGGCTTCTGAGTAAAGGGGATGTAGGTTCAACTCTCATTGCAGGCTTATTCTTTATTTCCAATCTGCAACTTACTAACAACAATAAAATGATGGTTTATGAGTTGCAATAAAAGACAACAGAGATAAAATGAAATATTCATGGAGAATTAATAATAGACACTGTTTAGCTTCAGTATTTAACTTTTATCACTCTGTATGTGACTTCATTTGCTGTACAAAAAGTTTATCCTGCAACTGAAGGTGACTCTGATCCCTGAACAATAGTGTGTTTGAATTTCATAGTTGTTTTGTCATATCCTTCTATGGCAACAGAAAACAACTTTGAGTGAAATTAACAATAAGGATATTGCAATTGAGAGGCCTTGAAAAAGAATACAGTAAAAAGGGAAGAGTGCTAAAGGTTAATAAAGGATCAGACAGCATTTTACAATCAGCAGAAAGTTTTGTGCTGAAAAAACTTTCATAATTTTCATGCAGTATGAAAGTGTTTAATATTATCAAAATATTTTAAAAAGCATTTTTCATAATATCATATAGTACAAAGATTAACCTTTGACTATTTATTTGTGCACAATGCAATTTCACACATAATGCAATTCCCACTTTACTACACAGTTTTTGCACTGTGTTATACTAAGACAATTTCAGAAATCAGTGTAAATCCCAGGCGTTGATATATTCAACCATATAAAGTGTAAAATTAAGATTTTTCTGTTGTGAAAGAGTCTGCTTGTTGTATATTCAGAGTGGCCATTCATCAGAAAAAGATAAACACTACATGTCATACTAACCAAGCAAAATTAGTCATGTATACAGGGTGATTGTTTAGGAGAGGAATTATTTTAGAAGAGAAAAACTGTATAACTTAGTTATTTTGCTGATACAGATAAATAAAATTAGCAAAGTATTACAAATTAAAAATGAAACCTCTTATTTTGTTTCTTGATTCTGATACAAAATTACTTGAAAACAAATAAGGCACAACTTATAACTAAATGTTCTGAAATAAAGTCCATAAGTCAATGGTCTCAATTATGTTACAAGCATACATTTTATTAGTATTAAAAATTGACTACATTTTTTTGACCAAGAAATAGTATTCAATGTCAAAAAACAACAAAAAAAACAAAAAAAAACATAGTATTAGTTGGTTTACATTTTTAGGGTTCACATTTTTAGAATTTTGTAAATATCAAATTATTCTTATAAATAAACAATCTAATAAATAAATATGGTTTAATATTGTTGTTGTAAATTCTCAAAGATTAAAGAAAATGTATAAATTCATTTTCATATGTTTGGGTTTTATTAAAATTCTAATCATTACTTTTTAAGACAACAAACATGCCAAGGGAGTGAAAGTAATTAAAATGATAGGGAAGGAAAAACCCATCTTTTTGACACCCCATTTTCTAGTGGGCATAAAGTTTAAAGAATGCCAAAAAAATGAATCAATAATAAATTGTATGTGAATGCTGACAGCAACTGGACTCAGTTTATATAAGCAAAATTTTGGGTTTGCATTTTGTTGACCACTAACTTTACTGCTACTTGACCAACTCTATTTATCTTTAGTTATTTCCTGCACCTACAAGGTAAGTAGTTCTATCAATAAAACTGAAAAAAAAAAAAAAAATTATATAAATAAAACAATAGTCAAGTGTTACTGAAAAGGTTATATTACTTGAAGTGTCTGGAATAAAGATACTCTGCATAATTAAGTGTTAGTCTAACAAAACCAAAGAAAAGTCTTATGGTTTGAATGCTTGTGGAGAGAAAGTTTTATATTCAGAAGAATCTAAATTGAAAGAAAGTAGTACTTTCTGTGAAAATACAGACATTTGTTGAATGTTAACATGAAAGTACTTGATTAAGTGGCCCAAAGATATATAAAAAAATAAGCATACTTAAGTATCAATAATGTCTTCAATTGATAGAATTGTTGCATTGTGGAACAGACTCCTGAGACGATGCTTCCTCAGTCACTACAGTTATAAACTCTTTAAGTCAATAGTCAACTATTATATATCCTACATATTCTCATAATATGCTCCACTTGCTCATTCCCTGTGCACCTTTACAATAACTTAGTGTAATAACTCTCTACCTTGAGTGATTTTTGGGCCTTGTATTACCAGAAACAAAGCTAGGTTTTACTGTTAAAAGTTTATGAGTGTTCAAATATTAAGAAAAGTCAACTGAACAAAGGATAATTAAAATCTTTATCAAATTCTACAATAACAATGTTTTAAATATTTAAATCACACTTATCCCCTTTGGTCAAATCATTAGTCATCATTTTTATATGGAATCTTCTATATTTTTATAGAGGAATCTTGTAAATTTCTTTTACATTTAATATGGTTATTTTCAGTTTGTTCAGCCTTCCAAGCCAGAAGATAATAAAAACTGACTTGTTCCCCAGGCAGCACCTACCCATGACACAAAAAGATGGAGGGTCAGGATCATACCTTAATCTTGTGATAATAACCAAAAGAAACATATCATTTCTGGACATGCCATCACTGCATTTTGAGTTGTTTTTCCTTACACGAAAAAAAGATAATACATCCTTAGCCAATGACAAACCTTATTTTAGAAATTGCTGATTTTATCCACAACCTATCACAAATCAGGAGATGTCATTTCTGTTTGAATTTCTGGGATGAGGAGTTAACATTATTTTCACTATTTATATTTGGACTATTGTCTTCACCTTTTTATCAGGTTTTGACTGTTGTGCACTCCAGCGTTCCTCAGGTGTAAATCAATCTAGGTAACTTACAGGAAATTCTGAACTGAACCCTTTATTTAATCTATGGGAATAGACTGTTCTCGTTCCACTGTTCATGTCATGGGATATCATCTAGTTCTTACTTTTTTTTTATCTAGTACTGTTCAGTTATTGCTCGCCTGTTTTCACTTAGTGCAAGTGCACAATACCTGAGCCAAGGATTGAACTCACAATCACTAAGTCACCAAATTCACAAACCAATGCTTTAATCCACTAATGTAGTAAAGTGTATATATTCAGGTGTCTTTTGAATAGTGATGGGACAATTAATTGGAATCAAGAATTGGGAATATCGGAACTTTTGTGGGTATCGGAATTGGCATTGAAATCTGAGAATTTTTAACCTAATTTTTGATTCCAAGAACAATTTATTGGATTTTTTTTCTTGTTTAAAACTTAATATTCCATTCTTGGAGCTAATGATAAAAAGATGTAAATATTTATTGATTTTAAGCTATCACTAAAACTAAAATCTATAGATCACAATAACACCTAAGTATGATGTAAATTTATTGTACTTGTGTAAAAAGCAAAAAAAAAAATGTGCAAGTTTCTACTCAGTTCTCGAACTTTCCATAAAGTTCACTAGTTTAAAGTCTGTTTCAATTCAAAATAAAATTTTTATTTTCTTTTTAAACATTGTTAATTCATTCATTTAACATTATAAATTATTAAATTATTAATTATAATCAAAATTATGTAATATAAACACAAAATGAATTCATGTTGTTGTTCTGCTGTTCTTTTAAGACAATTATTATTATTATTATTTTTTTAATTTATGAAAAAGAAAAAAGTGTTGTCTGCATTTAAAAATCTAGAAAAAGAATATAGAATCTTATATAAAATTTATTTTAAAATTCATATTTTCAATTATTCTTTAGTAGAAATTAAAAATAAAATTCCATATAAGAAGTTTCGATCAGCACTTAACCAAAAGGATCATATAAGATTGGTGGTAGGCATTTACATTTCCTTTGGTGGGAATTATATAAAATAGAAAGTTACTTATCACTCACCCTGTATATTGCATTAAAAATATAAAAAGTGATGATGTTTTTCAGTGGTGGAATTCAAATAAAAATGAATTTCCCATCATGGCACTTTTAGCTAGGAAATATCTATCAGTGCCTCCCCCTTCTGTTGAAAGTGAATGGTTACTTAGTATTGAAGGTAACATTTACTTAGCAAAAATAAATCGACTGAAAGGTGTAAAAGGAGATATGATAATGTTCTTACATTATAATTTAAGAATTTTAGGACATAAATATGAGTAGCTAGGTACTTAAGGGACTTATTTAAAGAAATTGTTCTCTTTATTGTTTAAACACTTACCCAATTTTTTAAATGAAAAGGATATCTAACTTTATTTCATAGGCTTTTGTGTTCATTTTATTACTAAATGTTTTCTTAAAGAAATGTACTTTGTTCATTAAGTTTCCCAAACCAACTGTAGGGCCTGAAAATAATAAAATTTAATCAATATCAGAATCGGGAATCATATTGGAATAGGAAATTTAGAGCAGTATTGGGAATTGTATCAAAATCAGTAAAAATATTGGGTATTGTCCCATCACTACTTTTGACCAATATTTGCATTTTATATTGTACAAATCTTCTTCATAAGTCTTGTAACATTTTTTATCAGTATTCTTAAAAAGAAGACAAATATAAAATAATTACAAAGACTAAAACAAATCTATATAGAAAATTGTCAAATATTAAAAAAAGAACATTCCTATTCTTTTCTGAATCCTATTCTTTTCTCATTTCTTTAGCAATCACCATGGACTTTAGTAAATAGTTATCTATATTTCTAGTGCATTTCTACAATTAAAAAATACTAAATATTAAGAAAAAAATTCTATGATTTGATAACTTTTATTCTTAATTTTAATCACCAAGGTTAAATACAGATTTGCTTGTGTCAAATGAGTGGAGAATTTATTGTTTCTAAAAATAAAATTGATCCTGTCAAGAATGCAATAATTATTCTCTTTTAGGTTTTAATAAATTAATTAAATTGATCATTCCTAACAATCTGTATACACTTGATCCCTTTCATAAATCTTTAAGATTAAGATCATTATTTTATAAAGGATCAAACATAATTCTTTATTCTTGTATTAATCACGGTTCAAGAGATTATCAAGTTGATTTGACATCAGAAGTTAAAAATGGAGACATTAAATGGCACTGTTTGTAACAAATTATGAAATAGAATCAATTTTTGGTGATGGCTGCTGCTATCATTTTTCACTAGTTCCTGAGGAAAAGCATCCTTCTTTCTTGTGTCATTTTGACATAAATTTGTCATTGACATGCTACAAATGTCATATAGAAAGAGAGAAAAGAACAAGAAATGAGTAAATGGACAATCCATAATTGATGAAGACAAGGAGCAAATGACTCCTATAGCTTCATAGCAAAGAAAAACAAATGCTTATTATAATTTACAAAGATAACCTAATACAGCATTTCCAAAATTTAAGGGAGCTATGATCCTGAACATTGAATATTTTTGGCTTGGCAACCTACAGGGCTAAAATATATTTTCAGTTTTTCTTCATTTAGTTGTATCCAATAAATTTTATTGAATTTTAATTTAACAATCATATTTCTTGTGTTGATCAAAGGAAATGAGAGACACAATTCTATGTCAATATAACCTGTGTGCATTACAGCATGACATCTAAAAGAGCTATGCCAGAAATGAGTAAAAAATGATACTGATAAAACTGCCTTAGCATACAAGTATTGGATATCAATAGTCTAAAAGCCATCAGGAATTCTATACATCTGTTGATGCTTTCTTCTTCATGACTATCTTCCTGTTCCAGAATCCCAATGACACTTTATATTCTGAAATTTGTGATTTAATTATATTAGCATTATTTTTTTATCATTGACTTATTTTTTTCCAAATCATTCCATGATCTTCAGGTATATCATTTGACCTTTATTTAGATAGCAACCATTGGCTTGGGAATCAATGTTCTAATAATTTATAATAAAAAAATAAAAAATTACACTATAGATCAAAAATTTGGAATTTTAAAGAATTTCCTAAGAACTGAAGGTTGCATGCCTTCTTCAAAACTAATTTACTAGCTCACTTCAGGCCAGAAGGATTTTCTGTTCCTGAAGGGTTTTATATATTCAATAATAATAATAAAATTAACACATTACTACATAAAGTTTCCTTAAAATTTTAGCTCTTTTTGTCTAATCTACCTTGCTGGCTAATGGTAATCTTAGGGCTGATAGATTTTAAATTTTAGGTAAACTCTTTAAAAAAAATGTATGTTATGCACCAATGGATTAAACAGTTTCAGCACCCCAGTTTGGTAAGAAGCTATTAAACTTACTAATTATTAAATCTAGAGGGTGATCCCCAAATTTTGGCCTCTAGCATATCTCCATGAGGGCAGCCTAAAATAGTGTATTTCATTTTTTACAGATAATTGAAACTTTTTATGAAGTCCAACTGATTATTATACTTGACAATCAAGACAAACAAGAAATCTCTGAAGAATTTCACTTCCATAATGTTTTGTAAATTAATAATGTTCAGTAAGTTCTTCATTTCTTAAAGAATCTAGATTAATATTTTTTGTTTACCATCATATAATGAAACAGCTTTGGCAATGTTTAATTCCCGTACCCACAAAAAAAACGGTATATCAAAAGGATAATTATTCCTTTGACATGCTGTTATACACTTTTGTCTAACTTGGCAATGTTTATTTACAAGATTATAAAAATATTTGAACCAAGTACAATGAAATATTTATTATTTAGCTTTTATAAAAATTCATCATTTACCATTTTATAAAGAAATAAATTTGAAAAGAAATCTTTTTATTCAAAAATTCATAAAAAAATTACAAAATATATAAACCAATTATGATGCAATATTGTTTACCATTTTATAAATAACTATGAAAACAAATTTTTTATTCATGATTTTATAAAAATATCAATGAACTATTGTTGTTAATTCTCAAGGATAATGAAAATGTATAAATCCACTTCCATATGTTTGGATTTTATTAAAATTCTAATCATCACTTTTTAAAGCAATAAACATTGCTGAGGGAGTCAAAAGTGTATACAGTAATAACAGTGTCAAGGGAACAACTGTCCTTTTGGCATATTTTTTTGCAGGCACAAAGATTAAACATTGCCACAACTTTCTTTTGCTAATAAACAATTTGTCAAAACTATTAAAAAAGATATCACAGACAGGTTTTATGAAACAAAACTTTCATTCATTCTTACAATTACATGACAAATGCTAAAAGCATATATAGGGAGTAAGAAGAGGTCAAACTTCCCTTCATACTTTTAAACAAATATAGTAAATTTAATATAAATAATAAAAGATTTGATCATTTAATATTTATCTTCTACTAGAAAACTTATACAAAATACTAACTTCAAAGACATGCTCTATATTGCTCCTTCCCACCTCACAGAAGAATTTGTAATACCCCACTCTTAGTAAGTGATGATTATTGTGCAAGACTGTTTGTTCATTGGGCTATGAAAGAAGAAAAGAAATCACCAAAGTAACTAGAAGTGGAATCTTGTAAGTTTCAGCACTTCATCTGTATATTGTACATTGTAAGTGTGGACAAAAGGGGTTGTCAGTGGTCAGGAATTATTAATTGTTTCACTGAAAGATTAAAGCTATTACAAAAGACAGATTGGAAGTTTCAACAGATTTTAACTTAACAACTGCCTACTCTCATGTAACTTATTGCTTTTCTTTAATCAACTAGAATTCAGAATCAAAGTATGTTTTCCCAAATATGACAAAGTTACTTGATCAAAACTGAACCTGTAAACATTTGAATACAGTTGTAAGTAAGCAAAAAACAAAACAGTCCTAATTCTTTAAAACATATTTTACCTTAGTATTTGTCATTGATCAAACACTGGGATTGCTTTGTAACCTTGTAAAGTTTAACATTTGCACCTTTCAAAGAAATACTATGTATAAGCTGGCCAGTCTTAAAGAGGTGGCCATATTATCAAATTTCAATACACTGTTATCTGCAGAGTGAGACCAAAGACTTTCAGATACTCAAATAACTCCATTTAGCTCAATGTTATTTAATTTCTCAGAAGCCTCAAGACAGCTTAGAAGACAGATATTGGAATTTCTCTTTCACATCACATGTGCACGCACACACATACACATGTTTTGCTTCTGTTTCATGGGTGAAATTGACAGTATGTTCAATCCTCTTTAATCTATCAACAAATTCTGTTAGTGGTGTGTCATGTAGCTGTATTAATAGGACATTATCAATGTATCAAAAATATGTTGCGTTTCTTGAAGAATACTAGCATGTCAGTACTCCACTGAAGAAGTGAGCCCATCAGTAGTTCAAATTTCTGTCTATAAAAATTCCCGTTGACTTGGACAACTGATGGGCTCACCACTCTGTGAAGTACTAGCATGCCTCTTCCTGGAATTTTTAAAATCTGGCCACCCCTTCAGCATATTCTCTCAAAGAACGCAACATATTTCTGATACATTGATGATGTCCTATTAATATACCCACACGACACACCACTACCAGACTTTGTTGATAGATTAAACAAGTTAGAACATACAATCAATTTCACCTATGAAACAAGCAAACTACACTTTACCATATCTTGACACACATGTTTATAAGGATAGAATTATGTGGGTGAGAGGAAAAGATGTACATGAAAGATATGGCAAATGGCTATGTTACTCAATTCCTAAGCTTAGGCATCATATGACTTTTCATATGATTTTATCTCCCGCTCTCCTAATATTAAGGGTTGAGGGCATTAAATACGCCCAACCATAGAAACCCATATACATGTACAAACAAATTCTGAGAGTTACATGCTAACATGTGGTCTTCAGATTATTGTATTAACAGTAAACTTTATTTGATGTGCCTTTACTTTTTTTTGTTAATTAAATACATTCCTCTAATTTATATTCTATCATTGTACAATTTAAATTTTTCTTTTCTTTTTCCTTATCTCTCCTTTCTTAACTCCTAACTCCTATTGCATAAATAGTTCACTGGGTGAAGCCACTTGGTTTGAGCAAGGGTTGCCCATATAGCAAACTAGTTTCAGAAAAAAAACCTTACATATTCCCACAAAATAACATAGGGTTTCCAGCCTATGAGTATGGACAACTGGTAGGTGATCCAGCCACCTGTCATCAAGAAGACCCCCCACACATACACATATATAGTGAAAATAGTTTTCAATCAGTACCTGATGATTGCATTGTGCATGAAGCTCAGAGTTTTGCTACCAGTGAGAAAAAAAAGAAATGTATATTCATTATTAATATAAATTATAACTCTGTTATATATAGATTGAACACTACTTTATTAACACGAGCACTCAATGTGTAATATTTTATATTCACACACACGCACATATATATATATATATATATATATATATATATAGGAGGTAATCAGACAACTCCACTTTTGTTCAGATACTATTCTCCATCATATATACATATTGTCTAGTTACTCATTTCCAATTACACCTGTCTGCTAGGGTGGTTAGCCAATCCCTGTTTCAGATGCCTGCTCAGACATATTTGTATTTGTTCAACACCCATGGAGACCACCTGTGATTTATAATGCAACTATTCTTAGCAGACCTTTGTTACAGTTTCTGAGAGAGTGCACGTAATCTAGCATGATCAACAGTTTGAACAAGGCCAGTACACTCAAACTCTCGGTCAGGATGACTAGTGACTTCATGCTAGCACAACCATCAATAGCTTTTGAACAGTTCCATCTGCTCAATTTCATTCACAAGCTATGGGTGGTGTATTTTTCAGGTATCTTTAATGGTGATGCATGCTGGGATTATCTCTTTAGGCCAATAACATCAAGAAGCTAACTTCCTGACAAATCAAGCATGATGATATTTGAACCCAGAAAAGAAAATGGGCGAATGGCCAAGTGGTTAGAACATTTACTATATATATATATATATATATATATATATATATATATATATATATATATATATATATATATACACGCACACATAGACACTATAAACTAATAATTCTTAAACTTTTCTTAATAATTGCTACAGATCATATATTGCAGCTGTTAATTTTTTCTTAAATATTGCAATCTTGATTTGAGAAATAATTGTTCTGTTTAATGCAATTAAATTTTCATTCCATTGTCTGATAAAATGAAAAAATATCTCATTTTAAAAGATGATTCAGTTAAACTCTATATAATACACATATAGACAAAAAAACACAAATTGTCAAATTTTGTGCCCTATGGGTATATGAACATGACACAAAATTTGAAAATTGATGTTCTATTTTTTATTGTATATATATATATATATATATATATATATAGAGAGAGAGAGAGAGAGAGAGAGACATCATTAAGTCCATAGCCTAATCATGAAAAATGCATTTTGCACAATTAATATTTATTTTCGGAATAATTTCCCCCAATTTTCAGTGCACTTAATACAATGCTTCTCCATGGATCACATAAATGATAAATATAGTGAAAATTTCAGGTCTAAATTATACTAATAACTGTGTCAGATCACAGATTTATTGATCTTCCTTGTATATATGTGTATGTATATATATATCTATGTGTGCTTATATATATGTATGATGTATGTGTGCTTATATATATGTATATATGTCTGTGTGTGCTTATATATATATATATATATATATATATATATATATATATATATATATATATATATATTGTGTGTGTGTGTGTAAGAGAAAGATAAAATGTAACTAAGGCAAAGATTGATTCACACATTCAAAGAGTAGTTTGAATTTTACTTCTCTTAAAATCCACATTTTTTCTTTGTTTTAATAAAAAAAAACTAAAATTTAGTCAACCATATTATGAAGTAGAGAAAATGTTCTTAGAAACAATATGACAGATGCAACAAATAAACTTTAAAGCACTACAATATAGACATATTTTTCACTTCTCTAAATCAAATTTATTTTATTATTTTTTAAAATTCCATATCCATGATTTATGATCCATAAAAATCTAAAAAGTTTCTTTGTCTACATGAATCAATCCAGTATAATCCATTGTTTCAATGGATGATTCAATTGCATTTCTGTTTTGGCATTAAATTGAGACTCTAGATTTTGGTTGATGCCACTGCACACACACACATCACCAATTTTTCATGCAGTCACTAACAGACTTCAGCATGCAAGAAATGTATGCAAGACAAATTTGAGAAATCAAAGTACAATCCAGAAATTTCTTTAGGAATTTATAATGCTATTGAAAGTACCTAGTCCTCTGAATATTTTCAGACTTTCTTTGAGTAATTAGCTGTAATTTCTATCTTAAGTAATAGGCATTTTTACCAGTATGTTATTCTTGATAAACTCAAAGACAAATGTAGAATTCTATTGAGAATGATAACAAAATAGTAAACTCATTTTTTTATTTATTTTTATTTTTATTTATTTATTATTTTTGTAAGTTTTAAAATTTAAACACAATTCTTTTCAAAAACCCCATGAATGTTTTGTCTATTTTAAAAGATGCTATGGGTGGAAAGAAAATGCAGTTCTGGCAAGAAAAAAGAAATTTAAATATCAAATTGCTTAATTAAACTAATTTGAAATGCTTTAATTTGGGTGTCACCCATCCCATCTCTACGCTCGGAAATAAAAATTGATTTATATGAAAAAAAAAATCAATAAAATCTTTTTTTGTCTCCCACGCATTTTGTCTGATTTTTAAAAATAGACACTAAATTAAAATCTAATAAAAAAGACTATCTAGGAGTAAATACAATAAAATAAAAAAAATATTATACTTGCTTTAACTCGCCGCTTCGTTTCGATCTAATTATAGAACATTTCCAACAATCTACCTACAACTGTGAAAGTGAAAGTAGTAAGCTATATTGCCGCTGTTGTTACACAAGGAAAAATTAACAAAGCGAAATTGTCCGCGAATGCACACACACACAAAAAATTATTACTATCTCTAAGTACACAAGTACAGAAAAAGCTGGAGAACATGTAAGATAAAAAGCCAACTACACGATGAACTAATAAATAATTCAATCAAAGATTTTTACACGCACACAAACAACAAACAAAGTGATTTAAAAAAATGAATAAATATTTTAGTTTCTCTTGATTTATTTATGATTATTCAAGAACTTGAATTAAAATTAAAGAATTAATACACATTAGAGCTGTATTCCGTTGTATGTTATTTATTCCTGGAGATATAATTTGGTTGTTGGTATGGTGCGACTTTTTAAAATATTTTTTAAACACAGCACTAGCAGGAAAAGCAAGGGTCACTTTAGTCACTTACGAATGAAGACGAAGAAGGAATATTTTAGGGAGAGGAGTTAAACTATGAGCAGCAGAAATAGCAATATTGGGGAATTAAAAAAAATGTTTTCACGATGACAACAGTAACACAAAACACAAGTGTTGTAGTGTTTTTTCGTTTTCTTTTTTGTTTTGTGTGTAGAAATATAGTAAGGTTTCTGTGGCTTACTGATGGCAAGCAGTTTTAGGAGGGCGAGGAGTAATACATTGTTGATGAACGGAAACCTACCGACTGTTTGTCTGTGGGAGACACACACTTGTTGTACTCGAAATATAAACTCCACTGACTGACATGACAATATTTGCGATGGCATACATTCAACATGGTGTCACGCATTTAAGGGACGTGCAGGACACGAAATTCACTAGACACCGGTTCAACAGAGGTCACGTCGTTATAGTAGTAGTCGTCGTCGTCATCATAATCATCGTCAGCATTAATATGATCAATAAATTCTGGATTTCTTTTCATAAAAAATCTCCAAGAGTCTCATTATTTTGTTTTGTTGCTATCTCTATGAAGTAGTCACGATATGGGAACTAACAGAATTGCCTCCCCTTATTCGTAATTTTAGGCGGAGGTTTCTAGTTTGTTTTCATTAACAATGAATATTGTAAGGATTTTCCAGATTGTATGACGTTGGTAATTCACAACAAAACAAAGATAAGAAATCACACTGTCTTTCATAAATATACGGTTATAATGAAACTCTTGTTAATTAGTACTGAATTTAAATTGTTGGACAGTTAAATTAACAGGAAAAGTTCTAAGAAAAACCCTTCTTGGTTTTACTTTTATTTTTATTTATTTATTTTTTTGTATAATAAAAACTAACATTAATGTCCTACAACGGATAGCTGAAATTTAAAAATTCCATGTGGAATCCATGGTTAATAGTTTTTGTAATGATTTACTTATAAGTTATAACTCTGATTTTTTAAAAAAACTGGATCAAGAAGCATTATCCAGAATTAGGTTTTAGCATGCAATATTTTCTTTATTTAAATAATTCTTTAGGAGAATGTTAGATAATTATTTTATACAAATCAGAATAAGAAGACAAAAAACATTAACTCTGGTAAAATGATATACAATTATTTAATTATCTAGTAAGAATAAAACTTATTACCAATGACTTTCAAAAGGAGAGTTGCAATAATGAGTGTTGCATGTACACAATGCTTATTTTTGTAAAATATTTCACACAAATTAATACTTTTCACAAGATTGCATAATAATCTGCTTAAAATCCTATAAAGTTTTTATATATATGTGTGTGTACGTGTGTAATGGCTGGCTATTTATTTCCAAGCACACCCGTCTACCAGGACATAAATTCCCATTACAGATGCTCACTCAAAGTCCACCTGTGGTTTATACTGCAGCTATGCTGAGCAGGCCTTAATTACAGCATCTGAGAGTGAGTGCATGATCTGGTGTGTCAATTTTTTTTAACAAGTCCAGCATGCTCAAACCCTCAGTCACAATGACTTGTGACACCATGCTAGTACAATCATCAACAGCATCCAAACAGTTCTTGTGTACCCAATTTCATCATCAAGTCATGGGTTAACCCATGTCTTTTTTTTTTTTTTTTATGGTGATTTCCAAAGGTGCTGCACACTAGGATCACCACTCCAGGCTAATATTATCAAGAAGTCACCTCCCTGACAAATCAAATCAACCAGGGTGACATTTGAAACCAGGTCGCATGGCCAGAGAGTAAACTTTCTAACTACTTACAAAATATATGTTTTAATTGGGAAAAAATGAAGAAATAATTTGACTCAGACTTCCACAATCTACCAAGCAAAACAAAAAAAATATTTAGCTGTTAGAACAGTTGACATTTTGTATTATATATATATATATATATATATATATATATATAACACTCCTGTTCTGTATATAGCCTCATTACTAGGCATTGATGCAGGTGTTTTTGTTGCAAGTGGGTTTTACGGGGCAGAATTGCTAGCTCCATATACCTAACAGGTTTGGGATTGTTCTTCTCTTGGGCTGGTTACCAACCAATGTTAGAGTAGCCAGTCTACCCTGCTATTAACTACTAGCTGGAGATTGATTCATACCTTTCCACAGTTATTTGTGTGAAAATGAATGTAACAGCTTTGGCTAGAATTTGAACTTTGTACACTAATCCCATTTTTCACACCAATGCCTATCAGTCATGCCCACAAGATATATATTACAGCCCAATTCTATCAAGAATGCTTGCACTAATTTCTGCTCACAGTTAATTTTTTTATTTTTAATGCTCAATATACAGAATATATGATAAATTTAATTTTAGCAAAAAATTTAATTCATTAACATCAATAAAATTTTAATAAATTTAATGCTAATTAAATTAAAATTTGTAATTTAAAATTTCAAACTTGCAAATTATTGCAAAATAATTAAACAAAAGTGCAGTTGATGTTATAGTTAATTAAATATATAATATTCCATCAGGCAATTTACTTGAATTCCTAACCACCAACAAAATCCGTTTTTAGGTGCTAACACTTACTAAAAAGGAATTTTAGATTAAAAGAAATGTTGCAAAATTAAGTGTTTAATCATCATTTTTTTTACTTTATTGACAAGAATATTTATATTGTGGACTCAGAAAATAACTAAAGATAAATAAAGAGCTGGCCAAGTAGTAGTAAAGTTAATGGTCAACAAAATACAAACCCCAAACCTTGCTTATAGAGACTAAATCCAGTTGCTGCCAGCACTCACATACAATTGTGATTATTGTTTCATTTTTCTTTCTCTCACCATCATAAATTATAGTGTCTTTGCATATAATTAATTAGTGAATAAAATTTTTGATCCTATGATATCACAGGGTTATGTAAACTGCTTATTATCCAATAAATTACTTCTTATATATTACATATTTTTTCTTATATTCATATTTAAAATCTAAAACCAAATTTAACATTTCACATGCATCCACAAAAGGATATCTCAATTATTGTGTATGTATGGATATTTTTATCACTTTAAACATTGCTCTTGTATTTGAGTAGACACTCCGTTTATATATTAAACAGTATATTTATTTATTTCCATCTACTGGCCAGAATGTTTGAGAAATCTTATTAAAGAAAAATTTGCTCTCTCCAGCAGGATTCAAACCTGTTCCCCCCTTCTAATGTCTAAAGTGATAAAAAAATCTATGTATATATAACATTATTTTTAATATATACTTTTCTTGATATTTAAGATATAATTAATAAAGTAATTTTCTTAAAAGTTCTTGTTAGGTCTTGGGTTGTAAAGAATTTAATAATTAAATCCTAACGCAACACAGTAATATATATATATATATATATATATATATATATATATATATATATATATATATGAGTGTGTGTTTTACAATAATTTTACCCCATACAAAAGCCAAGAGCCACTCAAGGTAGAGAGTTATGGATTAAGAGGCATAATTTATGGATTATATATATTATTTAAAATGTTCTTCTATTTATAGAAGAGTGGTTAATATCAGAAATAAAGCATTTGTTGATATAGACAGCATGGACATAGATATCAAGACTGCATGGTTCCTGTCATTTTCTCACCTCTAGCAATTATCAGATTACCATCTTCTGGCAGTCACTATACCATGTTGATGTCCATACTATATATATATATATTTTAATGTCAAATATGTAAAGTTCACTCCTAAGCCAATATGAAGGGAGAAAAATAATTAATGTAAATCAAATTCCTAGTGGCTAGAGGTTATAAAATTTATAACATTCAATTGGCAAAAATTCTCAATAATTACATGGATTTATTTATATGCTGCATAAAATAATGAACATTAATTTCTAGAAAATTATTGAACAATATGTATTAAATTAATTCTTTATATTGTTTTTTTGACTTTACAGTGTTATGTTCAGCAGCCTTCTTCATATGTCCATTCTTTAAGGAAAAAGAAAATGAAAAAAAGAAAGAATAAGTAATGGTGCACAGAAAAAATAATGGATGAATATTTATTTTTGCATTGTAAAAATTTTATTCAAATATACAATGGTAAAAAGAAAAATGATCTGAAATATAGAAAAAATAAATGAAAGAAAATCCGTACAAAGAACTTTCATTGGTTTTTAATCAAACTTGTATAAATGAAAATCTGCTAGCCGCATATTCCCTATATGTGCACACACATGTATCTGACATTTTTCATTGATACTACACTAAACCTAGACAGAAGTATTATTGAGAAGTATTGAGAATCCATATAAAAATACTCTTCTTTCTGACTGATACTATGCTAGTGCCTTCTGAATTTTAAAGTTTAATTTACAGTTAAGCAGAAATTTTTTTCTCTCATATTCAATAAAATTTATTAAAAACTTGTGAAATAAGTGAATTTACATTCTTACATCATTTCATCAACTTTATAAAAATGAAGAAAAAATGTTTTTCTTGTATTCATAAATCATTTGATCATAGACTTCATTTATGTGAAAGGGAGGTAACTGCTCATTTCCAACCTAGCTTTTTTCTGTTCATTTCCACTTTTGCAAACTAAAATTACACCAATTTTAAATGTTGAAAACTGTAAGTTTATTTTCTATAATTTGTAAGAAATCATTATCATACTACAAATTGTTGATTGAACTTTGTTATTTTTATTGTTGCATCAACATTCTAGCCAACCAATTCTATAGCCTTTTTCAGGTGTACAATCCATGAGAAAATGAGTAATTTTTTTTATAGAAAATGGAGGCAAAAATAAATATTCAACCATTATTTTTTTCTATTCACTATTACTTATTCTTTCTTTTTTTCATTTTCTTTTTTCTTACAAAATGGACATATGAAGAAGGCCATTAAACATAACACTGTAACGACAAAAAAGCAATATAAAGAATTAATTTAATACATATTGTTCAATAACTGTAGAAATTAATGTTTATTATTTTATGCAGTATATAAATAAATCCATGTAATTATTGAGAATTTTTGCCAATTGAATGTTAAGAATTTTATAACCTCTAGCCACTAGGAATTTGATTTTTTCTTCCTTCATATTGGCTTAGGAGTGAACTTTACATATTTGACATTAAAATTTACACTGTCTGTTCAAACTCATTAGAACAATGGTTCCCAACCTTTTTTTGGCTATGCAACCCACCCCTGTAATATATAATTCTTATTATTTTAAAAGTGTACTCCTATTCACATGGAGGAAGCCTAAAAAGCCATTAACTTAGTGTAAACAACCTTCCAAAGAACATATATTCCATGAAAGAAAAATAAAAGAATGAAAAGACAGTTGAAGTACTGGGGAAAAATTGTTAAAACAAGTAATATATATATATATATATATATATATATATATATATGTGTGTATGTATGTATGTATTAACTCACACATGCACCCAGACTCACTAGAAAAAAAAACATTGTTAATAACTCATTCTTGAATTGCCACCCTTAAAAATCAAATACCCCCCTATCTTTGGGAAAAACGGCATTTGATCTTTATCTTATTGAAAATATTATGTATATCATCTCCTCTATATTGGTGAACTGTTTTTACTTATTCAATTTTATATATGTGATATATATCTGATTATCCATGCAGTTGGTCCTCTCTGACTGACTTCTAAATATAAAACACTATAAGACCAATAAAAAAAAATTTTATTTAATTTTTGTATAATTTGAGAAAAATGATATAACACTACAAACTGATGTATAAAGTTGCAATATTTAGAAAAACCCAACATTTACTAATATATGAAGATGTAACACTCAAAAACCACCAAAGAAACATAAGGTATTCCTATAGATATAAGACTATTGACATGCAAAAGAGAATTTTTGATAATGTCCTATGTAAGCTAAAAATGCCCAGAAGACATTAAACTATTTATATTTAAGTTTTCCCTGGAAATCAGAAAATGATTTGACCCATAGAAAAGTTTTAAAAAAATAAAAATAAAGAATTTTTGTTGGTCTTCAACCAAACTTTCATAAATGGAAAAATATACTAAATATAAATAATTAGCAGTTGGTCACTCATTTCTAAGAATGGTTAGCTAATCTCTGTTGCAGATGCTTTCCCAGGTATATTTGCGTTTCTTCAAAGCCCACATAGCTAACCTGTGGTTTATTCTGTATCTATACTGAGCAGACCTTAGTTACAGTTTCTAGGAGAAACCATGTAATCTGGTGTTAACAGTATCTGAACAAGTCCAGTACACTAAAAACCTTGGTTACGATGTCTTGTGACTTCATGTTAGTACAACTTCTTCTGAATAGTTTCCTCTACTCAATTTTACTCACATTGCATGGGTCAGCTTTGGTGAGATTTTCAGGCACTTACCAACAGTACTGCACACTGGGATTGCCTCCTCTAAAGGTTTATAAAGATTATTATAAATTGCTAAACAGTATTGATAAAAATTCTGATAATGGTTTTTCTATTGATAAATTTATTGAACAGTTAGCAATAGAAATGAGTAGATCAATAAGTTTGTGGCTTGACACATAGTAACTGAAATCTTGAAATTTTACTGTACAACATTTGATCTCTGGGATTAATATTTGCCAGTGAATTAAGTGCTTTGACAATAACAGAAATTATGTTGAAAAATAAATATCTGTTATGCCAAAAACATGCATTTTTCTTCATTAGGCTGTGGACTTATTTGCCTACAAAAAATGAAGTACAAATACAAGTGTGCATTTATTGTTTTTAATTCTTTATAAATCATGTAACCTTTTCAGTCTTGTGATATTTACAAATGAAACAAAATAGATTTACATAGCAATCATTGGAATAATAATTTTATTTTAAAAAAATGGAAGCAATACTTTTATTTATGTATCTGGGTTTTCATTCAGAGTAAAAATATTGAATTTTATAAAAGTTTTATATTTCCTGATAGTTTGTCTCAAAAAATACTGACCAAAAAATAAAGCGCATCAAATAATGAAAATAATTTCTATATTTGAATTTTCTTCTGTATATATTTCCAAGAAGAAAAATGTACCAACTGTCTCATGGTAAACCTTTATTAGTCACATCATACAAAGAAAACAATTTTCATATAAAGGAAATATACAGAAAACACTGACATAGTCTACCATCTGGATAAAATACACTGAAAACATTGATGGATACTTTCTAATAATATAAACATTTTCAGGGAATAATTTTGGAATTATAGTCAAATAAGTAGTTTCAAAACTTTTTAATTTTCATAAGTTGTTGTTTAATAAAAAAAATGATCATCACTGTATTTTGTTGTATTTATAAGTTTTCTAATTATAAATTATGGATTTCAAATTATAACAAAATATTTGTTTAATTTCATTTTTGTCTCTTGACTGTAATGAGTTAAAAAAATCATCTGATTTCTTTTTAAGTGGGATTGAGACAGAAGAGAACGCTTTCATACCCCACACCTCTGCAGTTAGTCTATTTCTGTAAAGTCTAAAGGTTTCATAAAAAAAGTTATACTGACATCTTTTGAACATATAAATAGTTTCATTTAACAAAACAAGATAAACTTTCATTAAAATTAATTTGGTAATATGTTTATTGAGATACTCTCTAAAAATTACTGGCAAAAGAAAGAGATACATTAGGAATGGGATAAAGAGAAATTAAAAGGTGCTAAAACAGTTAACTGATTATTTAAACAATGTAAGCTGCAAAATGCCTCATGAGATAAACAATATTTTAAAATAAAAATATTATAATCAAATTAAGATCTATCAGTGAAATAGTGTACTTATTGTTCAATCATGATCACTGGAGATGAAAGAAAAATTATCATTTTTATTTCGATTCAATAAGTTATAAGAAATAAAGTCACAATTTACAACTCACAATAAAACTAATGAAAACAGAACTGTTGCACTTAAACATTAACTGTTTCATAGAGAAGTAAAGCTGGTTTCTTACATTCAAACAATTGTTGCGCCTTTAGCTCTCTGTAGACACACGAGGCTAAACGTTAGTCAACTAAAAATGTCTGTGACTGATGGATGCTTGCCTCTCCACAAGTACAGACTTAAGTATTGGGTTTCTTTCCACGCAAATACATTTTCTTCGTACGTACACTTTTCTAATTTACTTGCTATTTTTCTTCTGTTGAACCCAGCTGGCTATAAATATCAGTCTTCTTTACTAAGTCATATATTCGTTTCGTAAATGAAATCATATTTGCGCGAAATGATGCGTGTGTGTATTTGCAGCTAAAAAAAGATAAAAAAAAGTGTATGCTTGTATATATGTGTGTGATGTAAAATTTACAGAAATGAAAAAAAAGTAAGAATTTTGTTGTCAATCTAAGTGTAGGTGGTCTGTTTTTTATAGACAGGGGAGTGTGATTAAGTAGTACTTTTTTTAGGTAATTTCTTTTTTTAATTTTTTTTTTTATTACTCTCTTCTCTTCAGTTGAGTACCTTTGTACAATACGCGTGTGTGATATGTTTTTGACGCTTTCTTAAAGTCCCACCTTAAAAGAAAGAAAGGAAGATCTGACTTGATTTGCAAATAAGAAAAATGCATATAAATTACAGATACAAGTGAAGTCCTACTAAAATAGTCTGCTTCTTGACAACACTGAAAAAAATGCATTACTACACTGACATTCATCTTCAACGTCTTTTTCACAATATAGATTTTTTAATTTTAACTTGTTGAGACTTAGACTTAGCCGCATCATTTGTCAATTTGTACTCGTCTTCCAAAAGAAAGAAAAAAGAAAAAGGTAGAAAAGATAAAGAAAGTGATCATGACTATTGCCTGGAAAATGACATGGGACTTTTCCGTTTTTATTTTTATTGACTGGTGATTTTTATCCTAACCAATCCTAATTGTATCCCATACTCAACTCTTTCCGTTTCATTCGACAACTAAAAGCCCCGTAACATTATTTGACTCATCGTCGTCCTGGTTAGCTTGTATAAAAACTGACTTTTTTTCTCCTTGCCTACACAATTCGGTTGTGAATCAGTTTTAACATGTGGATGACTTCCACCAACTAATAGCCTTCATCATCAACACTGTTACTAAAAAGTACTACTACTTACAATAGCAACAACTACTACAGCTACTACTACTGCTATATGACTTTTTATTACAACTAGTGGTGGTAGTAGTTATCCTTATTGTACCATACCTCTTCTAGTCGCAGCACCAGCGCCACAATTCAGGAGTACCTCTTGGAATATGTCGGTGTGTCGTCGGATAATTCTAATTTTTCTCGTTTTTTTGCTTTTCGAGTCAGTTGTCGGCGAGATTCATCGAGCCAAGCCGACGTGGACCAAGAACGTGGCTGGTGGCAACCATCATCATTCTTTCAGCCAGCATCATAAACCTCATCTTAAGTATTCCTCTGGTTCCAACAACGTGGCACCCAGAGCTACTGTTTCTTCCTCTTCAAGTAAAAGAAGCAGCAAAGATGAGGATTCATTTGGAAGTAGCGGGTCTCCGTGGATGTCCCTAACAACCAGTCAAACTGATCGAGATGAAGACAGTGATCATTACATTGATGGTGACGACCATAAAACGTTAGGGGTTGCAGTGATGAGGACCTTAGCATCTTATTTTTCGGACAAGGACCATGATGATGACTATGGAGGGGGAGGAAGAGGTGGCAGTATTGCCGACAGAATTCGTCAACAACCTCAGGACATCGAAACTTGGATATTCACTTTAATATCTGCTTCATTTGTCGGTCTTTCTGGGGTTTTACCTTTGGTTGTGATACCCCTAGAGGCTGGAAAATCACTACGTGAAGGAGGTAAGTAATTTTTCATTCATTAAATTAATATTTCTTGTTTTCTGTTGTCATGCACATGTCATTAACTCAGACCATTTATTTTCAGTATGTCTTGATTTGATGTATGAACTTTCTTTCTCTCTCCTTAAAAAATGTTTTGTTTTTGACACTAGGGGCTATTTAACGCCAAATTTTAAAATCTAATTGGAATATGATAAGTGTTCGGGTTAATAAACGATTTCACTTCCTGGTCTTTGTTAACGGTTACTGGAGTATAATTGTTTAACTTGCCAACAATAAAAAAATCTCAAACAAAAAGTAATAATCGCTTTTGCCTTCTACTTGTTATGTAGGCATGAGATTTTTTTTATCACATGCTGGATCCACAGTATATTTTCCCAAACCACTGGATTTCCGATGGAATAGTCAGAAAGAAACTTTTCCTTCATCTCACCTTTTATTTTTCTTCTTCTTTTCATATTTAATTTTTTAGTCAGTCGCAATGAACTCTCAACTCACGTGGTTTCGTTTGTTGACATAAAAAGCCTTTTCCTCGTTTACGGCTGACAGCTGAACATTGAACAGTTGAACAACAATTAAAACTGTGGACTTTGGATTTTTAAAAGCATAAAACAGCAAAGTTCTTAGATTATGAAAATTTTAATTTTCTCTTTCGTTTTTATTTTATTATTATTACTACTACTACTATTTACAATGACCGAGTTTTATTAGTGGAATGAAGTGAAATATCTTTAGTTTTTGTTGTGAATTTGTTGAAACTTTACTTTTGTTATGATTTTTCTCCAGTCAAAATATGTCAACTGCGCAAACAAAACAGTTTTACTTTTAGGGTTCAACAAAGGCAACTTGGATTTTATTCTTGTTTACTTTTGTTCCGCATTTTTATCTCGGACAGTCCTTAAAAAAAAAAAAAAAAATATATGATAGTTTTTTTTGTTTTTTTTTCAACCTCTCTGGTCATTCGTAAATAATACACACCTCATGCAAAAATGAAAACTAGATAGAGAATTTATTTGGTGAGTGATTGGAAAAAAAACAACCACCTAAACGACTCCAGACTTTTATTGTTTATTTTTCTTGTGTCCACTGTTTACAATTGTTTCTTCTTTCATAAGCCTAAACTGAAAAGTAAAAACATTTAAGAAAACTTGTGTTTAAAAAAATCCGGCGGTATGGTTGATTTTTTTGTGTGTTCTCAACTTCTCAGCAATTAATTTAAAAAAAAAAAAAAAAAAAAAAAAATTTAAATTTAAAGCCATGATGTATTTTAAAATAGATTGCTTAGTTTTTGTTATTTTATTTAATTTATCAAATAATATTTTTTGAAGTTTTCACTTGTTTATTTTCAAATTTTAAAAAAGGTGTATATTTTGGACTTAAAAGGAAAAAGAAGGGATCTGGTGGAATCATGATGAACATATCAACAAGGAAATGAATCAAACAGGGTTGACAGAAGCAGTAAGCTACGTTTGAAAGACCCACGCTACTAAAAATAAATCATTATAAGTTAGCCCACTTTATTTTTTAGGTGTCAGCAAAAGTTGCAAATAGTGAAATTCAAAATTTAGTAGCACTGGGCTTTTTAAGTCTGACCCAGTCTGGTAACCCTGTCATCATTACACGCCCATATTCCAAGGAAATATAGACATTAAATTTGTGAATGGTTACAAAATTAATTAATTCATAATTAATAATAATTGTTTGATGTTGCAAAAGTAAATAAAACCAATTCTTTTTCCGGCTGTAATAATAAATAACTTTTTTTGAATTAAGAAATTTTAAAATCAATGCAATAGTTATTTTGGCAAATAGTACAAAATAACCATCCTTTCTTTTGTTTAATTTTTTTTCTACTGTAAGCTAAGCACTAAGATTTTTTTTTTTTTTTTTTTTGTAAAATTAGAAAACAAAATATTTCAGATTAGAAAGTGGAAATACGAGTCCTTTAAAATAAATATCACAATAAATAGCCGTGTTGAATGAAGTGGTTAGCAAGGTTTTCGCAGACTATTTGTCCCATAGCCTTGTGCCAGATGTAGTTATGGCAACTCAAAAATGCTTTAGTGCCATATGAGATTTTGACAGATGTAGCGTTGAATATTGATAATCGTTCCGTCGAAAAACATTATTTCAAAGTTGTTTATCAGCAATTTTTCATGTTGTTTTTAAAATTTAATAAAGTACACTTGGTTCAAACAAAACAAAACATATCTCTTTTCTCTTGAGTTTTGAACTTTTGATTGTTTTTTGTTTTTGGTTTACTTTCTTTTCTTTTTCATTTTTTTCATTTCCTTTTTTTGTGACAGTTCATGGATAAAATAAAAATAAAAAATATTAACTCTCAATAAATATTTCTTGTTTTTAAACTCAAGTATTAGTTATTTATTTAGGACGTGATCAACGAAGCGAGCAAAATGACTGAAATTGTCTAATGCAAAAAATTTTATTTTACAGTTAGTGACTCTGGCAGGAGTGTGTTGGTTTTCTTTTATAATTTTACTTAATTTTTTCGTAAAGTCAACGTGCTGCGATTTTTCTGTATGTCACTACACAGTACAGTACACAGTTACACTATTTTAAACTAGTTTAAAATATTATTTGTTTAATAAAAAATATGACTTAAATAAACCAGAATATTACTTATTAAAAAAATACATAATAAAAATGTCTTCTCTTTCGATTTTTTCCGATCCTAAAGAAAGGATATTTTTTCAACTTTTCCATGATTTATTTCCAGTAATAACTTTCAGAATATTCAAATCATATCCATTTCTTTCTGTAAACTTGACTAATGTACTTTAATTTTTTACGAAAAAACATCCTTTTCTTTTGAAAAATAAAGCTCTTTAATTGTTAATGTTATGTTATGTTAATTATTGAACCTGTAAAAAAAATATTCACGAAAATTTGCAAACAATTATGAATAGAATTTTTTAATTGTGAAAATAAAAGTTTCTGGCTTGTTACCTGTTAATTTTTATTAAGCGTTACAAAGGACAGGAAATTGTGGAGAGCCATGATCGCCTACGTCCAGAATGGACACAGCACATCACCTGTAAGTGGTATTTTCTTGACATACAAGATAAATGTTCCACAAAAAGCACTAATATGACTAATAATAAAAATGTACTGCATTTTACTACAGTCAATCAATAGCAATTATTAAATTACACAAAGTGACAAAGTAGATGTCATTTCATTTAGTGATTTAATTTAACTGACAATTGTCAACAAAAATTAACCTAAAACCTTGAGTGTCTTTTGGAAAAAGGATAATGTTATTTTGATTCATTTAATTTCTCTATTTTTAAAACAACTTTACCATTTATTCACTGGTCACTCTTTAAGTAAAAAAATACTAATTATAATTATACAAAAAAAGTAACAAAACTTTTTTAAAAAGATACTGCCCATTTTACCTTGAAACTAAGTACAAAAGTTTTCTTTACGCAGATAAATATGATAATTATTGTTAGGTTGATTTTCTTAAATGCATGTCTTTGTTTTGGTTGTTATTGTCACACTTTTCCTGCTGTCTGTTGTACTCTATGGCTTTCTTCAGGTGTCTCTTCTTGTAGTTGGTAGGAATTTCAAAACTTAAATCTTTTATATTGAATCTACAAGGGTAGATTATGGTTCTCATTCCATTGTCCCTGCTAGATTATTGTGATGTTTTTTGTCATTTTCACTAAACCAGAACATACGACTTTTTTTCACTACCTGATCCAGGCATTGAACTAATAACTGCCAGGTAGTTTGATTCACTTAACCAACACCTTTATCCAATAGTTTATCCTTTGTTTCCTGTTTGTTGTATCATCAACTTTATGGTTGACTTATCAAAGGCACACTATGATAATAATACAAGCAGTGTTTAACAAATATCTCTCTTTCTTTAACAATTATTCAGTTCCACATAAAAAGATCAATAACCAGAGTATTTAACTTTTACTCAGCAACAAGTTTTATTTCTTTAAGCTGTTAAAACACATACCAGTTGATGGACATTAATCTGCTATTTACAGATTAGAGAGATAGGTTAAGATAAAAAAATATATAAATAGATATGTATTACAGATTTTTAAATATACAGTTGTACCAACTGTTATGACAATGGAACAAAAAATGATGTTATAAATTAGAATGGTCTGCCTGCCTTAAAAATTATTTAAAATCTTAGCTTTTACCTCAGTTTGAACACTGATTACAGACCCCAGATGCAATTCACCAAGCAGGCTGATCAAGATTGACAATTTATGTTTGTTTTTTATTTATATACACTGCTTTTCATGATATTCATAAGTGATATAACAGATTCTGTTCCAAGTGTTTTTGTTTGTCTTTCAAGTAATGACTGACATATGTCACTTTCTTCTTTCTTTTCCTCTTTAAATTATTCACTATGAAATGGCAAAGCTTAAATAGATGTGGGTAGGTAAAGACCATGTTTACATGATTTTAAAATAAAATGAACAAGCATATTTTTATACAAATATGTATCTTCATTGTAATTACACAATATTCTGAGAATAAGGAGAAAGTTTAGTGTCGTACCAAAATCAATTTTATTCAATACCAATTTGGTGAAGTTTTTTCTCTTTACTTCAAGCATACACTACTGTACTTATAAAATGTAACTCTATTTAAATATCATTTATGGGTATTTCAAAATTTGTGGTACTGGAGATTTTACAAACATAGAAAAGTAACTAGAAAAGAATATTGTTTCAAAGAATTTAATGCCTACTACCTAAAATTGAAAATAAAACCTCAAGAAGTTGTTTTATATAGTATGCATTCTACTGTGTGTGTAACGAAGATGATTTCTTGTTGGTTCTTATGTTTTTAATAATAAAGCCTGGATCAGTGGTTATAACAATGAGCTGAAATTTATAAGATCTTTGACTTAATTTTGGGTTCTTGGTTGATGAGACTTGTGGTCAAAGATTCATCTAAGAAATTAAAAATTCTAGCCACAATAAAAAAAAATTTCTTTGCTCAGTAGTAAATATTTTACTTGTAAAATCCTTAATATTCAAATAAGTATAAATTTTAATTGATACTTATTTAATTTTAAATGTCTCTTCTATTCCTCCTGCTACTAGACAACAGATATTAGTAGATAATAGTCATTTTTATCATTTATTTATTTAAACACCTGCTTTTGTATAGAGAAGAAATTGGGAAAAGTGGAATATTTCTATAAACAATTTGTTTTGCCTTTTTTTTTAATATTTTAACCACATATCATATTACTCTGAATAATTTCTTAGACCTGCATATATACAAAAATGCTGAACACATAAACTATTGCAAAACACATGTAGTTAAACCATATTCATTTTTCTCAATGTTTAGATAAGTGAACTTCAGGTGTTTTGAGTCGTATACTTTTCTGGTGCGCTATTTGGCAAAACTTGGATACATTCTTAAAATAAAAGTTTATAAGGTTTTGCTGAGTTATCATAATTATTTACATGCTTTATTCATATTGAATATTGAATTAAACCTTGAATTTGTCATACCTTATAAAACAAACAAAACATTTGATTCAGTGGAAGAATTCATTCTAATAACAAATCTAAGTCAATATCTGAGCATACTTGGACTTATCCTATGATATTAACTGGTGAAGATATATTTCCATAGGAAAACAGTGCCATAAGCTTGTAAGCTGCATCATGTGACTGGAGAGGGCAGATTTAGCCTCAGCGCAGGCTAAAAATGCAACTGCTCATTTAACTCCTGAAAGCTGACTGACTGACTGACTGACTGACTGACTACTTTCATCACACCATAAAGTGGTGTCACTAAGTGGCCAGCACATGACACATCTGACTTCATCTTGACTGAAGGGAGATAATTGCCTTTTGTATCCCTACAATATCTTCATGTATAAGGTTTGAGTAATATCCACATTTTTTGTATATTCAATATGCTTAAACTGAAATAGAATAAATTTAGTCCCAATTTAATTTATTTTTATGATAAACAGATTATAATCTGTTTATTAAAATAACTATCTTTCTGTTGCTTTTCAGTTTTTATGTATTCAGTATAAAAACTTAATAAAAAGGTTTCATCACTTCCTGAGATTCCTTATATAATGGAACATGTATTTACTTTTAGACAAACAGATGAACATCTCTGTATTTTTCAATATAAGCTGGAAAAAGTACTCCAATCAATATTATATGTGACATCTGTGAGTCTTACAATTGAACCCCAATCTTCTAATAGTCTCGTGATACTGTTCTATGAATTACAAATTGGAATAAAATGATTTGTTAAGTTTTCAATTTGACTTCTCATCACATTCTACCTTGGTCTAACACACATAACATGATTGAGATTTCTAATATAACACAAATCTAAATCCTAATTGTTTATGCAAATAATTGTACCATATTAACTATAATCATCAAATCATAGCTCACTAATTAAAATTCCAGCTTCAAATTCAGCTATTTCAAATTGCATCTCAGTTATAAAGGGTCTGAGTTTGAGAGATAAATTATTTGTTCAGATGGTTGATTTTATAAAATTTTTTACTTCTGACATATTATTTAAAATAGGTCATTTGTTATGTTTAAAACATTTTGTTTGCACAATTATTTTAATTTTCATTGATTTTGTTTGGCATATTTCTTATGGGATCTTTACTAAATGAATCATGTTTTCTATTTCTAGGTATTAGTTGAAAAACAAATTAAGCAAATTATTGAGAAAACAATAAATTAATGAATGCATGCATGCATACATATATAGCTGAAAGAGTAAAAAAGAAGGAAAGGGAATAGGGAGAGAGTATAAAGAGACAAGTAAAGAAGAAATAACTACAACATTCAACACTTACACACATATGTACACAAACACATGCGTACATACCCCCCACACACACACACGCACAGAAAAAATCAACCTAACACCAATAACTAGCACATAAATTCATTTTTAACTTAGTATAAAGATAATGAAAACGAGAAAGCCCACAGTCAATTGCTGAAACTTTCTGACAAGTGAACCAAATGATTAGTCAAGGTACTAAATATAACATCAGTGAACTAAGTGATAATTTTTATTTGTATTAATCCTATATAGTCTGAATTTCTGGGATTTGAATTTTTATTTACATACAGACTATTGTCCTCATTTTTGTTGTTGTTATCACAACATTTTGGCTGTTGTGCACTCCAGCCTCCATCAGGTGCTTGCTGATCTAGATAACCTTCAGGAAATTTTGAACTGAACCCTTTATTTGACTTTCACTGGTAGATAGTTCTCGTTCTGCTGACCACATCTAGTAATATCTCATCTAGTTTTTATTTAGTATTGTTCAGTTATTACTTGCCCCATTTATACCAGGAATTTAACTTGCAATTACTGTCACCAAATTCATGAACCAATACTTTAATCTGCTAAGCTATTGTCCTGGCTTGTACAGGCATGTCTAGGTCCATCTCTTTGTCTAAAAGTAAATAAATGTTCCTTTATGTAAGGAATCTCAGGAAGTGTATAACAGATCCATATAAAGATGCAGACAATTTCTATTCTTTGATTGAATTATATTTATATCTAGATGAGTAATTAAGAATAATTTCATACATATACAATCAACCCATTTCTTTATGAATTTCTTTAAAAATATTACAAATTATAATACTTCATCTTGTCTGGAAATTAAAGAAATTTTGTTATTAGTTCACAAAAGGTTCAAGATTAAATAAGCTTAATCTTAATTAGTTTTTGATATTCAACATTGTTTGGGCAGTGAAACATCTTTATATCCTGGCTGTTATTGATGTGACATTATAGCTAATTCATTCTTCAGCTGTTGTCAGGTGTAAGCCATTAGAAAAAAAAAAGCAACTTTTTTTTTTTTTTTTTTTAAGTGGGGAGGATTTATTTTATTATATGATGAATGCTGAGAAATGGATAAACCAAAATGTTAACAGCAAATATGAAGTTCAGCATATGAACAGTTTGGGGGTGATTGTTGACTATTCTCAAAATTATATAAAAATGAGTTAAAAGGATAGCTGAGTATGATGGAAGGAATGAATAAAAAGAAACATGGTTTACAAGAATATTTCGGGATCCAAGAACCATAGCTGTTTATTTTGATTTTTTGATAGACAATATCGTTGTCATGATACCAGTGTTTGTTAGTGTAATACTTACATATAAAACAAATAGGAAACCTTTATAAGTCTAACATGTTTTGCTTTTATTAAAGCTTCATCAGAAAACGAAATTTTGAGGAGAAAAAGAAAATTCTAGTATTCTTTTTCTCCTCCATATTTCATTCTCTGATGAAGCTTTAATAAAAGTGAAACATGTTAGATTTATAAAAGTTTCCTATTTGTTCCTTATCCTATCATTCTGCTGGATTCCAATCCATATTTTATCCCAATTCATATATAACAAAGAATATGGTTGGCCTAAAAATGATTGACCAGGGTATTTCTTGAAGACAGCTTTTTTAGACAAGTAGTCTTTGTTTTAAATGATTTTAGAAATAACATCTTTAAGAAAAGCAAATTCTAATGATTTTATGTCATAACTTAGCATCTTTTTAAGAAAAATATATATGAAGTTAAATACTTTTGTCTCCTGATGAGTGATCTCAGAATCTGAGCTTACATAAGTAATCATTTTATTTATATATGGTGCTACTGAAAAGTTCAAGATTTCAGAAATGCAATATGGCTTCCTCAAAAAAAAAAAATTTATAAAAGATATGTTTTTTGTATTTTTCTAATATATATATATATATATATAAGAAAGAGAGATGCGTGAAATATTCATAAGGACACAGGGAAACATTGGGTGAGGTGACATGACAGATGGTCAGATTGATTGATTTATTCAATATTCATAATAACTTTTGTGAATTTAACCCCTTAGTGCCCACTGTCCCATTTTTAAGATGGTGGCAATGCAATTTTGGATGATGGGTATGAATGGGTTATAGGTAGAAATCTATAATTAATACTGGATTTTTTATAAACCTATAGTTAACACTAGATTTTTTTTAAAACTATAATTAATAAGGGATTATTATTTTAATTTTGGTAATTATTATTGCATTTAAAAGTAGACATTAACAAGGTAAATTATAAGAAAATTTCCTTTTAGTTTTTTTCTTTTCACTAAACATTGCTTTTTACCACAAAATTAAAAATCAGATACCAACACAGATTCAAATATATCTTTAATTGCTTGCTAAGTTTCAGAATATTGCTGTGAAAAAAAATTAGACTTTGATTTTTAAAAATTATCTCCCAAACATTTTCCAATCTAATATGCATCTGTTCTATAATATAAAAGACAATGTAATCTTATTTATATATGGTTATACCTCACCTTGATTGTTTACAGGAGACATTACTCAAAGCCAGTAAACAAATACTCCTTTTGTTATTATAACAATGGAATATTCCATTAGTAAGTAGGGGAGATCAGGTTGCTAATACATTGCATTCTCTTTTGTTTCGTGCCAGATTTGGTGGTAGTTTGGGTGAAAGAAAGGAAACTAAAGCGGTTGTTTCAATTAATTTTCACAAGGAGGTGTATATATATATATATATATATATATATATATATATATATATAAATTTTTTTTTTTTTTTTTTTTTTATAGATAATGATTCAGGGGTAAAAGTCTTAGTAATTAACCCATAACTGGAGGGAGAACGGATGGATTCATACCTTTCCCAAGGATATTTATGCATAAGTAAATATAACAAATCCAGTGGGACTTGGCTCTCTAATTAACAATTTTGACCCATTATTGATTACACCACCCATACATCCAAGCTTAACACACCTGGTATTCCCAAATGATTACCCATTTATGTACTGACAAGGCATGACGTTGTTTAACTTTGATGATCATATGGGAACAAGTGTTTCGATGTGATATGCCCATAAACCAAATACTACTTTAACTAAAAAAAAGAAAGCAATTTACTAAGACAAATGTATTTAATCATTAGATCATCTACATTAAATTTATGTCCATGTTAATTCTTACATTTCACCTTTCTTATCAGATCTTCTCTTATTACATTGTAGAATATTTAATAACAAAAGTGATGGAAACATGACCAAAAAGAAAAAGAAGCTAAATGAAATCAGCTAAACTATATACTCAAATACATATTTAAAAAAAGAAATTTAATTTAAAATTTCAGCATCTCCTCTCCTTCATACATATGTATAATCACATCAATGTAAGCATCACTTAAGTCCAATGAAGTCCTGAAGGATGAAATATATCATACAAAAATAGTAAAGAAGAAATATATATATATATATATATATATATATATATATATATATATATATATATATATATATATATAAAATTATATTGGCCTGATGATTGAATGAAACTGTCACTTCTGGTTGTTGGCTTCAATGTTCACTTTTATATTTACATACTCTCTGTCTCTGATATTGAGCACTTTGACCCATAAATATAGCATACCTTAAAAATATATCTTAATATATCTTATAAATATAGCATACCATAAAGCTATATCTTAAACTTAGATATAATTTTAAATTCTTTTTATAAAAATGCAGTATCTGAATAATATAAATTTCATTTCATTTTCTTTTCTTTCTTTTTTTCTTTTTTTTTTTTGTGACATTTTAATCTTCTCTTTTGTCTAAATTGCCACTTAAATAGATCCCAACTCAAAACCTTGTCTTTGCCAAAGAATGTTTCATTCTAGTGACGAGACATTTCAATTCTTACAACTAAAGTTTAAGTGATGTATTTGTATGGGAAGCATTTGATATCTGCAGTTAATGTCTTATCATCCATGACCTTTTTAAATTTACATCCCATTTCAATTCCCCGGCGTCCATCTCATTCTCTTATCACTATTCTGGCTGATCTGCAGTTTCACACGCCATTATTCTCATCATATGATTTCCCAGCAGACTGGGAAAGTATGGGACAAGGTCTTCTGTCTAAAACAGTGTTTGTTTGTCCATTGGAAGAATATGAACTGAATATTTTATCAAATATGAGATTCATGTTTAGATTTAGAGTTTAAATCAGTAGGGAAAAGATTATTTCTGGATCATTGTCATTTTAGATTGTAGTGCTTCAAAATTGTCCAGATTTTATTTTCAAAGCCAGACATTGACTTTACCAAGCAATTGATTACCTAAATCAGTATTTAATATTATATCCATTATGCAACCCTGTTGATAAAAATCTAGAACTTAGCTACTTAGTGAGATGATAAGGAACCGAGTGAGATAGATTTGCCTATTAGGAAGTGTTAGAATGATTCTGAAAATTATTTTCATGTAACAATTGTTAAGAAACTCAACTGCCTTGGAATAACATATGCCAGTTGAAGGGTACATAATTCTCTTACTGCTACTAGAATGAAATGTGAAGTATCATCAACTAATATATATATATATATATATATATATATATATATATATATATATATATCTAGACTGATTGTTAATAATTTTAGTGTTTAAGAAAATAAAAAATACAAGGATGGCAACTCAAATTAATGTATCTACTAAAAATAATGGTTATAATAAGAAATATATAGTTTAAAGGTATGCTATATTTATGGGTAAAAGTGCTCAATATCCAAGATAGGGTGTGTAAATAAAATAGTGAACACTGAGTGGATACAGTCTGTTTCATGCGTGAACGCAATCTTCAGACCCTCAAGATTGCATGAAACACTGTCGCCACTCGGTGATGACCTCAGTGTTTACTCATATAAAATTTTCTTTCTGGTGCGTCCATGTTTGTGCCTCAGGGATTTCTTTAACAGACAAACTAACATACAGAAACTTATATAAGTTTATGCATGTAAATCTGTTAGAATTAATATAGGGTTATTATTATTTGCTAATTTTTTTCTATAGGAAGTAACATTTTAAGAAAATGAAAGAAAACCATCTTTGTTCAGTATGAACTATGGTGGTAATTACAGTAAAAGGATTCAAATAACAGTGTGCAACAATATGTCAAGGATCAGAAGTTGTATAGGAAATGTGAATTGGTCATTTTTATATGTTATCCAGGATGATAGAGATAAATGATCAAGAATTTATTATTCTATCTCTTCTGCAAACTGAGACAATTTAATCCTATTTGTTATTGATCTACAAGAATATATTAAAGCTTTTTTTTAACTTGTAGAGATTTAGAATTGATTAAAATTTTCTGGAATTATTCAGCCTGTTTGCAATTTTTCTCTGGACAGTCATTTCAATATTATTTACAATCTAGAGGGAGTTTTTCACTAGAATAAATATCGGGTTAAATGCAATGACAGCCACTTATCTAAAGAGCTGCATTGTAATTTGACCATGTTGCACTAAAACATCATTAGAAAATCCCATTGTCTTAATAGATGTCATTTGATCTTGACGTTCTATTTTCTTATTTGAACAAGAGGGTAGTGAAACTGTCAAGGTTCACCCCCCCCCACACACACACCCATCAAATAAAGTATTTGTTTGGTCATTTTGTTAGATTTTAGTAAGTGGATTGGGATCAGCACCCCTCATACATAGTTGTTGTGTGAATAAGATAAAAAGTAAAACAAGAAAAAATTGTTAAAGTTAATATATAATTAAGTAATATTGTCATCAGTATTTAGCCAGAAAAACAAGTGAAAAGCTATAATAATTTGTATTTTGAAATTTAAGTCAGATTTTTTATAATTCTTTAATCAAATAATAATGATGAAATGTATACACATGAATTTTATTTTTAAAATAATTTTTTTGCTTACAATTCACTTTCTATTGTCAGACTTATACATAATTCCAGCATTCTTTGTAATATTCTTTTACAATTTTATTCTGCCAAAACAAGTTTTTTTTTTTTAATCATTTCACCCTGAGCAAGGCAATAAAGCCACTAAGAGGCAAGAGGTGACTGAGAGAGAATATGAGAAAAATATACTATTAAGGGGAGAGGATAATAAAAGAAAATGAATTTAATAAGATTGAAGATAATGATTGACATTAATTTAAATTTTTGAAGATTACAGTTGACTGGGAAGCAAGAAGCCAGAAGAGAGTTCCACAAGCGAGAAGTGTGATAGAAGAAAATGTTAGTATAGAACTTACAGTTACATCTAGCCACTTCAACTGTAAAATGATGAGACCTTGCTGCCAATCTAGTACTGCACTTAAATTCATAAAGTCTAGGTACCATGGAGGAAAGTTCATTCAAACAATTACCATGAAAGTATTTAGAGAAAAGTCAAGGGGAAGCTATGTTACAGTGGTGGGAAAGTGATTGCATATGTATTATTTGAATATGTAGAAATAAGATTTATAAATAAATGAATCAGTTTCCAGGCACTGAACAATGAAACTAATTTATTGTCATCATCTTTCCTTGAAAGAAAGGGGTCTTTGAAAAAAAAAAAATGAGGGAAGATCTTTCTCTTTTCATTGATGATGGCTGCAGAATAGATCAGCCGAAACATTGTAACAATGTCAATATTACAACGGAGGAGTTCAGTTTTCCAAACAAAGCTTTTCAAATTAAAGTGATTGACAAATGGATTAGTTATTTGTGAGATTAATTGCTATTATTATCTCCTGGTATCTTAAGTCCCACATTATTCTGACAATCATCCCTCTCAAAATTTCATTTTGTTGTAGCAACTACTGATACTTAGATGAACAATTTCATTTTGTGAATCTTGTACGTTTAATATTTTTCTTTTTGATTATCTCCAGTCAAGTTATGCAGACAAACATTACCCTAAACACATTATCATGCACAACATATGCATGTGAAACTGCTTATATATTATAGGAAACAGTTCATTCATTATAGGAAAGCTAACAGAATAGATCATTCTATATTTTTTGTGATTAAACTCATTTGCTGATGATCAAATTACAGATCTAAATTGTTTTTCCATTTAAAATACTACTTTAATTAGAAAATATATTCATTTTAAATACGGGAATCATAAACATCACTTAAAAGGGATGGTTTATATTCTTTTTGCCTTTAACCAAATGTTGTCTGACACAAAGGAAAATTAGCCCTCATGACACAAATCTCCATTTTCAATTTCATTCAAATTGTGTGCATTCATATTTGCATGTATACATGTATATTTTAATTCAATGAAAGGCCTAAAAATATTTCTCCAAAATTGAAAAAAATTCTTTTAAATTCTTGAAAAGTTTAACAAAATCTTATAATTTTTTTTTTTTTTTTTGTGTTTTTTGTTTCTGTTCCCAACTTTGATTTAATTCCTCAGTCTGGGTAGGGGTTGTCCGGACTGAGAAGTGGGCAGGTAATTAATCCAATATCTTATTTCAAACTCAGTTAAATTTTATTACGTTTTAGATTCCTAAAACATTACCAGTCGATCAACATAAAAAGTTTATTAAACAAAGCAATACAAATCACCGATCTAACCCCGAACTACCACCAATCTTGATGAAGGAAGGTCTTTTCAGGGAAGCATTAAGCCTCAAACTCGCACCAGACCTCAAGTGGAACTCATACATACAATCCATTGCTAAGGATGCAGGTAAAGTGGTCAGCTCCCTGTACTGTTCCAGTAAGTACTTGACCCCCTCCTACTGTCCTACCTTTACATAAACCAAATCAGGTCAAAAATGGAGTACTGTTGTCTGTCATATTTGGGTGGGGGCTACCCAGATCTCACTCTCCAGCCTTCAAAAGTATCTCCAAGCGGCAAGCATTTGTGGGTGAGAAACTATTCTCAACCTTTCAACCTCTCTCCCACAGGCGGGATGTAGCAAACCTCTCGCTGCTCTACTGCTACTTCCACGGAAAGTGCTCGGACGAATTACAATCCCTGGTCCTGCCAATTCAAACCTTCACCACATCAAGAACACGCCATGCCACTTACATAGTAGCAAACAGCCCACATTCCCACCGTATTCTATTGGTGGGAAGTAAGTAAAAGTTCCACTCGAACAGCTTCTTCCTGGGAACCACTTGCCCGTAGAACCGACTTCCAACAGGATGTTTCCCCTATCACTAACAATCTTAACCTGTGCAAGGCTAGTGTTAAACCGTTATCTTCCATTCCTATACACACAAATGGCTTCCACCATGAGTGCCCTCCCCCAGTCCTTAAAGGGTGAACCTCGCTGTAAAAAAAAAAAAAAGTTCACTACAACTAAAAAAACAGATTTACAATTACTGGGATTTTTTTATCGATTGCTTTAATTAGGTAGCTATCGAACAAAAGTTCAGTTTTCTGTTGAAATGAACTCTTGTTAAGAAAAATCTTTCTAGCGAGCAGCAGTACTTGACCAATTATAAACACAAGTTGTTTTTTAAACCGAAAAAAACATGATCGACAGCCCCCCCCCTAATTTCAGTGCACAGTTAAAGGGAGGAAACTGCAGTTCATTGAATTTTGAAACGAAAAATTCTTCTTTGACTCGGAATACCTTTCTTTTATTTGTAGGTTTTACTTTAAATTTGTAGGTTTAAGTTTAATTATCTCTCTCTCACTCACACGAACAGGAAATCATAGCTGACATTTTTGTATTGTGTCATGGTTACAGAAATTATTTTATGTACTAGTCACCGCAGTTAGGGAATGTGCAAATGAATTGTCTGTTGTAGAACAATTTGTGGAACAATTGTTGAGTGATAGAAATGAGAAATCCATTATTTTCTGGTTATGTTTTTTTTCTCCTTAACAAGATTTTTTAAAACAAAACGTATTTGTTTATGGACAATGTTTTTAATAGTAATCTTATTTGTGCATCATGTTTTTAGATTCCTTTCACAAACGAACGCAACAAATTATGCAGCACTTATTTTGATTAAGCTCATTACTTAGATCGATTACTTCACTACTTATGTAAATGCAAAAAGTCTTAGTTGACAATTATATAAGTGACATATGGCTATAAAAAGGTACTGCTAATTGTTTACGGTTAATTTATTTAAATAATGCACAATTATTTGTATCACGTTGCAATAAATTGTAAGTAAAATGATGCACTAAAATAAGTAACCAAGTAATCGTTTTAAGTTCTCTGAATATCGGTGCCTAAGTCGAGTTTTTAAGCTTAAAGACATCTTTCTTGGTCGCTGTTAGTGTTAGCCTACCATATGTATGGGGGGGTGACAATCTAACTATAGGCCTTATTCAGAATTTGGGACTAAAAACATCATTGATGTTGATTTGTATGCCACAATTTGCACAGTAATGAATATGTACACGTTCTGGTCTAAATCTATGTCTTGGAAGATTTATTCAAATCATTATCATCTTTGTTAAGAACACAACAAGATCTTCACTTTAAGTATTATTCATTCAGTCTACCACTTTTGCTTCTCTTTAGAAATTTATATATGTTATTTTTGAATAATTTTTTTATACATATTTCTGTTTTGAAAATCTACATAAAATTTTGAAATGCAAATAAATCTGTTAATATGATTGATTATTAAACCTGTAGAAACCTGGTGGAGCCAAAGACCATAGTCTCATCACACTAGGTGTTTCTATGGTGGTTTCTGTAGCAAGTAGGTTTTTATGAATTGCTAACTCTGTGGGCAGTTTTAAATTCAGAGTTGTCCTTCTTCTAGACCAGTTACCATCAAATGTTAGAGAAACCCAATCTGCCCAGCTGTTAACCCCTAACTGGGAGAGGAGAGATGGATTCTCTTACCTTTCTAAAGTATATTTATGTGAAAGTGAAAGCAAGTTTTGGTTAGAATTTGAACTCAACATTTCACTCTCCCCCCACTTTCCACACAAATAACTCTTATACTAAAGGCTCATCAGTTTGCTTATCTCTGGAATGAGGAGTTATCTTTATTTAAATTATTTATACACAGACTATTGTCCACATCCTTGTTGTTCTTATCACAATGTTTCAACCATTGTGCCCTCTGGCCTTCATCAGATGCTTGTCAATTCTTCATCAGATGCTGGTAACCATCAGAAATTTAGAATTGAACTCTTTATTTAATCTATGGGAGTAGATTGATCTCATTCCATTGTCCATCTCCAGGCATATTGTCTACTTTTTATTTAGTACTGAGCAGCTATTGCCTGTTCATTTCCACTGAGTCCAAGCCTAGGAAATGAATGTGACAATAGCATATTGGAATGGCTCATGAATTTGGCAATATAGTAATTGCAAGTTCAATCCCTGGGCTGTACTTACATTTTAGGTTGGTAGCAAAAATAGGAAAAATTCTGTGTTCAATACTTTTGCATGTAATACACACTCACATGTCTATGTGAAAACATTGTGTACATCGATATCAACACTGCATGGAGACTAGTGTTTCATGGTTTGGTGATTGCTTAATGCTTGAAACTATCTGTCACCTTTCAGTGTTGATTACTATGTTCACACTACATATGTTTATCCAATATATTGAAAATTCTTACTCCATAAATATAACAAATTTTAAACATATATACTTTTACTATCAACCCTCTGACAAGTGACTATCATATCTGCAAAACTCCTAATAGGAACAAATAAATTAAACATTTAACTTTATTTGTTGCTCTTAAAGCGCTACCTTTTGATATTCAGCACTATTACTCCATAAATATAGCTAATCTTAAACAAATATATTTTTTGAGAAAGAGATTTTAGTTATAAAAAGACAAATTACACTTTTTTCATGTAAAAAAAAAAGTATAAATTGTTGATTCCAATCTTGATAGGAATAATATCCCCCTCCTTAAATTTATAGACAAATCATACAAATGCATGCTGGGATTTCTTCCTAGCCAATAGCCAATAAGATAGATCATTTCTCAATCTCATCTGCCATATTGCTGTTCTTTCTTGTCTTGAAGTCAGAACATTGTGATTACTTGTCTGTATCCCTTTTGTGTTATAACACCATTCTTTGTTTATATATTAGAATTTAATTTGTGAACCACTACTACAATATTTTACATGTTCATGTCCTAACTTCTTTTCTGATCTTTGCCCCAACATTCACCCCTGCTTTCAAATCCGACTCCCAAAGCTTTGATCCTTATCAGAGATAAGAATATATTTTCTGACCAACGAGAGAGCTGGAAAATATAAAAATGAATCTGACCACCCTTGCCCTGACCATGGTGCCATAAAGTAGTTTGTAACACTCACTACTTGTCAATCCCTTGCTTCCAAAAACCAGCTGCCAAACCTTTGATTCTTATCAGAAATAAGAATATATTTTCTGACGAATGAGAGGGCCAAAGAAAGTGTACAGCAATTTTGGAGGGAAAACTTCTAATATTTCTTTTTTCCAGTGAGTACTTTACATCGTCTATGATAACATCTGGTCTGCGACAGTAACACCAATCTTCTCCGGAACTTATTTCAAGAAAGAAATCTACATACTGGGCTCTAAAGACAGAGCATCAGCCCTCTACAAAAACTAATTGAGATCTGCTTCCTTGGACCTAAAAATTAACTATGGCCAATTAATCTACAAGCTAGTTTATCTGGAAGTCAATTTTTGGGAATCTAATTTCACTTCCCTTTAGATTCTACTGTTATCAATCAAATGTATAATATACTTGTTAGCCTCATTTACAGACTGACTAGAGTTTGGAGGTGGTGTATGTATGTATGTTTCTGTCTACCCCTGATTTCCACTGGAATTTGATTATTTAGTAATCTGTATTTCAGTATTAAATCCATACAATAAAAATAATTTCTTTTGAAAATTCAGGATAGTTAAGAAAATATTCCCTCCTTGAAGTTTTCCCTTTTCCTGAATAGTATGGATTTGCTTAATTGTGGACTTTTCAGGTGTGTATATGATTTAGACTATTATTTATTGAACTCATATTATACAATGAGCCTCATGGATCATCTGGGTATCCTGCTGATTCCTTGATGGTATTTCTTGGTGCAATGGGTGTGGGTACTTGGCAGTGCCCATCTTCTCTCCAAGTAACATGCAACATGTTGCATTGAGTTATGATATCAGCAGTAGGAAGTTAACCCTGACCTATTAGGAAGATGGATTCTTTTTTTTTTCTTTTTTTTTTTTTTTTACAATCTACTTCCATTGAGATTAGAACCCTGCTCATAGATTCCATTTTCCATGATGTTAACTGTTATAACAACTTCACTTTTTTTTCTTTTTTTAAATTTTTAGTAACCTTTTATTATTTAGAAACCAGATGAAATGTTTAAAAGTTTTTTTGAAGGAGATTTGTTTAAATCTATGATATTAACAATGCAACTTTTTGGGGCCTTTTTTATGGATCTTTTTATTTCAATGAAGTAGATTTATGTAAAACGTTTTCTTTGGATTTCGTAAAACCAAAAGTAGTTTTCAACAATTTTAAAATGTTAAAAATTTAATATATAAGTGTAGTACATTCCTAATGTCTGTATATAATTTTCTTTTTAATGACCTGATATCATTCTGGTTTGTAGTTTTACAAAAAGCACAAATATAAGATCAAATAAAATTCCTGGGTAATTACATACTCTTTTTTTGTACTGTGTGACTTTAACAAACAAAATGATAGACATTGCTGAAATCAGCCACCCATAAATGGGAAGAAGTTAGAATACATAAAAGCTAACACATAATAGTTAAAACTTGCAAAATATCTTGAGTAAGAACAATTCCTCTAAAAATAGTTTGTTCATCTCTAAAGGTCATTCACAAAACAAACAAAAAAAAGAAAAAGAAAATTCATAATAATACCAGAAGACTGAACCTTTGAACTTATTACACTACTTGCTATTCTGTGCACACCTTAACAAAGTAGTTGGTTTATTATATTCACATTTATAGCCTGTTAGAAAATTTTACAGTTGCTAAGTCTGTTGTGCATGACTAGTTTAATGTTCTTGGTACAGACAATAAAATTCTGGCCTAGTCTTTTATGTTTGTTTTCATACTAATGGGAAAGGCATGAATCCATATCTTCTCCTATCTATAGGTTAAATAAGAATGTGGAACGGGCTCTATAGCCTTATGTGGCGGCCGGTCTAGGAGAAAGATTACTGTGAATTCAAAACTATTGAGAAGGCAATGTGTAACCATTTCAACATGTTGCCAAAGAAGTCGTATCAATTTACAGATATTAAAAGACAAAGGAATCTATAGATTACCTATATCCTGAAAGGATATGTCATTTTAAAAAGAGTCTATTATTCCCATTTTTTTTCTCTCTTCAATGTAGTTGATTATAATTTCCACTAGTTGAACTTAGAAACTTGAATCTCTTAAGTAACATTTTGCTGCTCTACGATTAAACCAAACTCAGTACTATAAACACTCTTTGACTTTCTATTCAGTAACCAGTGAAATGACTGAATATCATTGGGAGCAAAATAGCTTTTCTGATTGTCACTTAACTCGTAATATTTGTTGTTGTTGTTGTTGCTTTCACAGATTGTCTTTCGATTGTAAATATTTAGGTAAGTTAATCCAGACATGCAAAGATTTTAAATCAGAGCACAGATGTTCATTACTGACTTGGTAATTGCATAAATTAGTAACAACAACTTCTTAAGTCACCATTGTAATTTGATGCAAGCTAAGTCTACAAGGTAAAATATCTGACTAAATTTGCAAAAATTAATAGATTAATATTTTTTTAAAGAAGTGAATATATATATATATATATATATATATATATATATATATATATATATATATATCTCCAAGTATAGGATTGGTGCATACAGAATAAATTCCAATAACCAAAAAATACTATTCTTAAAAGAGTGCTCAATACAGAGTAGAGCAAATATAATTTATTTGAAAATTATAACATAAATATGCTATAAAATCACTACAAAACATCACTTGAAAAGACACAAGAAGTGTTGAAACAAAATGGCTATTTTTGTAGTGATTTTATAACATTTATAATTTTTGAATAAATTATATATATATATATGAGAGAGAGAGAGAGAGAAGGAAATCTTTTCTTTGCCAAAATGTTTTGTTGCTGTGAAGATTTTATTTTATAACTTTTAACAATTGTAGGGAAAGGCCTAATATTTACCTGTAGAAGAAATATACATTTTAAAAACCTTCAATATTCTATTTCATCCACAATGTTAAAAGAAAAACATACAAAATCTACAACAAAAAAGATAACAACAACAACAACAACAATAATAGTAATAATAATAATAAACATGATAAAAATAGGCATATAATATTATCTACAAACTCCTTAACATCTACTATTCAAAGCAATGTATTCAATCTTAACAATATCAAAATAATTACAACCACATCCAAAACAATTATAGAGATGATCAGAACCAAAATTGTCCATAATAACAATAATTTTGAAGTAGGCATATATAAAATAATCTGTCACAGTTGTTTCTTACAATATATTGGTGAAACTTGCAGAAATCTAAAAAAAAATGTATTTATGAACATAAGAAAGATCTACATAATTTATCCAATGCTTTAGGTATACACAGAAATAATTTCAACTACAGCTTCAATCTCAAGAATACTATACTTATTAAGAGAAGATAACTTAGACAAAAAGTTGTTGAGAGTGCAATTATCGATTCTTGCCAAAATGTTAACTTACACCCTAGATTTTTTCAAATATCTCCTGTCGTAAATATTCCTTTCACAAACCAGCATAGATTACCATAAAAATTTTAACAAATTAAAAGAAAACAGTTAACTCAAAATCTTTAAATATTTAAAATAAATTAATACATACATAATTTATCAAAATAAAATAATAAATAAGAATTACATTAAAAAAAAAAAATTACATCACTTAGTGTCCTCCATAGTTTACCTTTCCTTACACAGTTTTCTAGGTTTTTCCCTTTCAATCAAAGTTTTGTATTTTGATAGCTCAAGAAAAATATGTTACTAACATAATTCAGAAATCTCGAAATATGATATTCATTCTTGTTAATGTCTTGATTATTTATCACTTCATATTTATACAGTATCTGCAGCAAAGTGCTATACAATCCATTATTAATGTTAACTTTGATTGTTGTTCTCTACAAATTTTGTTTAATCTCTGTAAATTATGAATGTTCTTGTAGAAAGTTAGTATAATGGTTTCCTTTTGCCTTCCCTATGCTTTTAAATTCAGAGTTGTCCTTGCTTTAAACAAGTTGCTCTATAAATGTTAAAGAGCCCAGTCTACCCTACTAAAATAGTAGCTACTGAAGGAGAAATAGAAGGCAATCTTCAGGCACAGGAAAATTGTGTTATGCATGAAACTCCAACTCATGCTACTGGTGAAGAAAAAAAATGTATATTTATTAATATATACTTAATAGCTCTGTTATATTACATTGAGCACTATTTTATTAACACCAGCACTCAATGTGCAATATCTTATATTCTTATATATCAGTGGTGACTCTAGGTCATCAATGTTTGTCAGGCTCATTACAATCTTTGACAAAATATACTATTGGTATAACTTATTTGCTAAAATGATTCCTTTGCTCTAGCTAAAATATATAATTTTTAAACATTTCTGTGCATAAAATTAAAAATAATTTTGGTATCTTAATATTAATTGTAATAATTCTATAAAAACAAACATTTATTTGAAAAAAATTTTCCAGACATGTAAGAAAAAAAGAGTGAGGACAAAGTCTTTGATATGTTTGTCTGTTTATTGCCCACTTTCCATTTTTTATTGTTTTATAGCCTGATTATCAAGTCACTGATGGTAGAGTGTGTGAGTGTTTGTATATATGTCTGTGTTAGTGTGTTTATGTATATGTCTGTCAGTGAATTTTTAGTTTAATTTATTGTACATTTATGATCAGTACTGCTGACTGATATAATATATCCTCAACACTACTCCAGTCACACTCCTAATGCCAACAAGTTAAGGCTGCCACTTTCTTTGATTTTTCACCAAATTTTAGTCTGGCTAAATTTAATTTGCCCTTTCTCAAAAGATACATTCTGCTAAAAATTGTATACTGTATGAAATAAATTATTTAAAATGGACATTTGAAAACAATAAGTTGAAATAAAAAGGTGTTCTTTGAAAAATAGGGTATACAAGTTATTAGAGATTTTTAAAAGATTATTTATAAAATTAAAGCAAGAAATAAATTGCCTGTTAAGTATGTCTCCAGCTTCAATAGGGCTCAGATCCACACAACCCAACTAGCCATGTTAATTTTATTACATTCATTTTTTTACTTTCTTTCTTTTGATTTTCTTTCTTTCTTTCTTTATTATGAACAATATCAACAAAATGTATTTCAGTCAACATTTTGAGACATGAAGTTAAAACAATTTTTGATCCAGCTGAAGTCAAGAATGAAAATAATGCACTCTGAATGATTTTTGTTGCTTTGAAATAGATTTACTTGAATGTTGACTCGCTTGGGCTTAGCCCAACATGTCCCACCCCAGAGTCACCACTGATATATATATATATATATATATATGGGATGCTAAAAAGTTCTTGGTCTAACCCACTTCCCAATATCTAACCAATCATTTTTTTAATCACTTCTTATTTGAGTCAAGAACTTTTCAACACCCCCTGTATTTTCATATAAGGAAAAAATATAAAATTGTAAACCTCAACATTTTATTACTTTTTATCAGTTCAAAATATGTAAAGCAATTTTAAACTTTAAATTCAATGCATTAAAATCCCTATTCATAATAAATTTATTTTTTTAATTTTAATTTATTTTTTTTTTTTTTTTTTTTTTTTGTTAACAAAAATCTAGAGATAAAATTTAAAGAAAAATGTCTTTTGGTTTGCAATTTTCAGTGAGTTTTTTACCATTTACTTAATGGATATCCAATTCCAAATATGATGTATAATTTTGCTGTTGGAATTAAGCAATCTTCTTTATTATAACATTCAAATTTCCAATTAACTTTAAAATAATCTTAATCCATAAAAGGTAATAATTAGTTTTTTATACATTTACCATATTAACACTTGTAAAAATTATTCTATTATAATTTTTCAAAATTGTCTTCTGGACATTTTATTAATCAATAACTAATAATATGAAATTAATTTAAAAGTATAGAATTTAAATTTCTTTCTAAGAATCTTACAGTTGATTCCAGTGTCAAATATATTGGAAATAGATTTTTCCTTTCAGTAATAATCAATTAAAAAAATTAATAATGTGAGCTATTTCAATTTTTTAAATTTTTTTTATATTTATATTTTTCTCTCTCTAATCCCTGACTAATACAAACACATGTAACCCAATATTTGTATTATATATATATGTGTGTGTGTGTGTTTGTGTGTATGTTTCCTTTCCATGTACTGCGAGCTGCCATTTCTGCTACCGTCTGGGACTCCCAGCCTCAGTACCAAACACGCCACCCCAATGCAAAAAGGCTGAACATCTGGTCAATACTCCAACATCCAACTTGCCATGGAAACTGTTCTCACTTATTCAGCGTCTCCATAGAATTAACTGGCTTATTGGTTATTTCTTTAAAGCCTTATAATTCAACGCATGTACATGCTTATTTGTGATTTTTGTTTCTATCCTAATGTTATGCTTTTTATTACTATATTTTTACAATGAATGAATAAGCAAATAATAATAATATTCATTATGCAGATTAATTGTGTTTGTATGCCTGTGTGACTGAAATATGTTTTAATATTGTTTTTTTTTTTTTCATCACACTTGTGAACTAATTAAATATGACATCAATTTAATTAAAAAGGTTTTGTTTTTTGACATCTTATTTATATTTTTTATGTGGCTACCCTTTGTTGCATAAAAAAATTTGTTAATAAATATAGAAATGAAAGCATGTGAACATGGTTGTGTATAAATCTTGCATATTTGTAAGAATATCAATAATCTTTGTATGTATAATGTTTAACTGCATCTGATCTTGTTATTACTAAACAAATTACAACACAAATCCTGATATAGTAAAAAAAATGCAGGTTGCAAGATTATACTGTGTCATTCCTCCAAGTGGGGTGGGGAGCTTACCTTGAAAATCAGCATTATTTTGTCTTTTTTTTTTAATCATAGCTCATATACTAACCACTGATTTGTGCATTTCTCACTCAATCTATCAGACATGCATTTTCTTGTGTATGTGTGTATATGTGTATAAGACAGACAGAGAGAGAGACATGACTATATGAACTATTTACAAACACACATACATACATACATATATAAAATGAAACTTGGTAACTCAAACAGATATGGAAGATGGTGTGTCTATCTTCAGGTGTGTGAGTGTCCGTATACACTGGGGGTGGGTAGCAGTGATGAAAAGCATGCATTACAAACTCACCTTACTTTTATCCATTTTCTTGGTATCAGTGCCAATGTTTGCAACATATGGCCTTTTTAAATGCTCCCTAAATAGTGGGAGGAACATTTTACCATAACTGGTGGCAGCTAGGTAAATATGTCTTTCCTCTTCAAAAACACGTTGGCTCCATTTATTCTATGTGACTGTGTTTGTCATCTGATTTTACCCTTACTCCCCACTCTGTACATGTTCTTCAGATTTGTGCAAAGCCTTCAATGCAGGCATTGGGGACCCACACGTGCATACTGCTTTCGTCTACACAATGCTGATTTCCATCTCTCACTCTTTCTTTCCTTCTTTCCCTCACTTGTCAACTCACTGGAAGTAACAAGACTTGACAGATTTCCTACGAGTATATTTTATTTAAAAATATATATATAATATATATATAATATATATATATATATATATATATATATATATATATATATGCTAAACAATAAGGATTTTTTTTTCTATTAAAATTTTTTTAATATTTTCCTTAAATACTTTGTTTTGCATAAGATCATTTTTTTTGTTTGTTATTCTTGATACATTTTATTTATTAATCTCTGAATCTCTAAATGACAAGTGAATTTCAAATTGTCACTAAGCAAATGATGCAATGTAATCTTGGAGTTTATGAAAACTTTACCGATCAAAACTTCATTTAAAAGAATGAAATAATGTGTCTGAAATGATCTTTCCTAAATAGTCTTCTATTTTTACCTTTTGATGTGTTCTTTTTTTTATAATTCTGCTAAATACAAAGTTGAATTCATATGTATAATTTAAAGTTCACCATGAGCTTAAGACAAAACTCAGTTTGTGAAAGTGATTGTTTTGCCACTGAATAAACTTTGCTGGTTATAAGTTAGTAAGCATTTAACATTGCTAAATTCACTTTAGTATAAGTACATTGTTTCAATATCAATTCATAAAGAAATCTGCAGTGAAAATTTCCTTCTATTTGACAAGAAATTAATAAATTTTTTTATCCATTTGTAAGTTAACGTAAAAATTTAACATTCATTTGTCTTAATTTATATGTTGACCTCATGAAACATTTTATCTTTTTAATTTTCCTAAAATTAAAGTTTTGTGCTCAGACATGCAGGTAGTGTAATGGATTTGTGCACAGAACATTTTGAAACACCAGTACCTTTATGGGGTACCTCTTGGGAATACCAGGTGCTTTAAGACTGCATATGCATGTAGTGCAATGGATAATGGCTCCAAATTTTTAATCAGAGTTGAGTTCCAATTACCATTGGGTTTGTTATATTCACTTACATGCACACATCCTTGGGAAAGGTATGAATCCATTGCTTTTCCCCCAGCTATGGGTTAATTAGTAAGACTTTTATCCCTAAAACCTTATTACAAAAAAATTTATAATCTAAAAATATTTTCTGGCTTTAAATAACCTGCAAAGAGTTGATAAACCATAGAAAATGAATCGATCAATCAAACAGAAAGTGAAATTGGCAAACCGAGTTCAAATCCTCGGCTTGTCTGTTGCATTTACTTTCACACAAATGATAGTTATGAATCCATCTCTTTTACCCTCCACCCAAGCTATGGGTTAAACAACAGAGTAGACTGGTCTCTCTAGATTTGGGTGGTAACCAGTCTAGGAGTAGGAAAACTAAATTCCACATTGTGGCAAACTGAAACTACTCTACTATCTTTCCTAAGAATGCAGGGCAATTCATAATAAAGAGGAATTTTTGGAGAATCATAATTACTTACATCCTGATGGAACATGGCATTATAAAAAATATTCTTTTCTGTTTATCAACTATTAAAAACATGCATGATAAAATATTTTGGAAAGGTACTTTTATCCTGGAAAATACCAAGTATTTATTTATATTTTATCTCCAAGCGACACTCAGTTAAAAAAAAACTTAAATGTTTACAAATAGTAGTAGAGCTTGTAAATAAGAAACACTAATTTTAATTTTAAGATTTTAAAATTGAAAAAAAATTATTTCATTTTTTTTTCCTGCTTTTGTAGTTACCTCAATGGACATCTCTTAAATGTTAATCACATATCTTAAACTTACAGAAAGAATACACTAATATTCAGTTTTAAATGTTTCATTAATATTTTTTCCTTCTTTTTATATATCTTTTGTTCTGATAAATATCTGCTTGGTATTACAGATTTTACAAGTGCAGAAATTTATGAAAGATGAAGTTCCTGTGTATAATTTTGTTTTATTTTTTATTTTATTTATTTATTTTTTGTAAATATATAATTTAGCAGGATCATCAAAAAAACTTCATAAACCCACTTCCAAAAGAGAATTTCTATATTTTGTTTCAGTTCATAGTGGTGAAGGCTTGTGTAGAATTAAATACACTTGTTGGAAAAAATGATAACAGAGAAATGGTTGACAGTGTGTCACCAAATCCTCCAAAAAACCCTCCTCATTTTTTAATACAGAGTTTTTCCTTCACTTATGTTAGTTGTCAATATATATATATATATATATATATATACATACATACAAATAAAATGTATTTATAGAGAACCTTGACCTTATTTATCATTTACCTATCTGCTTGAAGGAACAACTATGTATCATGTCTGTATTTTTCATCTATTAATGATGTTGGATGGTCATCAGACTAGAAACTCTTTTCTTTTCTGTTCAAAAGGTGAGGTCTAAATAATTTCTATTATATTTGATTTTTCTTGAATATACTGATAAATTGCTGCGTAAACATGTATGGGAGAAAATGATATATAAATGTTTGTATACTGCAGAACAATGGTAGGAAAATCAATGACATTTTTTGTGTAAACATTTCATTCTTTATCACTTCATCAGACTAAAGTGATTATGTTGATATAATTACATATGCGCACAAAGGAGAGGGGCTGCTGAAATTTTAATCTTTAATTTTTTTTATTTTTAAATATGTGTTTAGCTAGCCTATATAGATATATCCAATTTCATTGAGTTTCTTTTTCTTTATCACTTCTGTTATCTTACATTGTGATAATAGATCTGCCAAGAAAGGTGAAATGTAAGAACCTGGATGCAAATTTACTGTGTATGATCTAGCAATTAAAGCACTCTTTATAAACCGTTGAATTTTACCTGGCAGTGTTTTTTTTTTGTTTTTTTTCTTTTGTGAACCTAAATGTCCAACCTCATATTTGTTTCCTTAATCAGTATTTTCTTTTCCAGAAAATAAGTCTTCATACAAAAGACATCCAGCTTTAGAATATGTTTTAAATTTTATTGATAAAAAATTGATAATTAAAAACAACTTTGGAGAGTAAAAAAGCTTCTCTATCATTCTTTTTTTTTCTTTTATTTCACCTCAAGCAAGGCAATAAAGCCACTAAGATGTATTGTGTTACTGAGTGTGGGACAATATGAGGAAAGAAAATATTATTAAGGAAAAAGAACAATAAAAGAACAAATTAAGAAAACAAAAGATAACAATTGATATTGCATTTAAATTTTTGAAGATCAAAGTTGACTGGAAAGCAAGAAGCCGGAAGAGAGCTTCACAAGTTGAAAGTACAATGGAAGAAAAAGTTTGCATAGAACTTACAGTTACATTTACTCAGTTAAACTGTAAAATGATGATACCTTGCCACCAGTCTAGTACTATGCTTAAATTCATAAAGTCTAGGTACTAAAGTGGAAAGCTCATTAGAACAATTACCATTAAAAATATTTATAGAAAAAGCACAGGGAAGCTACGTTACAGTAGTGGGAAAGTGATTGAAGCTGAGGTGCCAAGTCAAGACCAATAAAAATACAAAACAATATGTATCCATATTTGTGTGTGTGTGTGTATGTATGTATGTGTATTTAACACCTTTCATAATGAACAGATACTACATTCTGATCCTAGGCAGAGCACACACAAGTACAAATCCATATACAAGGTGTGACAGAAATACCTCCTATATATACCTCCCACATAATGGTAAGAAAATAGTGACATCTAGCTAATGTCTTACAATTATGCCTTTCTGGGATTTATTTTTGTAAATCCTGTGTTTTTTATTTCTGTAAATAAACTTGTTTTTTTTTTTTTGCTTTTTTGGTTATGGATACAATACTAATATTGAAATAATTTATCCATTAATTTCTTGCTAGTATTGAGTCTATTTTTGACATCTTGTTTTTGTCTATCTCTAGCTATTATACTAGAATGCCATACTATTTTCTAATTCTCTCTCTTCAATCTGTCTGATATATTTCCTATTCAATATACAGTGTCCATCCATTACAATACAAACCTGGCTACCTTTTGTAATGGTTCACTTACACTTTGACCTTTTATGTTTCTTATGAAAGACCAATTGTACACAAAGATAATGCTAAGTTCTTGAGAAAAAATATTCTCTTGAGACTCAAACATCATGGTTAACCTAATTCTTTCTGTTTTCTAAAACTTGTTTGATTCCCTATTTGGCCTGGAGATAAAACAAGAGATAAGTGGTTAACAGATTTGAAATTCTGTTCTCAGTATAAGATTGGTGGAGTTTACTAAAACACTAGCATAATAACCATCACAATGATAGGATTATTTACAAATAGATTTGGCACTAGCTTTATGCTATTTCTAGGATCAGTGTTCCACTTTGACATTTTTTTGCCTTGAATATACTCTCTTTTACTGGCCTTTGGGCTGAGATCAAAGTGTAGTATCTGCCTTCGGACGGAATTGTCTCTGTCTTCAGACAGCAATTGAAAATATTATTGAAAGATGCTTGGTCTCTGGGAACAATTTGTTCAGATATTGTAATACTAAATTTATTCAGATATCACAAGATTAATACAAGTTACCTTTGGACTCTACAATCACAAAAATGTACAAAATGGTTGCCTTTAGATTCTAGACATTTATTACTACGATGAACTACTGCTTGGGCAACATTGACCAAAGTGTTCAGTAGGATTGCTTCACATGCATTTTCAGTTTCTTGTCCAAAGGCCACCAATGTAGTCAGTTTTCTGTGATACACATCATCATTTAGTGTTCCCTATAGGTAAAATTGTAAAAATTATGAAAGACAAGTGTTTTTCTTTCCTGTATACAATCTTTTGGCAGACTCTGTGTGTGTGTGTGTATATATATATATATATATATATATATATATATATATATATATATATATATATATAATTATTTATTTAAAAATTATAACATAAATATGTTATAAAATCACTACAAAAATAGCCATTTTGTTTCAACACCTCCAGTGTCTTATCAAGTGATGATGTTTTGTAGTGATTTTATAACATATTTATGTTATAATTTTTAAATAAATAATTATATCTGCTCTACTCTGTATTGAGCATGCTTTTAAGAATAATAATTGTTGGTTATTGGAATTTATTCCGTATATACCAATCATATACTTGGGGGTATATATATATATATATATTGTCAGTCATTTTCTGTTGCATACTTGTAATAAGACTGATCGTTAATGGTTGGGTGTTAATGTTGTGTAAGATTTGAATCATAGCCAACTAGTTAAAAAAAAAAAGCCTTTTTATCTGATGAGCCAAAATTCAATATATGATAACCCATTGTATCTGATTATTTCTTTCTATAGCTCATATTAGACTTTACTTTATTCTTCAATTTCTGTTACAACTATGTATCTAGATTTCTCCTTCTATTAAATCTTTTTCTCTAATGTTGCATTTTAACTGTTTTTAAACCATATGATTCATGTAATTATCTCCCAATATATGCTTTCCTGTCTTTCTATTTTGAAATTAAAATCTTAAATCAATGTTAATATCTGAAATGAGTTAAAAATTAAGTTTACCAGATGGTAGGCAATTTTTTTTCATGATTAGAAAATGATGAAATAATTTCTTTCCCTGGCTTTAAAAATTTCAATCCATATAATAAGTTTAGAATTATTTGAAAATATTATTTTTAAGAGAGATTTAGATTCAAGAGAAAAAATTTAAAAAAAAAAAAAAAAAAAAAAGAAATTAAATAAATTGATGAATTTTTTTTTTTTTTTTTTTTTTTTTTTTTTTCATGGACCTCAAATTAGGAAAGATTTCTAAAGGAATTTTGAAATAGAATTTGGGAAAAGGGAAACAGGTCAGACTAGTTCAATTTAAAGGAATCAATAATCACTTGATCCCTTTAAGATGTAAAATGACAGAATCTAATGAAACAACTAAAAAAAAAATATGATCAGAGAAATTTTGGAAAATTTGAACTGAAAATCAAGGATGAAGCAATTAATTTCAAGGTCAGGAAGAAATATGTTTAATTATTGATATTTGAGGGAAGGAATCAGTTTAGAATTAAAAAAAGTATTGAAATATTTTGTTGATTTTTATTATTTCAACTTTAAGAATAATGTTTAATTTCTGAATATCTTTGCATATTTATATAAGTTACTCTAAACCAAAATCCATTTATGGCAAATAATGTATTTGATGACATATTAGATCCTTCTATTCAATTATGTACATTTGATATTATAGTATTCTGCAATGTTATTGTTCCTGACCTGGCACTTTCCCACTACTGTAACATAGCTTCCCTGTGTTTTTCTATAAATATTTTCATGGTAATTATTCTAATGAAGTTTCCTCTTTTGTACCTCGACTTTACAAATTTAAGTACAGTACCAAATTGCCAGCTAGTTCTCCTCATCTTACAGTTGAAATGGCTTGATGTAACTAAATTCTATATTTCTTCTTTTCTCACTTAATGAACTCTCTTCCAGTTTCTTGCTTTCCAGTCAACTTTGATCTTCAAATATTTAAATGCAATGTCAGTCATTATCTTATCTTCATAATTTGTGTTCTTTTATTGTTCTCCCTCCTTAATAATGTTTTCTTTTTCTTATATTCTGTCACACTCAGTAACCCCCTTTGCATCTTAGTGGCTTTATTGCCTTGCTATGCGTGAAATGATTAAAAAAGGCTAAAGTACTGGTAGTCTGCAACATCTAAATAAACAGTTAACATCAACTTTACATTATATGACCCAGGGAATATTTTTGGGAGCCATTTTTGTGGAGAGTGATAGGGGGATTATATGCTTGAAATTTGCACCTGTGTAAAATTGTATATGCACTTATACATAAGTTAAGATAATTTTCTTTAAAACATTACAGATATTAAACAAAACAATTCAAGATAATTTCAAATTTATCTTCAGATGGAATAATTCTTGTGTGATTGACATTTGTTTAATTTTTAAATTTTTTTTCCCATTTTTGACTCTTTCAAAAAAATTTATTGAAAATTTTAAAAATTTTTACTGCTCTTCATCACTAATCTCAGTGGTTTTTCTCTTCAGGAAAAAAAAATTATTTTTCTTTTATTATTCTCCCTTATTTTATTAAATTTCATTTTCTAATTTTTGAATATTTCTATTAAAATATTGATAACTTAAAATACACTGTAAAAGTAAATACATAATTACATCAATATGTCCATAGCCTAATGATGATAAAAACATTTGTTTTCCATAACAAATATTTATTTTTCAATATAAGATCCTTTCTTGTCAATGCACTTAATTCAGTAGTAAATATTATTCATATAGATCAAATATTTCAAATAAAAATTCAGTTAATAACATATAACATGTTCCACATATATGCTTTTACTGGTATGACAATGTTCAATTGAAATAAAAATGCATTTATTGAAAAAGGAATATTGCACTTGAATCTAGAACCAGAAACAAGAGAGTAACATGATATTGTTTACATTTTCCCCATGATATTAATGGTTAATACTGAAATTAATCTTTAGATTACTGAATATCTCTTTAAATTAAGGCATTCAAAGGTTTTGTATTTGTAGAAAAAGGAAAAAATATTCATTGTCATCTTAGGAAGGAAGCCATATGTTAATCAAAGGCTTGCCATCTAAAAGTACCAAAATATGTATACACACCCAGATGGCTATGAAGAAATTTCAATGAGTTCATAGAGAGATGTCTCTGATCATAATGAGATAGAAGTTGATTCATAAATAGAATATGCGAATAAGAAAAATATATAGATATCATTTGATAGAAATAAAGATTCAAAATTAACAGAACAACAATTTTTATTTACTTTTCAATATTTAAAAAAAAAATTTTCTTTGGTGAAAACTTCATTAACTTATTTTTTTGTTAATTACATCTCTCACTTGATTCAAATTTCAGTATTTAAGTAATTTTTACTTACCTTTTGTTTTGATGAAGACTTAGGATAAATATGTCCACTAAAGCTGAAATTATCATCCATGTCTAACCTTAAACTCTTGTTTCCAATATTAAAGAGAGAATTGAAAGCCATTTCTAAATATTAATGCTGTCCTTACTAGAATTTTGTAATTCCTTTCTGTTTTTCTTTTCTTTTCTTTTTCTTGTATCGACTTTTTTCCTATATAGTCACCTCTTTCTCTTTTTTTTAATAATTCAGTAATGGAAGCCCTAAGAATCTTAGATGTGAGTTTGTCTGGCAATAATGGGAAAGTGATGTGCTTGAATACCCTACTGAGTAATAATAATAATATCAGAATAATATAATTGCAAGTTAGCACGCACCTCCCTTAGGAAAACACTTTTACTTTTCTGGGAGGATGGTGTTACTGCTGACCAGCATATCAGTATCTATTGAATGCTCTGTCCGAACAGGGTAGTCTGATGAGATGTCATTAATATGATTACCAATGAATAATACCCAGTTGCCTTTGCTGATCTTCAGCCAGAATATGCTTTTGATTGCACTTAAACTTTTTCAAACATTTACTAATCATTAATGATTTCAGTATAGCCTATAAAACCTGGGTAATTTTCATTCCACCTTTCCCAAAGAACAATTATTGTCTCTTGGCCTTCTAAAGTGTTTTTTCTAAATTTTCTTTTTTACTTTATATTTATTTTCTGTGTTGATTCTTTAAACAGATATGTTGATGGCTAACTTTTGTTTTTTCTACTCATTTCCAAATGTTTCTGTTCATTTGTAGGCTTCTAAAATCAATGGTATTTGAATACCACTTTTAAACAACTAGGCTTATAAAATGCTTAATAGGAATAAAACTGCAGCAAAAGCATAAATCTGTATCTCCAAACCAAAACACCTGTATTTATATGCACACATTTTTGGAATTTGCTGTATTTTATGTTATTACAAACAATAATAAATTTATCCTGATGTTAGTTAATCTTCAAAAAAAAAGAATCTTGCACATTTGCTCATCTTACCCCCCCACATACAGCTAAGCATGAAGAAACAATTCAAATATTGCAGACAATTTCTTAAACAAGATTTTTTTTAATCTTTTGTCAGTTTTTTCTTCTTCTGCCATTTCTAATTACTCTCCTTGTATTTTATTCTGTCTTATTTTCTTCTCTCTCTCTCTCTCTCATTTTTCTTCTCTCTCTCTCTCTCTCATTTTTCTTCTCTCTCTCTCTCTCTCTCTCTCTCTCTCATTTTTCTTCTGTTTCTTGTATTTGCTTCTTCTTATCTTTCTTCTGTTCATTTTATTTTCTCTTTCCTCCATTTTCCCCTTCTTTTGTACTTTCATTCCTTTTGTTTTCATCTTCTCTTCCATGTACTTACTTCTTTAAAAGTTATACATTTAAATGTCAAAGTGCTAAAGTATTTTACTTTTCTTATTCTCAAGGACAGCTTTTAATTCATGATTTGTTTGATCAGATCCAAGTTGTTTCCACCATTCCTAGTGAATCACTGATCCTCACAAACTTCTCTTTTTAAAGACCAGTTTACTGCATTTATTAATAAAATATGTCACCATTTTGTCCCTTTTTCCATCAAGACGACATTTGCTTTTATGGCAGTAAATTATTTACACCATCCTAAAGAATATGTCATCATCTCAACATCTCTCACCAAGCAACCAAAAGTTGAAAGTAGCAAATCCTCTAATTTTTATTTCTATAATCTCAAGCCACACTGTTGACCCAACTGCAATTAGTTGAGAATAAGCAGACCCCATGTTATTAATGACAGTTCATTCATATTCCTGTTAGACAAACAAATCATGAAAGTGATAAGATATATAAGAGATAAGTAGATAAATGCAATCTGACAAAGTAATTGGAGACTTTTAGTTCTGATGTTGGATTATATAATTATGTCATGGTTCAATATTTGTTTTATTCAATCTACTAGAATCCTTCAGTTCATGAGCTCCCAGATTTTATTCCTATTTGTTGCTTTTTGGCTCTACTTGATGGCGCATTGTCTTTAGCTGAAAAGTTTCATTGTATTAGATTCAATAGAAGAAACATTTAAATCATAACCCACTTTTCTGGTCACTTGATGTTATCTTCAATTTTTGTTTTTAACCAATCTCAAGAGGTTTTTATTTGACCTCAGATGATTGGTTATCTTTCAAGTTTGTTAATTTCTGATCTCATAATTTGGTTAAACTGAATAATATTGCAGGTACAGGTTTCAGACTTTCTTATCTAAATATTTTCTTAGCTATCAATAGCCAAGGTAAGATTGTACTGAAAGTTATAGACTTTATTTTAATTGCTAACATTTATTAAAAGTCAGAATTTATAATGAAATTCAAAAGTAATCATTCAAAGAATTTTGATTTTATTTTTACAGCCTCTCTACCCTTTGCAGGTTATTTAAAGCCAGAAAATATTTTTAGATTGTAAAAATTTGGAGGAGATTTACTGATACAATTCCTACTATTTAACTCATAGCCGGGGAGAATAGATTGATTCATACCTTTCCCAAAGGTATTTGTGCATAAGTGAATATAAAAAACCCAACAGGAAATAGAACAGCTCTCTGATTTCCAATTCTGAGCCATTAACCGTTACACCACTTGCACATCCAAGCTTAAAGCACCTGTTATTTCCAAACAGTCACTCATCTAGATACTGAGCATGCTTGACATTGCTTAGCTTCAGTAATCATATGAGAACCAGTATTTTAACATGATATGGCTGTAAGCCTTCCAAAGAATTATTACTATGGCTTTATAGCACATCAATTCATAAAAAACAGTTGTATGAAACATTTTTAAGTAGATTTAAAATCTTCACTCATTAAGTTCAATATTGTTGTAACCAAATGGTATAGCAAAAGATGTAGAAAGTTCTTTGTATAAGAGTGATCTTGAATCATGTAAGGTGAAAATATATGTAAATCTTTATGAATAATTGATACTATTAAATACACATTTGTTTTTGGAGATAAAATACTGATGAGATATTTTCAAAGGAAAAAAATTAAATTACACTTTGGAAATAAGTTGACATAGAAAAGTTATTGAAGTTCTTTTTAAAATTAACATTTTTGAAGTTCATAAAAAGTGAAGAATTGGATTGAAAACTAACAATGTCAAGAAAGAACATTACTTGAGAAGAGTAACTATTTGTGAATTCAAGCGCCTGTAATTAAGATTCTTGCAAATATTTCTAGGTTGCCATCAGAGCTGTTTTGATGAAGACACTCTGCAAATCCGTGTCATTTCTCACCTTCATCATGGTTGCTCATATTTGAGCATGCCCCTCTGCTCAGGCCCATCTGTATTTTCTTCAACACCTACAGAACCAACTTGTGGTTGATACTTTATACTGCTACTATACTGAACGAACCTAAGTTACAGTTCAAGTATGTGCCCCACCAGGGCCACATACGGTTTTGAATTCAGAGTTGTCCTCCTTTTATACTGTATAAAAGGAGGACACCTCTGAATTCAAAACCATAATAGATACTTTTTCCTTTTAAGTCAATTTAATTATCAAAATTTTTAGGATTCCTGTCTCCAGCCCACCTTTGAATTGGTAAACATAAAATTTTATTAGTAATTTTAGATAATCATAAAAGTAGAGTCCTTTGAAAAAACTGACCACCCATTCAGCTTTTGGGTGGTCTCCTTTTCTAGAACACAAGTGAATGGATGGGGGTGGTGGGACCCCAGCTGGTGTCCATATAATGAGTAGTCAGTCAGGAGCAGCCAGTGAGGAGTCAGTCACTGAGATCGGGCAGTGAATGTGAGGCTCCTTTATCCATGGCCAGAAGTTAGTAAAATAGCAGTTCACCTCAACGAAGCTGAAGGGACATTGAAGGTTAAGTGAGAAATAATATTGTTTGCTATTTCCCAATCAGTGTCTTGAAAAGCATTTGTCGTTATTCTTTGTTGTATATACGCATACAACTGACCTTGGATGTCATCACAGTTGTGCAGTGATGAACATGCAGAATACGTCATCCCACAGACAAAAAACATTGGGACCGATATTGGCGACAAACTTTTGGGAGAGCTCACAGCAAACGAACAGTGGCAACAAATGAGGTAGCATTATTCTGTTTACAAAGTATAGCAGTACAACTCCACGGTCTGCAAGCAAGAGACAAAGAACTGGCAAAGAATCACATTTTATGAAAATAAACTGGTCATGAAAGCAAATATTTAATGTTGACTTGCATATAAAATTCTTATTTTATTTTAATTTGAATTTATTGATCTTACCTTGTTTGTGTGATAGAAAAATTAAAAATTTTCATCAACCTTCCCACTCTAAAAATAACCTTTTTCTCTTTTTTCCCCCTACTAATTCTTTCAGTTGAATAGTTTGCCATTCCTTCTGTAGAAAATTATACTGTTATATTCCATGCTAATAGGAATATATACTTGAAAAACATGGTGGATAATATAAGTAAAGGTTTATTGTAAAAACCAGTACAATAAGAATAAAGGTAACAGTTATGCACAAGGTCATCACAGGTCAATCCAGTAGTGAGGGCTACTATTGGAAGGTCGGTAGTTCTTGCGTAAGTCTGAGTCATACTCAACAGATCCCAGCTAGAAATATTTACCAGCCTCCCCACGAGGTAGGATGTGGGGGTAAATCAGAGCCCATAGGCTCGGACAAAAATTCCCTATAACCCAGCATAAATGGGTTTGGGTCTGTCTACCTCCCCAGATGAGACTTTGCCTGAAGGTAGAGAGTTCAACAACAGCTAAGAGCTGAGTAACAGATCCCAGCTAGACTCTGTATTCCGTTGACTTACAGATACTTATAGGTAGTTACTATCTATAGTGTAGTCACTCATGGGGTGACAGGTTCTTCCATTACATCATATACATTATTCAGATATCCAGTATTCTACAGGGGAGAAAAAAATTTCCAACACAGTATCAATAAAAACAGCAACAATTTGTTAATGGTGGAATTGTACTACAAAATGACACCAAACACCAACCAAAAAAGAAATAACCAGTTCTTATTGAATACCACAATAATGTTTGTAAATGTTATCGAGTACATCCTCTCTGGCACAATATGCTGCCAAACAACTATGGCAGAAAAGTGAAAAAGGAAATTCTTCTTCAAAAGAAAAACTGACCAAAAATATTTTCTGCTAATGTTCCAATCAGTTTTTATATTTCTTATATGACTGTTAAAAAAAAAATGTGTCTCCAGAAAAAGCTATTCCATTCTTTTTTCCCTTTTTTATTAGATCAAGAGTAGACATGTGAACTCTTACGATTTGTCCTATCCAACATGAAAAATGAAATCTCTTTAGATATAAATAATGTATCTGCTGATTGCAGTTCAAGTCTCAGAACTGATAGCTTAACACATTTAAAACCAAAATTTAAGTTAGCAGTTGAATTAATTAAAAATATATCATTACTGTTAATTATTACTGATAAGTAATCTACTGATTTGTCTTAGATATGAAATGCAAATTTGGTGGTTCCTGTTCAAATTACTAATGCAACTGAAAGAATTAGAAAAAATAACACAAACAACCATTCTTATATAAACAAAAAATATAATATCATTAACTTATTCTCTTGTAACCATAACTAAAAATCTAACTAAAAAGAAGATGAAAAAGCTATTAAAAATATAATTTTCTGGTTCATATTATTTAATGATTGAAATAAATATCTTAAATCTGGGCTTACAGCCACATCACTTTGAAATACCAATTCCCATACAATCACCAAAGTTAAGCAATGCCGAGCCTGGTCAGCACCTAGATGGGTAACAGCTTGATAGTAGCAGTTGCTGTAATCTTGGATATGCAGGTGGTGAAATGGATAATGGCTCAGAATTGTTAATCAGAGAACTGAGTTCCAATTAGGTTCATTATATTCACTTATGCACAAAAAAGCCTTTGGGAAAGGTATGAATCCACCTCTTCTCCTCCCAGCTATGGGTTAATCAGTAAAACGTGTATCAGTAAACCATTATTATCTCAAAAAAACAAATTCTTACAATCTAAAAATATTTTCTGGTTTTAAATAACTTGTAAAAGCCTGATAAGCTATAGAAAACAAGTCAATCAATCAAAAAACCTTAAATCTGTCATTTACAATCATGGTTTGAATATTGCTGCCACATATGATTTGATACACTAGCTATATATTTAGAGATCCTTGATAGAATCCAAAGAATAATCTGTAATGTTATTAGTCCTGACCTGGCATCTCCACTTCAGTCACTTTCCCACCAGCCCAATGTAACTTCCTTGTACCTTTTCTATAAATACTTTCATAGTAAATTTCTGTCTTTTTAATTTCTGTTCTTTTATTGTTCTCTCTCTCCTTAATAGTGTTTTCTTTTTCTTATATACTTTCCCATTAAGTAACCACCTGTGTCTGAGTGGCTTTTTGCCTTGCTTGAGTGAAATGATAAAAAATAAAAGGTCCAAAATATTTAACCTAATAATTTCTAATAACTCAAAACCTAAAAAACCACATCAGTGCAAAAACAATATCATGTATAAATTCTCATGCCCTTTGGGAAATTACATCTTCAACACCAATAATCAAAAACAACATTAAATTCTTACATTGGTCACACAAACACCACACTCTGTCATAAGCTAACTTGTCATTTATTGAAACTCAGCACAATTTGTGCACATATCAATCATTACATCATAAGTAATGGAAATCTCATTAGTAACATACGACAAATATTAGTGGATAATACCAAAATACTATACAGCACTTACTGTAAAGAAAGATTCAAAATGCATTAAGTTATTATTATACAACAGAAACAATTCACATTAAATATCTTTCACCAAAGGCAATAGTTTCTTTAAATGTATATAAAATGAATATAAAATATTTAATGATATATTAATTTTCTGGTGCTGTCTATTCAAAGCTGCTCTACATATAATCACACATATAATACAGATACACACACATTTAAATTTGGAATGTAGTGTTTCCAAAAATGACAATAATAAACTTTTCTCTGCAATACTGATATCATTGAGATGGTCAAAAGTATTCTAATAAAAACATGAACAGTTACTTCACAAATTTTATCCAGATGTGCAACAACTTATTCATAAATTAGAAAAAAAAAATAGACATTGTAGGTTGAATTTAATATGACTTGTTAGACTGAAATCTTGCTGCCTAAATATACATTAGTGATAATCTTCTCAGCTGAGTTACACACACATATTCTTGATTACTCTTCATCTATTGTTCTTGTTCTTTTTTTCTTATTCTTTCACACACTATACCCCCTTGTGTCTTAGTAACTTTACTACCTTGCTTGTGGTAAAATGATTAAAATACACACACTTACACACACACAGTATTCCCCATTTTCAATGTTTCAGTTGCAGAACAGGATAATACTTGCAAGAGTACAGATTATAATTCTATTTTGTTTTGTAAGTCAGACTTTGGCAACCATTTTAGTTTGAAGACTAATTATAAACTTAAGCTGTGATTGAGTCTTATTTATCAATTTGTTTTGTTCATTGAAGAAAATCTTCTTGTTGCCCATAAACTTTAACTGTTTTTGCTTATCATATTTATTAAGTAGTAGTTACAAATGGCAGATATCTTACTGAATGAATCATTTCTCTACAAATTATGCCCTCAACCTTTTTCTTTTCTTTGTTATTTTTTTTCTTTCTGCTTCTCTTTCATTATTTTTTTAGTTTTTCCAACTTTTCAGGTGCAACTTCAAATCTGTTTCATTTCCCCAGCACTTAAGAATTGGATTGTTTTCATATTGTGGAATTGTTTATTAGACTTTGGATGTCTTTTTAATTTTGTAGGCAATATAAATAAACAGTGCACCACATTTTAATTGATAACCAAAATATCTTTAACAACAAAAATGTTTGGTATTGAATTACTTTCACTGAATTTATATATTCTTAGCATTTCTTTATATATTTGTTTTAAAAAAACTAATGATCCTTGGAGTCTTGAAAAAATATTAATGTGCATGATATAATTGTGCACAAATGATTAGCTTTTAATAATTTTAATTATTGAAAAAAATTATCTTAATAAAAGGTTAATTTTTTTTATTTTACACACATAAAATTTGGTATGCAACTATCGAAACTGCATTAAACTCCAAGAACCATGATTCTCAACTGCTGTGCAATCCTCTTAAGTGTGCCAGGAAATATTGTCACAGTATACATATATAGGTGTGTATATGGAAGTTCTAATGGTACTGTGTTAGTATTTGAATAAATGAATAAGTATTAAACTTTTTTTCAAATAATTTTCACTATTCTTTGATTGTTATTTTAAATACTTTGTTTTCATATTCATTTTTTAAAAAGTATTTTCATTTTTTAATTTAACTTTTATGTTTAAATGCATGCCCTTTAAAAAGTTTGCTAAGTGTGCCATGACATTTTCATTTGCTCTTAGGTATGCTGTGGTTAAAAAGGTTAAATCACTGTCCTAGAAGTTAACTGTTGTAATCAAAGAAGACTTACAATAGCAGATGTGGTTTCAGGACTGGATAAGCACAGTCTGGTTTTTCCCTCGAGATAACTGGTACATTATTTTAATATCTGTTGGCATCTGTTCATATATTTTATTGTATGAATGATATTAAGAGCAAGAAATTAATTGCTTGAAATCAAGAGATATTATAGGCCAAAAGTTTGGGACCATCCTCTGGATTTAATAATTAATATGTTTCATGCCTTTTTTGGTTTAATTAACTCCTAATCAAGGATGCTGAAACTATTTAACCCATTAGTGCATGGTGTCCAATTTTCTGGAGAGGTTATCTAAAAACTGCCAGCACTAAGATTACCACTAGCCAGTAAAGTAGATTAGTCAATAAAAGGATAAAATTTTATGCAGTAATGGGTTAATTACATTATTTTTTTTATTATTATTATTGAATGTATAATAAAACCCTTCAGCAAAAGAAGGTCCCTCTGATCAGAAATTAATTAGTAAATTAGTTTTGAAAAATTCTAGCCAAGACTGTTTGCATTCATTTTGCACTAAAAGCCCTTAGGAAAAGCAGGTATCCATATTTTCTATCACTAGTTGTGGGTGAAAATGTTCGACATGCTTGGCCCATTAGCCTTATTAGGCAACTAGTCTAGGAAAAGAACAACTCTGAATTCAAAACCAACCTGAATAGGGGTGGACCATCTCTCTGTAGACATAGCCATTGTTACATGTGGTACCCTAAATGGGTTATGAGATGGCTTGTTTGTTTAACGGCATATCAACTCCTTATGGGTCATTTAATGCCAAAATTTATTTTTCTTGGGAGCTTTAGTAATCATTTAAATCTATTGCAGGAAATTTTGTTTTTTTGCTATTAAAAATCTATTGTAGGTATTTTTACTATAAAAATGTATTTTTATACTTTCATAGCATTTTGTTTTTGGGTTCACTATTTGCCCATAGCTGGGACCCAACAAATGCTACTACCCTGGTTTAGGGTGGACCTGGGAACAACAGCAATTAAGAGGTAGTTCCATGATCTTCAAAATCTCTCGATAACTGCCACATGTAGTTTATTGTCACGCCCAGGACAGGTTATGGGATGCATACATATATTTGTCACTTGCATCATAGTTAACTCCAACCATATAAATCAAGTTTCTTGTCTTTTACTCTCCCTAAAATTGATTAAATACATTACACAATGCAAGAATGATTGTCAAATAATATTAGATATAGTTATTTTGAAATAAATTGTGCTCTTTTCTAAGAGACTATTTATATAAATATGTCTTTTCTAAAGAATTAATGAATTTTATTTTTTAATCTGACATATTTTTATTATTTCAAACATTATTTTTAGTGGATATCCATATTTGAGTAGACATTCCATTTTTTTAAACAGTGTTTACTTCATCTACTGGCCTGCTGACTTGAGAAAATTTTATAAGAAAAACGTGCCCTCCAGCAGGATTTGATACTGTCCTCCTTTGCAGAAGAAATGCAAATTATGTGTGTTTGTGTGTCACTTACTATAGGAAAATGATTATCTAATCTGCCCTGCATTTTCTCACCAGGTATGTGTAGTAGTATAGTATGCAACCATTTATTTTATGAGATAAAGGTAGCACCCTATTTGGTCAAAATTCAGTTCTTTGGTGGTCAGACTGGAGTGACCTCTCTTGGGTGATGATATATAAAGGCTCTGTGCTGTTCAGACTACATGCCCCCTCCCATGAAGTAAAGAACATTACATTTGGGAATGTTTTGGTTACAGGAGTTGTCAGTCTTGACAGCCAACCCTCAGAGATCCCCTCCAGGTTTTCTGTATGAATTTACTTCTATAGCCTTTTCCTTGTTTGGATATCACCACAAGACAACAGTGTTTTAAAATCGGGCTTTTCCTTCCCCTAGATGAACTACTTTACTAGCCTGTCAAGCTCCATCTACCCAAAGCAACCAGTTATGAGTCGCCAGCTGTCCTCCTTTGCTCATTCTCTGGACAGGGGCTATTTGAGATGCATGCAATGGACACATTTTATAGACAGTGGAAGTTTGTTCTTACTATCAACTCACCACCTGGCTATAACAACTTTTGGAAGATATGTAATATACGTATATAAACATTATATATATATTATGTGTTATAGATGGTCCAAGAAATTAATGTTATTTTAAATATATAAAACATTAATTAAACAAAAAAACTAGAAAGCAAGTATAGTAATAGTAGTAGGGATTCATCAGTCTTAGGAGACAATGTAGCCTACTAAGGTAGGAAGCTGAACCCTATTGCAAATGGATGCTCAGACACATTTGATTTTGGATTTCTTCAGTATCAGAACATCCATCCACAAAGTGAAACTGCAGTTTATACTGTGACTTGGATGAGCAGACCTTAGTTACAGTTTGTAGGAGAGAACACATAATCTGGTGTGATCAGTAATTAAAGAAGGCCAGAACACTTAAACCCTCAGTTATAATGACTTTGTCCTAGTTCAACCACTGATGGCTTTCTCTGTACATTTCAAATCATTTCATAAACCATAAGTTCTCTGCTAACAGTTTCCTCTCTTGCATTTCTTGCTTGTGGAACTCTCTTCTGGCTTCTTGCTTTCCAGTCAACTTTGGTCTTCAAAACTTTAAATGCAATGTCAATCATTACCTTCTGTCTTTTTAATTCTTGTTCTTTTATTGTTCTCTCCTTAATGTTTTCTTTTCCTCATATTCTCTCACACTCAGTAAGCCCTTACATCTTAGTGGCTTTATTGCCTTGCTTGAATCACTCTTACACACACACACACACATGTGTACATGTACACTTATCTATGACTCATAATAATTAATGCTATTAAGTTTATAGACATTTTGTGTGTGTGTGTGTATCAGCATGTATACTGCAGACAGGAAAAATGGACAAGGAGAAAGATATTGGCATTATGTGACTTAGCTATTTATTTTTTATGCAATAAATATTAACTTATATGAGTGATCTGTTGTCAACATATATAGGCACTGATTTAATTCGTATAAGTGTATATATCATAACTTCACATCTACTGGTCCCAAATATATGGGATATGCACGCAGAAACACAAACATAGACTCTTATAGAAACAAACTCTTAACTCTGTATTGCAAACAATAATAAACAAAACATCATTTTAAAAACATTAGAATCAGCAAGTGAAAACAAATGACCCACAAAGTTACATCTGAAAAATTTTGATTAGCTGCACCATATGTTTTATTTTGGATACGCCATTATTAAGGTGTGTCTACCTTAGAGAAACATTGATTAGATAAAATATCAATTGTTTAGTTTGCGAGGACCTGGCTTGCCCTTTTGGATTTATAAAATCATTTTGTTACACATACAAAGACTGACTATGAAGAAGTGATACTAGAGCTTGATGCATTGATTTCAACTCGGCCTATGAACTTTTCAGCCCATCTTTGTATATGTAATGTAAATACTATTTTATATGGCTAGTAGCCTAGAACAAAAGGAAATGTTTTACTCTTTGAAAAAATAAAAAGGGTAAAAAAAATATAATAAATTACTGAGGCTCAATGCATAAATAAGGCAAAGTAATCTAAGATATATGTGTATGCGTATGTTAAAATTTGCTATGTTTATGAAGAAGAGTGCTGAATATCAGAGACATAATATTTGTAGATATAGAGAGTGTAGACATAAGAATCAAAACTTGGTCTGAAGATCCCATTGAAGCATGAAACTGACAATCATCATACAGTGTTGATTCCTATGTCTACACTCTCTATCTATGAATTTATCTGCCACTTTCTATTTTTTATATATATATATATATATATATATATATATATATATATATAATCTTAAGCAAAGGGATTTCGCCATTTTTATATCATTAACTTTACTAATTTACTTTTTGTATGAATGATTCATTGTAACGTAATATATAATTAAATCTGTCAGATCAATAGCAGATATGTTTCAATGTTGCATTTATAAGGCACAATTTAACTTTGCTTGATCACTGATGCACTCCATGGTTGAGATGGTCTAAACACACATCGGATCTAACAATGGTTTCCCCTATCAAGGGGTGCGCAGGTTCAAATCTTGCCAGAGAGCACATATTTTTTTTTTATAAGATTTCTTGAATATTCAAGCCGGTAGACAAAAGTAAATAAATATACTGTTTAATAAATAAATGGAGTGTCTACTGAAATATGGGTATCCACTAAAAATAACATTTAAGTAATAAAATATATATATTATTACTTTAAATATTATTATAGTGGATACTCAGTATTTGAAATAAACACAATGTTTGAAGTAATAAAAATTTCGGATTAAAAATAAGTTCTTTAATTCTTTAGAATTAGATGCAAATATTTCTGTGAAGTAATAAGATGAAAAGATATTTTATTTGTTAAATAGTTTGACACTCAAAATATCAAAAGCAAATTGCTACAATAGAACAAGAACACTTTTCATATCAACTTGATGCTTCATTAGCAAAACAGTTTTGATTAAACTTGTTCAGTAATAATCTGAAGAGCTTTTAAAAACTTCAAATCTTCACTTTTTTTCTGATGGCAATAGAATTGGATAGTATTGATTGACATGAATTATCAATTTCATTTCCAGGCTTTCATTAATTCTTCACGTGTATGTATGAAAGCTTAAATATAAATGTGTAATAGTAAAAATACAAGAACCACATTATCTACATATATATACCTGCATAGTGACTTTTGTATTTATGATTTTGCTATCAATTAAATTGGTATTGATTTTATATTTATCATCTGTCTATATTTCTGAGATGAGGTATTATGTACATTATTTACATTATTCGGACTATTGTCCTCATCTTTGTTGCCATATTTATCGCAACGTTTCGGCCATAAATGTAAATAATGTTTATATTTATCATTTACCTGTTATTTCTTGATATGTTAATTTTTCTATATATTTAATGAGTTCATATATGTTAATTTGACTATACAACCCTTCTTTCCCTGAATATATACCTTGTGATCAGATTCATATTGCTATATATATATATATATATATATATATATATATATATATATATTGTGTATTTAGGCAGCAATCCCTCTTTTATACATGTTTCATTAAAGACGACTGACAAAGTATCATGATTAAGCTGTGTGTTTAAATGAGTTCTAATGGAGATGTGATCGGATAGGTGTAATGTAAGTCCTCTGGATTGGAATGTAGTAAAATAACAACATACCTGCAAAATCAAACTTACAAAGAATCAACTTTATTTTTGAGTTCCTGATCAAACCAATCTCATAAATAATTACATCGGTCACACTACTACATGCCTATCTAGACGACTTACGTTACACCTATCCAGCCACATCTTCATTAGAACTCCTTTAAACACACACAAAAACCTACCAGACTCTATCCAAAGCATACTAGTGAAGAATACAGACATAATAACCTAATCCACATGTAAAAAAGAAAATGATTAAAAATGATGGAAGCCCTAATAATAAAAAAGAAAAAGCCAACACCCAATAACATTAACTATGAACATGGCCACAATGTGCTGGCTGTGTTTGGAAAATAAATCATCCCTATAACTCTAGATACATACACACAGCCCATACATTCAGTTAAAAGTAAGAATAAAATCATCCTTGATAATGGCTAAAAGTATAGCTGAAAGCACTCAGAAATGCAGAAATTTTGGACAGTTTTTACACACTCTGTGTCCAGAAAAGAAAACACTTGTATGAACACAAGAAATATTAAATAAAAAGATTAATTGCAGTACCTTTTCAGTCGTCTTTAACAAAACATATATATGTATAATTAAAAGTAAAAGCGAGTATAAGAATGGAATGAATGAAATTTATTTTTAATCTAATTTTACACACTTTTATTAATCATAAAAATTAGACACATGCTAAAGTTGTATAAGATTCTCTATCATTCTGTGATTTGTACTTGTTGTAGACAGAACCGTGCAGTGTCTATTGAAATAGTAACATCTTGTTCAAGCTGACAACAAAATGGCACATATCTTTCACTTATATCAGATGACAACATCAGAGTAGAAATAGATGCGAAAGAAGAAAGAAAAAAATGAGAAAGTTTGTTGGTGTAATAAAAAAACTTTTTCTCCCTATATGAGTTACAGATAAATCCACCTGATGCTTATTTTTTATTGTTCCATTTGTGAAAACTTTTATAAAGTGATTACAAATTGAATGAGTTATTACCTTCATTTGTATATTACAGGTAAGGTGATTTCATAAACAACCATTACTTTTACAAGTGGCGCAGTAGATTTTTTTCTTTTTTGGAGGGAGTTAGATTTGGTTAGGAAAAGTTTAAGAATTTGCTAACTTTTAAGAAATGGAAAACAAACAAAAAAGTTTTATTTTTATATTCTATTATAAAATGACATTTCCTCTGAAAACAACCATTTTATTTATCTCTCTTGTCTCCCCCGGAGCACCTTTTTATCTTAGAAATTAGAGAAAAAAAGAAGTGGGGGTGGTGATATGGCAACCAATGATGGCAGCATGCTTTTCTGTGTATATACTTTGAGGTTACCGGCTTTACAAAACTACTCTTCCTTACCAACTAAAAACAAGTGAATGACAGCAAACTGAAAGGGTTTGGGAGAGGCTAAGCACTACTCACCGATAAACTTTGAGTGACCATTTTGCCTTTATTCACTGGACTCTACCTGGACAGCTAGTTACTCTCAGGGAAGCTGGTTTAGCTTTGTGGTGATAGTCAGAGTGATTATAAGCATCATGATGATGATGATGTGCTCCTTAATAATTATAGTAGTAGTAGTAGTAGTAGTAGTGGTGATAGTAATGATAGTTTTTATTCATTCTATAGAATATGTGTCTAATCTTAACTAGTAGAAAGGGTTGCCTCTTCTGTATTCATTTTTATATTCTCTAAGTTGGTTAGTGTTTCTTTCCAAATATGGTTTCTCTAAAAATAGCGTTCCTTTCAGCTGGGGTTTCCTATCAGCTGCAGAGCTGAATATGACTACAATTAATTACTGTAAGTCGGAGAGACAGAACTAGTATTCACTATCTTCTGCTGCTACATCACATATGTTTTTTTTTTTTTTTTAAAGTCAAGTTAACAGAAGTGGGTTGGGGGTTGCTTGCTGGACCCACAAGAACTCTATTTTATTCATATCTTTAACTTAACCAAGACATGGCACACATGGATAGATGTGCTTGCTGCTGGAGAAATAACAATGAACTAGAAGAAAGTTTTTGTCCTCATCTTCATATTTTGATTGCCTGTCTTTAATTTTTCTTTCTCTTTTCCTTTCATCTTCAACTTATCATTTATTTTAACTGAGTTTTTATTTCTTTACATAAAGAATTGATTTATTCAATTACCTACTCTCTTCTGTCTGATAATTTTGACATACTATTTATTTTAGCTATCTCTACTGTTTACATAACCCTTGATATCACAAGTATGATTTCTTAAACAAACATGACAAAACCTACATTCACTGTCATAATTACATTTAGTAGCAGCAAGTTCTGGTGGTGTGAGATCTTTTCAGCTTTTCTTATTGTTGCCCACTTACTTTACTGCTACACCACCACTTCCCAAATTAGCTTTAGTCATTTTTTTATTAACAAACCAAATACTTTTTTTTAAGAGTAAAGAAAAAAAATTAACAATTTGGTAGTGAATTATGCATTATTTTTTAATTTGTTTTGCCAAGTGTCAATATTTATCAGCATTGCAAATGAGAAAAAAATTTGGATTTTCAGTAGTTAGGAATTAGTGTAAGCATTACTAAAAGAATAAGTCTATTCTAAGTATAATTAATTTTTGTAGTAGTGTTTTCTTATATAGGTGAAAATGAGAAAGAAGAAAGAATGCCATTGGTCAGCAATTAAGGCTGTCACTGGTATCAGAATAGTGCAATGATATATATGATTATAAAATTTGAAGCATTTTGCCAAACAGCACCACTATTTAAATTTGTTTTAATGCAGACTTACCGACTATAAACAAACACATGTCACAAAAATTGAGGGGCTAGCAAACGGAGTTATTTTCAAAGACCATGAGTTTGTTTCCCACTAGGTGTCTAATTCTTGTGGTACTGTGCCAGATTATATTACAGATTAACAGTTCATTTGATAATTTGAGTGTTGTAGTTAGTTTTTATAATGTTTACATTTAGAATTGAAGTGGTTTAAAAAAAAATAATGTTTTGTTTGAGAAAGTTATGTAAACTCTTTAGCATTCTGCAATGAATTACTCTGTCTTGCCTTTCTTCTTCTTCTATGTGCCACATCCCTTCAGGACATAGGCAAGCATTGCTCTCCACAACTTCTTATCTTGTGTGGCTCTTAAAAATCTTGTGATTAACTAAATACTTCTATATTCTGTCGTTATGTAATGATACCACATGCTACCAAGCTAAATTTTGGTTGCTGAATTTAATTACCTGCTATAAATATGAATACATTTATCTTTTAAATGTCTAGTTGGCTAGCTGGCTTTACCACCCATCCATGCAGGCAATATACAAAATGACTATGACAGAACCTGTTTTGTATTTTAAGTTAAAAATAAGGTTTAACTGATTATATTTTTCAATAACAACCAATGTATTGGTTGGAAGTAAATAGTATCATGAAATAATGAATTTATAGTTTATATAGGTATTTTAAAATTGTCTCTTTTTCATTTTTTTTTTTTTTTTTTACATTTATTTTGTTTCTTTAATTCTAATATTGACTTTCTGACATCTACAATACAGGGAAACAGTAACACAAACTTATTAATGGCAGTAAATACCTGCAAGTTATTACCATGAAAGAATTCACTAATATATTTGAATTTCTATAGGATGATTTTTTCAAATAGACAATGACAGATTTGAATTTAAAGAAGATTAAAAATTATAATTTGGAAGTACTTTATTTTTTTAAAACTTCATTAATAAAATTTTGGAAGTCAAGCAGGAATACTTTACATTATATTAACATAGCTATCTTGTTAAAATAAAATGTAATAAAAATTTAAAGTGTTAAATTTAGTTTTTATTGTTTTTAAGTTTAATGCATCAGTATTATTTAAAAACAAAACAAATTAATGTGTGTGAGTCACCAAAATTTCCTAAAATTGTTCTTGACACACACACACACACACACACACACACAATAATATTACAACCTAATTTTTAACATTTCAATAGCACTGCTAATATCTGTTTCGTTTTGTATCATCACCAACATACAAAATTGACATTGGCTTTTATATAAGGTAACCTGTTTCATTTGAAAAGATATTTAATGAAGTTTTAGGATATTTTGATTAAAAATTGATATAATTGGAAAAAATTATCTAAATAACTAGAACCTTGTTTTTAAAATTAAAAAACTGTATTTTTTATACAAAAAAAATTGTACTTTTTAAACTTAAAAAAATTGTACTTTCTAAGTTAAAAAAAAAAGAAAAATTTTAAAACCAAAACAAAATTACCTAATTTTTTTTTTAAATAAAAAAAAGAAAACATTTACTTTCTTCTATTTGTGAATTTGAATATTAACGATTTGAAGTAAATATATTTCTAATATTGTGATTCAAACTTTTCAGTAGAATCCAAGCTGTAAGGTCCCAATGAAAACTACAGAAAAGTTCTGTCTTTTTAGCTGTCATTATTGCAACAATGACACATGAACATTTACGCTTAACATCTGATTTGTAAAGGTCGTGGATAAAATCACGATTTTCTAAAATAATGTTTGTCATTGGTTAAGGATGTATTATCTTTTTTTTAGTGTAAGTAAAAACAACTCAAAATGCAGTGATGACTTGTCTAGAAACAATATGTTTCTTTTGGTTATTATCACAAGCATGAACCTGACCCTCCATCTTCTTGTATAATGAGGAGGTGCTGTCTAGGGAACAAGTAAGTTTTTATTATCTTCTGGCCTGAAAGGCTGAACAGAAACTGAAAATAACTGTATAAAAATTAACTATTCTATATACTCCCTAAGCGTAATTATATAATTTCTAAAATAAATATTATTTTATGTCATGATATTGATTCTATGGCTTCCCCTCATATATATATATATATATATATATATATATATATATATATATATAATGTTTGAAGTATATTTCAGCAGTGACCATTTTCTAAAAATAGGTTTGAGGGAATAGTAGATTGTATTCATTAGATGAAACATCTGTGGATAAAAATAATATTAAACATTCCAATATATTGCAATATGTATGATGTTATTTTATATAACCAATCACTACACTTAATTAAGGCAAAGTCTGAAGATAAAGTTGATTACTGCTTATATCAGATGTTTTATTTATTGTTTATTTTTCAACACCTGTATAGCCCAATTCTTTCATATCATTTTACCATTAAAAGTAAGGAATATCTAACATAGAAATATACTGATTGTTTTTTTGGGTTTTTTTTTTCTTTTAGTCTGTCTCTAGTTATTCAATGCCTCATATTTACTGGTACACATGTTCTACTGGGGATACAAAGTTGCTCAACAACATAGTTTGCCTACTTCAAGCATCTGCTATCTTCTCTCTCCTTTGTACTTTCTGCAACAGTAGATTTCGGCAAGATTTTGTTCTCCAACTCTTATTTCTACTGACCTCTGTCTGCCATTGGTAATGTTATACAAATTACTGGCAATAATAAAGTTAGTGTCATAAAGGTTTTATCATTTTGTAATTAAATAAAGATTGAACTAAACAATAGCATATTCTATTGTTGAATTTACTTATTTAATATAATATTTAATCCTTGCTAACCTTATTCCACTTATGACCTCTAAACATCACTTTAGAAATAATTATTTATATATATATATATATATATATATATATATATATATATATATATATATATATATATACACACACACACACACACACACACACACACACTGAAGTGCCAAAAGTTAGGGGACAACAATCAGTCAGTTATGTGCCATGCATGATACACGCTTAGGTGATCATATATCTTTCAATACATGACTGACAAGGCAGATTTTTTTCCCACAGTAGGTTACCATTTCTTTCTGTGGTAGACCAGTTGCCATCTAAGGCTATAAAACTCTCCTCATTCCTGATCGCATTTATAAAACGAACGAGTCCGATTCAAGCATCGAGTCGCAAGGACTTTCGACGCAAATAACGATCACTGAAGCGAGTGCTTGGAAGGAACGCGAGGATTACTCCTCGACATGTCTCTTGCTATTTATCAATAGCTAGAGGGAGAAGAAGAGGATTCATACCTTTCCCAAGGTTATTAACACATAAGTGAATGTAATGGATTCAACTGGAATTCGAATTCAGACCTCCAATTTCTCAATCCAAGCCGCTACCCCATTACTCCACCGTGCCTCCTAACAACACTATATAAAGGTAATGGTAGTTGACACAACCATATCTTAACATCAAGAAATTTCCCAAACCAATATCACCTGTGCTTTGACATCTGATAAGTCAGTGTTAATACTGGCTAGGTGACATGAATTACTGGATTTTGATGGGGCCTGATAGTGAGTGCCAGACACACTTTCTGAAACTGTGGGTACATTTGACATCCCTCAATATTCACAGACATGTATATACCAGGAATACCTGACAGAAGACATTATTTCTCCATGTACCCCAACAATGATGGGTTAACAGGATTAATCCTTTTTGCCCAGAATTGATTTGAAGAACATTCTGGAGACTTCTAGCAAATGGTATGGCCCCAAAATTTGTGTGACATGTACTCTGAGTCATTTATAAAATATGGTAGAGAGGTCTATTTGCATGCAAGATTTTGCCCGTACAAATATTGGATGTCTGTGGACAGTTATTGAGATGACATTACTAAACTTATCTCCATATGTCTTCTGACCACTTGTGAAATTGCTACCAATGCTGAATTACTGCACTTCATTAGGCTAGAAGGGATACTACATGATACACAATTTTGAACACATGTGTGGTAAAGTGCCCACTGCTGATTATTTACTAAGTTACAAGAATGTATTAAATATTCAAAATGACTGAATACTTTCCAGACAGACTGTTTATATATATATATATATATATATATATATATATATATATATATATATATATATATATATATATATATATATATATATATATATATATATATATATATATAGGGATTGGACAAAAATAATTGGAACAGGTGCAAATTCCACTCCTATATTTCAAGAAACAGGGTAAAACCTCTAGCAAGCATAGTAATTTGGGCCGGACCTGCAAACTTACTGACAGAAACAGACGTGCATTGAAACACAATGTAGCGAAAAATCATTGGATTACTGCGACCAAAGTGACTGCTGAGTTGAATAATCATCTGAATAGTCCAGTTTCTACTAAAACTGTTCATCGTGAGCTCCATAAGGCTGGATATCATGGAAGAGCCGCCGTAAGGAAACCTCTTCTCTCCACTCGCAACATTCAGAAGTGGTTGAAGTGGTGCAGAGATTACAATGCCTAGTCTGCAGACCAATGGAAGCAAGTCATATTCTCAGATGAGTCCAGTTTTTCTCTTTTCCCAACTTCAGGGCAAGTTTGTGTGTGGAGACAGCCCAAAGAAGCTTACAACCCTGACTGCCTTCTTCCAACAGTGAAGCATGGTGGTGGATCAGTGATAGTTTGGGCTGCTATATGATGGAAATGTCTCTGTCCAATAGTTGCACTGCGTGGTAGACTCAACAGCAAAGATTACCTGAACATTTTGAATGATCCTGTTCATTCAATGGCCCAGACTTTATTCCCTGATGGTGACTGCATCTTCCAAGATGATAATGCTCCAATACATACCGCTTGAGTGGTTAAGAATTGGTATGAAGAGCTCGAACATATGGAGTGGCCTCCCCAATCTCCAGATATCAATATTATTAAACATTTGTGGTGCATTTTGGAGTGACAAGTTAGGAGTCGCTATCCTCCACCGTTGTGTCTTAAAGAGCTGGATCAGGTGTTAATGGAAGAATGGCTGAAAATTCCTCTGAATGAAGTCAGGAAGCTGGATGATTCCATTCCTAGACGTATTAAAGCTGTATGTGAGGCTCAAGGGGACCAACTCCATATTAGATAAATTTTCTTTGAATTTAACAAGTGTTTCAATTATTTTGTCCAATCCCTGTATATTTGTTAATAAATTTCCCATTGTATCTTCACTTTTGTTTTGGATACTATTACATCCTACAATGGTGTGTGTGTGTGTGTGTGTGTGTGTGTGTGTGTGTGTGTGTGTGTGTGTGTGTGTGTGTGTGTGTGTGTGTGTGTGTGTAATCAGTGTGTGTGTGTGTGTGTGCATATATATATAATCGGATATGTCTGTTCAGGGCAAGTCTACTCAGTCACCAGTGGCCACACCAACACCAACAGTCTATTGTATATGATGATTTTGTTAATGGCATGCTTTGAATGCCCAACCTGCACTAGGGTCCAGGTCAGACCTGATAAGGCATTTGAAAGGGCACATTGGAAGTGATGATGATCAAAGTCAACTTCCACCACATGAAGATGATTTGATATGCTACATATGTGACAAGAAATGCAGATCAATGGCTGACTTTATGAGCCACTGTCATTCACACAATTGAGGAATGCAGTGTTGTAGAGGCGAGTAACTGAAGGGATGGACATGTCAGTGATGTTCATACTCACTTTGTGAGTTGACAGCCACCATATATAATATATATATTTATTGATATAATGTGTGTGTGTTACAATTTAGAATCCAAACAAAATTTTTCATAAATCAGACAAAGTGGAAAACTATTTTATTGACTATGCATTTTACTTCATTAGATTGGCTTCTTCTTTGGGTCAGAATGAAAGAAATCTGTATATATGTATTTTATTATTAAGTTGTTAATATTTGTTAGGCTGGTATCTTCCAGTTGAAATTAAAAGAAAACTGGGTTTTTTTTTTGTGTGTGTGTGTTTTCAGTTGGAATGAAAGAAGAAAACTGCATGATATATATTTGCAAATAGATATTTGAACTCACTTGTAAATGTTGTGAAGATCTGAGAAACATAACAGTTAGACTATATGTTTCTCTATCCATAGGATATTAATGACTGTATTAAAAAAATCAACAATAACTTGTATTTAATTAGAATTACATTTCATTTAAATAATTAATTTATATTGTGTGTATATAAATTCCTTAGTTCTACCAATTCTAACCTTCACAGGTAAAACTCACCATGTCATGTACACTGAGTTAAACTATTTTATTCCTTTCATATTCCATGAGTAAGAACAGCTTCTTTCCACAAACTTCTACTTTGTGAAACCAACTCCCAAGAGAATGCTTTCCAAACCACTACAATCTTAACTATTTCAAGTCTAGGGTTAACCATTATCATTGCAACATACCTCATAAACTGTGCTTCTTACCTCTTACAACAACCTTCTTCAGTAGTCCTCTACCTTGAGTGGTTCTGCAGCCTTGTATAGAGTAAACATTAGTAATAAATATATGCATGAATACTTAGTTTG